>JAWWEW010000112.1:72977504-73017442 GCA_035583185.1 Anabacerthia variegaticeps | reverse complement strand
TGGAGGGCCATCAGCCAATCATGAGAGACCAATTAATTTTAGTTTACACAGAAATCTCTCTCTCAAGGCTAGAGACCATCTTTATCAGCCTGTTTTCCCATAACTTGGCATGAGAAAACCCAGCTTCTCACAGGTGGCTGGGCCAAACTCAGACCAAAAATACCCATATAGAATTCTACCCGAACACAGTAGAAATTAAATTTTTTTTCTGAATTGACATTTTAAATAATCAAGTTTTGGTTGATAACAGTAATTTCATTATATTTATGGTGGATGTGCACATTTTTTGGCACTTATTGTTTTGGCTCCTTGGTATGCCTCTTAGAAACATATCTAATCCATCAACCACTACAAGTGACTTTCAAGCATTTTCTAGTAGCTGTATTTCCTAAATACCAGAAAGTAATTTATGTATAAAATATAGCATTTGTTATTGTTTGATTCAGAATTATCATAGGCATCAAATCAAAATTTACAGTGAAACTTTGTAAACGTAACATTGTTCTTCGCCTGTTTGGTGACAGCTGTAATGCCTAATTCTCTGCAGACTTTTCTCCTTCAGTTTATTGACCTCATTCTTACATGTCTCCTCTTTTCCTTTTTCTTGAAAATATTTGAATATATTTATTGTGACTTTTTTTAAAGCCTTGTATCTCCTAACTCAAATTCATTGTGCAGCTTTTCAGTATTTCTCTTATTTCTATGTAATAAGTGGAATTTAAATATTGATACCTGATTCACAGCATTATTCAAGGTGTACCTAAAAGTAGAGCAGAGACTCCTTAAAACTTCCTCACAACACGTAACAACAATAAACCTCAACCCTAAACTATCCACATGTGCCCTTCACCCCCTCCCCCCAAGCATGATAATTTTAAGCCAACATACTCTGGTTGAATGCAAAATTTACTTACTAGTATTTCCTATGTGCCTAATAAAAGGGCTAAAATCTGTTGTGGATTCCTTCTGTACCGACACCTGACAGCAATAATACAACATTTATATACCTCATAAATTACTCCAGAAAGCTGATTTGCAGTGGATAGTAGAAATACTGATAAAAGAGTGGTCTTTCCTGCCTTTGAAATGCGCTGCTTATGTCCTTTAATGTGCTTATGTCCAAACATTCTATTTCTGCTTGAAATAAAAAATATAGTGGAAAACTTTGTAACATGCTATTTGATGTAGAGAGCTAAGTTCATATTTAAGTCTTGAAGCATAGAGAGTATTTTATTGACAGGGTAACTTGAAGCCTTACTGCAAGCAGGACAAAAATTTAGGTAACTCGTTGTCACCAAAATGTCACGAGTAACTGACAGTACAACAGATCAATTTTACTAAGAACACTGGTCAAAATATTTTTTTCAGATTGTATAGTATAATCTCTTTAGGGACAAAATAACTCTCTTCCAGGATGACAGGGGGAAAAAAAAAAGGCAAAAAAAAAAAAAAAAGGAAAAGGACAAGTATGGATTTGTATAATTACATATTGGTGGGGAAGCGGTCCTTGCTTTGAGGCAAGGAAAAATGGTAAAAAATTACCCAGCACTGAGTTTATACAAATCTATGCCTTATTTTTAGCATGATGATCCATAACATAAAAGACAGAATTTAGATTTAGATTGTGGTAGTGACAGAGACCTCAAGATCACTAAAGCCTATCAGGCCATTCATTACATAAAAGGTAACAATTTTGAAGTGGTGATAGGAATAAGGGCATAAAATTAATGTCTGAGAGCTCTTTAAAGCTTACATGTGTTAAAATTGTTATCTCTGATTAAATGTAAATTCTGAAACATTAAATATTATTGCAGTCATTAGAACATTTTTAACAAAAACTTATTGTATCAACATAGAATTTGATATGCACTTGTGGGATATATGCTCTACTGTATTATCATTTGTTAAATCATACACTTGACTCTTGTTATTTTGAGGTCTTCATCACGATTGCTAGGTTTCTGTCTATTAATGTCGTCTCACAGTAGCATTCAAAGGATTGTTATTCTTTGATTTCCCAAGCAAATAATTTTTGAACAAAATTGCAAAAAAGCAAATTACTGTTATGTTTTCCTTATCTTGGATTTGAACAAGCTTATACCCTATGGTATGAGCTCTTTTACACACAGTGCCCACTCAATATATAATGATTGTTATAGATTTTCTTTATAATGTAGTCTTATTTTGTATGTGATAGACTAAATAAAATTGTTTTTTTGAGCAATGTCTCACATATGTAGGTAGCTGATTTGAGTTCAAATAAAGCACAAATTACATGACTCTTGACTGAAAATAATTCTCCAATCAAAATAAAAAGTGGAGATTCAATAGATTACACAAGTGATAACAATTTGGTCTAGGAATTCAGGTACTTGACTGACCTTTCTTGCATCTGATCACTCATCTGTGATCATCAATCTTATCAATTTCAGAATATAGCTATATAACTAGTAGCATAACTCTAGGTTCCAGAATGCAAGTACCAAACATTTTGAAAAGAGTGAAATAGAAAGACAAAGTCAAGTGGTGTCCCAAGTTCTTTTGGAAAATACCAGTTGTTGTTACTATTGTACAACTACTTTGAGGTTTCTTTCGCAGAAAATATTGCAGTTTATGGAAAACAGAGCAAAATATCTGGCACAACTGTAATCTTTGAGAAGATAAAAAATGTAGGCGCTCTTTTCAGTGAAAGTTTTCATTGAGATTATGTCATGCTCAGTCTGTCAAAATCTCTTGGCTCTACTTATTTTTTCCTACTTTTCAAGTAGAAAAGTTTATTAATCACCTTTTTAAAGTAATGAAACAATTAATGATATGAAACAGAAAAATATATTGATCAAAATTTCAATATCTATAAAGTTTCTAGTAGAAAACCTATAATTTAGACATTCTACTTTACATTTCATCTAGAAAGTCAGGTTGTTTTGTGGGGAAAAAAAAATCATAATTTCCACACTCTTTCTATAAAAATTATGTAGTTTAAAATATCAGTAAAAATTAAGTTGCAAATGATCTATTTAATAAAAAAAATTAGTTTGCAGATACAAGAATTAATAAATAGTACCAAATATCATTAATAAAAAAGATTGTTGGTGCAAATAGTTATGTGCTTATGAAGTAGTTGTGCTTATTATAAAAGGGTTCAACACTACTGTCAAAATGAATACATTTTTACTTAAACCACAAAAGATGTTGGGAAACCTGTTGAACTATTGTATATGTGAATAAAAAGTTGAATTATTTGACAATAATGCCATAGTTCCTTTCAATAAGACTAATTTCAAAAATTCTGGACATACCTGATGGATGAAGTAGTGAAAAAACCCAATTTTGTCTGGTTTTTGGATGACATTTTCAAAATTATTAAAAATAGTTTCTTTCTTACACAAGACAAAGACTATTGTTTTGTTCTCCAAGATCTAACGTTCATTAATTGCTTCTCTAATTGCTTTATGGGGATTTGTGGGCTGATAGATTTATCTTCCATTGTTTAGAAAAATCTGACAGTCACTAAATATTCTAATATTAATTTAGCAAAGTAAATGCTGTTCAAATAGTGGTGTAAGTTATTAATCTGATTAATTATGGTGAATCTGATTAATTACTTTTAAATAACTCCTATCTAGTCTTACACTGTGACAAAAACATACAGAGGAGATGTAATGGAATTAATACTCAAAGATAACTCAGATGGTTTTGGATGTGAACCATGACATGCTAGATTGTTCCTTTGGCTGTGATCTAATTTTACATTCTTTGAAGTCAGTGATTAATGGTTTAGGGATTCCATCTTTTACTGTAATTTAGAATTAAGCTTGAATTTTCCAATATATATAAATAAGACCAAAATTTTCCTATTTTACTTGATATTTCACATTCTTTTCCAATGAAACCTTACGGACAAAAATGGAAGATTTTAGGATGATTCAAGTTGATTTACTTTTTCTGTGTAGCCAGGTAGTCTTATTTGTGTTGTTGAGCTGTATTGACCCAAACTGGACTTGTGGCCCCTTTGTAAAGTGCTGAAGAATTTTACATTCTGAAAGATATCTTCTGCATTAAAGGTCTCTGAATAAAAATAAAAAATCCACAGCTTTCTGATTTTGCTAGTGAGGCTGATAAATGCATTTCATGTTACTGCCTGTCCACATCCCAGTCCAAGCCAAACTGTAGTCGCTCAACTTCTCCACCTCATTTGGCTGCAGAATCACAGTTCACAAAAAGCCAAGAAAGGAATCACAATTTTTTATAATTACTACATGCAAAGAGATAATGAAAGAGGTAGGTTAAGTGCAAACTGATTTATAAGCAGATGTACTTTTATCACCCTTTAAAAAGGTTTACCCTTTTCTCCTTCTTTTTAAATAATGTTTTTAAATACAAACATTAACAGAAGGTGGCTCTCAAGGACTTGCTCTATCAGGCAAATTTTTTTTTAGTCATTATTGGATAAAGTTTCTACTTGTAGATGAGGTGTGAAGTCTATCTGACACATACTAGTTTCAATAGTAGTCAGAGAAGGGAACATTGTTTTTTAGGCTTGAAGAGGCAGCATGTTTCTGAGAACAGCTTCCTCCTACCCTTTCAGTACAGCTTTATTAAACTAAGGGCAAGATTCTGTCAAGCATGTCTATTTTTAATAAATATCTAATCTTAGCTGAATGATGTGGTCTAACAGCTCAACATCTGCTGCTATTTACTCAATGACTGTGAAGGTCTGGATGATGATCTTGGGAAATACATTAGCTCTAAGCGGAACCCTTGCCTACTTTAAAAATAGATGATTAATCATTGCTTTCTGAATAGCCAATGAGTGCTGTACTTGTATTCTTACTTTCAACAACATTTCCGTTTCTTCACATCTGTTGTGTTTTTTTCTGTTGTTTTCTTCCCCACTGAGTCTTTTGGGATATTTGGGGAAATAGGGGATTCTGATTGGATTCTTTTTTCCTTTCCTAAGCTTTAACCCTGTGAATTCAGAGCTCTGTGTGATATCTAGTAATAGAATCTGGAATAGAACTATAAAAGGACTGAAACAACACAGTACTGAACATTAAAGTGCCTAATTTTCAGACACGTGCTGATAACAAGAATTCACAGTTCTGAAGTAGGTACATAAGCTTCAATACCCAAGATGAATTTTATAACAAGTGTATGGTGTAGGAAACCTAGTGTATGTGGAAGGATGACTGTTATTTATAGCACAGAAAGAGACAGAAGGACAGTGGTGATAGTAGCTAAATTACTTGAGTATTTCCTGCACTTATATCAGCAACCTCATTTTACAAAAGCCTGTCCCTCAGTAATAAAGACACTTCTCTGCCATTAGGGAAATGGGAGTTCCAGCGTTCACTAGTGGAAGAGGGAGTGAAGTCTACATCTCTCACGCAGTATTAAGCAATAGCTTAACAGGTTGAAAACCAATAGGTTGAAAAATCAAGGACTAATCCACCTTCTTTGGCAAATGATTTAAAATGTTTCAGAATTCCTGCTCGTCCTTTGTGTAATGATTTTTTTTGTGAAATCACAGAATATGCCAAGTTGGAAGGGACTTACAGGGGTCATCGAGTCCAATTCCTGGCCCTGTCCAGGACCATCCCCAAGAGTTTGACATTGCCAGTCAATGTCAAACAACATGTATAGTTTGTACATATTCATTCTCTCAGGATGCAATAACACTCAAAACAGTCTCCAAATTTCCAACATTGCAAACTGGTTTTGTTTGCATTAAAAACAAAGCTGAATAAGGAAAATCCTACTGAAAGTTTCAGAAAATCTTTGTCTGTGCTACAGTGACTCCACATATTAAAAAAAAATAATAATTTTATATGTTTAATTAATTGTAGAATTATTGGGTGATATTTTCAGAACTGCATGAGTCAAGGAAAAGAGTGAAAAATAGTTCTGTTGCTTATTGTTATTTATAGCCTGAGCTGTGTTTTCAGCTTAGATAACCAATGTTCTTAGTATATTGACAAATGTTACTTCAAATCAATATTAAGAATGTTGTCTAATGTCATCTATTCTGTTTTGTTTAATGATTGCCTCTTTCTGCCATCTTGCCTAAACTGAGCTTTCAGAAGCTCAGTGACCTAGCTTGAAAGACATAATTTGATGTTTTTGAACTCCAATATGGATTTTAAAGGAAATTTTCCACACTCGCTATTAATTACTGCAACTAACATGACTGATGCTACAGTAAATGGCAAATCCCTTTACCAGATGTATGCCTATGCAATTTTTAGGGTAATATCTAATAAAAAGACAGAAAGGGAATCCACTCATTATCCAATACTATCCAAACAACTCAGTCATATTTACTGTTTTGTTGTTGGAGGCAAATCCTATGCAACTCCTACACTAAATAGACTGAATGAGACACAAGCCTGTCCAGCCTATACTTCTTGTTGCTATTAGATATAAAAAATAAATTTTATGGAAAATGTTAATGAGCCTAAAAATGCTTTCATGGTTTATTTTGCATATAAGTAGGTTGCATTTATGCACAGAGTAAATGTCTTTTTTTCTTAGAATACTTTTCTCTAATCATTTGAACTATATTGATTCTTCTACCTTTACCCATTACGGTGATGAAGTTTACTACTGGAAAAATAGCACCTACAGAATCCTACAGTTTACCATAGAGGAAGTGTTAAAAGAAAAATTAATAGAACTTTTACTTTTCTCCCTCCCCTTCCCAAGTTTCCGATTTCCTATTTTATGTCATATTCTCTGAGCTAACAGATTTATAAATCAGCTCCTTGAACAGTAGAACCAGTTGCCATTTGGTGGAATTGGCTGACATTTCATTTTTGCTGTGCAGATTGCAGATAATGTTGACATTATTTTGCTGAGTGCTGTACTACATCATTAACATATTGCTCATGACTGAATCCGAAATACTTCCACTCTTGTAGTATAATAACCTGCATATTCTCTGTAAAAGAAATGACGTAGATTTTGTTGAGACAAAATAAATAATGTTGCAATGTGGTAAAATAGAAATTGCATTGAAGTTACAAAATGAAACTCTAAAGTTGATGTTAAAAGTAAAGGAAAACAATCTCATTCATCATGTATTTCCTCTTGATATCCCCAAATATTGTGTAGAAATGAGCAACATTTGTGAAATAGACTTAAACCCAGAGTACATCAGCACTGTAGCAACATGGAACTTGTCAAATAGAGGCATACACCTTCCTGCTTACATCATATGAAAATGAAAATTTATTTCAAGTTGTAGGCATAATCTCATGCTCTCCCATATGTGATTATTTTCTCTGAAAAATCAACCAGCTTTTTTTCTGATTTGCAAAGTAATTTTGAGTGACTAGAAGCACTGTAATCCTAGGCAGATTTTTATCAAGTTGACAGGACATTATTAATGAGTTTTTTTCTGTTAAGTTTTAAGATCTACACCTACAGATTTATTTGTAAATCAAGCATTTACTTTGAAGTTTTACTATACCTTCTGCTGAGGAGAGAGATGGAACTAGGGAATTGATTTTTAAATGGTTTGTTACCCTGATGCAAACTGTCCATGTTTCATTATTAGCATTACCAATGATTTTAGAGTTCCTTTATGTGTTTATCTCTGCCTTCTTGCTCTTTTCCATATCTTTCATTAGATATGTTTTGCCAGACAGTGCTGGACTCTTTGTTTCTATAACACATTATGGATCATATGCTGCCATCCTTCTTCATGTTAAATTGTAGCTTCAGCTACCTTTGGTCCAATTGTCAACAATTGAGATTACAGTTAGTAATTAGGTAACTTCTTGTGATTAAAGGTGTCAGGATATCATGTTGGTTATTTACAGCTTTTCAGTTGTACATAAATTCTTCCACTGACCAACCAGGTGTGCAATTAAAAAAAAAAACACAAATCCAAACAACCATCTGTATTTGAGATTCTTTCCAACACAGACTAACTATTCAGTTTTTTTACAGTCAAAGAGATAAACTCTAAATTTATGAATCTGGAAGATGGATTCTTCATCAAAACTAAATTTTTCTTTTGAATTAAACCTGGATCTGAGAAAAATAATTGGAAAGCATTGATGCTCTTTCGATTGGGGATGGCACTTCTGTTCATTCCATAGCAGTTTTTCTCTTCTTCTCCTTCCTCCTCATGCTTTCCTTGCACCAGTGTGGGTCCTTTCCACAGGATACATTCCTTCACAAACTACTCCTCTGTGGGTCCTCCACTGGCTGCAGTTATTTCCAGGAATATACACCTGCTTTGGCTTGTGGTCCTCCCTGGGCTACAGGATGACCACTGCTTTTGCATGTAGAACACCTTCTTCTGCCCTTATATTGGTGTTGACAGCATTGCTTTTCTCAGTTTTTTCTGCTCCCACTCCCCCAGCACTTGAGACCCCCCCTGCAGCATCAAGCTGCTGCCAGCACCTAGGCATCAAGTGGCTACTTGATACAGTTATAGTGTAAATATATCAATAAAATAATTATTTCTCTATAGCCATTCCATGTAGGGTAAAACTTGCACACATCTCAATGACTTAATCAGCAGTTGGTTATTTTCTACTATATATGTAGACGAATTACTTGTTGTCAGAGAGGCAAAAGGGTTTTTCACGGTTTACTCAGCATACACTGTTCAGAAAAAGAAACAAACATTGCCTTAGCTGACATGTTTTGCCATTAAGAACTAATATTCTAATAATTAAGAACCACTACTTAAACCAAAATAATAAGTATTAAATATTTCAGTACTGCAATGTAAAATATGAAGGGATTGCACATTAATTTTGAATAAATCTGTACTTTTTCCATGGGCTTTGGTATTTCTGTTGGTCGTCAATATTAACTGAATACTTCAGTGATGTTTCCCTTCCCTAGAGTGAGTAGTTTCTACATTTCAGAATGTCTTAGGATTTTTTTGAATAGTAATTTTTTACAGGGAGAACTGCTTTTGGGTATGAAACAAAACACTAGATCTGAGCTGTCTGATTTTTTTTTTTTTTTTTTAAGTCTTCTAACCAAGAGATAAGTTTTTCCTAATGGTTTTCTGGTTTCTGTTTTTAGGAACATTCAGCATTTGTAAAACATGCTGTCATGGTTATGTTAATTTAATGTCTTTGGAATTTACAAGCCGGAGACATGGTACCACATCTGACACCTGCAGGAACATAACTATATGTGATAACAGGCAGAGGTTGGTTGACCTTTTCTTAGTGAATACATCTTCCACGGTGTTTAAAGTGACTTCACTGGCAGACTTGAATTTTGGAGCTGTTGCATCAAATATAAGAATTTGTTTCCAGGAAAAGCAGCTTAGAGTAGGCCAGACTAGCAGCAGAGATTTAGAGCAGCCCCATCAGAAATATAAAAATCTTGCATTGTTTTGAAACCTTCTGTTTTCACAGATGATGAAGAACACAAAAATTGTGTGATTACTTAATCTTGTGTGAGAAACTGACTTTGTGAAATGTACTCTCTAATTTACTCTCTTCAGGGGCTTTGACATGCTGCTTTGTCTCCTTGCTGCTTTACCACAGCACTGCATTGATGAAATAATGGGGGCAGTGCTTTCCCATTTCAGTTTTCCTATTTGCCATAAATTTTCTGTGTGATTCAAAACATTGTCTTAAGATGGTTGTTAGCCATGCACCTGAAATATATTCCCGCTGGTTTACACTGCAAAAGCGATTTTTGCATCTATATTACATCCTTAAATCGTAAATGAATAAGACGAATTCGAGTATCCTCTTTGTCTTTTCTCCATGTTTTCTGCATAATCATGTGGTCATTTTGTTTTAACTCTTGCCTGAATTTTGCCAAACTGATGTAGATGATTAAGCCTAGGGTTTTCCATATGTACAGATGATTTCAACCAGGCATGATTACACATTTTATCAGTGAGTTTTCATACTCAGTAAAAAAAAAAAAAAAGTTGTAATTTTTTTCCTGCCTTGACTAAATTGAAAATAACTTCTGATCTTTTGTCTTTGGAGTGAAGCATGTCAAGTGGACTTGAATGGATTCAGCTCCAGTAAAAATACTAAGTGTAGCAAAATCTGTTCCATTCAACAGTTTCACCTGGAGTTTGAGGCGGTGGAGAGAACTGTGATGCAGTAGTACTAAGCCTAAGGCAGCCTGGGTGCAACAAACAATTATTTTGTTGAAAAGTTGTAACTGAAAACACACAGACTGGCTTCTTCTGTAGCATGTGACTGAGATTCTAGTCACCTTAGGGTACAGGATAAATGCAAAAGCAGCACTCTTTCCTTACCAAATTCACTTTTATAAAAAGTATTTTTGATATGGTGCAACACCTTTAAGAGGAGAAGAAAACACTTTAGCTATCTCTGCTGTTTTCCTTTTCCCTTCTTTGTATTGAAATTTATTTTTTTAATTAATCTGCTTTATGGCTTTATGAAATAATGCACAACAGCTGTCAACTTCCTTGAACTAGTGTTGGCTCAATTTTTATTTTTTTTTTTTTTTGTGGTGGGCCTTTACAGGGCATGGTTGTGTTGTTGCCATGGTCATAGGCTTGACTGATAAAATGTAGTGGCAGAAGGAGCAAACAAAGTTAGTGTTCTCAGGTTCATGAGTGCACATCTCCTTTGCTTTTCTGGGTAGATGTTTGGGTTATGCGGGACAAAGGTGAGGTGAGGAAAGGGAAGAGACACTTGACAGTAGGCTAGGTTTAGACACCTAAGTCATTCATAAGTCATTATCTAGGATCATATAACCTTTCCTTATGTAGTAAACAATAATCAGAAATATTAAGTGCTGCAGTTAATACTTACACACAGTGTCATATTGAGAAACAACCATGAAAATCAGCTTTTAAAGAGCTGCTTTTTGAATTTGACCTCCTCGAACAGGTGGCTTGAGGGACTTAGACTGATTCAACAGTCTGAAATGCTCCTAAAATTCAGTGCAAAACCATTCCTTTAGAAAGTGAGGCAAGCTTGTGTGAGCTTCTCTGGGAACAGGGACCAGCAGTCAGATTTCCTTCGTTGTTCTCAGCTTGAATCACCTAAAGTATTAGCAAACCTGTGCTTCCTCTACTTCTCTTTGATCAGGTTTATTGAATTCTCCTATAAGTATCTGTGTTGTAGTGAGGCGGCAGGCTCGGCTCGTGTGCATGGTGATAACCTATATCATCTTCCAGGACAGTGTTCTCATGCAAGAAAAAAAATATGGACCTAGACCCTCTGGCATAAAATAGAATCTGCATCTCAGGAAATTTGATCTTCACTGGTTTGACCAAGAAAAACACCCCACTTATTTTCATAGAAAATGACTGTTTTGTACAAAGTCCACTCGTTCAGATAGCAATTTTGACTATCTGCTAAATCAGGATCTAACATTATTTTGCTTCAAACTCCAACACAGGACTAGTCAAATTCTTGCTGACAGTGACCATTCAGGTTATGTTTTGAAGGAGAATTTATATAGATAAGAAAATGTGTTAAGAATTTTATTCTTGTTATCATGCCTAGATCTAGATAAGGGTGTCTAATTTTTCTCAGTGGTGGTTGTAACTGCTATGCATTTACATAAGCATTGCTGTTTCTGGGATAGCAGAGTTTTATTCCTTCTCAAAAAAACTTTCTCTTTCCAAGACAGAAGAAAGAAAAAAGCTATTAAACTCTTCATACCGTATGAGCCAGATATTAAAGCCTGCAAAGCAACTCATGAATTCATAATAAAGACTCAGTCATATTATGCAGGAAATCCTAAAGATATAAAAAGTACTTGAGCAATAAAATGAAATTTAAAGGACAATAACTGATCTTGACTATGGGTAACCTTTGGAATAATTAGAATTTCACTGTTTTTTTTCAGATGTATAAATAAATAATAATAGGGTATTCCCTAAAGTTTAAATTTACATTCAACAACTGTGGTTTTAATGCTAATAGATATGTGTGATTTCTACTACTGTGTACATGGACCTTAATATCATTATAAGAACTTAAATGTTTGAAGATGCACTAAAGATGCACTATGGGTTAGCAGAAAAAGAGAGTATTCTCTAGTTTTTCACACTTTTTTTTTAGTATTTCTTAGAGATCAAGGTGGCTGACACAATTTTTTTTTTTTTTTTTTTCAAATGATTCAGGCTTTAGAAGAAAACTTTCTTGTAAGTTCACTGAGTGACTTCCTGAGCAGAGCAATTCCTGTGTATTCAGGAGTTGCTACACCATATCTTAAAGCTGGTAATCCATTTTCACTCTTATGTTAATGGGATACAAAATGAGAACACCCTTCTTATATGTAAACTGTCTGTATGGTAATGTTGATTAATTAAATATACTTCTTTAATAATTCTGCTCTTAGTACATTCTAGATAATGACTACCATAATGTAAGGTAAAACTTAAAGGATACTAACATTTAGAAAAATTTATAGCGGCTTTTTAAGATACGCCTGAGGACTAATGTTAGTGATTCAGTAAGACACTTTATTGTCTGCTTAACTCTCAGTCTGTGAGTAATTTTTGAGCAATGTTATTTAGTATCACATTATCACTACTATATTGGTATGATTCGAAAAAAATATTCGACTACTCTGGTAATGTTCTCTTGAATCTAAACCAAATTATTTTGTGCAGATGGCTGCCCTCTCCTACTCAAAGTTCAATGAAACAAATTTGTAGCAGACATTATGGTTCTATCCCAATGCATACTGATGATACGCTATACTGTTCTAGGCTGTTTAGGGGCTATGATACCCTGGAAGAATAGAAGGGAAACATACACATACAGATTTCCCCCTCTCTTTTCCCCCTCTTTCTGGTGGGCATAATGAAAATATAATGAAAAATAAACCTTTCAGGACCACTTTTTCTCACAATTTTTTTTGTCCATTTTCTTTAGTGCTACATTGTTTATTAACACTTAAATGCTGTTTAAGTGTCACTGTATATCAGGCATTGATTGTTTCTAGTTAAAGATGCATAGCAAGTGCCAGAAAATAAGTCTCCAACTCTTACATAAAGAATAAGGCTACAAGTCCCCTTGTTTAATGTCTTTCTTTCTAATATATGCTGCTGTGTTTGAGGCCACTGGATAAATTGCATAAGAAAATGACCTACATATATACTTATGGTTCAATAAAAAGCAAGCCTACATGCATGGCTGACACAGTAAGAGGATTGTTTCTACAGAAGTTTTTACAAGCAGCGATTTCTTTTCTTGAACTATGGTTTCTGTCTGTGAGTATAAACACTCTTCCCCTTGCCTAAATGACAAGAAAATACAATGAAAACTTATCAAAAGTATAAGGCATTGAGTCTGCAGTGCTGGGAACAATAAAAGGCATTTTTGTACAGGAAAATACTAAAGACGGAAATATTTAATTAGGAATAAAACAATTCATCATTGCTGATGATCACAACTGCACAAACCTACAATGAGATCCTTTTTAAATTTTATTTGTATTCTCTCCTTTGAAAGAGAAATCTGTGATCTCTGGGTTGTCAGGGACAAAACAGGTTTGTTTTATTCCTAAATAAAGAATCATCTGCTATTAGTATCAGAAAAAAAACAAACAACCAAACCAACCAACAAACAAAAAACCAAAAAGACAACAGGAGTTGGGGTTTTCAGTCAGTAAGGAGAATTAATTAATGGATGATGACAGTGTACAGGCCCCAAAACTGTGCAGCCATGTAACTGATGTCTGTGGCATCTGGGATTCTCTGCCCTTAGAGTGGGAGGTAACGTGTAAACAATAAGCTTAGTGATCTTGTTCTTCAGTAGACAAATATGTGGAAGATTTCTCTACTGTGTACAGGCTAGCAAAATTTGTATTGTTGGTGTTAACACATGACATTGAGATGCCAAGGTGTGTCCAAAGAAGGGCAATAAAGTTGGTGAAGGCTCTGGAGCACAAATCTTGTGAGCAGTAGCTGAGGGAGCTGGGGTTGTTTTGCCAGGAGAAAAGGAGGCTCAAGGAGACCTGAAAGGAGGTTGTGGAGCCGAGGGAATCAGTTTCTTCTCCCAGGTAACAAGAAGAAATGGCCTCAAGTTGTGCCAGGGAAGGTTTAGATTGCATATTAAGAAATAATTAATTCAGTGAAAGGGTTGTCAATTATTAGAGCCAACTGCCCCAGGAAATTGTTGAGTCACCATTCCTGGAGGTATTTGTTACAACCTGGTCCAGAAGCTCCAAGCTTTACCTGGTGTGCATTTTAATTTTAGGCCTCAAGAGATTTTGCTCACATGAACCCTTGTAAAGACATTGGTTCTTTGATAGCTTGAATTCACATCCAGAGAAAAACTACACATTTTTCTCTAAGAGATTACTTTGAATGTGGTGTTTTGGCAAAAGGGGGTTTACAAAAATAACATGGAACTTTACAAAAGCATTACAACAGGTTACTGAGACTTGCAAGCATTGCTATAGTAAGGAACTTTTGTTACACTCAGCAAACACAAACTCCATGCCACTTACATGATGTACCCACACTTACAGAAAATAAGTGTTTAGGTTACCCAAAAGAAGAAAATAAGAATAAGGAAGAGAGATTAAGAGAAGAAAGAGCAAAGAAAGGAGAGAAAAACATTGTTACCACTCGAAAGGTCACATGCTGATGACTTCAGGAGAGCAGCCTAGGGCCAATGGAGACCTTGTGAGTGCCTGTTTATGGACTCTGGCTATTGTGGCCACTCCCCCCAGGTGGGACCTTTGGTTCTCTGGCCACTCCCTGTCCCCTCTGCCAAAGTGAGGGGTGCCACAGTCAGTCAGGAGCTCTGAGGGTGTGGCATGGGTGGGTTACCTGGCAGACCTTACTGACTGACAGGTGTCCCATTCAGCCTTCACGCCATGTGGGGCTGAGTCCAGCGGCTGCCTTGGCTGACCATGTGGCTGCTGTGCTGGAGGCATGGTCCCCTCTCCTGACACACACACATACATATACAGATGTATCCTCACAAGGTGGTTCTGACCCAAAAATAACTGATCTGGTGTGTAACAGCATTTAAAAGCCACACAGACGTTGCACTTAGAGGGGCATGGCTTGTTGGCAGACTTAGCAGTGCTGGGTTAACAACTGGACTCAATGATCTAGGGAGGTCTTTTTCAAGCTAAATGATTCTATGATTCTGTATCATGAGGGTCTTGAAGGCGTATATGTTATACGGTCTTCTGATGCAGTGACACTGCTAGGATTTGGAAGGATATGTTTAAGAGCAGTGACAGAAAAATATTTCTGTTCATTACAGAGGAGAAATGAAAGGTAGAAGGGGTTAAAATGGCAAGAGCATTGACAGTAGTGAAAATGCACCTTTCAGGCAGTGTTTGGAACATGTACAGGCAGGATAAGAAATGGACAACAAGCTGTGGGTACCTGTGTATTTATGCCTTTGTACAAGTCTAAAGCGTGACCCTAATTTTTCCTTTTGCATGCTTTTCTCAAAAAGACTGATTGAACAATCTTTATAGTTGTATAGCTAAAAGATATAGTTTTGATTGTTTTAATACCTAGATGAAGTATATTATTTCTGAAAAGCTTCAGAAAAGAATGATGAAAGATACACAGTGGCTTCCATGTAAGAAATAATTCAGTAGGATACTTCTCTTAACTTAGAAAAAAGAGACAGCTGAATGGGTTTATGATATAGGACTGGAAAATAATGAGTTTTGTGGAGAAGGTGAATATAAAGGTGACTATAGAATGACTGTGCACCCTTTGTTCCTATACAAGAAGCATGATACTTCAGATGACTCTAAGAGGCAGCAGGTTCAGTGGAAATTCTTGTCTCAAAACATTGTAGGTACTAGAAGGTCATGGGTATTCGAACATCTGATGGACCTTTATTCCGTGGATTTGCCCAAAGAAATCTCTTGAGCAAACTGGACCTCCGCTTTGTGTCAAGACCTTAATATGTATACCCTGTAAGAATCATAAAATTATTCCTACTTTTTTTCAGGATGATCGTGATTGGCCATTTGGGGGACAATATATTGGGCTAGACAGATCTTTAATCTAACCCAGGACAGATTTCTGTGACTGCTATCTGAATCCCTAGATGACTGATACTTTTGTCACTATTGTCTGCCAGTTTATGTACCTTAGCAGTTAGAGGTTTGTAAGAATTTACAGTGTCCTCAGAGATGAAAATGCATTTTCTTTTCTTTCCTAGAACTTGCAACAAAAAACTGAATGACACTGATCCTTTATATTTTACGATCATCCTGGCTGTAATAAAAGCATTATAGAAGATACTTGCTATACTATTATTTTGCTAAAAAACAATGACCTTGCCTTTAATGATAATATTATTTAACTGCACTATTGATTTGAATAACAACCACATAAATATGAATGGTTCTTTAGTTATTTTTATATTTATTCATAAGAAGCATTTTGAGTCAGGAATACTTTTTAACTCTGCAGAAATAAGGCCTACAGGAGGTTGGAGTGTGATGTCCTGCTCCACATGTGGAGACAGCAGGTACCGGGAAACTGAACCATTAGAAGTGCTTTCAGCCCTCTGAGGAAGGACAGTGGTTGGCAAATATAATATCCTAAAAAGGAAAATAATCTGAAAGTTGGTCGTGAGTGCTGTGGGTCTTGGAAGAAAAACTTTTCTGGTTTAGTAGCTCCTACCCACTATACAGACTAAGGAGAAAGACCTTGCTTATGGAATTATGCCTTTCACTGATGGTTACTCTTCCTAGGGAAGATGTGCCATTTAGCTGAGAAAGAAAATAGAACCCTTAGGAAAGGAAGCTTCCCTAGACTATTTGATAGCTCTGATCAGAAAGAGAAAATAACAAAAAATCAATGCTTCTCAGCAGCCATTAGGAAGTTATTATTATTTCCTTTAGCTACTGTATTGAGGAGAAAGTTCTTGCGTTTACCTTTTCACTTAGGGTGAAATCAAATAGGACTATCTTCTTCATTATTCTTAACCTAGTTGAAGTGTAGTAGAACTTATGATTAGGATGAGACTGTGTATTTAGTTTTCTAACATCTGTTTGTATTGAGCTGACTCATGGCACTCTGGTTTTCTCAAGTGTATAAAAAGAGGAAAAAAAAGTCACATATTAAGTAATTAGTTCTCCTTTTATTCTGGCTCTCTAACAGCAATATTTGTACAGTGATGTGTTTACATCTGGTTTCTAACCACTGCAACTGATAAATCTTCAGGGTGAGGAAACACTGAAACAGGTTGACTGGAGTGGGATGAATGTCCAGTCTCTAGAGACATTCAGGGTTGGATGGGGCTCTAAGCAACCTAATCTAATTGAAGATGTCCCTACCTATTGCAGAGACATTGGACTAGGTGACCTTTAAAGGTCTCTTTTAACCCAAACTGTTTTGTGAATATATGATTCTATGCTGCCTGAGTCTAGAATGTGAAATTTGTTATACTGAGGAATTAAAGAATACTATGTATTGAGTACTCTGTTGTGATACATTCAGAGAAATATATTTACCATTTATTAAAAAAAAAACCCACTGGATATCTGTCTTAGGATGCTATTTTTAGTATATCACTGATGTCAATAATCAATAGGGAACCCAAATAGGAAGCCCATTGCTAATACAATGGCAATGAGCCAAAGCAATAAGAGATCATCACCATTGTCTTGCATAAACAACTTGCTTTGCACTGTAAAATTTCCCTCACCAAATTGCATTATTGTTCCTAAATGCTACGCAAGGGAATTTAAGAAAGAAATTGCTAACATACTCATTGTCTAAAAAATGTCCAGAATATAAGGAAAGTAATGAGCTATTGAGGGAGTCTCTTTTTGGGTTATGAAACTGAAATACACGTTTTTTTGGCATATAGTCACTGTGTGGAAAGGCATTAACCAATTTTTCCTCCTAGAGGAGGAAGATGTGCTGCACTCTGTGATGAAAGGATAGTATTATGAAGTAATTCACTTTTTTTTTTTCTTAGTAAATTTTCCCTTGATCCAAATAATATTCATAAAACAAATATTGCTACATCTATATATAGAAGAAATATTTTAGCACTTTAATGGAACTTACTATCTGTTTGAACATTCATGTCTTTTGGATACTGAAAAGAAATCTGGAATAAAACATAGTGAGACTAACATTGGAATCATTGAGAAAGCTAGAAAAATGGAATACACAATTTCTTAATAAATTTAATTTGTTAACATTTTAGTCATTAAAGCAACTGGAGTACAAAATATCAGTGGTTCTGTACATAACAAAAACACTAAAATTTTCAGAGTATGTGCCATCTCATGCAATCTCTTTTGACATTTATCTACCCTCTAATTTGGTAGCATATCCTTCAAACTCCTGTTACCACAATAATTTCTACCACTCTTTTTATCAACCACTTTTTTTTTTTTTTAAAGTGCCAGTATCAGTGCAATTTTTGCTTTATTTTTTTATAATCAATACAAATCCAGTTAGTCAGGCTGTTTTATTTTTTTGCTTTGGCACACTAAACCTGGGTTTGGGCTTAAATTCAGCTTTAAGCTTGAAAATGGTGCTTTTTCTACTTGTTATCAATTCCTTATTGATTTTTTTGATGGTCTCTTTTCAGTGCAAGTATTGATTGGAAGGTATTTTGTGAGCCTAGTTACAGATCCACAGGTCTGCATCTATGGAAACATCTGTTTTGTGGAAGAAAATTTCTGTCCATTTAAAAGAAGTAAGGGTTAAACTAGGATAAACACAGATGAAAGGTCAGTAATCATAGATTATTATTGTAGACTAATTTAAAGTACCCACAGCAAAGTTGATTTTTAACTGCTTTTTAAGAAAGCAGAATACCAAAGTTTGTTTATTTCTTCCTTTTTTGTAGCTAAATTTTTCTTTTAATAAATAATAAAATATCTTTTTTAAAAGTGGTTTTAAAATATGGATCTCATTGTTAAGAAAACAAATAAAAACCTGAGAACCCCCAAAATAACATCTCCTTTTCTGGAAAATATGAGTCACTTTGGACAGAGAGGGTAAATCTTTGGTTTTGGACTGTAGTCTACTGTCATGGTATATATTTTATTCTTCCCATCAGTAACTCATTCTTCAGTGCTTGATTCATGTTTTAGGATCTTAGAATAATGAAGCAAATATAGGAAAGGGGTTCCATGTCTATTGAACAACTTGCCACTATCACCTCTGACTCTAGGAAATGCATGTTGAATACTGTAAGAGTGATGAAGAGTGATGATTTTTATTAGTTAGGCTCTATCCTAGGGAATTACTCAATTCCAAAAAGATTGAGAAAATATCCATGCTTTTGGACCAAACAAACAGTTCTTATAACTAATTTTCAGATACACTGAAAAAAATGTTAATAATTATTGGCAATGTACTGAAGCAAGGGAATATCAATGTATGAGAAACAGAGCAGTTAATAAACTGCTAAAAGAAAACCAGTGAAAGGAACACCATGGAACCCCTTAGCTGAAAATGAGGGAGGAAAGTTTATTACTAATGATACTTAGAGATAGTTTTTGCCAGGTAATCTAACCTTCAATTGATTTGTTTTATCAGTATTCAGACTATCAATCATTTTAGTTTTTCAATTTATTCTGTGTTCTAGGAGAATTTATTTCTCAGCAATAATAATGTAAAATATGATAGTTTATTTAACACAAAGTTATAGGGAATGTACAGCATATTCTAATCTGTGAACCAAGGAATAGAACAATTTTAGATGCTATACACTTGTAACCAAGAAAATATTTATAATGTGCATTTATCACCTTGAAGCACAGGGTTGCAATCAAACCCCATGTGGCTGATTTTAAGGACTAATACATGCATGTCAAACAAAGCCCTTCAAAGATTCTTCACAACAGGAAGAACTGGAAGGGTAAAAGTAAGGAAAAATAACTAATGGGTCAAGATAAAGGCAGCTCCAAAAAGTAAAGGAAAAAAAGAAAGAAAAGATTAAAAAGCAATCACTTTCCACTAGTAGCCAATCCCTGAGCAATAGCTGATTCAGAAAAAACTCCATCCCTAGTTTTATTGATGGACATGACAGATGATAGGGAACACTACTTTAGTCAGTTCAGGTGAGCTATCCTGGCTGTGTCTTCTTCCAACCTCTTGCCCAGTGCTGGCTTTGTTGGGAAGGCAGAGTGAGAAACAAAGAATGACTTGACACCATGAAAAAACTGTTCAGCAAAAACCTTGGTGCATTATCAACACTGTTTTAGCCACAAATCTAAACACAGCACCCTATGGGCTGCTATAAAGAAAATTAATTCCATTTCAGCCAAACCCTGTAAACGACTGGACAAGTATGTTCAATAGTTGCACTTCCAAGCTTTTGAGTGCTTTGTTTTCCAGTTAGAAAAACTGAAAAATCTGTGTATTTTCCAGTTCTCATTGGCAACATTGAACAGGGGGAAAGAACAGTTTAATCTAAGACTACTACATACCAAATTTAAAAGATGAGAATATTTTGAACATTGAATAACTATGTTTTTGAAATTTCAATTTGAAACTTCTATTTTTAACTTTTTGTTAAAGAGTAGTTTAAAATAAGAAAAACATATGTGTAAATTAACTTGAGTAAAAGTGGAAATGTAAGTGTGAAATGTAATTTCAACCAAACTATTTAAGAAAAAAAGAAAACAGCCAAAAACATAATTTGCTCAAACTTGCAAATCTTACTGACTTTTGCAAAAATAAGTATACAATAAAACCAGAAGTCCAAATTGCTCCATTTTTTAATATGCAAATGAATAACTTAGCAAGACTGTAACATACTATTTGAAGGATTCTATAATTCTAGCTACAGTTATTTCCTGTAACAGCATATGTAAGGGATAACATGAGTTAATTGTCCATCTGATTAGAGTTCTTGCTGGTTACAGTTGCCTGTCATTTGCTAAAGCCATCGACAAGGCACAGTGAACAAGCAATTGCTAGCGTGGAGCATAATACCTTTGAGCTGAAGCATTCAGAACGAAGAACTGCCTTCAAATATGTTTAGGATACATTTATTTAAATCTTTTGTTACTTCTAAAGATCCATAAATTTGAAACTATCATGTTATGTTGCTTCTGAAAATTCAGGAAAAGCTTGCAGAAATGAAGATTGAAGTATGGCTCTTATTTTAGGCTTTGATGACCAGCTGATGCATCCATATTCCTTGTTTGCTTTGGATCACTGGTTTGGTTATACATTTATGCATTACTCTTACAGTACACTGCCTGCATTCTGTTCTCTAGCATGAGCAATTCCACTTATATTCTTAAATTTTTGCACTTCATTAGCTTGCTGGTTTGAAAGATTTGAGTAGAGATGTATATATACTACCCTGTGTCTAATGAAAAGTTATATCAGGGAGCTGAGAGAAGACAGATTTTTTACTTTAAGTCCTTGTAGGATTTAAAAATAATAACTGAAGGTGTAAAGATTCAGAATGCAAAATAGTGTAGCCTAATCCTTTAAATTATCCCTTATTAATGAGAAATCTGAACTTTTAGAGCTCTACATTATGTCAGAGAAAACAACACCAAATTCAAAATACATTATTAGGGATTGTTGAAATCTGAGTCAAAGATTAAAAGCTTTCTAGAAAGTGGATGCATAAAATTTTGATCTAAGGATATTATTTTATTAACAAACTAGACATTAAGCCATATTTAAAAAAATAAATAAAACAATGTACAATTATTTACTCTAGGTTAATTTATATGACCAAAAACCCCAAACTGGTCATTGAACATTTTGAAGCAGTTGTCTTGTTTTTTATACATGCTTTTGATTTCTTGTATGGATACCTCAACACAGGCAAAATGAAAGATGTGTTTTGGAGATAGACTTTAACTGAAGGAAAAATGCTTATAAGAATAACTTAAATGCCATAGAAGCATAGCAGCAGGTTATGTCAGTGCAGAAAAAAGCTAGAAATAAATGAAAATTCAAGGTACAAAATTAATTTAGAAAGCAGCTTAACACACCTGTGAAAAAGGCAAAGAAATAATTTGCACTCCCCTAAAGTAAATGTTTAATTCTCCTATCCATATTGCTGCCTTTCTGGAAAACAGAATAAATGACTCTTCTTTCCCAGTAAACCTGTGACAGATGTAGAAGACAAAGTGTCATACTTCATTGTTTCCATGGCATGAGCAGCATTTCAACTAAGTTGTCACTGTTCATTCTGAACAGGCCTTTCCACAGGTCTGACTCATTACAGATTTGAATTGAATTATAAAGACACTGAGGCTAGTGGTTTACATAAATCAATATGAAAGGCTAGAAAACCTATTTTTTTCTCAAAAGTGGTCACTAACAATGAGAGGCTAATAATTTAAGACAATGTTATTTAAATCTAATTTACATGATATCTTTATACATATGACAACTTAATCCTGCAGGATTTTTTGTTTGTTTTTGGTTTTTTTTTTGTTGTTTTTGTTTGTTTGTTTGTTTGTTTTTGTTTTACTGTAAAGTGATATGCTGCTGTCTGTGTAATTTCTAAAGAAATTCCTGCTACTGGCTGGGTATGGAAAGCTATAATTGCAAGCATATATTGCAACTTACTATTCATGGGAAAATCACTGCATGGAATATTTAATTTTTTATTATTAGGGGAAAACAACTATAAGAAAGAACCATTTTAAAAGACAAAAGATATTTTATGACAGCTGTCTGTTTTAAAATGCAGTTAACAGTAAATGATTAAACCACAATAAGAACTAAAAGTGTTCTGTAATAAGAGAATGAATATGTCTAAGTAAAAAAAGGAAACAATGTGGTAACAAAGGGAAACTGGTAAAGAATAAGAAGTAAACACATGGATGTGTAAATACAAAATTAATTATGGGTTATGAGTGTACTGTGTCAGAAAGCTCTTGCTGTAGGTTCTTGTATTATTAGTGGCTTCCATGCATTTATCTCCCACGTTAGATACATATACACCCAGAAGAGAACCAGTAAGAGGCTTGAAGGACAACCTTTAATTCATCTTATATGAACACTATAAAGAGCAGGAAGAAAAAGGACATATGCCAAGAGCCTTCCAGTCTACTTATTTTGAATCAGTCTCTGATGTGCTTTTCTTTTTTACTATAGTGGGAACTATTATACTAAATTCAACAGCCTGACTCTTCAACAGTAGGACAAATTTTGCACATTTAAGTATGTTCTGAATCATCTGTATAGATTTCAGTGGACAAACTTTATCTTTATAGATATTTTCAACATACCTCCAAAAGACCAGAAAATTATTTTCATACAAATGAGTCTAATTTTACTTTTTATCAATGGCATACTGGCTTAATGAAAATGAATTTCCAGTTCAGAAAGTAAATTCTGTTTAGCTGCATCAGAAGGTGACTATTTCTGTGTAACCTGTTTTCTGTTAGCTATTTGAGCTGTCATTGTTAAACATCAATGCCTTAGTTTTCTGAAATGTGAGAAAAGTAGCAAATCCAGACATAATGTATTTTTATTTTTTTTTTAAGTGAATGCAGGTCACTGTGCATGATAGAGGCTAATACTTCTCCATATGTGTCTATTTTGTGTATTATTTTCAGAAGGGCTGTTGAAATAATATTTTAATTTTTCTCTAGTGAGGAACAGTTAATGAGGCTCACCTGTTGGAATTCATTGAGGATTATGCAAGAGTATTTAAGAATGTTGGATTTGTGTGTTGAAACAAGGACAGTGGGAAAATCTGACCTCTTTTGAATAGTACTTTCAACATAGAGTTAATACCATCTTAAGGAAGAATGAAAAGCCTGCTTACAATAACAAACTCATAAGGGACATTGACCTTAACTAATTGTAGGTGAAATTGAATCCAACTCAGTGAATGGGATTCAGCTGCCATAAAGGTGCTATAAATTATATTGTCTTCAGCCACAGTTAGAAAACAACTCGCAGTTCCAATGAATCCTTTGTCACATCTGCCAGCCTTTACAGGTAGCACCCTAAGGCAGTTTTAGGCAATCTGAAAAGGCAGTAGGTGCCTGTTTTCAGGCAACTGAATCTTGCTTTGTGTGTCCCTAAACTTCCTTATTACATCATCAAGTGAAAAAGTTTTAATGGTGGCTGCAAATAAGCTTAAATTTCTTGGTTGATGAACCCAAGAATAAAAACCAAACCAAACATAAAAGACAAGCAAAAAAAATCAATGAAGCCAGCACAGTAGAATTAACCCTCTGGCTCAGAATTGTTGCTGAGGATTTACTTGTGTTGAACGACCAACTCTCACACAAGACTTTAGTACTCAAAAAAGTTTTTGTTCTCAAATACTACCAAAAAGTTACATTGTAAGTAAAAATTAGTAATGAGGTGTTCCTAAACATCAGTAACCTTTTGCTTTGTTCAAATATGAAAATTATTTCAAGTTTTTCAATATTTCAATAAAGATAGGCAGTGCTTCAACACAGAAAAACTTATAGTAATATAAAGACATAAGAATTACAAAGAGGGCCAATCAGGTTGCTTTTCGATATAGGAGAAATGTGTTAGGGGTCTAGAAGTGTAAAAATGTATCTGTGTTTTGACACCACCAAAACATTTAATATGATTGTCTCTGCCCTTTTTGTTTCGTAACATCAGAAAGAAGAAAGATTCCTCAGCCCCAGAAAGAAGACATATATCTTGTAATGTTGCTGGACTTTAAGCCACCTTAGGTGATGGTAACCTATATCCACTGGCTGCTACACTGAAGCCTCTGTCTTATTTACCCCTAGTAATACCTCTGGAAAAAAAAAAAAAAAAAGTGAAAATTAACACTGAATAATTTATAACTCACATCAAGTAAGGCCCACTAGTTCTTACAAATGAAGAAACAGTGTAACTATACCCACCATTTGCATGTTTTTGCAGAATTCTTTTGTACTTCAGACTGTCTCTTTTCCAGGCTGAATGATTTTTTCCCATTCACTCATTGTGTGAAATTCATTGTACTCTTTGTTGCCATTCTCTTTACCTTTTCCAGATCTTTTATGTAATTTGTGAAACAAGCAGGATTTGGTTCAAGCTTCAGATACATATGCATGCCTAGTACTCAAACTGCCCTTTTAGTCAATGGAAAGGTATCAGAGAAAATGGCCAAGTTGATCTCATAAGCTGCAAAAGGACCGATTAAATTTGAGATCTATTTGCATATCAAAGCCACCTGTGCAGCTAAGAAATGAGACCTGGGGCAGACACATTCCTTTTCTGTACCAGGGGAGAGGAAGGGTAGCTTCAGCAATGTCAGGTAGTCCATATGTGGACATATGTATCGAGTCTTAAATGACAGTGCTCAGGTGAACTGTTCTCACAGAACAAATGAATACAATGGGAACTTGCCCTAATAGAACAGCTATTAGCTTCTACACATAATTGTCTAAATCTTCAGCTTGAGTCATTCCCTCCCTGCCTACACCCCCTTCCCCTGTGGAGGAGATTAAAACTCTGTGCAATGTGGAAGATATTGTCATAAAAGTAAAGCTTTCACCTTATATGCCATTGTAGAATTTGTCTTTCAAGTTACTATTTTAAATCCTTTTCCTTCATTTTGTTGCTGATATTTAGACTGTTTTCCTAATGGAAATAGTTAGAATGATCCTGTCATCGTCCTATCTCCTTGCTAAGTATGCTTCCTTGCTTGAATACCTGAAATCAGAGGTTGCAGAAGTAAGCTTTGGAAAAAGGTGATTAGATAACCTGTTAATATGCCTAAAACAGGATGACCTTCTGGGAAGATGCTATTTTTGTTGAGCACTGACAAATCCAGTTGTGAAATAGAGATTGCTTGACAACACACTTTATATACCTATGATTCATGAAACATCTTTTTCCTTTCAAAAAACTTGTATCTTCCGTGGAGGTGTTTGGGGAAAAAAAAATAAAAAGGCCTCATCATAAGGAGAAACTAGTGGTACAGAATGAAAAAAATAATTTCTGTTTGAAGACTGTAAATTAAAAGGAAAACATGAGTTATTTTTACTGCCTAATCTTCTGTTACAAATATGAGTCTTCACTATGGGCAAAGTACTTTAAAGTATATTAGACTTTCTCTCTCTCTCTCTCTTTTTTTTTTTTTTTTTTTTTTTTAAACTATATCGTTGTACATAAAAAAAGAAAATCAAATACTGTGGTCATGGATTATAGTATTCTGGTTAAAAAATGTATCTGTTTGACCATGCACTAGGAAATATAAAGAAGAGAGAATAAAAAGTTTCCTTGTATAAAATCACTGTTATTCTATATACAGGGTTCAGATAAGGTAGGGCAAATAACTCCTGTTTGCTGCCAAAACAGCTTTTCCTTTTTGCTCAAGAGGTTTCCAATTCAGTAATTAAGACTTAATTATCAAATTAGTGAACAACTTTTTAGAGATTAATTATCATATTAGCTAACAACTTAACATTTAGGCTCTCTGTAAAACAAAATATCTACATATAATTGATAATCAATGTAAACCAAATTCTGGATACAACAAGGGCTGAATTTTGGGATTTAGATGGAAATAGGGTGACAGTATATACCGTGGAAGTATCATTTTCACATCTAGATTGCATTTCAATCATTAGAAATATAAACACCTTCTCTCTCATGGAAAAGATAATTGGATAATTATTAAGAAACACAAGTGACAGTCAAACGAATTGCAAATGAGAGAGGGCTGTAAGGTATTAAGTATTTCTGTGCTTCAGATCAAATGTTTTTACCTTCTGCTTGTGTACGACACCTTCCTGCAGCCTTTCCAATAATAAATACTGCAGGCTGTAAATTAAACACTGCTGGTTTGTCAATGAATATGTGAATCAGTGTCTGATATGTAGCATACTGAAACAGACCCTCTTGTACCTCATTAAACATTTTTGCTTGTTTACGTCAAGATCACATAGGAATCTACTTTGTGGGAGTCTGCCATAAATGAGTAGTTTCTGAAGCACTCAACTTTCATATAAATTAGCATCTATTTGATTGATATTTATCACATTAATTGAATTACTTTAGAAATATCAATCTCTGGCAAAATTTGTGCAGTGTTTTTGTCATATTTAGAAGATAATTTACATTTAATTTTCTTGTTATTTATGGAATTAATAGAGTACATTTTGTTCATTTCTTTGGAAAGCCATGTCTAAATTTCTTCTGCTAGTTTGCATAAGTCATACTGAGATTGTTATTAATCTTGGGTCACATTACAAAATCTAATGTTTCACTATTCCCATAATTTATGAAATAGATATGTTCAAAACATCTGAATCAATGTATTTTTAAAACTTTAGAATTAAATTTGCACAGTTTAGCAGCAGAAACACCTAGTATCTCTGCTTTTGAAAAGAAGTTTCTCTTAAAACTTCTTTTATCCATACTAACAATAACAACATCAAAGATCCATCTCTTTCTTATTCCTTGGCATTTATATCATTCACACCTAATATTACTTGCTTGTTTATACTATTTACTTGTTTCTGTAGTCACAGTACATTCATCCCTTTTTTTTTTTTTTTCTTTCTTCCTTCCGTGGCTGAAGATTCAAAAAGGTAATCATTGAGAGAATACAAAACCACCAATTTTGTGCTGTCCAGGCAGCTGGTATATTAGGGACAGAAACAGTGAAAATTTTTCTAAATAGTAACCCACCTTGGTCTTCTGAAAATTACTTCACAGCAGCACATAGCAAATTTTAACCAGGGTAGTAGTAATGCTTTTGACAAAAGTGATTTTGATGAGAATGTTGTTAAGATGAAAAGATAATCAATTTCTGAGCAACTCTCTAAGGTAAACATTTTTGGAAACATTTGAGTACTGAAGTAAGCATTATTAATTATATCAGTAAAAAGTGTTTGTCACATTTAAAACTCTTCTGTCAGTCTGATTTTGAAGTTTGGGCTTTTTAAGTGCTTTTTTGATTATTATAACTTTTTCTGTTATCATAGCATTTTTATAGCAGTGATTCCAAGCTGTTTAATTGCAATACAGTCAGGAAACACTTTGAAAGGACAGCTAAATGCTCCAAGCAGTGCTGAAGAAAACCTATGTTTCAATAAGTTTGAGGGTAAAATGGAACCAATAAACTGTTCCAGTTAATGCACTGTAACATGTAACACATTATAACATGCAAACATGGTGTAGCAAGCTAAAACTTGAAAATATTTTCCTCAAATATAAAAGGAACTGAAAAAGCTAGTTTTTCTCACTTTATAATGCCATACGCAGGACAAGAAATCTTTGTTTTCTGTGTCATATACAGTCCTTAGAAAACAAAACCACACAGCCTCTGATCCTGATAAACAAATGGATTTAACACAATTCTAAACACTATTTCATTAGCAACAAAAATGACTGTTAACAAGTATTAAAATAAAAAAAGAATTGTTCACACATGCAGTTCATACCACTCATAGAATGATATTTGGTACTCCGCATCTGTTACATAGATGTATGTGTGTGCATAATATATGTATGAAGTCCAAATATGTGCTTATGTCTTTTTTTCTCTTCCCCTTGATTAAAATAGATAAAAAGAATTGTTTCAGGTTACTGAAGGATTCTATCTATGGAAATCTTGAGAGAAGGAATTAAAATATGGCAACTTTTGGGCATGTTTAAATCACTTAGATATCTACAAACTCCTGAACATTTAAATATTAAACATTAAAAAAAAAATAAAATCATCATTCTAGAGCTGGTGATAACCATTTAAGCATTTCACTTCTGAAGAAGATTCTGCACAGGGTCCAGATACTGAAATTTCACTTATTTTAATAGAGGTTACAGCATTTGGCAGACCTTAGGTCATGCTTTTTTTTGTTTTGTTTGTGTATCTATTTGCGTGATTCAAGTTCTAGTCTTTTGAGACTGCAAATGAACTTTTATTGGCTTTTTCTAATGTCCAAAGTAATGAGAATGAGTATTCTTAAAGTTTATTTTAAGAGAGAAATGCATTTTTTTTTTAATGACATGTTGCAACTTTAAGCTTTTTTGAGTAATTTCAATAAAGTTTTTGTTTCTTCATATTTTTTAGAAAGAGGAAATTAACCTTTTTTATCTTGAAGGTTTCATATGTCTTGAGTGTGATAATCTGGGATTTGGTGTTTCCTTTAGAAAAAAAGAAAAGAAGAAAGCATATTTTGTGATTCTCATTTGCTGGATCCTACAGTGTTTGCATTGTTGCTTTTAAATTACCTGCTTGGTCTTAACTGGGTGAGTCAAATTATCTACATAACTGGAATTTGACTCTGAAAGTACTTCTGGCTAGCACATGCTAATATTTGATGTTGAAAATGCATTAGAAATTATTTAATCAGAAAGAGCAAGCAGAAGGTGACCTGACTGTAAGACACTAGTCTGGTATGGTGCACTGTTATTGTAGAAGGAAGCAAAGAAATAAGAAGGCAAATTGGAAGCTACAGGCTGGGACTGTAGATTATTCAGGAAGAAAACCTGAGTCCTGACCCTGACTTTCACTCCTATTTAAGTATTTTCTGCAAGAAATATACTGAATAAGAAGCAAATATTCTAGAAATTGTGGATTGGCTCATAACTAGCAGACATATATAGAAATGTATGGTAATTTAAGGGTTGCTCTTGTTTTCTGGATCTTGCAGACTGAAAATTCCTGTCTTCAATCTAAGTTGAAAATTATGTTATATAGAAGTGTACTGTCTGCTGGTTAGGACATCATTCTGTGCACATAATGGAATATGTTTTCTGTCTATAGGCAATGCTTTAACATGTTTGCTTGAAAAAAGTTAATAACCACATAATCAGAAGCAGTATATTTCCTTGAAGTTGTCTTTCCATGTAAGATGTGCTTTGAGCTTTTACCAATTAAGAGTCTTCTGAATTCTGTGAAGTGTAAGCCCTTTTCTGTTTCATCTTTATATGCTGAAGGAGCCTAGTGTGAGGTTCTTATACTACAGTATAAGAAATATAATCTGTACCTGCTCAAATGTTTACAGTTCCAGGGCAGCCTTGCTACTTTCCAGGAATTGTGAAGTGAATTCTGTAACGGGTAAGCCACGGTCTGTGTGAATTTCTTTGGAGAAATTAGATGTCCAACTTTTTTAAGCCCTGCCTGAAACACTGAGGATTTGATATTCTTTCTGACTCTTCTTTCTGACTCTTGTTTACCTTATTAAAATAAAATGGAACAAACAAAAGAAAAAAATCCCAACCCCCCAACCAAACAAAAATCCCAAAACAAAACACCAAACAATGAAAACAAACAAAAATCCAAAGTTATTTTCCCCAGTTTTTGCATGTGGATGCTTTAGTATTAAATAGCAAAACATTGTGGGAGTAAAATTCAAAATACAATTACCTTATTTATTTCCTGTGAGTCACTTTTATTTTAAAAGCAAATGAATACCTGGGTGCAATTTCCTTCACTGTCTGTGTACAGTTTGGTTTCTCAAATGTGATTTCAGACAGAAACTAATGTTTGAGAAGGCAAATATCATGCAGTGATGGAGTCCTGGCCTAATGTAATATTGCTAGAATTCATCTATGGTCTGAATGTTGAGACTGGGGAACTGGTTTTGTCAGTGTTTTAATATATTTTATGACTCTTTCCAGAATGAAATGAAAGGGTCTATGACTTGTGTATCTTCAAATTCCTATGTAGCTAAATTAGGAGATTGTAACTGCTCAATAAGTAGCCTATAAATAGATGTACGACTTTCACAAGGACCAGTGTAGGACTATATATGTAAAATCTAAGCATTTAAGTTTGAATATTATTGTCTTTGAAAAAGTTTTGGAGAAAAAGGTTTTCTTCATGGACACTGAGGAACATTTTATTTGGGTATTGACTGTCTCTTGAAAAAAAACCCAAACAAACAAGAAAAGGAAATAAACCTGTTCTTTTAAGACAGTTTAAAACATTTTGTTAGCCAAAGTAATGAAAAGCATATTTTAGTAAAATCTCCTGAGGCCAATTTTGTAGTCAGACTTAATTTATTATTTTGTTTCCTTTTGTTGCTGTGAACCTTGAGAGACTAAATATTATGTGAATGTGATAATTACATTGAAATTATCAGGTGTATTCTGTAATGAATTGCTTGGCATGTCAGAGGAAGCTAATGTATACCCCTTAAAGTGGGAAGAAATCTTACAGTTTGCACATTCTAACATTGTAGATGAACGTACTCAGGTGTTATTATTTTGTCTGTCATCCTTACTCATGCTCTATTGATATTCTGACTGAAAGGAGCAATATTCATAAACAGATATGCTATCAGAAGCAACATTTTATAAGTATGCTGCATCGTCCAGCCTAGTAGTGATTTTTAAACTGTATTTTATTTATTGCTTTTCAAAGCATATTTGGAACTGTGCTGATGAAAGGTAAGATTCTCCTGTGTGTTGTTTGTCACATCTGATTTAAACGAGATGTTTGAACGCATCCAATTATATTTAAAACAATTCTGAAGATACTTATTTTAATGTACTTACCTTCTAAAACATTTTTCACTAATTTTATAAGCTAAGCAAACTTTTGTTCAAATGAGATCCACTCTTTCTCTTTCCTCATATTATTCTTTATTTCCCCACATTTAAGAAAAAAAAAAAAAAATCATACTCATTCTGTTGAAATACTCAATTGGACATTAACAGCTTAAGCCTAACATTGACTTGTTATTTACCCCCTTATTTAATGTACAGGCAGAGAATATGCAGTTTTATTTGTCTTATATCAGTGGATAATTCAAATCCTTTTAGGAAAAGCATACCTTAAAGTTGCCAGTTTAATGCAACTACATTAGAATATCAATCAAAAGATAACTTAGATGCTGAAGGTAAGAGTTCCAAGCATTTTACAGTGCAAAATTTGCAGGATTTTGTGATCAGGCCTTCATGCACTGATTCTATTAACGGAATGAACAGAAATTATATCTCATTTCTAAACATACTAAATTTTCCAATAATTGTGCCTCTATTGTAGTGTTGAAGTATTTTTTAAAAAAAATAAAAAATTAAAGAAAATCTTCTTGTCTGAGGTCATGCAGGAAATGAGCAACAATGAAAGTAAACCCCAGAAATTCCAGATCTAGCTTCCCTCCTCCAAACCCTATATACACTCAGAATGGATAAAGGATACTGCTGAAGTGTACTGTCTTTTCCCACAGTGGCTTATCCACACAATACCAGCTTCAGAGTCAAAGAAACAGCATTTTCTTTGTCGAGTGATCCTTTTAAACCTTTCCCTGTCATGAAATTCAGAACGCTTTCAATATAATTTTGAAAAGGAATAATAAAAACAGAGTATAGTACAGATTCACACTATTGTATTCTAAACCTATATAATTCTATAAACTACATTACTTTATGGAAAAGGTCATAAAGAAGAAAATTTTTCATTCATTTCTAACATCTTGACTGACGTGATTCAGTTTCTTAAATCCTGTTCCAGACAGAAATAAGTGATTAAGATGTAATTTTGTTCTGCATTTAAGGGAAGCACAAGCCTAAGCTGTCAACCTGTAAGGAGGTCTTTGAACCATCTCTGTAGCTTTCAAATCCATAACAGAATCTGAAAGAGGATTATCAGTACAGTGCATAGCATGCTTGATTAGGGCTCAAATGCCTTCAGCCAGCTGCCTTGATCAGTCACTGTAGCACAGCACCTACCATGACTCCTGCTTTCAGTACCATACGTGCCATGTCAGTGATATCAAGTTTTTCGGATGCGCCTCTTGACTGCCTTCTGGCTATACCTCTGTTGGAGAAGTGTAGTCCCTTCACACTTCCAAAAAGCCGTCACTTCCATCTCTATAAATAACTCATCCTATAAATAACTATAAATCATCCTATAAATCTCATCCTATAAATAACTATAGGGTACTACTGTCCATTGAACTCTCAATAATATGCTTTTGAGCTATTCTCTTCTTCATGTAGTACCTCCTTACATAATCATTGGCTCTGATTACCAAAAGGCCAATTTCAAAATTGGAACATGTCAGATATAAACATATATTTTAATAGTATAATACCTGATATAATTTCTTGAATTCTGTCTTAAGACACCTTAGGAAAGTTGCTTATCACAGATACTGGTTACTCCTTTCTCACAAATTTTCCAGTTTATTAAACAAAGACTGTCTAGAAGTTTATGTTTTCTGAATGGGAATTAATCAAAATAAGAAATTTGTATTTGCCACATTGGAATTATATCCAGGCACCATAGTTATCCTAGGTTCAAAGTATTGATCTGAGGTGAGGAAGAAGAAATCAAATATTTCAGTTCTATAGAACTTTATTATTAACAAAATTTAAATATATTTGTATACTTTCAAAGTAAAATGATGGGAAGAAATGTTATTGGGTAATACTATTTTCTCCAGGCTCTCAGACACATTTTTAAGACAGGGATTTACTTTATTATATTGAAAAAGTTACTGTATCATTTAAAAAAAAAAAAAATAGTGTTCACCTCATATCTGACTGATGCTAGCTTTTATAATGTATTAATAAAGGCCTCCATAACCATTGGTAAATTTGTGCAGATTGGTGCATAATGATAATATGGCTATAATGTTAAAAAAAATATTATTTATTAAAAACGTGTGTGTATGTGCAAGATCTCTATCAAGTTGGTTTGACACTAGAAGGAATAGAAACTTGATTTTATCTCTTCATGCAAGAAAGTCAGAGTTAAAACTATGATTAATGTTATTGTTTCCATAATTTTATTAATGTGAAAAATGTTTTAATTGAATTAATTTGTTTATCTTGACATTTGAAAACCATGGAAGTTTTAATTCTGTGTATATAACTGATACACTTGCAATGCTATTAAAAGCCAGTTATTTTAGCTGAAGTAATTTTAAGTAGTCTGTAAGCTCTATTTCAACTGATTTGATAGGTTATGATCTGAGGTAATGTTGCTCTCTGTTATATGTTTAATGGTTTAATTTTTCAGAGGGCACAGATTGAAAAACAGCCTGTAGCTGAAATTAAATAGCATTCATTTCTACTGAAACAAACTTATGATGATACTAGAAACAAAAGAGAAGTTCTTTGGTTTAGTATTAGCTGGATTTTGTAGTCTTACTCGGGTAGTTTTGAGTCTTGCTTGAATGTGGATTTTTCCAAGTAGGTAGCAATAGCTCAGGTTTCATGGCATAACTGTTTCAAAAGTTCTCTTTAAGTAAGAGGAGGAGAGATTTCCTAATAACTTGTTCTGGCACTTGTATTTATTCAGTGATTTTGTGTAGTTAAGCAGTTTTGTACTTTCTGCTGGGTATTATCAGATACAACATAGAGATGATAATGCAAAACACAAAGATGGCGATCTTCAAAGTGGACCCTGTTGTAGAATAGAAATGGAAAGTTGAACCATTCCATGTTATCCTACTTCAGATTTTCTTTTTTTCTTAGAAAATAGTAAGGACATCTACATTATGTTCTTTCTGGTAAAATATTGACTTCCTCCCCCGCCCCACAGTGGTTTATGCTATTGTATCAGTCTTACATTAATGATTGAATATTTCCTGTTTGTTAAAGAACTTGATCATATAAATGTTTTTTTCAATAGTGACACCTGATGAAAAACCCTAGCGGAGTTTGGGTTTGGTAAAAGTAGTCCTATTATATCAAGATTAATAAGAAATCTAAATTGTCACAGATGTCACTGCAAAGTGACAGTATTTAAAGAATGTTTTTCAACTGCTCTTGGCTATTTGGCTTGCTCTCTTCACTACAATTCTTCAGGTGTTGATCACTACTGAAAATCTAGTGAGCTTTAGCTAAGTGGATATTGTGACAGTAAAAACTTGAAGTGCTCAGCACTACAGCAGTCACCGACTGTACATAGTCAATAAAACATCATGAGCTACAGATTGAGCTGTAGATACGTGATGCCATATTCTCCTATTATAAGGCAGAGAGAAACTGTAAATGAAGAAGCCACGAATGACACAATTAAAGCAAGCTAAGACTTATATACACAATTTTTTACTACCCTAAAGTTTTCTGACCCTGTTTTGAGGTAGTAGTAGAGTTTCAGCCATTTCCTCTAGGAAGTGCTGCTGTTTGTATTTGAGAACTGGTGATTCTGTCTATCATAGGTCTATAAGCTCTGCTGAAAATAAGACAAATCACAACACCTGCATTTCTCAAGCTGTTAGACAGAGATAGGCATTGGTTTGGCTGCCTGTCCACATATCAATAGCAAGATTTATGACTCTTTTGTCTGCTTATCTGAAGGCATGCAGTGCATTCTTCAATTTGATTATTAGTAAGGCTGTCCTGAATATAAAGTACAGCAGCAGTAAAGAACAGTCTTCTTGGGAGGGAACAACATGACACAATATGCTATAACAACTTCTGGATACCACTGTCCTTTTATAATTGAGTATACCTGAGTTGGAAAGCTGATTCTTTTTGTTATTTTCCTTTCCATTTGATAAAAAATGCAATGTAATTTGTGGCTTGTCTCCCAGTATTAAGCCAGTGGATTTACATGACATTGACCTTAAAAATACTCAAAATTTTGGGAAGTTTTTGCTGTTATTTACATACTCAACAACAAACATAAGAGCATAATGGTAAGACCAAGGCAGTTTAAAGTTACCAAATAAGCTTCTACTTCCTCCTTGTGCAACAATGGAAAAAGCACCATTTAAAACTTCCCACTTCTGTCAATGCTTGAACTCATTTGTGTCTTTACTGAACATCCTGAAAATATCTGACACATAGCACACATATCCAAGCACACTTACAAGCTCCCTCCATCTGGATGGAGAATGAGGATCTGTTCTTTTACTATGTGCTGATATTCAGAATGCAAACATGTGTCTAAGTTCCTGCTCTGCTTAGTGTGTGAGTTCAATTTAAACTCTTTAGATGTTCAGTTAAAAAGTAGTGGTGTGCCACTAATACTGTGTGCAGTATTAGGTTGGCCAAAGCTAACAGCTGTATTCACAATCAAGGAGCCCAATATTTTCAGTCATTTTGCATACTAGTAGAACATGGCACACTTCTGAGAACCAGTTAATTTGAGTCTCTTTCTGTGCAAGTGAAGATGAACCTACAACTGCCAGTATCCAAAATATTTAACTATGGGATATTTCTCCCCTTCTGCTTGAGCAGAGAGGCAGAAGTAGCATAAAACTGAAAGGAAAGGAACCTAGTGGAAGTTTGACAACTTACAGGTTAAAAAACAGCTAGGAAACTTCAAATATGTGGTCTAATTTATATTTCTCTAAGCTTCTTATTTTTAATTCAGTGTCTACCTAGTGTAATATATGAAAATGTTCAAGAGCAGGAAATAGAAGATATGTTTTCCTTCCTCCTAGCAAAATATTCTAATCATAGAACAACAGAAACAGGGTATTTTACCTCTGTTTTCCTTCGGAATGGAAATATACTCTGAAACAGACAGAGCATATGCTGCGAGCTTTTCAGGGGGTACATTTATCACAGGGACAGAGAACCAGTGAGTGAGGGAAGAAACCACTGAATGGTGCATGTGGGCAGTCACACACCATTGCCACTCACAGGAGTTGGAGTCTTTGTCATCTTCATAAAATTGTCTTACTATGTGATGGACTGTCACTAACCTTTGGAATTACCTTGATATAAGAGATCAAAATAAAATTTCATTTTTATTTCTTCTTACACTGAAAGTAGTGGCAGCGTCTTTGACAAGGAATTCCCTGTCTCAAGAATTTAGAAACTGGTAGAATGAAAAACACGGGAAGAAGGAAGATTATATTGTACTTCAGAAACATTGAAGTTACAGAAAAAATCTTCCAGTTTTAAAGCTTCAGGAGAATAAAGATGCTGTAATGTTTTGTTAGCCCATTGTAGCTTAGAACATATTCTTTTTCACTACTGTTTCTGTGATACTGCTTTATTATTAAACATTAAATATGTTTGAATAATGTCTTTCCAGATGCTTTAGGAAAGCCTATGAAATCTATCTTAATTTTCATTGTCTTTATGGAAATTTCTCATTATCTCTGAATATCTATACTTATAATTTATTCATTAACTTTTATATTTCTGCAGCATTTTTTAAATATTCTCCCCCAAAAAAATTGTATCCTCTTATATGTCACATTTTAAGTTGCAATGTATATATTCTGTAAGTCTTAGCAGTACAAAATCTTGTCTGTCAGAATATTTTTCCCTGAACAGAGCACTTCATTGACTTCAAAAGTAGTCGGTTGCCTTTCATGTTCATGTTCCATTATTGTGCAAATAAACACGGTAATTTTTTTAACTTTTAAAGTGCACTAGGCTTATTTTTACCTGAGTGATATCCAAGTTTCTTTTGCCTTATCTTCTGAAGTATTGCTAATATTGGTTACTGATTATATACACATGCTATGCTGGATCAATTTAGATCATTTCCCTAGATATCTAATTTTTTCTTAAGAGTCTGCCTTTCTCATCATTGCCTCATTCCCAGTTTTAAATGACTAATCTTTAAATAAATATTAGTCACATTTTATCTCAGGGGTTAGGGCTTGTGCTTTTAAATTAATATTATATGACCATTTGTCCCTAGGGCTCTCACCACAAATTCAAAGGGCCAACTGCAGGAAAAAGTTAACACCTCTATTCTGTCATGAGAAAGGGGTTGTATGAGGCAAGAAATTTACAAAACCAAAAATACTCTTCATCCCTCTCCTATTTTGCTTCTAAATAATGTAGTTAGTGTATATTGCCACAATTCTTTTATTCACAACAGTAAAATGAATATTGCATGGTAAAAACCCAACAGGTTTCCTTAAGGTAAGTTCTGGTTTTTGCTGCTTTAGTTATTATCTGGCTCAAATGTCACCAAAATCCTGAGTTACACTGTATTACATTTATTCAATTAAATATTTCAGACTCAGGAATCTATTCCAAAGTTTGATTAAAGATGTTATTTTATGCTCTTTTTGCTTATTTGTTGTTTGTTTTGTTCTTTTGTCTTTGTCTCACTACCAGGAGGCATTTTTGAGTGTGTGGAATCTGGTCCAATGGGAGCAGAAGAATTAGCCTTCAGATTTGCTGTGAACACAATCAACAGAAACAGAACTCTTCTGCCAAACACCACATTAACCTACGACACTCAAAAGATAAATCTCTATGATAGTTTTGAAGCATCCAAAAAAGGTAACCTTTTGCATATTTAATTTTTTTGATGAAGAACTAAGACTGGCTTAGTTTATGTACCTGAAAAAATGTCTATCTAATGAAACGATGGAATGAGACTGTGGCATTATTGTGACTGACATTAAAGAACTGCTTTATTGAAGGCTGAAGTGGGAACTGCTTGAAAGTGACATTGTCACCTTTGTACCTACTCCTCCTCTATCTCAAATCTACTTCCTTAAATATATAAAATCTGAAGTAAATTTTGCTGAACATTGTGACTAGAGTGTTTCTGAGACTAGCTCGTTTGGAGTAAGAAAACAATAATACCAGACTTTATGCAGCAAAATGCCAAATTCCTTCAAATTCTAGTGAACCTGGAATTCAGTTTTAGTCATTCAATGACCTTAAGTACATCTCTACAAATGCCTTTATATGGGTAATCATGTATGGACTTCAAAAGAGAAGTAGTAGTTGTAATTTTGTGCATGTTATGTCAGCATGGTTGTATAAGGCTAAATATTGTCATGTTATTGGGTGAAAGTTTAAGCCTGAGTTCAGCCATTTTCTCCTAACTATAAATGGTTTGTTTAAAGAAGGATTAGAAGACAAAAGTAATATGGAACATTTTTGCTAAATTTTCAAATCTTTGATTCTCAGAAAAAGCCAAGTTTTCAGATTGCTTAACATGCAAGACAGTGGCAACAGACACAAATTTTTCCTGCATGGTTGCTATCGCCTAGGAAGTGAAAACCCCAAAAGTTCAATATATACTTACAAGATAAAATACAAAGCTTGGTGTCAAACTCAGTAGGACTGAATTTTGCACTGTGTTACATGTTCTTTAAAAACATTTTTTTTATAAATTGAAGAGCTAATACCATATGGGCGTTATCCTTAACAAGAGAACAAGAAGGGTGAAAGAATTTGAGGTCAGCCTGTGTTTCTTATGATGGATTTTCAACCTAAATCTGCCAGGTGATTTGGTCTCAACATGCCTCTCTGATGTACTGAACACTGAAAGCTTTATACAGTAAGGGATTTTTGGTGTTATAGTGAGCTAAGAATAAAAACATTTGATGCAACATTAGAAGTGCTGCATAATGAAAAGGTGTCATGTTGTGATGAATGTACATGAAATACATCTTAAAAGTGATATTTAATACAATTAAAAACTTCAGTGTAGAACTTAGTATAAATTTTTTCTTTCACTATAACATTCAGAGTTAACATTGCTAACTTTTTTAATTTGTTTATTTGACAAACAAACAATTCTAATATAGAGTCTTGTTGTAAGGCGTGAAAAAAGACCATATCAATATTTGTACATAAATACACACAATTTGATCATTGTAGATGCTTTAATTTATGAAAAATATTATAGGCTAAACATTTATGCCTAAGAAGGTGGTTTATTTGCAGAGGAGACTGTATGGTAGAAGAAAGAGGCAAACCCCTACTTTTAACAGTGTATTTTTGAGTTGTTATTCTAGCCTTTGGGATGATGGATTAAAGCAGGTTTTAAGAGCGACTATTCTTTCCATTCCATCTCAGCTAACAGTGAATAAATGGTTCAATCTTTAATTCTACCACCTTCATTCTCTTCTTCTTCTCACATTCCGAATTCAACTGCTTCCTGAATCCAGCACATGCTGATCTATGGAATATAATGGAGTTGTTTCTCCCCCTTCCTGAGGGAAGATGTAGAGAGCAGAGAAATTTCTTCTGAGATATTTAAATTGTTAAGTCTTTCCTGAAGCAATGCAACTAACTCCTTTAAGCCTTTAGCTGGGGTTTGCTAGCCCTAATATTATGTTGCTAATTCTTCTTAGACTGTAATAGCTGAAGTTAGAATGACAACATGCTATTGATTAGATATTCATTTCTCCCACTTCCATCTTATCTAAGAATGCAACTCTTTATTTGTAACTGGCCAGGCTGTATCAAAATCTGT
>JAWWEW010000112.1:72939679-72977404 GCA_035583185.1 Anabacerthia variegaticeps | reverse complement strand
TTTCCTGAAGCAATGCAACTAACTCCTTTAAGCCTTTAGCTGGGGTTTGCTAGCCCTAATATTATGTTGCTAATTCTGCTTAGACTGTAATAGCTGAAGTTAGAATGACAACATGCTATTGATTAGATATATTGAATAGATTGCATAAATTCATTTCTCCCACTTCCATCTTATCTAAGAATGCAACTCTTTATTTGTAACTGGCCAGGCTGTATCAAAATCTGTGTAATCTTCTGGTTAATAGCTTTTTACTTCATCAGTTTGCAATACAGACAACTACATTTGTGCTCACAGGTGCTTTAGTTCAGAATCAAAGGCTAAAGGTTAACATAAAATGGTTCATTTTATTATGATGGCTTCAAAGAAGAGCCTTGACAATGAGGTTTAAGCATTTGACTCATTTTTGTGGTTCATTATTATGTCCATTAGTGAGCAGACAGGCGCTGAATCAAAAATAGCCTGTTTAGACCTCTTAGTAACACATACTGTTGAAGTTGAATATAGATGAAATATTAATGAGTTTTTAAAGGTACTCTATGAAAGAGCAACCTAAAGGCAAGATGATATCCCAAGATACTGTTTAAGTGAAAAATAATGCAAATGCAATAAATATCCCTCAATGTGCTAGAAAAATTGACATGCGTCTGATAGAAGCAGTGCTATATTAAATCACGTGTGAAAGCATTGCATTATTCAAATCTCAGAAACAGGAAAAAAAAAGCCCATTGAAAAGCCATCTGGTAGCTATTGCTGTTGTTAGTGATTCCATTTACTGACATTTGCATAAAGCTTGTTGATTACTCTTAGGAAGGGCAATATTAGCATAAGTGTTTTTTTTTTTTTTTATCAAGCTAGTCATTTAGGCAACACGCCGAATAGCAATGGAGATCCTGTGTGTATGAGTTCATTTAAACCACTGGTGCTCGACAGTAATAAAAAGGTGTGCCAGCATAGTTTCTGGAATGCACTTGAAAGACTTAGCAATATTTTCATCAAGTTGAAAAGAATGTGCAAAATAAAACAATTAATTTTGAATTGTTGAGAAAAGAGATGCAGCAAGATGTGTTTCTACTGTTTGTTTCCTCAGCTGTCAGGAACATTGGTGGTGGAGTAACAGTACCAATTAATTAAAAAAACAGTACTTGCATCTAGTTTGGATTAAGAAGATACTTTTCATTACTTCTGTCTACCAAATAAGTTATTTTCATAGAAGACAAAATCCATTGTTTTTCAGAACTGCATGCTGATAAAGATTATGCCTATGGTAGTGAACAACATAGGAGCAGGGTATGGTCTGAAACACTGGTCTTCAGTACTGCCCAATTTTTCCTGCCTTCTTTTTGGCATATCCTAACTAGTATTCCAAAAGATGATACTGGAGCATGCTATGGGAGATAACACAGACCAGAGACTAGTAATGAACAGCGTAGGTAGGGTCAATCTGTATCAGAAATTAGAGAGCTGTGCACTTGAATGCAGCAGTATCATGTCAGTGACTCCGAGGGCTGGTTTTACATACTAGCACAAGCCCAGAAAAACAGAGCATTTCCAGTTTTTAAGAAGGGACACTTAATTTTTTTCACTCGCAGATAGCAATTTAATTTTAGGGAAAATGTTGGCCTTTAAATTTTACTAGTCAACATGCCTCCTTTCAGATACAGAAATTCAAATTTCGATTTCAATGAAATGATTCATGTACCTGATAATTAACTAGAAGCTACCTAACCTGTAAAATTTCTGAATAATTAGGATCTCAGTAGGAATGGAGTTGACTTATTGAGGAAAAAGTTAACACTTAAACAACTTAGATTAGAATACTATCCTATATGGCCATTTTCCAAATATAAGATGCAGCTAAGCATAATTCTCTTTTCTTGTCAGTGCTTTTTAAAAGACACACAATTGCTGGCCTTTGTGACTTCCACTGACCTAGAAGTGTTTCTTAAACATAGTTGAGCCCTATTTAGATGTTAAATGTTGATATTCTTCAGTTTGTAGTGAAAGTTTGGAAACGTATTCTGAAGTTGACACGTGTAAGTGAAAGCGTTACACATGAAGGAATCTCTGTCAGTAATACAGTTATATTTCATGGAGTGCCTTTTGTTTAATGTGAATTTTGCAATACCTTCTGGCGCACTGCCTTCTTTCCTCTCATCATTGACAGACTTCTGTCTCCTCTTCAGCCTGCGATCAGCTGTCCCTTGGGGTGGCAGCCATCTTTGGACCCTCCCATAGCTCCTCTGCTAATGCTGTGCAATCCATCTGCAACGCTTTGGGTGTCCCACATATCCAGACCCGCTGGAAACATCAAGTGTCAGACAACAAGGACTCCTTCTATGTCAGTCTCTATCCAGATTTCTCTTCACTCAGCCGTGCCATCCTTGACCTCGTGCAGTTCTTCAAGTGGAAAACTGTTACTGTTGTTTATGATGACAGCACTGGTAAGGCTAAAGCATTAGACTACGTGCACATGTATTCACATGTACAAAGAGAGGGAGGAGGGGTGTCACTACTCAAATTTTGTAATTTAAGAAATCTTAACTAATTTACAAGAATTTCTATTGGTGAGGCAGTGTATAACAAGTAATGTGGATCTATTAGCATAAGTATTCTCATAAGTATGCTTCAGTTGCTAAATTCTGTGTGTTTGAGCTTGCAGCTGTCAATAAATCAGTCACACTCTCACTGTGTTTTCTGCAGCATCTTAACAGTTTCCAACAGCTATGTCTCTTGATTTTGTTTAAAATTTAAACTTGGAAGAAAATTATGGTAGCTTGAAAGATATACTAGTATGCCCAGTGAAACAGAAGACCTAAATTCTGGTGCTGTTTCTGGCATTGGTTAAGTTAGAAAACAGATGCCATATTTGTTTGGAATTTCAGTGTCTGCTTTTTCAAAAAGAATTGAAGAAAGAGCCCTGGTAGTAATTGAGACCAAAGAGAGTTTGCAGGCTTGTTTACCTATTAATTATAAGAGTTGCAAACAAACTACTGACTTTCCAGCAGAAACATCCAGTTTGCTACCTTTCCCTTAGTCACCTTAAAGTGTGTTTTGCCCTTGATAGTGACATCTTTGAAAAATGCTGAAAAACCTAAATTTCATTTGGGATTTAGTGGTGGTCAGAACTAAGACCTTGGTTAAGAGGAAAATATGATTGTAAAGGATGATACAAGAATGGTACATAGCTAAACAGTATTTAATCTTGGAAATGTTGCTAACTTCTCCCATGCTGGTTGATCCGTGAGTAGCAGGAAAAGAGCAGGGTGAGCACCAAACCCTTCTCATGGTTCAGTGAACCAGAAGACTATTGGTGCCTTCCTTACATAATACTACTGTCTATCCAAATCTGAAATAAAAGAAAAGAAGATCAAGAAATGATGTGTTACTTGTGAGACTAGCTGTATGGAACACTAACTCTGCTAAATAAACAGCAGTTGCTATGACAGAACACCTGCTTACTGTTCAAGTTCAGATAAGATGCGTGTATTGATATCAAAAGGTGAGGAGAGAAAGCAGTGCATAAAAGTCTTTATAACTGATTTTTTCTTTGTGCGTTTTAAAAAAATGCGAGGCAGTGAAGCTTAGAGGTTGCCTCCCTAAAAGTTTGTTGGCTGATGTCACCAAAAGTCTCAGGTAGTCAAACTTCTGATTTCAAGTTTAGCTTTATGGGCTTAAGGCAAGCAATGTGTAACCTTTTTCTGATTATTTTTTTAAATACTTTTTTTTAAATTAATGCTCTGAAATAGGAAAGAAAGTGAGAAAAAAGTCTCAAGTTTTAATTTGATGATCGAACAAAAGTAATTTTTGATTAAGTGATGCAGTTATAGACTTAGGTTCACAAAACAGGAAATATTTCACTTTGATTAAATTAATTTTGAGGCTATTTTTTTCCAAAACAAGCTGCTTTTTCAAACAGCCCTTTCCATGTGAAAATTCATGTTTTGATACTTTAAACAGCTTTGCTCAATATTTTCAAGTGATTCTTTCCCTTAGGAAAAAAAAAATAGAAAATCATGTTTTGTGGTCTCTCTAAAATGGTCTCTCTAAACTTCCTATCCAGAGATATGTTGTTAACAGCCATGCTGGACCTGATTTCATAAAGTATGTTTTGAAGTCAGGAAGTAAATATAAATAGCAATGAAAATGGAAAAGATATTTTTCTTATATATACCGTGATCTGCTTGATTGATTCATGACTAGTGTTGGCATTTAAGAGAAGAAAAAAATATAAGCTCTTTTGTAATAAATTTTAAATGCATTTCACAATAAATACTGAGATTCAGTTATTTAGTTTATTTAAAAAGAATAAAGAATTATTTCAGGACATATTCTCTTTATTTTTTTTTTTTCTTTTGGGACTAGCCAGGTCTTTCACATTATGGTACTGGTTGTTCCTGCATATAAACAGTAATCCCTGCTACAACACCCTTTTTTCCCCCTTGAAATCTATTTCTGTCTGAAGAGGCAGAAAAAAGAATTAGTTTTTAAAAGATAATCCTCTCTCTGTGTTGTTTCTTTTTTTTTCTTTTTATGACATTTGCTCTAAATGAATTTAAATTCTAGTTTTTAAAAACTTTCAGCTTCTTTTTGTTAGTAGCATGTCCCGTGGATAATTCCAAGACTTCAAAAGCAGATGACAATGCTGGGAAATCCACAGCATTGCTTGCCTTTGACGTACCTAGAGGAACAATTCTTAGCTCTGTGAAACTGTCAATCTTAAAAAAGCAGATTTTGTATTTGTTAGAGTTCAACTGCAAACTGGTGAGTTTTGAGGAAAGAGGTGTGGGGAGAGGAACCTCTTGAAAGGAAGTAGTTATTGAGCAGAGGAATAGGTTATCTGCTGTCATAGGGTTGAGCAGAGGAATAGGTTATCTGCTGTCATAGGGTAAGATAAGTACTCGGTTGTGAACCTATTGATGAAGCTGAATATGATAGTTTCAAGTAAAATTTAGAAACTGTGTTGAGTGAATTCTTATGCCACTTAAGACAGTTTCAAATCCATTTAGATGAAGGCAATGAAGATAAAAAAAAATTGTCCCTAAGACTATTTCCTCCATTTGAACAGTGATTCCGCAATGTAACATGGATAATTCCCTCTCCTTTGTTTCTCTTTTCATTGTCCAGATTTTATGCTCCTTTATTGAAAGGTTATTTAGGATGATAATGAATGTCTTATTTTATGATGATTTTAGTGGTACGAATTTCCTTTATCTGAATGGGCAATTCTGCAGAGGACATCGTGGTCAAGGCAATGATGTGTTAGTATAGCAGTTACAGTAATAATTTAATTGCTAAAACTGATTTTTTTTTTTTTTTTTTTGAGGGGTGTGCAGGGCATGTCAATTTTGCTTTATGTATTTCTATTATTACTTTATGAAAACAGATGAAAGGGGAGATAATATTTTAACTATAGACAGGAAGAAAACATAGAAAATGTGTAAACTAGGTTGGGATTTTTCTCAAATGAATTTTGTGGGTTGTCCAAATCCTAAACTCCTGGAAAATTCTAGGTCCACTCTGAGGGCAAGCATGATTTCATTAGGTTTTTTGTTTATTTACTTGTGCTTTTTAAGATGTCTTTTTATCTCTAATTTCTAGGGCTCAGTTTTTTGAGTACTCTAAGGAATTGTTAGTTTTATAATAAAGGACAGATACCTCATCCATTTCAAAGCATTCCAAAAAAGGAATTGTGTCCATGTTCTTTATTCCTGCAGTATGGGATATATCTTCTTGAGTAAATACAAATGGAAAAAGCTGTGTGGTTATTTGACACTCTGTAGTCAGTAAAAGCCTGTGTTAACTCTACTGTCATTTGCAGAGATACACTGGAGACTGATACTTCAAGTGCACACTTCAGCTGCCTCTTGACAGCACCATTGTGTCCATCTGTATGCAATCCCCCATGCCTTTATCTTGTACGAAGACTGTGACTGATAGGCAGCAAAGCATTCTGCTTCTACTACGTGAGTGTAGCTGCAGGCTTCCTCAGTGGTTTTTTGTGTCTTTCGATCCTTAGTTGTAGCTGCCTTCACTACATTAATAGGCGGCCTGTGATGGGAACTAGATGATCTTCAAGATGCCTTTGATCCGAGATTGTGTGGTATGCAGGTGATGTAGAGGAAGTTCTTGTTTAGAGCCCAGTTTGAAATAAGAGAATATTTGGAATCCCAGGCTCCCTTTGCAATATGGATTACCACTAAGGACAGCCATTAGTGTGTTGTGTCGCCCCTTGAAGTATTCTCCCTGTATTCTCAGTAGAGGAGTAGCTGTACATCTCACCACTAATTTGAGAAAAAAGATAAATAAGTTGCCTTTAATATAGTATGGGTAGCAACTAGTCCCTGCCCCAAGCTTTATGATGCAGAAATGGATAAATCAGAGGAGATTAATCTGTGAAGTCCAGCTTCTTCTTCTCACACCAATCTGAACCTCACAATACTGGGTTGTTCTGACTTGATCAAACCTGCTTCATGTTCAGAAGTCCGTAATGAAGAATGCAGGGTAAGTTAGCACCAGAGAAAATGGAGGTTATGTCATGCTGAAAGAGGTGCAGAGATTCTTCTAGAGGGATATAATCAATAACAGTGGAGTGAACAAAGTTCAGGTTGAGTACTATATAATGAGGAGGAATCAAGACTGTACAAATAAGATGAAGTAGATGAATAAACTACAAAGGTTAATTTTATTTTCTTTCAGTAAGAAGAGATCCACTCTTTTACAGTGAAGATATGGTAACAGAAATAAAAATTAATGTAGGATGGGCAAAGGTTTTAATATTTTAATAAATCCTTCTGCCATGGTAGTATTTTATGGAGTGGGTATTGTGGCACTAAGTATACGAGTTTTTCCTTTTGGGAATCAAAAATGTGTGAGTCCCTTTTTGTGACTCTGTGTTTAAATAGTCCTGAACTCACTTTCCACCCCTCCTCCTCCCCTCCCCCTCCCCCAGTTAAATAATGGCTGCTTTCTGCTTCCTTCTATGATTTATTTTCACTTTCTTTTTTTAATCTCTCAAGACGTTTTTTTTTCCTGTAGTCCATCTGTTGTACAGACCAAAGAATTGTAATGAGGCTCTATAACACTTTTCTTGCTTGTCTGAAGATATTGATTCTTGTGGTAATTCTAAATGGCAAAGTATATTCCTTTTGACTAGGATTTCATGTTTAAAACAAACAAACAAGAAGCCAGCAACCCCCAAAAAACCCAAACCAACTGAAAAAAACCCCAACCCAAAAAACTCCTAGCAGTATGTAATGAGAGGCTGGTTACCTTTTTATTCCCTTAAAGTAATTTATGGTCTCTTTGTTAATTAAAAGCCACTAAACTGTCCCTGGATACTAATTAAGTCCTTCCAGATTTACAGGTTTGCTACAGTCAATTGTTTTTAAGAAAAAAAAGTGGAAAAATGGCAATATGTTCATCAGCTATATGTCCTAATGGATTTAACTGGTCTCAAAACAGTAACTTAATTTCAAATACGTATTCTAATGTCTGTGCTAAAGCAAAAAAAAAGATAAGCTGTAAATAAGTTTGTCATTCTCAGAGAATTAAAAAAGAAGAAAATAATACATAAATAGTTGGATGATGGGGCTTTTAAATTATACTGGCATATACATAGATAACAATATATTGATACTTTAATATATCAACAGAACAAGTTGATATAAACAGGGTTCTGGGTATTTTTTCTTAATTAACTTTTGTTTTGGTCCTGGGTGAATGAATATAAACACCAAAAATCTGTTACATCTATGAACAGAAGCCAAAGTAAAAGCAGAAAAATGCTATTTCAGAAATAAAAATGTTTTGTATTGTCTTTAGTATTGAACCCTGTGCTTTAATTCAAATGAAGGAAGTTGAAAAATCTAATTCTGTTGATATTTTTAGTCTGGTAACATTGATTTGTAAATGAATTTCTTTCATGGGACCAGTATTAAAATTCCCATTGTCTAATTCCCACTGTAGTTAGCATGGTGACCTCGTTTGAGTATTGTGTGAAGTTCTGGCCCCCACAATTTAAAAATAATATTAAGATACTTGAATGTGTCCATAGGAGGGCAGCTAAACTGGTGAAAGTGCTGGAAGGCATGATGCCCTATGAGGCGCTGCTGAGGACTTTGGGCTTGTCTTGTCTGGAGGGGTGGCCTCATTGCTCTCTACAGCTTTCTGAGGAGAGGGAATAGAGAGGGAGGTGCTGGCTCTTCTTCCTGATGTTCAGGGACAGGACATGTCGTAATGGCCCAACATTGCATCAGGGGATGTTCAGACTTGACATTAAAAACCATTTCTTTACCAAGAGGTAGGTTGGTCAATCACTGGAGCAGGCTTCCTAGAAGTTATTAATGCCCCCAAACCTGTCAGGGTTTAAGAGGCACTTGGACAATGACCTTAACTTGCTTTAACTTATCCGGCCCTGAATTGGTCAGGCAGTTGAACAAGGTGATCCCTTTCAACTGAATTTTTCTATTTTATTTTTCATGCATCATGTTTCCAGACACCTTACATCTTGTGGTTTATTGTGTTTGTGGGGTTTTTTTTTTTCACCTTCTTTTTATCCTGTACTACTAAAGAATAGTAATTTTTGCAGTTAATATAACTCTAAACTAAGGGAAACTAAATATCTTGCAGCTGACATGGATGTGGGGTGATGAAAGGTGAGTAATATGGCTGAAGGATTAAGGAAAAAACTTTGGTTAGGGAGAAAATTCCTCCTTAAGGAAAATATATAGTGCACTATATATTTTATGTTTAAGAAACTTGAGAGGACAGGCAACTGAGAAGACAAAGATAAAATGAGATGGTCTGAAAGGGCCTGCTTGTCTCTGCTTCTATGTAAAGGAATGAAATTAGTTGAGAATGCTGTATTTGAACATTTGACAACTGATATAATAACAGTGCATTTCACCCTGATTTAGAAGACAAGATTTCAGTCTTGGTGATATATAACAGAATTTAAAAACTGACACAACTGGTGTGCAGTAGGATGTATTTCAGGTTTGAAATTTTGATATTTTGAAGGGCAAAGTTTCTTCTAGAATAGATGACAAGCAGAAATAAGGTGAGGTTTCTTAAAGATAATCTGGGCTACTCAGTCTGCACTACAGTAGGAGACATCTGCTGGGAGTAGCACAAAGAAGTACTGTTATTGTGATTTGCATTGCTGTGGACCAAGATTCAAAACAATCACCAAACCCTTAAAATTAAGTGGACAAGGCTTTTGCTTCCTATTCTACTAGACTCACCTAACAAAATTAAGGCAGGGTTTTAATATCAACAAGTGTCTCAAACTATGTGTTTACTGGGAAAAGGAATATAGGACACAGTTCTTACAATAGTCTTAGAAAGAGGTTATATGTATGCTGACTTTTTTTTAATACTGAAAATTCTGAATGCCCATGTCTAAGAGATTCATGTTATTTTTCTGATACTGAATCAACGTTTGGGAATGGAAAATAACGATTTATTATTAAGAAAGTGCAATCCAGGAAATTATACTGAATAGAATCAAGAAAGTGTGATTCTTATGCTTGTCCTCTGCAGGGCTGGAAGCTTGACTTCAGTGATTTCTTTTCAACTCAGACTATTCTATGATGATTAAGGGAATATTATTAAAACTGTAATTTCTGCCAAGAGAATTGGTTGGAGTCTAAAACAAAGAGTAAATAATACCAAATTTGGTTAAAAGAAAACAACAGTTACAAAGAGACCTAAGTTTTCAAATCACCTGAGCAAGAGACTTTTGAAAAACTTTAAAAAAGGAGCAATCATCCATCTGTTAATAATTACCTTTTGAGAACATATGGATGGTAGGCAAAGTTCTAGAAGTTTGGAAAAGGTAGGCAAGCTCATATCCATCCCAACTTAGATGTTTGCCCAAATTTTGAAGTACATTTATCCTGTTTCCTTATGTTCACTTAACATCTAAATAATTGACCTATTACTAATAACTTCTTTCCTAAATTGGATACTGCTTAGTATAGGATAGAAAAAAATGAAACTGTGGTATGAGTTTTTTTGTGGGTTTTTGTTGGTTTTGTTTGTTTCGTTTTTGTAATTGTTGGTTTAGTGCAGGGGTTTGTTCGGTTTTTTTTGGTTGTTTGTCCAATTATTCTTCTTTAAATAGACAAGTCAACTGAAATTCTATTCCTGGAAAAATAAACTGTTTACTCGCAAACACTAAAAAGGTCTCAAAGTGTTAAGCAACTGTCAAGTTTCCTTTATCAAGAACAAATACTGTAAATCTTTCTCCTTTGACAGATCATTGTGCCTTGTGGGCAAAGAAAACACAGTTGATGTGATAAATATTGAGTTAAGAAAGCCATACTGTTCAAGGTGACATTCTTATATGCAAACTAGAGCAATAGATTCTTTATGCAACTCTTGTCAAATGGATAAAAAAAAAAGAGCAATAAGCATAAATAGATTGGTTATAGCTTACTGAAAAGATACAATTACAAGGTTCATTTTCTTGTATGAAGAGTATACAAATTGCATGTGCAGGTGGCAATCTCAGAAGTTACAATACTGTAGAAAATACTTGTGTTAAAGTATTTTAAAGGTTCTCTATGAATTGTAAGACTTAGTCACATTGTGAATAAGTCAACAATGGCATTATAAGAAAGAAAGCATAACCTTGAACTAAGATATATGACCTGGAATTTCATCTACAAGAAATTCCCAGGTAGTTCCAATTTAATCTGCATTAAAAAAAAAAAAAAAAGAAGAAGAAGAAAAAAAGGTAACACACCATATTACATTGCTCTTTGCAGCAGATCTCAACAAAAGTGAGGGTTCTTGAGATCAGAGGTTAAGGAAAACATGACCTGGGGGGAGAAGGCTATGAAGAGTGTTGGTTTAGTGCAGGGGAAGTGGACAAAAAAGTCAAAAAGTCCTGCCAGAGGAAACAAATAAACTATTCTCTACATTAAACAGAATAGTTAGAAACATGTTTAAAATTCTAGTAGAAAGTATTCACTCTGTCAGAACTGTTACCTACCATTAATGCTGACTAATGTCTCTATCAAATATGTAGAACTATTAAATTATAAATTAATGTTAAATTACTCCACTGACATTGATAGTGATTCACTGAACAGGATTTGTATATATATTAAGTATCAGTTAGATAAAAGGTATATCTGTGTGTATGTTTTGTGTATTTTACTGTTTTGACTTGTGCATATTTAGCTAGCATTTATTCTGGCTCTATGAAACGTGTAGAATTGACAGTACTGGTTGTTTATGAAGGGCTAGGTGGGTACTTTTTCTAAAAATAAATGAATTTGTATATAAATCTTATCAATAATACAGAATGGGGTGGGATACTTTAGCACAGACTGTTAAATGAAACTATTCTTGTGAATTTCACATTTCTGTGTTATAAATTAATAATGAGTAAGTATGTGTTATTTACTGGAATGAATTGAATGAATGTCTACAGGAGGGCTATATTTGCCATGGTGAACTAAAGCAGGCTTGAAGTTTCCCATGCATAAAATTTGCAATGGCATGTAGTTCTGTTCCACATCTGTTCAGTCACCAGTTCAGACAGGTTGCAACATTTGTAGAAACATTCACAATTATACTGAATATTTCATACAATTATGAGAATTCTTTAGAAATGCTCAGGACTGCTAATTCTCATTGCTGTCACCACCATCATACTGAATTAATGATAAAAATTTATGAAAATGTTCAAAAAACATGTTCAGAAAACAAAATAACAGCATTTCAAATCAGACATATTATAATAGAGCCACATATGTAAATGCCAAATATAGTTGGAGACTAGAAAAACATGGCAAATATAATATATTACTAAGACATAATATTTTCTTAATTTTCAACATTTTCTTCAATTATGTTCTTTTTTACTTACATTTTTACACTCTAGGTGCAAAAGCGAGGGTGGACAGGACTCTGGGTTTTTTTGTTTTGTTTTGTTTGTTTGCTTTTTTTGTTTGTGTTTTTTTTTTTTTTTTTTTTCTAGCTGCTGTATACTGTACCTGACAAGTACTCAGCTGGTATGAAGAAAAGTTTTCTTCATCTTGTATGGTGATCAAAACTGTTCCATAAACTGAAGGTCTTTTCTGAACTTTAACAACGCATTGATTCTCTCTTGTGAAACTGTGTGGGATGGGGTAGAGGGCTTTTTTTTTTTTCACTGCAGTGCTGCAAAGCCATTATTAGAAAAGAATTGTTACTGGAAATAAGCTGAAATGGGATTGGCTATTTGCAACGAACTATAAAAGATATTTGCACTCATCCTCTGACATGCCCGCTTAGCATATTTAAGGAAGACAATAAAGCTGATTATTGCCTTGCTCTTCAATTACAGCTGGTTATGCTGAAACAGCAGTAAAATGGATTTAACATTCAGATGTTAAGACCCAAGACACAGAAAAATTAAGTAATATGCACAGTATCAGAATAGAAATCTTGAACGTCTACAGAGTTAAACCTGGATCCATGGTTTTCTTGTTCAGTGATTTTGGGTTTTTTTGACGCTAAGGCTAGTCTATTCTATATACTTTTACATATATTTTAGTAATCTCAACTTCAGTATTAAAATTTAAATTTTTATTTTAAATTTTTATTTTAAAAAAGGGAGGGATTTTACTGTTTTGTTTCTTGGGTTATTTTTGGTTTTGGTTTGGGTTTTTTGTTTGTTTTTTGGGGTTTTTGTTTTATGCTTAGTCTAGACACTTAGTGAACTTTCACTATAATGAGGTTTGTATATTAAATACATACACATATGTGCACACAAGTCTAATTAAAAATGCAGTTCTGCTTTTTTTTTGTTTGCTTGTCTGTTTGTTTCAGAAAGGAACACTTTTCTCAGGTATTAGTATTACTCTGCTCTAAGTTGTCCTTAAGTATATCACCAGTTATATCAGCACAATTTTTTGGAAGTGCAGGTCAAGGAATCAAAATAAAAATTCCTCAGCCTGGTGACAAATACTTATACCCCTTGTATAATAACTTTTGATCCTCAGTTTTCTGACAACGTTTACTCTGTTGACCTGAGTGACCAAAAATAGTTAAGGCTGCTGGAGATAAATGTTAAAGGTCCTTCTGTCCATGTGCAAAGTAACGATTACCTGAAGTTTGGGAACTGGACTTCCTCTCCTAATGTGCCCAGAAGGTGATAATTAGTATACCTGAGCAGGCAGCCAAATCTAAAAGTGTCGAAGTGAAAGCAAAGCAGGTATCACCTCTCTGACATTGAACCTTTAAAGTTCAGGGCAAATTTTGTAATCAAAGAGATTCAAATACATCCCTCCTTCCCATAGGTAGTCATGCAAAACTATCTGATTGTCTTCATAAATGTCTGGATGTGTGTGTCTCACCTCTCAAAATGTCACCATGATGGCAAGATGAATGTTGGGAGAGTGCATCATAGCCACAGTTAGGAAGAGGTTTAGAGAGAGGCATAGTTCTTAGTCTTAGAAATCTTGTTTAAGCAGACTATTAAGTCAGTAAATAGATTGTTGGTATCAGTGCCATTGTTCTGTCCTGAAGTTTCTTCTCTGGAGCAGATTTAGTCTCAGTCCAGTCCATACATTAAGTACTATGAGAACATGCTATGCCACTTAGACAGAAGTCTATGGGGCCAGATGGAATCCACCTGAGGATACTGAGGGAGCTGGCAGAAGACCTCCCTAAGCCACTCTTCCTCATTTACCATCAGTCCTGGTTAATTGGGGAAGTTCCAGATAACTGAACATTAGTAAACATGCAAACCAGTGTGCAAGAAGGGTTCAAAGGAGCATATGGGGAACTGCAGGTCTGCCAGCCTGACCTTGGTGCTTAGGAAGGTTATGAAACAAATAACAGATCATCTTTAGTGCCATCACAGGTGTACAGGACAAGGATCAGGGGATCAGGCTCAGTCCTGCTTGTCCAACCCGATCTTCTTTTATGACCAGATGACCTGGTTAAGGATGAGGGAAAGGTTTTTGATGTAGTCTACCTGGACTTCAGTAAAGCCTTTGATGCTGTCTCCTACAGCATTCTTGTGGAGAAGCTGGCAGCTTATGGATTGGACAGGTGCACTCAGTGCTGTGCTAAAGACTGACTGGATGGCTGAGCCCAGAGAGTACTAATGAATGGTATTCAGCTGGTAGTCAGTCACTAGTGGGGGTTCCACAAGGCTCAGAGTTGGGGCCAGCTCTGTTTAACACTTTTATTGATGATCTGTAAAGTAGATTGAGTGCATCCTCAGTACGTTTGCAGATGACACTAATTTGGGTGGGAGTTTTGATCTGCTGGAGGTCAGGAACGCTCTGTAGAGGGATCTGGACAGGCTGGACTGATAGGCCAAGGCCAACAGTATAAAGTTCAATAAAGAGGAATGCCAGGTCTTGCACTTCAGTCACAACAGCCCCATGCTACAGGCTGGGGGCAGAGTGGCTGGAAAGTCGCCCAATATAAAAGTATCTGGAGGTGCTTGTTGACAGCTGGATGAACATGAGCCAGCAGTGTGCCCACGTGACATCCACAATCATCCTGGCTTGTTTCAGAAACCATGTGGCCAGCAGGACTAGGACAGTAATCATTCCCTTGTACTCGGCACTGATGAAGCTGCATTTGAGTAACATATCCAGTTCTGTCCCCTTGCTACAAGAAAGACACTGAGGTGACCAGATCGTGTCCAGAGAAGGGCAAATGAAACTGGTGAAAGATCCAGGGAATAAGTCATACGAGGAATGGCTGAGGGAGCTGGGGAACTGTTTAGCCTGAAGAAAAGGAGGCTCGGGGGAACCTTATCACTCCACAGCTACCTGTAAGGAGATTGTAGCAGGAAGGGGATCAGTCTCTTCTCCCAGTCAACTAGTGACAGGACAAGAGGAAACGACCTCAAGCTGCTGCAGAAGAAGTTCAGGGAAGTGGTAGAATCACTAACCCTAGAAGTGTTCAAAGAAACAACCGTATGCAGAACTTAGTGCTATGGTTTAGTTGGCATAGTGGTTTTTGGTCAAAGGTTGGAATCTATGATCTCGGAAGTCTTTTCTAAACTTAATTTTTCTATGATTCTATTTTATTCTGATTGCAGAAAAGAAATGTCAGGAGAAAACTAGTTACCTAAACAGAAAAGTTTTCTCTGATTACTGGCATGGGTATAATCTAAGAGATAGTTATTGAAAAATATTTTTAGTAGGAAAGAATGCAGTTTTTATTTGTCCTTTCATTCTCAGTGGTCTAGAACTGGCATTTCAGGGTGACTGAAAGTTTTTTATTTAGTGATATGCTCAAAAGAACTAGATTTCTTAAAAAAAACCCCAAGCCTTCCCCTCCCCTCAAAAATACCCAAGCTCATGATCACAATTTTTTTTCCTAACAGCAAAAACTGCTGAACTGTAACTACTTTAAATGTGTTTGTATAGCTGAAAGACCACATATAGGCAATGGGATACTTGGAATTAATTCCTTAACATATGATAGAACATGTCAACATAGTCTAAAGGTGTTCTGATTTATAAACAGTACTTCTGTATCTCTGAAGAAGAGTTAGGGGAGTAGGTCACTACTTACGCTTTGATAAGGAGATAAGCACATAGTTACAGGTACCTCTACATTATGCACCCTCTATACATCTACACTATTTCCCCCAGAGGGAAATCATGTCATGAAAATACACCTCCAGATTTCATTTAAGCAAATACTATAGTTATCAGGGGTGACTCTTGTATATTGCCTTGCACTAATGAATCTAATTTCTAAATTTCCATCTGAAGATATTTTAAATGGAACAGCTATATTTCTTTACAAAGGGCTTGTTACATAGAATTTTCATTGACAAAAATACTACTGAGGTCAGTTACCAGGCACTTTTCCTTCTTTTTACTGATACAGTACCATCATTTCCCTGGTAGAAATCAAGACTAGCAGAAAAACAAGTTAACATAATGCTAGATATCTTTGAACACTTCTTCATGTCACAGCCACTAATCATAGTCCATTTTAAATATTGCAGGTTTCAAATAGCATCAAATTCTAATGCATTAATATTTGTAAAAATATATACTTACACATATAGTATTCTGATTGCTCTCTGATGTTTTAACTACAAGACTGAAAATTCCTGCTGAAATATTTGGCTCCAATGAAGACCTGCAGTAATTGTGTTTACAGTAAGACAATTTTTTTTTCTGAATTACATATTTCAGATCTTCAACTAAAAAAAAACTTTGTACCATTGCTACTGTATTTAAATGGGTCTAAATATAACTGACAACCATTTTAAGGACGCTTTACACTACTGGAATCGAGTGAAATGATCTTAAAGTAGTAAAAAAAGCCTAATATGAATAAATATGAAACCTTCAAGCTGTCTTTTCACTTCATCTCTGTTTTCGCTCTGTTTTTCTTAATGGTGTTGCTGTATTGGATATAACAGCAAAAAAAAAAAAGAACAGAGAACAGCCCACTGTTCAAAAACCCCTGCTATCAAGTGCAATTTCTTTTTAATCCTTTCACTAGCCATGTTTTTGTTTTTGTTTTTTTTTTTTTTTAGTTGAGGAAGATAAAATTAATCTTTAGAGTTCGTGAGTAATCTGGTCACAATGTTCAATATCTGCAAATCATTTTGTAGCAATGAACTGTTCCATTTGATGTGAAGCATTCCATCAATGCCCAATAAAGTGGCATTCTCCTCCCTTCTATCAATATCCTTTTCAAAGCCCAATACACAATGAGATTTTTCTGAGACATAACCAGAAAAACTGGGCAGGGGGCTATCAGGGAAGAGAAAAGTACAGAGAGGTGTGAGAGGAAACAACCTGCTAAAAATAGAGAAACTGTTCTGGTAGCTCAACAAAGCAATATATTATTATTTTTGACATTTTTGATGTTGTAAAGATAGGAGTAACCTTTAAAAGAGCATTAGTGTTTTTGTACAGAAAAAGGTTCATGTGTTCAGCCTATTGCAAAGTGCAATAGCTTGCATTCTTCCTGTGCAGCACAAAGACAGCATTAACGGAAATGATAAATAGTTTGATGAGCAGGCCAGGTGGCACAGCAATGGCCCACAAGCCTGATGAGCTAGAGACACAGGTTTTAAAACAAACTTAGGGCTCTTGCTTCCTGGACTGGTTGAAGTTGAACATGTCGAGGAGGTAATGTGATTGATCTCTTTGGAGGAAGATGCCAGCTGGAGAGCTCACAAACTGCTCCTTCAGGATTCTCCTTAAAGATGAATTGATGGCAGCTTCTGAAAAGAGTTACTCACATCACGTTCTTCCCAGCCATTCAGAGGTAAGGCTCTATCACAGTGGCTGCTAAAAGAAGGAATTGAGAGTTTAAAGGGACAGGAAAAAGGTGTCTCTGGTGAAAGAAACTGCAGGAAGTACATTCCCAAAATGCAGCTATTTCTATACTGTTGTAAAATAGATTTTTTTAGGAGCTCGTCCACACAAATGGTTGTGTTGTGTTTTTTGGATTTTGGTTTTGTGTTTCTTTTTTTTTTTTTTTTTTTTTTTTTTTGAATTACAATGAGATCCTGTAAATCCTAATAAACAGGAGGTCAGCTTTTCATCTGAGGGGTGCAATTCATTTTATATTGTAAATCAGTTATTTTAAAATTATTCTAGGCAGATGTGTCCTCAAAATCATGAAGCAAAGCCTTGTTTTATCCTTAGCTTTTGTCCTTTTAGTTCTTGAATTATGTTCCTCCCTTCATTCTGGTACCTCTTCTTCTGATGAGGTACATACAGGTCCTTTTGAAACTGTCCCTTGCTGGTTCAGAAACCTTTATTTTTCAGCACATGACTGCTCATTACTTTGATCCTGTATGACGAGTTTGTAAATTTTCTCTAATGTGAGACAACAGGCAGCAATGAAACTTACTTTGGGATTAACAATGCCTCAAAAAACTTACTTACTGTGTAATAATGCATCATAATACCTTTGTTTGACCTAAAACCACCTTGGCGCTTAACAATATACACAAATTATAGAAGAGTAGAAGCGGAGTCCCACAGACAAACTAGACAGAGTAGGAAGAAGCAATCTTCCCTGAGTCTTAGGAATCTCAGTCTTCCAAGCGGGCTGTAACAGTATTGGGAGAACATAAAATTACAGACAGATCAATTTTGGTAACATCTGAAAATGACAGCAAACAATGAATTTATCTGACTTTACCTGATGTATTCAGGACCATGTGTTAAAGAGACTAAATAAGGTAGAGCTTTCAACATATGATGTCTTATAGCTGTAAAAAATCAAGATCCAAATACAGACTGTTGTTACAAGGATAGTGGCAGAATTTATTTATATCATATGTGGATTGCCTGGTTACTTCTCCACTATGCAATGTTTTGACTTCTAGAACTTTCTTCTTTGGACATTGCACCTACTCCTGCAGTTCTTTTAGGTTGTATCTTTTCAGTGCTTAATTTTTAACTCGGTTACAAATACTTACCCACTGTTCAACATCTAGTAAAGAAAAAAAGAGGGGAAAATTAAACTTCTCAATGGTTGGCGAACACTCTGGACAAATCAGTGCAGAATTAGGGGTTTTTACTTGTAAAAACTTCTGATCACTCAATTTGTTAACGAGAAAGAAGGACAAAGCTACATAAATATTTTCCTCCTCAGTAAGAAAGAAAATGTCTTGTATTTTTCACTACAGGTTACATGCAGTCCATTGACGTTTGCCCTGGGAGGTGACTGGGGAAGCAGTAGGCTCAGGGTGTTCGGTGTGATGGTTCCTGTTGCCTTGTGTGTACTAGCTTTTCCCGTTGTTTTGGGCCACAGCCGGTCAGGGTGTTCCCGCACCCACAGCTGTATCTGCCTCCCTGTCAGCCGAGCTGTGCTGTTGAAAGGAGCTCCCTCCCTCGAAGAGGGCGTGTCCCTCTTGAGCAGTGGCTTGTGTCTCCCTTCAGCGCTTTTGAGAAGGGCTGCCTCCCTTTGGCACTCGGGAGATTTTGTCACTGCTGTTCGGGTTGGCTCAGCACCAGCTGGAACCAGCTGTGTTTTCATCCAGGCATAACAGAGAGGAAAAGGTGAAAAGAATGCTGTTTGATTTTGATTTGTGTATGGTGGGGTTTTGATTTTGTTTAGTTTATTTTTTTCTTTTTTTGTTTTGTTTTGTTGTTTTTGTTGGGTTTTTTCCCCCCAGAAGAATTATAGCATTTTTCTTCAGGAAATTAATTTGGTGGCGTTTATTTTCCAGTAAAACTAATCTATTCTTTGCACACTTTATAAAACATAAATCCTGTGTCCTAAGTGGCAGACACAGTATGGAAGGAAACTTCCAGCCTTTGATTTGTATTTGAAAGAGACAACTTTTGAAGCGTGATCCGGTCCTGGAAAGCATTTGCTTACTCTCTGTTCCCACTAATGCCTGAATGAAGAAATTCTGCTTCTCAGTACTTTACCAGAGAAATAAAAAGGTATGGGAGAAAGGTGTGCTCAGCAGTCTGACTTTTATTGTTCTGCAAGGTGTTTTTCTGCAGCAAGTAGCTGTAGGGTGACTGTGGCAGTGGTACTTGCCACCTATGACATGCCTCCAAAGTAGCACCTCACACCATGTGCTCTCCACAGAGTGGCATGTCCTCACTTACTTGCAGGTGAGGGCGATTTGTTTTCCAGAATCATTCTGTTCAGAGCCTAGCACACTGGAAACTGTTGAACATATGCCAGTAAAGGATTTATTCCTTATAGCGGGTGGCGAGGTGGATTATTGAAGTCAGTCATTTAGTAGACTTGAACATGGTTTATGCCCTGTCATCATCCACCTCTACTTTATAAATGCTGGTGACTGGAAATACAATGAAATATATATTTTTAAATCTTAAAAATGAACGCATGTCTTAACTATAACTATTACTAAATTAAATATTCTGCTACACATAGAAGCTATGAACAACAATGCTACACATTAAAAGTTTAAGGTTGCTTCTTATTTCACAGTGATGAGGACAGGAGAAAAAAATTAGCTTTGAAACACCTTGGAATTTGTTTATGTCTCAGATCTAATTTATCTTAAAACACATTTTGAGAAATCGCATGGGTTACTGTTTGCATCCTGACACTCATTGAAAGCATAAGTACTTTTTCATTTTCTTGCATGCACATCTCTACTGCTCCAGCACTGTGGTCCAGTCAGTGCACTAATGAGGTGTGCATTCACACGTTTTCTTCCCCATATTCTCACATTAGGGTTTCTCTGGTAACTTCCTACCTTTTGTACTACCTTCACAATGTAGTACTGTATTTATCGGTCATTGGATCTCTCTCAGATACATAGGTGACCTAGCAGACAGACACTATACTTATTATAGTATTCTTCTTGTCAGTTTTCAATTGTTCTGGTATTAGTTCCTGCATCTGTAAATCTTCTATTTCAAATTTTGGTGGGATTTTTTTTCTTTCTTTGAGGTAGCCCAGTAATGACAAGATTTATGAAGAGTGCATCTTTTTTTTTTAATTCCTGAGCAACACAGGATCTTGAGGATCTCATCTTCTTGGGTAATACTCTGGAAGAGAACAAAACTTTGGAAATTTTGGAATTCTTGTTTTTCACCTGCTGCAGTATTTTTTTGTCAGCCATGAAGTAGACGTTTAATTCCTAAGGGTATTGAAAGACATTTACTTCAAAACCTTCTGCAGGCCACAAAACACTTCTTGCCATTTCGTAACAAATCTTGAACCTACAGCAAAAGACCAAAACTGTATTTTACAGGTGCAAGAAATGGGGATAGATCCCTTTTCCCTTTCTTTCCATCCCAACTTAAAGTTCCTTGACAGCTTAGCTGTCCATTATGTCTCCATGGACGTAACAAAGGTGATTTGTGTTACACCTGAAAATATGAATAAAACATACAAATTAGGGACTTTGCCCTTTAAATGAACACCACTTTGAAACAATAGTTTGAAGTCAAGAAAGAGCAATCAGATTTCATTTTAACCCTCATATATTAAAAATACTCAGTACTTGTACAGAAAACTTGAACATCATGAATCACTCTAGTGCCTTACGCAATTGAATTAAGTTCAAAGTCCCTTGCACAAACATACTAAGTTTTGTTCTGGAGTGGTTTTGGTTCCAAAACTTGCACAGTAGAGTAAAGCTGCTTTTGTCTCTTGCTGTTTTTGAAAAGTGGTTCAGTATAGAAGTAGAAGAGAATTATGTGAGAGTGTTCTACGGGGCTGACAGGGTTTACAACTTTGTATGTAAACCCGATGAATTATTTTGGAGACTGGCTAGTCTGATTACAAACTATTCATCTGGAATATTGCTTTAATTGAATTAGGATAATTACATACATTCTTTGAAGAAGAATGTCATAGTTGCATGATAAGGCTAGAGGAAGATCTGTCTGTTTTAAGGTAATCCTAACTGAGGCTGCATGCTGCCTGTTAATGCTAAGGAAAGAGACTTGTGATAAAGTATTGGGAGTGCAGACACTTTATTTTTTCTTTTAATAACATTTTTGTGTATCAGTTGCAACATACTGAGAAGGGACAAAAATTTGGGAAAATATGAATGCTTATAGTATGTTCTCCTGCTATGAGTTCAGGTTTTTGTTTTGATAATTTTCTTTTCTCTTGATTCCTGTTTTCTTGAAGGTCTTATTCGATTACAAGAACTCATCAAGGCTCCATCACGATACAACCTAAGACTAAAAATCCGTCAGTTACCAGCTGACACGAAAGATGCAAAGCCATTGCTAAAGGAGATGAAAAGAGGGAAAGAATTCCACGTAATCTTTGACTGCAGCCATGAAATGGCAGCAGGCATCTTGAAACAGGTAATCCTTATTTTGCTTTAGAAGGCCTAATCTTTTTAATCCCCAATAAATAAAAGCATTATCCAGACCTAATGACATTTAACAAGCAGGGGAATTGTATATCAGTTTTACTGAGGCCTAACTGAAAATCAGCCAAGGATTTCAGAGATAATTTTATTGGTGACACAAATGGTAGATTCTTTAATTATCCTTTTGTAAAGAATCAGATTAATCAGTTCATGTTCAGGGTGAAAGGTATATCAGTCTTTCAACTATGAAGAACTAGGACTTTGGAGCATTGATGTTTTAAACTGGGTTTTAAATGCTTGCTTAGTGCTATTTTCTATAATGGATCTTTATTTGTTTATTTATTTTTATTTGAAGCCTCTAAGTTGTATATTCTTAATCAGATTGGGATAGCTGATTGGTACGTTACCAACAGACCACCTTAAGATCTTCCACTGAGAGGACAGCAGTAACTGATATCTTAGAGCCATATTCTCTTTGTGCTACTAATAGGACTGCAAAACACCCAAATACATTGGAATAGGTCCTTTGACAGTTCAAGTAAGATGAGTGGGTGGAATTACATCAGAATTCTGAATACCTAACTGGCTTTATATTGCAGAAGCAGATTCCAGTGATGTTTTCCAAGAGAAGCTGGCAATGTGGCAGTATACAAAGGATTTGTCTCATAAAAAAGCTAACTGTAACCCTGGTATGCATAGAAGACAAGGCTTCGTGTATCTTTAGTTTAATGAGTTATCTCCCAAGACTGGGAATTTCTTATGGTCAGGGACCATCTTCCCCACAGTTTTTTAATTGAACACCGACTTGCAATAAGGAGGATATGAAGAATACCTAAACTAAAATAATAGTCCAAATTTCTAATGCACAGCTTTTAGTGACATTAACTCATGTTTATATTACATTTGCTAACAAACTTTATGGTTTAAATTGAAAACAAAATGTATTAAAGAGTTGGAAATATGTGCCTCATTAAAGGTAATTATGGTATTATTGCAGATACAATTCAAGTGCAAATAAGCACACATATGTACTACAATTTCTTTGCTTTGTTTTTCATTAAATAAAAAGCTTTTATTAATTCTTAGTCATTTTAAACCTCTGCTGTGGGTTTTTGCTCCTTGTTAAGCATGGGCCAGCCTAGTTATTCTAATTGTTTAGCCCAAATGATTAAATGCTCATTTATTTTAAAACCTAAAAAATACAGACAGAAAATATGTTGATGGCAATATTAAGCTGCAGTACTAACAAAAGCTCTGTCTAGATACATTACTTACACCGTACCTAGCAGTTTTTATGTGAAAGGAAACTTTTGTTTCATAGTATACTACACCGTGAAAAAAACATATTACTAGAGGGAAATGGGAACAAAATTGCAAGCATTGCATCTTTAGTCATGTCCGAGGACCCAAGAGTGAGCACTTGGCTTCTTTAAATCAAATTTTAAACTGTCTAATCTGCTCATCCTAAAGATTAAAGAAGGAAGATACAGGAACAATTCTTTCAGGCGTGTTTAGATCTTTATATGGATTCTGTAGATTTATACTTTTCCATTCAATTCAAATACTACAATGCTTTAAATATGTCTAAAATTTGTAGTTCTGAAGCTGAATGTGAGCTCTTGGTGTCAAAATTGACACAAGAGATGCTAAGATTGTATTTAATATTTAGTGATAATATTCCAAATATAGTGTTTATAATTGATCATTGAAATAATATATTTTCATTTCTGAAATATTGATTTATTTTTTTTTAATGTGGGAATGGAGGGATGAATTTGGAGAAATATAACAAAGGTTTTCTTCTTGGGAAGATAATTGAAAAAAATTAACAATGAAGTTGGTGGAAGAGAACACAAGCTGATAATAAAGAAAACAAAATACATTGAGAGGCCACTGAAAAGGGAACTACTGTTTATTAGCCAAAAATACATCATGAAAAAGAAAAACAAAAGTCCCATCAGCCAGACAAGCATAATTAAATTAAGGCAAATCTCAGTGGTATCCACAACACCAGGCAACCAGGGAAAGCAGACATGATTTAAAAGGTTGGGAACGTACTGCAGTAATAAGAGAAATGACAATATATGAAGAGGAAAAATAAGTTAGGTCTTTAGAGAAGTGAAGAATGAGAAGGAAGGAAGACCTGTAAAAGAGACAACATCATCACAGAGCAGAATATGAAACCTGTGTAGGCTTTTGTGTAGGGATTCTTTGAGGTAGTAAAGACCTGACTACATATAAGCAGTTACAATATAGGTGACTGCAAATGTGTTACATATATAGAGGAAGAATCTTCAGTTTTATTTAAAAACAAAACAATAAAAAATATTCTTAAGTTAACAATGTTTGTAGTTGTAGAGTTCTTAATGAAGTTGTAGTATTTCTCATGGGAATGTGGTTTTCCTGTATTTAAGCAAACTTCAATTGCTACTGGAACACTATATCTTAGTTCTAAATACTGTTGTGGGATTCTAAATGCACAGGTATGGGTATTCTTTGGAAAAGTGGTGTATTTTTTGTCAAAATCTTTTTTAAAATATTACAAAATCTGATCTGCAGCTGATGTTTGGATTAATTTTAGATTTTTTCTTTGGAAAAGAAAATATGGACTATTCAGTTCCTCAGTTTTCAAACAATGTCACAAGTAAAAAGGCTCCTGCAGCCCTCAGAACACTGATAATTCTTGTGTATACCAACTCTGGTATTGGCAGAATCGTATAATTGCGACCTTCACTGTCTTTAAGGAAGTGCATCTGATAGTGACTTGGGAAAAAATTCCATTGTTAACTACTGGAAAGAAAGAAAACATTGCTTACATCTGTAGCTTTTTTATAGTGCTAAAATTAGATAAAAATTACTATAGGCACTAAAATGAAGGTACTTAATAGATATCTGAATTTATAGAGTAATACTATGAAAATTTGCTTTTCATTTTTATTTAAGTAGTATGCATCAGCCTGCTAAAAATTTGAGTAAAGTTTTCTTCCATGGTTAGAAAAATGTACAATATAAGCTTGGGTCCTTCTTTTAAATGCGTAGAATGATTCATCAAAATAGAAAGAGAAAACTCCTATTAGGTTATTCATTTTAAGGGAAGGGTTCAATAATGAATGAAAATATTGTCAACTCAAATTTTGTGTGGTAACTTAATGTATCCATTAGTATGTAAAAATACAAGCCTCTTTCACATTTACTGCACTAAACAGTCTAATAATATTCTTTCTATCAGAAGATCTGGTTCATAAATTCCTTTAATAGTCAGTAATCTTCTCTAACTGCTAGGAAATGACTTGCTTGACCTAATTTTAGCACAATTCCAACCCTATAGTTTGATCCCAGTAGTGTTCTTTTGCAGCTTTTCATTTGCCATGTGTGATAAAAACGTATTATGTGACCTCAGAAAAATTAATCTTTTGTTTATTTTTTCAAGGCTCTAGCTATGGGAATGATGACAGAATACTATCACTATATCTTTACCACACTGGTAAGTGGCTTATAAAACCATAGTGATGACATCTAACAAAGATGTTACTTGCCTTATTATATTACTTAACAAAGAGAAAATGGTCTCTCTGGAATGGGGTGTGAGTACAAAATGCTTTCTCTGTTGAGTTTTCTTACTTTCAGTGAAAACTCATCAGGATGACTTAATTATCATTCAATAGTGTGCCCTGGAAACTGGTGGACCAGAAAAGCCAACTGACTGTAGCACTGCAGTTTTTAACTGTGGAGGAGGGTTAAACATATAATTCATAACTCATTGTTTATGTTATGAATTTTGACCTTTTTATCATTTGGCTATTTGTATCAGAAGATTAAGGCATTTTTTAAACTTACTGATATAATCCATATTTTTAATCCAACATTTTGCAAAGTTCCTTGTCATATGATTCATGAATAATTTGGTATGAATCTTAGCAGCATTTTATTTAACAAGGCACATGAGCTTTTTAGGCACATGAATTGTGCAATACTCTTTGTTGCCCAGTGCAAATGTAACTTAGAAGGAATTTGATCATTTTTGTTTCTACCATTTGCAATAAATGAACATTTAAAATGTGGATGCTCTTTACAAAATATGACAAATATGTATGTGAAGACTATTTTGTTACTTACCCCAGCCTAAGAAACAGTTTAAAAGTTGGTAAAAATAGTACTCTAAAAACTACAGTTGTGCACATTTGTTTTCCATTGTGTTCACATTTGTCTATTTAGATTGCAGTTCTTAAAATAAAAGTATGAGACAAGCATGAGACAGATGTGCCTTGGCAAAACCATGCTTGAAATGACCAGTGTTTAAAGTCACATACATGTTGAAGTTCTTATGAAAATGAATCCTTTGTGATAGGATAGTAACTTCACCTCAGCATCACAGAACAGAAGTTCATGGAAAGTATTAACATGAAATAACTAGAAAAAGCAAAATAATTTGCAAAGTTTGAAGGCAAACCCTGCACAAGTACCTGTCTTATTTTAGAAGGGTAAGTTGTTTGATTACTTAGAGATTTAGGATTATGTACAGTAGAATTTGCCTCAATAAATAGGTTTTCCTTCGGAAAAATGGATTACAGATGCTTCAAGGAATTTTTTATTTTTTAAATTCATATTTTGCTATTGGTGAAAATTATTCTATGAGTGGTATGCTGCTGGTTGGCATTGAGTTTTTAATTCATAAAGCTAAGTTTAAAAATCAGGATTTTCTCTTTCTTATTTCCTTATTAGAACATTAGATTTTTGAAGGAGACAACTATTATATTGACTAGGAACTATCAAAGGATAATTTACTGTGAACAAACATGTTAGATTTTGATTTTGCAGTGTAGCTCTGGAACTTGCATCAGAATTTAGTTGTTTTGATATATTAATTGCTTCTTACCTGACATGGTGAAAGTCCTGTCAAATAAATTTTCCAGTCACAGTGTTTACAACAGTCTTCTGTGTAATCTCCTCTTGATTGATTCAAAGTCTAATGCAGAAGCTCATTAATACACTGACCTGTGTGCATTTGTAGTATAGGCATAATATTGTTGTGTTTACTTATTATATTCCAGTGTAAACATGAATGTGTTTGGATTAACTAATTACATCTGAGGTTCTGACTTCTTGTGCAGTAAAACGAGAGAATTTTTAAAGAAAAAGATTTGACATAGGTCTAGTTGTATTTAACATTTCCTTTGCAATAAAATGTGTTATTTCTTTGCAAAGAGGATACAAGTTCAGTTATTTGTAAATGAATTGTGACACCTGCATATCTTAGGTATTACGTATGAGAAGGTATATCATAATTACTAGCTATGATTAAAAATGGGTAGTGATTGATAACTGGCTGATATTTTATGGGCTTAGTGATGGTAGCAATGAATAATGTATTATATTCTAGTTTTCCATAGTACAATATTTAATCTTCTTCAGCACTAGCCAGTAAACAAAGGGATTTAAGCAAGTGTAACACCTAGCACTGGCATTTCATGGAAATTTATAGTATGTTAAAGTAATGGCAAAAATCACATTAAAGTGAGATTAATGACTAGGTATGACTAAGGGAGAATTTCTATGTTCAATAAAACTAAAATTATGTTATAGGGCAATAATATCTATATTGAGTTTACTTGCTCGAACTAAAATTTGATTTTTTTTTTTCCTTTTTATTAATTATATTTGCCTCTGTGTGTGTTGGGGGGCTAACTGTACACGTGCACTCATATGAATGTATTGAAAACACATTAATTGGCAAGGTTATCTTGCAAAGATAAATTCCTAGTAAAAGGAAATCCTCTTGTTTGAAAGTACAATTGATGGCAGTGAAAAATGTTTTTGATTAAATTTAAAGCTGTGTAGACTTCCCCTTTTCCCTTCTCACTGCCCCACTTTGACTTCCATCCCCCTTCTCTCTGCCTCCTCCCCTTGCCAATTTATCCTCCTAAGACTGACATTTTCATTACACAGAGACTGAGAATGCAAGGAAACTCTTGTTCTCTTTATTTTATGATTTGATGTTTGACTTATGATAAGTCCAAGAAGCAGTGATTAATAATAATATTTAGTAATTAATAATGATATTTAAGCTTACTATAGTATTTTGGCATAATTAGTAGTGGATAAAGTCCTGTAGCTGGACTTAATGTTTCCTGAAAGACTCTCATTTTGGGAGATATCCAACAATTGAAATAGGAATTGTAATGTATTAAAGAATTTATACAATGGTAATTTTTTCAGGATCTGTTTGCCCTGGATGTGGAGCCCTATAGGTACAGTGGTGTTAATATGACTGGATTCAGAATTCTAAACACAGAAAACACCCAGGTGTCATCTATCATTGAAAAGTGGTCTATGGAGAGGTTGCAAGCACCCCCGAAGCCTGATTCAGGTTTGCTGGATGGATTTATGACGGTATGAATACCAGTTCCTTTTTTTTTTTTTGGGAGATGTTTGTGAAGCTAAAAAAATTTTAAGTTTTTGTTTGTTACTAAAAGTGTTTATAGGCATGTAACCAAATAGTGTTGTAAACATGAGTCAGGGAGTAACTGTGGTGTTTCTGTTAATATTTTGTTAATATTTTGCAGATTGACGGACTATATTATTATATATGTTGCATAACTATATTAACTTTCTTTCAAAATGACACATATCACACTTTTTTCCAAATTATAGTGCCATATTCTAAGAGTCTAATTCACCTAGACCATATTTCCCTACTTTGTTGTTGAAAATATTGTAAGGGGTCATGTCAAATCCTGACAAAAGTCAAGCTAATGACAATGGCTTCTTTCTCTGCCTTCTGTTTCTTATTCATGTAAGATTAGTTCATTAATAATATGCTCTTTTTAATTTCTACATAAATCTTGTTTTTAAATATTTTATGAATCTTATAAATAACATGTTCTTACTATCTTTTCCACTTCCCATGCCTTCGGATAGCTAATTAATCTAGTTCTTTGTTTTTTCCTTCCATTGACACTATTCTTTAGCCTCACTTCAGTATATAAAAATCACAATTACTTTTCTGCAAATAAACTTTCTTTACTAGGATTTTGTGAGTTTCTGCTCATTGGTTGGAATTAAATCTAGAATTAGTGTCAGGAAGGGATGTATTTTAAAAAATATGTCACATTGGGACCTCTTTAGTCTTCAAATTTTTGAAAGGTTTCCAATTTGTCCCCTTAGCAAATTAGGTTGTTGGGTTTTGTTTTGGTTTTGCTTGGGTTTTTTTGGGAGGAGTGTGTTTGAGGCTTTTCAGATTACATTTGAAAAATAGCAAATTTTGTTTCTTGAAGATTTATATCTTAGTTATCTATCAGTTTTCTGGGTTATGTTAATGAAGCCACATTACATAGCTAATCTTTGGGAACAATTTTTTTCTACTAATAAGTTTTGAAATTATTATAGACATTAGATAATAAATTACAATCAGTATTTTATCAAGTTAACTTAATTTTTTGTCCTTTTCTTTTTTTTTAGAAAATTACTCTTTTTAGAGAAATTTTTTTTTCTTCTATGTACTTTTTGTATATATTTTGCACATGTTAATTTGAAAGAATTTAATTTAATCTATTTGGTAGTTCTGTTGTACTGAATTTTTGAGATTTCATTATGCAGAACTTGAAAAGTTGCCTTGTTCATTTCTCTAAATAATTTCAAATAAGCAAATGAACCACACAAAATATGAGAATTGTATGAAGTATACATCTAGTTCATATATAGCTGCTGCTTATTTTCTTTTTACCTTTTTGAATTTAAGATTTACAGCACTTCTCATTCATTAGAGTTGTATATTTTATGCGTTGATCAAAGATGTAATTGATTTCACAGCTTTGGATATATGCCAAGGTCAGTAATGATAGTTACTTTATGAGGACATAGGGCCATGGTCAAAAAAAAAAAAAAAAAAAAGAATGGAATAAAAATATTAGAATAGGGTTTTGTGGGCCAGTTGCATGCTTTTCATCTTCTGTGTTGCTTTAATGAAACTTCTTCTCTAAGAAAAGCTTCTGATGTAAGGCAGAAACCTATAATTGCTAGTATATAACTCTGTAAGAATAATACTTTACACCTCAGGATAGAAAAATATAAAGAAGTGCACAAAAAAACCCAGGGTTTATTTTCTGGACCCTTAAGAGCCCTCTAAGGGGAACCAAATGTTCATACAGACTGTGATGAATATTTTATGGGGATTCTTTATGTTGATTAAGCATCTAAATGTGTTTTGAATACCTGAGAGATGCAGATAGTGTTTAAAGGATATTTAAAGGGCTAATAATCTTGGCAAGTGTTAGGTGCTTTCAGAGCTTTTATAATCTGGCCAGTAGATACTGGAAAACATTCACAGCATGTCCTCTTGGAAGGTGTGAAAGAAAGTCACTTCATGAGATCATTGCACAAGGTACTATCTGTGCTTAGAATAAAACAAGCCTTTTTTTTTTTTTTTTTTTTGACTTATGATCAGTGAAGTTGTTAAGTGAAATTTGACTTTCATGTCACTGTTGTTCCTGGGTGTTTAAAGTCTGAAACATACTTGGGAATTAAAGATTCTTCACAGACATTGCTGTTGTGAAAAATTCTAGCTGATATGGGCTCAATTGGAAATTTTTTCTTTTTTAATTATTTTCTCAGGTTGATAATGGCTACAACTTAATCAGAAAAATCTTAGCAATAAGTCTGTTTAATGGGAATGCATTCAACTTAAGCCTCATAGATAAAGGCCATTTAATCAGGTTTTAAAACACCTGAAAACCATAGCAAAAAAAATACTTGTATAATGTATTCAGAGACCTTAGTAAAGACTAACTGATTTCCACTGTGTAAAACCAGCCAGTTATGGACTGCAAAGTTTTTACACCCTGGAGGTGTTTGTGTTAGGTACTTCTACCCCAGACTTTTTCACCATATCAACTAAGCCATTATAACTGATAGAACTATTAATATAATTTTGACAGTGCTTTTTCTTATTTATGATTAATAGAGTTCCAGTTCTTTTTACAGTGTGTTTTCTGTAGGTTTGTATAACTCTCTAATAATTTTCCTTATAATTATCTTGCCTGTAGTATCTCAATATAATAAAAAATGGGTATAAAAATTCATCTCACCTCTTTGGAATGTTCCACGTCAAGATTTCAAGTGGGAATCCCATTGAGTGCAATTATGATATTGTTACTTTGTTTCTGGCTGTTCTCCAGCACAGCTCTGAAAAGGGAGATGGTTTAATGCACCTCAGAGGAAAAGTCATGAAAAGCGTATTTTCCATCATATTTCACTCTCCTTTTAGGATTTCTTAAGATTCTTTACATGGACCTTGGGAAAAAAAAATAAATTATTGAATGCTTCTGTATTGAATAATTTTATTAATAAAAGTTTACTTATTTGTATAAAAAACCCATTTGTATAAAAAATCCATTCTATAATTTAGGAGAGTAACTACAGTACAATTGGCTTTATTCTTTCTGTGACTCCAGAAAATCTTGGAACATGTTGGAAATCACTTGCCATGTTGTGTCAGAATATACACACTTTCTTTAAACAGTCTTGAGATAAAAGGTGTTTTTGTATAAATGTTGATAAGAATCAAATAGCTATATGTCTATAAAAGTCTAAGCTAATTTCTATTAAAGGCTAAATATGAATATACTTTTAATATGATACACAGAAATCTGAGGAAGTCTCAGAGATCTACTTTTATTGAAGAGGTTTTTCTATTGTGATTCAAATACTAAGAGATCTAACTTACGCTTCTGATGGTTCTTTCATGTTTCTTTTGGTCCAAGGATAATCAAAATGGTACTTATCCTCATAACATAGAAATAATAATCTAAATGTATTGCTATTCAAGTGCATTTCTATCTTTTTATGTCTGTCACACACTTGTGCAGAAACTCATGTGCACAAGCTTACTAAGCTACTTTAAAAGTTACATTTATTTCTTAAATTTGTAAAGTTCCTTTTTATTCTGAGCATTTTCAGCAGTCTTATATTTATTTCAATCATTGGTTTTGTATCACCTTAGTCTTAACTAAATGGATAGAAAATATATTATTTACTTTTAAAAGTAAAGATCACTTGGAACTGGCATGTACCATGGCTGTTATTTTTTATAATAAAATACAGCAATTTATTAATTATAATTTTGCCACAAATAATAAGCCATGCTTTTAGAAAATAACAGAAGAGTCAAAGATCAAACTATTGCAATACTTTACCTTAGTTGATGGTAGAATTAACTGTGTCTAGCATTTCTCTGTTTCTCCTTACCTTCCTGTTTCTTCTTGTTACTGTTGGGTGAAAAAGTCCCAATGAAATACCGAATGCATTTTTACATTTTAAGACTGTTTTTTTTTTTCATACTAGAATAAACTTTGTAATTAATTCTCACTTGATCCTGTACTCCCTGATTTAGTTCAGCAATACATGAAAGTGAGTTTTTAAAAATTTGGCTGCTTACATATATCCCAATAAAATCCAAAATGGCTCTAATCTGTCAAAATCTAACTGGCAAACATCCATTCATTCATGCATTTCCATGTTTCTTACCATCTAATTTCACTTGTTAGCAGTTCAAAATGCACTTTTACAAAGTTAGACTCTGGACAGGGAGGATCGTTAGGTTTTGCACCTTGTGTTATGTTACAAAACAACTTCTAACTAGGCTGAGGATCTTTAAACAATGTTCTGATATATAAGTTATTAATTACTGTTATTTTCCACAACTATATACTGAGTTCTGAAATTTGGAAGTGTTTTCTACTTAGCAACTACTTGAACAAAAGGACCTGGCATTAATAAACCCATATTATTTTAAAACCAGAATATGACTTCTTCTTGAAAAATGAACTTACAATGTCAGTTAAAACAAAACAAAACAAGAAACCTAAACAAACCAGAATGGAACAAAAGTCTTGAATTTATGTCACTTAAGCTTTTTTTTTTTTTTTTTTTACAAAGTTTAGATTTGGAAGGGTTTATCCTTATTGTGGTCTGGAGTAAAAACTGAATTTTGAATTTTCCTACAACATGGAAAAAAATCTACTTAATTATCACGACTGAATATTTTGGTTAATTTTAACAATATTTTCATCTGTGCTGTATCAACAGAAAACAATTTTGGAAAAATGAGAGGTGAAGTATTTTACCTTGGTATACTTCACTTATTAGTTTTGAGTGTGTATAAGTAGCACACAGAAAGAGGAAAAAACCCAGAGCATAAATGCACTTCCACATTTATATATGACAACCGTGATTCAGACCAAGCAAAGTAGTGCATGAATAAAGTGTTATGAGTTCAGTCTTCTCTTACTCTACAACTATTAATCTTCACAGTTTTCTTTGCCTCAAGTCAGAATTTAGCATGCATAATTAAGATGACCTAACAAGCTCTGCTGCTTCATTAACATAAAGTTTTCCTTACTAATTGCTTTTGCCTATCACCCAATTTAGCTATCTGCTTTCCTCTTATGTAGAGTGTACATTTTTTTTTTTTTTCTATTCTGTCTTGATTTTTTTCTTTAATGGTACTTGTATGGTACTTGTTGAGTGCTATATCTGAGGTCAATATTTAAGTGTTTTCTTCAGAAAAATCATAGTTTACATGTGATATGTTTTGTATTCTGCCTTTTTATTAGTTTATCCTTTATTTTCTGGGCATAGTCTGCTTTTCAAGTGTAGGTGCTCTTCACCAGGAAGCATTTTCTTAGTAAATGAAAGTGATAATTGAAAAAAATCCACCAAATTTAGAGTGATATTAAATACTGTAGTCAAAACTGCAGACATTTTTTACATACATAGAATGGATTTATGGTTCATTTCTGTGTATGGGGTTTTCATCTGGTTCAAAAAAAGGGAGATGAAATTTTATGAACAAAGTTTTGAAGTGTTTAAATCTGGTGTATAGACTTCTTTGGATAAGGAAAATAGATCCAATGATGTGTTCTTTAAATATGCAACTGTAAAGAAGATACAGAGATCATGAGGCAAAATGCTAATACCTTCATATATTGTCTTAAATTGCAGGAATATACACACTCACAGAGCAGTCCAGGAAATGAATTTTGAAACTACCCATTTCAAAGGGATACAGTAAAAATCCTGAAGTTAAAACTCCTTTGGTATTTGAGAATGGACATAAAAGAGAGAATCATAAATGTATAAATATTTTCCCTAATTAGCTCTCTGTATTTGCACACATAAAGACCCAGGGAACACGTTTATATATTTGCTCTCTTTTTCCCCCTGATTGTAAGAAAACTTCCAGTAAGCAACCTCTCAATGTTCAAACTTTATGATTGTCTTGTAAAACCTTATTTATCTGAACATTCACTTTTTTAACTTTATGGTTAGTTTAATAGTCTCAGAAGTTTTATTGAATCCCAGGGCAAGAAAAAGAGTTCCTAAAAAAAAAGTGAATATAGATGGATGACAATGGTGTATTTTCAGATGCATTAAATCAATGTGTTTAAAAATTCTAAAGCCCTGTAAGGAGCTGGATAAATGCATGAAGGTTGTGTTAAACAGCTACCTGTAATCAGGTGAAATAGCTTGCTAATCAACAGATCTCTTTGACTTATTTTTGGTAAAGGCTTATGAATCATGTTAAATTAATTTGGTTAAGATAATACATTTGGAAAGCCGACTTTTTTCCATTATGAAGTTTGGACGAGATTAAGACGGTAAGGGAAGATACTGAAACTGCGGGCATTGTAGTTGAAAGAGCTGTATGAAACATAAAAATCCAAGATTCAAAAAATATAATTCAGTTCATTTATCATGATATAACCAAGGTTTAATGACATTTTTCACGAAAAAGATAATTCCCATGTCAGATAATTGGACATGAATAATACTGAGGGTACTTTTATACTGTTCTAAAGGTAAGTGTGTATTTCCCAGGTTCAATTATCTACTTACAAAACAACAAACAAAAAACCCCAAACCAATCAACCAAAACAAACAAACCAACCCCCTCAAATCCCAATCATTTTAATATAGATGTCTCTAATCCATTTTAATCAAAGTTTAGGTGAACAGCATGAACCCAGGAAAAGTGTGAATAAAAAAATACAGAGTGAAGTTGTGCTAAGTGAAGATATTAGATTTTAACCAAATAGTGTTAAAACCTAATTACTAACTTAAGAAACTGGGGAGGTGCAAACCTGAAAATTAGTATTTTGTATATTTAGTTCAATTTATTTTTTTTAATCTAATTTTATTCTTTACCTCAATTTCTTAGTTTCTTGAACAGTGTTCTCCAAAATTCATTGCTTTGCGTCCCTCCTGAAGGAAGGAAAAATGTTATGGTCTCGTTCAGGGTTTTCCTTCAACATACTTCTGGAGTTTGACTTACTCTATTTATCTTTGATGGGTTTTTCAGTGATAGCACAAACTGATTTGAGTAGTGAGGTTATTGCACTGAGTACAAATTCTGCAGAGCTAGATAGTTCTAACATTAAGGTGGTGTGTTTTTTTTTGTTGTTTTTTTTTTTTTCCTTTAGGCAAATAGACTTTTATAATTACTTGGGGGTAAAAAAGAATTAATTCAAGTACAGTATTTTTAAATTATTTGATTAATGAAGCTTAGGTGGTTTATTTCCTGCTAACTCCTTAATGTGTGTTATTTTATTATTTATTTTTTTTTTTTTTTTAGTAATAACATATTTTGTACTGGTTTACATTGTTGATTTGAAATTATAATCCCTTTAATTTAGCAATGAAGTTATTTTGTTGAATAGATTGGTACAAATTAGTCATTTAGTTTTCTGACCAGTAAAAGGATATTTTTGAAATGGCAATCTCTTATCTGCACCTAACAATATGGAAATAACAGTTATATACTTGAGCTAGCTAGTTAGATAATAATTTAGTAACTGCTATCAGGCACTGTGACTGGACAGAAGGATTTGATGAGAAAAAAAAGGTGCTGTTAAGGGTGAAAAGATCAATAAAAATAAAAAGAAGTACTTGTTACAGAAATACAGCCTTGGATTCCAATTTAGAGCTTCAAAGAGGATAACTTGTTATGTAGACAGCTTTATAATTATCCCTTTAGCTAAAAGAATTTTCTGGATTTGCTGATGAGATGTGTTTAGTAAAACAGTGTGGCAGCAAATGTGTACTTCAAAGGAAATACTAAACAATTACTCATTACTGCATTAGAAGCTAGGAATCTCCCCTAGGCACAGTTAACTTCATGAGTTTAGGGACTGCAGGATTTCATGCTGTAAGATGTTTTAGAAATGATATGTCAGCTATTTTGAGAATTAATTGCATTATTAAATATTTGAGTACTGCATATAGTATTTTTTTGAATTTTAGGAGACAAGATAGATCAGAAACCTGTGATCCTATCCCGAGGGAAAGATATGTCCAAGTGTTGCATAGCATTTAACAGAAATTGCAGTTTCTCTCCTATGGAAGATGAGAATTGAATTCTTCCCGATGTGGTTTGAGAATGTATGCATAGATTTATAAATATACTAAGATTAACATGGGCTTATATAATGCTTTTTTATTAGAACTCAGAATGCTGCATCTTTACAAAGTAATAGAAGGACCTTGAAGTAAGTAAGGAAATGGCAGAGCTTGTGCAACCTGCAGTGTAGAAGACCAGCTGAAGCATTTAGGGTGTTTTTTGAAATAGGAATGTAAGTGCCTTTGCTCAGGAAATATGTGTCTGCACTGTATGAAATTTAAAGTCTGAGGACTGCAGTTAAGTGACCATAATCTGTCAAAGATAATGTTTCTAAAGAGGCTGGTCGAGGATGTAGAGAACAAGTCTTATGAGGAGCAGCTAAAGGAGCTGGGGTAGTTTAGCTTGGAGGAAAGGAGGCTCAGGGGAGACCTTATCTCTCTCTACTACTACCTGAAATCAGGTTGTATTGAGGTGGGGGTTGGCCTCTTCTCCCCAGTAAAAAGTGGAAATGGCTTCAAAAAAAAAAAAAGAGGAAATGGCTTCAAGTTGTGCCAGGGGAGGTTTAGTTTGGGTATTAAGAAAAATTTCTTCCCATAAAGGGCAATCAAGCACTGGAACAGCCTGCCCAGAGTAGTTGTGAAATCACCATCCCCAGAGGTATTTAAAAGACATGTAAATGTGACACTTAGGGACGTGGTTTACTGATGGACTTGGCCATACTGGGTTAAATGATTGGAATGGATCATCTTAAATGTCTTTTCCAACCTAAGCAATTCTATGATACTATGAAGATTTTAATATGAAGATGTTTTTCTTCATATACATTCTGGATATACATTCTGAAACTAATTTTAATGGTTTATTTATATACTGTATTTATTGTAGCTTTTCAGGAAAAGTGAACTAAAACCAAGATTAATTTTATTCCCTTTCTTTGCTGTTACCTTTAGAACTTTGTCTTGAGGAGCAGCATAACTGATAACCAGCAGACTTATTTGCAGGAATTATTAACTCTAGGAATCATGGCTACAGTTTTAGGATGTGTAATAGTAACAGTGTAGGCATGCTAGATTAAGCAGCAATGTAAATAATTTGTGGAGAGAAGGGACTCTCAATTTAACTCTTATTGTGTGCTCATCAGCTTTACAGTGGTAGTGACCAATAGGACTGACTATGCACTACACTGAATCATCATGGCTAGTCTTCACAAACGAAGATTTGCAAGGGCTCTACCCACGCTTGAGACAAGCACACTGGTGGCTAAAACGGCCAATGTGAGATAGGCAAGTCCAATTGCAAAAGGCACAGCAGAAAGTCTCCATCGGCACTACTGGCCAAGGTATGGTTCTTCCTGCATTGCCTTTTTTCCTCCAGAATGATTCTGCGTGTGTTCTCAAAGGAAGCAGCAGTGTAATGGATGGTGTGTCTCCATTTGTCCTGATTGGAGGCCAGACTGGGCCATTGATGGTGGTGAATTGGCTAAGGCTGAGGTGTTGTTTCAGGGAGTCCTTGTATCTCCTCTTCGGGGCTCCTCTCTTGCGGCAGCCAGTGGTGAGTTCCCCATAGAGCA
>JAWWEW010000112.1:72906135-72939579 GCA_035583185.1 Anabacerthia variegaticeps | reverse complement strand
GTATGCCTTTGCTAACCTGTTGTCTATCTCTTTGTCAATCTTACCATCTGAGGAAATGATGCTTCCCAGATAGCTGACCTACTGGACTGACTTAAGCTCTGATTCACCTATGGTGATGTGGGAATGATGGAAGACTTCCTGACATGCAGGTTGATAGAGAACTTCTGTCTTCTTCAAGCTTCCAGCCCAAAGAGCTCAGCAGCCTCTGCAAAGCAGGATGTTAAGTGCTGCAGAGCTGCTTCTTTGTGAGAAACCTGGGTGGCATCATCAGCAAAAAGCAGCTCACAGACAAGGTGATTTAGGGTCTTAGTGTGGGCCTTCAGTTGCCTAAGGTTGAATAGGCTTCCATCAGTACCATATCAGATGTAGATGCTGTTTTCTTCATTGAGGTCTGATGTGGCCATTTGGAGCATCATGCTGAAGAAGATTGTGAATAGGGTTGGTGCAAGAACACAGCCTTGTTTCACACCATTGGTTATTGGAAAGGGCTCAGAGAGTGCATTGCCATGTGTGACTTACTACGCTGAATACTGATGCTTAAAACTATGTTCTGGGTAAAATCCTGGTCCTTCGGAAATCAGTGTATGTGTATAATTTGGCTAACCTTTAGTTTGCTACATGCATTCCAGGCTCAGATAGGGTAATGCAGATGAGGAGTGGCTTTTTTTATTATTATTTTAAAATGCACTATTAAACACTGCATGCTGTAATGGAGTGAAAAAGAGTGAAAATCATAGGTAAATATTCACCTCTGAATATTCAGGTGGTCAATTTGAATGCAGCTGTAAGTTGTGACTGTCTTCATTCATTGTATGCTTCTGATATATGAAAACAAAGAATACGTTATTCTTTTCTGTTACTAATTGACACTTGTTAGTTACTGGACCGGTTGACATAGCTGGTAGAAATAAACAGGCTTCAGGGAATACCATCTCTCTGCTGAAGATCTGTAGGCTTATGTGCTTGAATTTTTGCTTTTTCTTTTTTGTTTACCTATTTTCAGATGTATATAGATTTGTCTGGTAAAAGACATTATTTCCCCTATTATTTGCTTATCTCCTTAATATTGTGTCTGACTTCCACCCTTCTGGCCTTTCAGAAGACCAAAGGTCTCCTGAAAGTCTAAAGTCATGTCTGGTGACCTTCTGTGAATGTTTTATATATTCTTGATATTTTGAATTATGCTATCTATATGCAGGAAATTAGGCTGCTTAGTCAACCTTCTAACTAGAATTGTAGCAGTAAATATATTTTCCACTTAAGCAGTCTGGCGGGAATACTATTGCCAAAAGCACACATACAGAGCTATTAAACAGTGCCTAGAAAAATTCAAGCAGCAACCCAAATCTGCATCAGAACAGAGGTTTGTGTTAGGCTGGAAACAAAATTAATATGCCTTCATTATGATATATTTTCTCTGTGAACCTGAAGCCTCTGCTCTCCCAAGCCACATTCAGCGTAGGAGATAGGTAAGAAGCACATACTGAATGCACTAAAGATAATTAAGTGTCATGATACTGTGAAACAGATTTCAGATATTAAAGTTTTTATACTCTTCATACTCCCACTTCCCAAGACCTGAATATATGTATAGTATTTTAACACCAGTGATAAGGCTGTAACCTGATTCAGATGATGACAGTCTCTGTAATGTGCTGGAAATAAATACTAAACTTTTTAAAAGTTCCTTATGTTGATCCTGTAGGACCATTTATTCGAGCCTAGTGGTGAAATGCTACTGAGAAAGCATTACTTTGTAAAGGATATTCTGTGCGTGTAGTTTCTCTATATATTGCTTATGAAAACAAAATCTCATTTTGTCTCTTTTTGTCATATGTAGCAATAGATGCATTATTCAATCTGTCTGTTTATTGAAATGTTGATTGAGGCCTCAGTTGAACAAAATGTTCAATGTGCTTTCTTGCTGGAAAAGCAATACAATGCTTGGCAAGTAGTCCTGTTCAAGTCAACTGGACTACTTTAACACTTAATGTGAAGTATATGTGTTTAAATGGGACTACCAAGGTCACTCAAGCTAAAAAATTGTTTTCTGTAAATTATTTGTTACTCCACACTTATTTTGAGCAATGAACAAAAGAGAATTTCAAGGTATTTCAGAGCATAAGGGGCAATCCTTTTTTAGTCTCTTCATGGTAACAGGCATTGTTCAGGAAATATCATTTTGGATATTATATATGCCTTTTGATTGTTCTCAATGTTGTCTATATAAAAAGATAAACAACATTAACTTCAGACTACTTTGGTTTTCTTAACCTCCTATTTTCTTAAAATACAAGATAGTTATTTTGAGGCAATTCCAATGTTTGAGTAAGATTGTAGGTAGAATCTAAATAAAAATAACTGTATATCTGAAGGAATATTCTTATCTGCAAGATTACTGCAAATAAGTTTGTTTTTTTTAATTACTTGCTTATCTTCAAATTAAAAAAAATAAAACCAACAACTTTTTTTTTTTTTGTTTTTTTTTTTTTGTTACAGCATTCGTCATTTCTATCATAATCCTTTGGGTGCTTCACAGAGTGGGATTAATGTTAATGTGAATGCTGGAATGAGAAAGTCTTCCTGAGCAGACAGTTTTACAATAGTGTACATCTAGAACTGATTGACTTAGCAACTGGAGGACTGCTGGCTATTTATTTAATGAAGTTGCTAGGATAATTTAGAAGGTGATATCCACAAAATTTTCTGACCGGATTATTCTGAACTCCTTTCAGGGAACCAGAATATGTAGAAACATCTTTTAGCCAATGGTGAATTTTGTAGAATCAAAGAACAGCCCAGGTTTGAAGGGACCATGAAATATCATCTTGTCTAACTTTTCATGGGAATGGAAGCTGGATGAGATTATCTTGCATTCTGTCCAACTGTGTCTTGAAAACCTTCAGTGACGGGAATTTAATCATAATCCTGGGGAGGTAGTTCCCATGATTGTTCTCCTTGTAAGTAAATTCTTTCTCAAGCTGAAACCTCTTCTATTTACCTTCTACCCATTGCCCTTTGTCCTCCTCAAGTGGATCTTTGCAAAGAGAGAGTCTCTGTCCTCTTTGTAGCTACCCTTTACGTACTGAAATACTGAGGTAAGGTCCCTCCTAAGCCTTCTCTTCTCCAGGGAGAAAAGACCTAGATCTTTCAGTCTTTCCTCAGAGGGCAGGTTTCCAGTCCTCTGATTGGTGTTGTGATCCTTTGGACTCTGTGCATTTGAGTCTGCTGGTTTTTTTAGTTGTGTGGGGACCAAAACCGAACAGTGTTCCAGATGTGACATGACATGACTTGCTTCGCAAGTGCTTAGCTTGCTTAGCAAGTGCTAAGCAGTATGGTATGATTACATCTCTATCTCCGATAGTAATGCTTCTGTGAGTAGAGCTCAGGATCTAATATTTGTCCCTTGCTGCAACATCTCATGACTGGCTCATCTTCAGCTTCTTGTCCAAGGATGTCCAAGTTCCTTTCAGCAAGGCTTTTTCCCAATCACGCAGATTTTAACCTGTACTGGGTTCTTTGATTATGCCATCTTTGCACTATTATTTCTTAAATTGCATATAGATATTGCCAGCCTACCCAGGTGTCTCTGTAAGATGGCTTCACCTTCTGGCATGCCCCCTTACCATCCAGTTTTGTGACATCAAGTATTTAGCAATGGGCCTGTGTCTTTCTTGTGCTTCTGCTTACTGGTCGTGTAGGCACAAGACAAGAACCTTTTCTTCTTGTTCTTGACATCTGTGTCCAGTTTAATTTCAGCCTTAGCCTTCCTGACTGCATCTCTGCATTCCCTGGCAAAGTTCTGGTAGTCTTCAGTGAGTATTTGGCTACTTTTCCATCACTGGTATGTTTTGTTTGTTTGGTTGGTTTGGTTTTTGTTTTGGTTTTTTCTCTGTTAAGCACACCCAAATTCTTGTTTTTAAACCAAGGTGGTCTTTTGTTCTGCTGCCTTTCTTTCGCTTTGTAGGGGATGGATTGTTTTCTTGTTTCAGGAGGTTATTTTGAATAACTCTCAGCATATGAAAGCTCCTTTGACCTCCATGAATGCTTCCCATGAAATTCCTCACAGCTGCCCTCTAAGCATATTGAAGTTATTTCTTATTGTATCCAGCTCTTTGTCCCAATACTGCTTTGCACTGTGCTCAGCAGGAGCTTCTACCCCATGTTTTTATGATGGCTGTATCTGAAATTGTCATTGGTGGTCATGTTGCCAAATAAGTCTTCTCAGTCTATGAGCAATAAATACACCAATGTGTTGGTATGTCCTGCAGTTGTGGTAGGAAGCAGTTCTCAATACATTCCAGGAATCTAACGGAAGAGTTGCACTCTGTTGTGTTTTCCAAACAATGTCCAGTTAATTGAAATTACTTGTAAGGATCAGGTTCTGTTGGTTCATGGGTGTGTATAGAGGTCAGGGGATCTAATTTAGTAATGATACTTTGAAGAAGAAAGATCTGTAAAAGTTTTTATCTTCTGAGCATTTACTTGTTTGAGACTTAGTTTTATGTTGGAATTTTTTTTTTTTTTTTTTTTTTTTTTTGCCATTAGTGTACTATACCTCTGTGAAGGACAACACAGGGAAACCTCTGTGATCCTCACAACTTCTGTGTCTTCTATGAGTATTTCTGCTGTTTCTACCTCTGAAGATACTTTCCAGTTTTATTTTTTTAAAAAGTAAATTATTAAGCACATAGAAATATCTGCTCTAGGCTTGAATACATTTGTTCTCAACTTGTAGTTAAATATAGAAATTTAAACACTGACATACCCCTTTCTGTTCAAACAGCACTGTCATGCATGTAAGGTCCTCAGCCTGAGGTTTGTTGTATGATTACAAACTGCAAAATTAAAATCTGTATTCATGGAAGGAAATGTTTCTGTCTCAGATTAAAAGATTTATAGCAACATCTGGGAGTAATTAGGAAGGCTTCTTTGTTCTTTGAAACAGTTAAGTTGTCATATCTTTGTCCAAAGCAAAGATGTGCTTAATGATTTTGATTAGTAAATGCCTGGATTTGTCACAGTTTTGTAATTAACTAGGAAAATAATAACAAAAACTTATTTTTAAAAATTGAATATTCCTCTACTACAAGTAAGGTTCTCTGTTTTCTTTGGCTGAGTTTAGTCTTGAGACAATATCTAGATGAAATCATGAAATTTATGTCAAGTTGCATCAGAGAGTGTTGTCTCTGTGTTTCTTTTAGCATAGAACATGCTTACATTTCTTTGACTTGATTATTTCACATTTTGCCTATATATTTACTACTGCTTATCTTAGATAAAGGTTGTCATTTAGAAACAGACACAGCAGTGTTAGGAAATCCCTTTTAAACTATTTAAATGTGAAGATCTTGAAAGAAGATCTTTTAAAATGAAAAGTCATATGACCTCAAGTGCAGCTGTGTCATATAAAGTAAACTTTTATTTCCCTTGTTTATAAATTAGAACATAAGGAGCTTTACATGTTGGTTTGCAAGGCTGAACATAAAGCTCAAGGTTACTTTAGTTATGAAAAAATATTTTATTAACATTTATAAAGACATTTTTAAATCTAATATAAAAAGAAGTAAATTATAACTAAAGTTTGTCTGGAGAAAGAAACAGGAAAAAATGAGAACTGCATCATTTTCTGCATCCAGATAAAGTGAGAGTGTTTATTTAACAAAATCAGCTGCATTAGGCTAAAAATAAAATGATTTGTCAATTATATAGAAGTTACTCTAAACTTGATAAAATCAGAATATCTTTTAGGGTTTACTCCTAAAAAAAAAAAAACCCAAACCAAAACTCATATGAGATATATTTGGAAGTATACAAATTAAAGATGAATACGATGAACTGTGAAGTGTGAAACACCATAATAAAGTGTACATATACTGAAGTTTAGCTTGGACATAATAAAAATCAGGAAAAAAACATTGGTAAAAAAATCAGTGAGTTTTGTCAGTTTTTGCATCACTGCTAACAAATCTTCAAGACAAAGATCACATTCCTTTCAAAAAACTGTGTATTAAGAGATTAATGAGGATGATGCTTGAATAAAAATATATTGACAGAAGATCTGGCAAGAGACTACAAGCACATCTCAAATCCATATATATATATATATATATATATGTATATTAGTGTTTGGTTTTCTTTATCTTGTGCATACTAACACATAGCATTTGTTCCTTTAACATTTGTTCAGAAAAGGGTTGTCAAGCTTCCCAGGGAAGTGGTTGGGTCACCACCCCTGGAGGTATTTAAAGAGGTAGACATGGTGCTGAAGGACATAGTTTATTGGTGGACTTGGTATCATTACATTAATGGTTGGACTCGTTGATGTTAAAGGTCTTTTCCAAGCTAAATGATTCTATGTTCTATATTGTTTATTTAATGCTGTTGGTCAGAATCTGAGTGTCAGGGACCTGTACTGATTTTCAAGATCAAGGGAGAAAGTCTATCAATAGAGCAGTGGGAGACAAAGCACTATCAGGAAAGATTCTTTATTATCTATTTGAATTATTATTATCTATTTAAATACTAGGTATTATGTTAGAGAAAAATATTGAAGGTCTTTTCTAGGAATATAAACTAATAGCAACTAGTCCACCAGCTCTTGTGGAAGATTTACTAATTACTTGCTTCTGAAGAGTAAGTTGTTCCCTGAAAACACATGTTCCTGTCTCTTCATTTGCAGAGATGTGCTCAGCTTTCCCTGTACCTCATTTGTTAAAAAGTTTTCATTATTACACGTAGGTGAGTAAGATTCAGACAAGTGCAGTTCAATGTAAATTAGATGGAAAACATTTTCATTTAAGGCTTTGAAATAGTTTAAAAAGTTACTGTTATCTTTTATTATTCTTTTTTTTTGTTATAAGTTTTATTAAATTTTTTTGTTTGTTTTTTGTTTGTTTGTTTTTTTATTTTTTTATGTGTGTGATAGGAGTATCGCTAGGAACAACCAGCGATAATTCCACATCATGGAATTATGTGTTTACTTAGGCTACAGTAATTTAACTTTATCCTCTTAAAACTGGCTTCTGAGAGAGATATTTAGGACTGTTGTGTGATGTACTATCTCTGTCCCCCCTCTCCCTACTCTAAGCTGTATTTTCCTGGACTTGAGTAGTTGGAAGTAGTAAAACATAAACCAAATAAAAATGGAATTACTTTTTCATGGGCTTAGTAGAGGACTGAACAAAATACTTCAGAACTTAAAACATTTAAGCATTTCAAATGTAATATTTGAAAGCATAAACAGAACATACGTTGTAGCTTCATTGTATAAGAAGGATCTCAGTAAATTGGAGTGAGTTCAGTGGAGGGCCACCAAGATTGTCAGAACTGAAGGATTGGTGCACTCGTAATATGAGGAGAAATTGAAGGAACTAGCCTGGGGAAAAGGAAGCCTCCTGAAGACCTAACAGCAGCCCCTTAAGACCAGAAGAGGACTATCAAGAAGACAGGGCCGAGCTTTTCTTTATATTATGCATGGCATAAACATGAGAGCAAAGGCATAAACTGAAACTTTTCCACTGAAAGGAAAGTAAAGCAGTGGGATGGATTGCTCAGAGAAGTTGTTGGAGTTTTCATCCTTGCAGGTTTTCAAGACCCAATAGGGTTCTGAACAACGTGTCTGTCATCAGAGGTGGCATGGAAAGCAATGTCAAAGGAGCAAGGTGTTGGATAGGGAAGTCCTGAGATGTCTTCAGGATTGTTTTATGATCTTCAATTTATATGAAATAGCTACCTGTGGCTGTCCTCTGAGAGATTCATCTCCAGTATATCTGAAGAGCCCTACGAGATCTGAGGAACCTCTCCATAAGCAACAGCAGTTAGAGCCTTGAAATTGAAAACTATCCTCATATTCATGAAGAATTGTAGCTTAATAACACAGACATAATATAGATGGTAAACTAGAGTACCAGTTCTTATTTTTCTTCTAGAAGTTACCCTTCTGTTTGGGGAGAAGTATCTGCATTGTTTCCTGATTATATTTATTTTAATCCTAATGGGCCTGTGAATTTTTCAGAATCCAACAAAACTTCATCAAATATAGTGCGGTCTCAAACAGAGTTTTTTAAGCTTATAGAATCACAGAGAATGTGTTAGAATATATCAACCAGTATATTATCTGTCTAATGCCAATATCTAAACAATCAGTAAAAGGAACAATACAGTGATAGCTACATCTCTCCTGGAATACCCTAAAATGTGCTCTTTTGGGGTGTTTATAAGACATGTTGATTATCTTTATAAGATGGTCAAAGTTGCTGATCATTACAGCTATCCAGAAACACAAATGTAATTATGTCCCAAACAAATAAACTTTAAAAGTACTGAGAATTTAAAAGCGTCCAATATTTAAATGTTGAACATACCCTAAAAAGAAACAATGAGAAACCTACTAATTCCACATTCTGTTCAGAACTTGACTGTTTTGTTGTGTTTTAGTGTCAGGGGAATCACGAATTCAGCTTTCCTATTCTGTACATCATAGTGGTCAACCTGCCTGTCTCCATTTTATGCAGCTGTTGAACTGACAACCTTGCAGAAAGCTTGGTGGCAAACCATGTAGAACCTTTCCAGGAATGGCTAGTGGTCTGCTAAGTTGTCCAGCAGTGGCATATTCAGACATATTCTTTCATGGTGATGGCCATGTCTTAGGCTTCATTTGTTTCTGTTTGCAGATAAACTGCCCAGAGAACAAGTTTAATATCCTTTGCCTGTGCCTCAGAGTGAACTGTACATACATACCTCCTAATGAAGAAGATGCCTAAACAGTATGTGTGGAATTTGCCTATCCTAACTTAATCCATGTAAAATTCAAATGTCTAGTAATTGCTTACATTTCCTTTGCAGTCAGCACAGGAAGAATACAGAAATTTCTCCTAAGAAAGCTGCATAAAGTATATTACTGAAGAGATGATAGGGAGCCTACATGATGGTCTGGCCAATTTTAAATGATTGAACTTAAAAGAAATTATTCCTTTCTGATGTATGTGGGTTTTGCATATAGAGAACCCTCCACAGTTTTTATTTTATTATTCTTTCACATTTGAAATTGTGTTTACTGTTCTATGAATGGTAAAGCTCCCTTGCCTAGGGAGGTATCTATTCTTTCATATGGACTATATTACTTTGGTGCCATATCTTGAATCAATTACTACATACACACTAAGATGGTGATGTATTTTAATAAAATAACTAAAAATACACTGATAATACCATAGAAGTTGTAAGTAAATAACATTGACTGTTGGTGTTTCCCTAAAACACAAGAACATTTTTGGTTTCAAGGCTGGTCCCAGAATGTCAGTTGTTGGTACTGTCTCAATTTTTCCAAGAGAGTGTTATCTTTTAATTGTTGTGAACTCTTGAAGATTTTACCACCTGAAGGAAATACTTAACAAGTAATCTGGTTGGATAGACCTCAGGTAGCAAAGTTAATAATATATCAAAAGCTATATCACTCTATGCTACTTTTTTCCTGATGACATTTAGTGAAGACTCTCACTCGTATCTGTTGAGACCAACCTACGCATATTTTGTAGAGCCTTGATGAAAGTATCTCTTCTCATGTGACACTCTGTAAACCCAAACAGTTTAGTTCTTGCAAGTGAAGGAAAGAGGGAGGAAGTAATTTTGAATTCTTTAAATAGATATAGCAGTTTTGTATGTCAGAAAAGTAGACAAGTCTTAAGAACTTTTCATTTGATAAGTCCTTAATTGTATAAAGTACTAAAAATGTTTATGAGGTTCCATATCATTTTCAGATTAGCCAGGGGCTGCAAGGCTCAATTTGTTGCGATGCTGTTCTTTCAGTATTATTTCTTATAATCTAGACAACAACAAGAATCTGAAGGTGGATTGTTTTGCTTTGTTTTTTGACAAACAAACTCACAACAAAACCAATCCAATGCAAACCAAACCAAACCAAAATAAAAGGCAACGAGTACACTCCAGTACTAGTCTAACAAATTCATGTGACCTAGAGGTCTCTAACTAGTAAGATAAGATTATTTATATATATCTATTTTGAATTAGTCCATTGGGGTAGTGCCTTGCGGGAAGGCAAGCTAGGGATGAATGTTTTTTTGTTTTTTTGTTTTTTTTTTTCCAGAGCAAGTTTGAGCCATCAAATAGGTTAAGATCATAAAATGAGACCTTCTAAAGCCAGTAATGGAATAACATTAAGTCTTTTGAGTTCACTAGGCAGCTGGATGTGCTAATGGAGGTACCATGCTGGGAAAGCATACATTTTCTTTGAAATTTCTTATAAAGAGGTGATTGCACATTATTATATGAATAGCTACACTAAATGCATGGAAATTTTCAACCAGAAAATTAAGGTCCCCTCTACCAGACAATGGCTCACTGAAGGAATGTATTAGTGGTGAAGTAAAATCTGAAAACAGATGATTTCCTATTTAATACTCCATTGACTTTCCTCCTAGAGCCATTGTCTCCACCATGGCTACTATGGTCTTTATTTTCATTCCCTAATCAAGCTCAAGCTGTTTCAGTATGACTTGGAAAGGTACTTCTTTGTAGTTAGAGAAAGGTTTAATTCATTAAAGTATTATGTTTTTCAGTTCAGGTGTAGTTGCTGACTTTTCTTGGATTTTCACTAATGTGTCTGAATAGATGCTGCATTATACATGAAACTAGTTTATGCAGTTTTGCCATCCATAAATACCACCCTGTCTTCAGTATAAATTTCAATGTCTTCTAGTATCCATTTGTGTCTCCAAACATTTAATACTTCCTGCATAGCTCTAATATGATTATGCTATAACGGTATTTGTAAATTTTTTTGTGTGATTAATTATCAAACTTGTAGAAAGAGAAACACATTGATATTGCTTCTGACACCTCATAAAATTATTAGTGTTTATAGTGTACTGTGAGCAGATATATTATTTTCAAAAATGAAAAAATATTTGATTAAGAGGTATTTTCTTGTGCAAGCTGTAAAATACGTGTAGCAAGGAAGGGATTGTATCTAGAGCAACCAAAAAAAGTAAATTATGAGACTTTAGTAAGCATAAATCTATGGAATCATCAAGTGGTTTGGGTTGGAAGGGACCTTCAAGGCTCATTTAATCCAACCCTGATTCTCCAGGCAGAGACACCTTTCACTAGACCAGGTTGCCCAAAGCACTGTTCAACTTGCCCTTGAACACTTCCAATGATGGGTCATAGGACTGTATTGTAGGACCTGCTAAAGTATAATATGCATAAGTTCATTTTGGTTTTCAGTGCTTCATTTAGGATGCTTCTCCATCTTGACCTTGTAATCCAGTAAAATAATTATGTCCTTTAATACCATTATTAGTTTTCTTTTATTCTCTGTCTCTAGTATATTTCTCTTTCCAATATTTAGTTCTGGTTCAAGGCTATACCTACCTTAAAAAATGCAACTTAAATACTCGGAGTAGGTTTTTGAGCAGTATCATCTGTCTCTTTGGCAGTGTGGATTAAATGATTTCTTGTAGTACTAAAGATACTAGAGATATATTCTTCCTAGAAGTAAATCTTCAGTTACATTTCTGTTGCGTTTATGACTACTATCTTTTTTGGTGGTTGTGAAAGCTAGTGATTTTACTTTGGAGAAATGGAAATATTTGAGGATACCTGATTGGTAGAAAAACTATTTGCATGTCTATCTGATAAATATAAACAATGTGTAGGGAAGTAAATGAATTTGTACTTAAATGACCATAGAGTAACAATTTGTGGAACTACAGTGGGTATCAATTTCACAATGACTTGATGAAAATTTTGAAAAATCCTCAAATAAAGATTTAATTAGAGTGAATTTCCTATTTAAGCTACTTTATTTGAAAAAAATATGTCTTTTTGTTTGGATTACTAATTTGGTTTCTCTTAGGCATTATGATTTTGTTTGGATTTTTTAAATTAAGATGATGCTAATCTTTCAGGGGATGACTAGAATACTGGTAGGTTTAAGTTCTAAGCATTCACTTAGTACTCCATTGCACAAATGTGGTTACATACACTTAAGCAAGGAATTAAAGTTAAAACCATTGCTTTATAACATGCATAGTATTCCTCCTTGGATAGCTGAATTTCACCATATTTTTGGATTTAAATGCTTAAATTACTAATAGTTGCTTTAGCTTTTCTTCAGATTCCTGTTCTCTATAAACAAGAGGGAACTATTAAAAAAGGCAGATATTTCTCACAAGATACAGAGAAAATGAAAGAATAAACCAGACTCTGAGATAACTTTACATTCTCTGCTGGTGGATTGGCAGCTAGAAGTGACAGTATAGTGGTGTAGGCATTTCCTATAGCGTATGGTCCTCTTAGAAATATAACTCTGGCCACCACAGTAAATGTACTACATATGTGTTAATAGATCACCAGAGATGATCTGAGTTTTCACCAGGATCACCAGTCATTGAAATAAGGCTCTAGTGACTCCCTTTCTGAACAATCAAAAATTACCACAGGAAATCCGTATCTAGGTATTAAGAATATAACCATGAACAGTTTCAGATCACAGAAGTACAAGAAAGAATTTTTTATTTTTTTTTTTAATGAAGCATTAAAATACATTCTCACTGAGGTATTATTTTCTTCTCACTGGGGATATTTTAGGTAAAATAAAAGCTTGCAATATTAAAAATACTTGGAAATGTATATGAAAGTATTTTAATTGCCTTGGAGAAGAAGATGATTTCTGTAATTAAAATATCTACAGAAAAAAATCCCTATGCACTTGTCCATTCTGAAACTGAAATCACAGCATGTAATTTATAAATGCTTATTATACTGAGAGCTAATTCTGTTTTATGACTACACTGAGTTTACATAATTCTTGGTGGAAGTTCAGACAGAGAATTGCCTGTAGTGGCAAAAACATTGACTAGTGTGTATTTGTCACTATATATATTCACAGCTTGAATTTTGCATGAACTGAACTTTCTTTGCCCTACAGCAAGTTTTAGATTTTATGAACCATTGTACTTCTAGTAATACATAAATGCGCTTCTGAATTCCAAAAATAACACAGCAAATGGCTGTATTTCTTATGTTCTGCTAAGACCATTATGAATTGGCACTGAAAAAATACAACTATACTCATTTTACTGTCATTAGTGTGAACCTGTTTGCTTGACTGATTTTACTTCATTTCATTGTTAGAATAGTATAAGTAGAATCTTGAGCACATTAGAGTGTAAGGAAACTGTTTCTTATAGGTTTGTATCTTTCAGGTGTGTGAGACAGTAGCCAGTGAATTTCTACAATAGAGTTAGGGCATCTCTCCTGTGTTAATTCACAGGAAGTCAAGACTGATGAGTAAGCCACTTCCTTGGTGAGTTATCCTGCCAGGCTTATCTTTGCCTCTTTTCTCTAGGGTTTTTATATTTGTGATACCTCTATCCTACTATTGCATCTGGAAAAATGTGATAATATCACATAAGAGCTGACTAGCAGTGTTTATCCATGTTGTCACCATTTTATATTTTTTTTGTATATTTTGAATAATTATGTCAAATATTTTTAATGTTATATATACAACCATTAAAATTACTTTAGTATTTACATTTACATTTAAATGTCTACAGTGATATTTCTTGAACATGGCTATTACAGTATATTAAATGCGACAAGTGAAGTAAGAGTGAAGAGAGAGATTGATTACTCAGATATTAAATGTTTGTACTGCAAAACTATTTTTTCCCCCACAGAATAAAACCAAACTAAACAAAAAAAAAAAAAAAAAGGCAAAAAAAACCCCAAAACAAAGCAGTAAAAATAATAATAGTAAATAAACTGAAACTTAGTCTTAGAAGAATATCATGTTAGAATAGCATGTTATCATTGACTCAAATAAAAATTTTGTTACTGTTTTCAATATCTTCCCATGTGCAAAGATCTGTTCTAGTCTCTCCTGACTTGAAAATATAATTTTTATTGTGTTGTGTTATTTCCTAACAGCTACCAGATGTTTAATGTTAGTATTGCTTTATATGTTCAATCAATCTTGTAAATGGTCCTAAACCCCACTGAGAGATGATATGTATAACTATCATATACTGACTATAAATTTTGTCCTTAACAAATATACTGTAACTCATAGTAATTGGAGACCTCATAACAACCTTCCAGTATCTCCAGGGGACTTCCAAGAAAGCTGGAGAAGGACTCTTTATCAGGAACTGTACTTATAGGACAATCAGTAATGGGTTCAAACTGAATTGAAAGAGGGGAAATTTAGCTTAGATATTAGGAAGAAATTCTTTACTGCTGGTAAGGTTGGTGAGGCAGTGGAACAGGTTGCCCAGAAATGTTGTGGTGCCTCATCCCTGGTGTGTTCAAGACCAGGTTGGAAGGGCCATTGAGCAACCTGGTCTAGTGGGTGGTATCCCTGACCATGGCAGTGGGGGTTGGAACTAGATGATCTTTAATTTTTTTTTACAGGCTATTAATCACTAGAGATACATATCTAAAAATTAAGAAAACCTAGAAATTAGAGTTAAACACCTTTTCAGTACAAAGAAATAAACTGTATCTTCTGTTATAATGTTTCATATAGCAGTTAATAGTCAGAAGGGCCATACCTTCCATTTGGGGTTTGTTTGTTAGTGAAAATATCACTCACCCACAACCCTAAAAACAAAAAAAAAACCAAAAAAAAACCAACAAAAAAAAAACAAAACAAAGCTACAAAATTTGATTAGAGAGTTTTTTTCCTACTTAATTTATTTGTCTTACTCTTTAATCCCCACTGGTTATGAAACTGTTTTCTGTGATACCCACAACACATGATATCCAGCTCCCTTGCTTGTTATGAACTTGTAACCCCCTTCAGTATTTGATTGACGACTATAAAATTTAATCACAGAGAACAAGAGAGGTGGAGAGGAGTTGGAAAATTGGCAAAATAATGCTGATTTTGGAGCATACAAATTTTAAGACCTAAAATGTGCTCAAGAAACATTTGAAACCCAAAAATTATTTATTTGTTGGAATTCATTTATATATTAAAGGTATATTAAAATTTGGTTCTGGTTTAGTAAATTTTGAATGTATATTTTTTCAGTTTTTACCCTATATTTTTGAGACACATCCTTTAAAAAATGATAAGAATTTATACTTGACAGACTAACTTGAGCAAAATTGCTTAAAGAATGGTGGATTTCTAGAGGGTCATAACAAATATTGAAACATGAGAAAACTAGAAGTGCATGTTTTGGTTTTGAAGATTGTTTTTTCTAAATTAATTTCTGTATAGCTCCAGTCACTGTATTCTAAAACATGGTTTATATCTATATCTATCTAGATAGATATAGATATAGATATATAGGTATAGATATAGATATAGATATATCCAGATATCTACTTAGTCTGTAGTCTGTTGATGTCAACAACCCCTGAATTTTCATGACATTTTCTTTGTAGACATTTATAAAACTCTCTGTGATTGTCTTTCACTTGTGCTATAGACTGTGAAACTGAACTAGTATTTGATCGATTAATTTTCCAAAGTTTTTTAAATTATTTTTGCTGCAGCCATAAATAAAATATTATTCAAATATAATTTTACCTGTGAGAGATGGAAAACAAAAAGAAGAAAATGGTGATTGGCTGCTGCTTTTATGAGAGTACAGATAGATCTCTGTTTGGAATATGTATTATTCATGTGTGGAATTCTCATTCGTTTAGTTCATTACAAAAATTAATTTAGAAAATCCTAATAGAAGTCAGCTATCCTCTATAGACATAACACCCCTTAAGTGCACAAAGCTGATATTCAGAACTATGAATAATTATGTCTAAATGTAAAGTGGATTTCTAACAGAACCATAGAATGAAGGCATGAAGGCTTTTTTTTTTTTTTAATAGAATGTTTTTTCTTCTTGATGGAGCTCTGAAAAATTAAGTAGATACTTGAAACTCTGCACTAGGCACTATCTTTCTCAAAAAGGATAAAGTTTTAATTTCATGTATTCCTATGGAATTTCTTTACTGTGAGAGTTGTGAGACACTGTAACAAGTTATGCAGAAAAGTTGTGGGTGCCTGGAGAAATTGCCCCATCCTTGAAAGTGTTCAAGGGCAGGTTGGATGGGGCACTGAGCAACCTGGTCTAGTGGAAGGTGTCCCTGCCCATGGCAGAAGGTTTGGAACTAGATGATTTTTAAGGTCTCCTTCAACCCTAAGTGTTTTATGATTCTATGAAGCAAAGACTTTCTTTGCTTTATTGCAGCACTTTTCTACTCCATGGACAGATTAAAGAAACAACTTTTGTAGTCTGAATAACACCTTATGATAACATTGTCCAAAGAAGAGATCCAGTTCTCATTAAATATAGTTATGCTTAACTGCATAATACTTATACTTTTAATAGAAAATGAAGAACAGTTGTGTGAAATACACTGTTGGTTGCTTTGTAGCAGTATGTCAGTAATACTCCAGAAGTTAATGAAAGTCAATTAAAAGGGATGGCTTCTGTAAGTGGTGCTTTATTTTTTATGCTTTAAAAAGAACTATCTGCATCATGTCCTCTTGAATTGGTTAGAGCTGTGTTCTGATAGTAAACATGTGGTTCATATGAGCATGCAAATAAAGAATGAAATATGACAGCAAGAGTGTAAACATCCATAATTGCTTGTGTAGACAGCATGAGAATCACAGGTGGTTTATGGTGATGACTAAAGCATCTTAAAGTGAAGACAAGATTTTCAGCCGGTGAAAATTAATAAGAGCACTGAAGGTATTAAATACAGAGTATATAGAAATTTACAGAATTTTTTGAACATTTACTTTATAATTATGTAGATGTTCATTATTTTTAGTGTTCTATGCCCAGCATAATGTCCTATATTTAGCATTTTTAAGCCCAGTTAGCTTTTGACTTGAAAAACTGTAGATGTCCTCCTTATATTTTCTTCCCTCAACTGAATGAAGGAAAAGGTGAGATTGCAGGACCTGGAAAATGTTAGTCCTTTCTGTCTAGAACCTTCTAATTATAAATACATTTCCTCTTCTGTTGCTTTATTTGTCTTCCTCTACTTTGAGCACAGTTGTTCTTAGACAAGAGCAGAATGACTATTCAACTGTTCCTAGGTAGCACTTGGAAACCAAACTCTGGATTTGTGTTTTTAGAAGGCTAGAGTCTAATAAATTAAGATTTTCATCCACACCTAGACATCCAGTAATTTTTTATCTACTTTGTTACACTCCACCAGGCCTCCCATCTGCCACTCAAAGGAGAATGTGGTTATTCTCTATATCCTGGTTAAATGGAGGCAAAGTTATCAAAAGGAATGAGTTGTCTGTCTGTTTACCAATGAGTAGCTGAGGCCTTTTGAGGAGGAGAGGTTTGCAGACTTTAAATGCCTGTGTTACGGAAGTTCCACGGTTTCTCAAATATTTAAGTCCTTAAAAAGAGAGGGATTTATTTTTGTGCTGAGCAGTTGCTACTGGCTAGCCGAATTAGACTGCTGGCTAAGATGAATCATGGTCTGAAATGTCTCTGTTTCTGTGCATTGGGTGCAGTTACATAAGGCATGTGCATTTCATTCAGACGGCTGAGTTCCTCAAAGTTCAATGTAACAATACTGAGTATTAGAATAAAGATCTTTTCCATGGTTTCTAAAATTTTAGAAATTCAGCAAATTGGTTAGTTCACCTGAGAGAAGTATTTCAGAGGATACAATGAATTAGTCAAGTGGCGAGTCTAGAAAATTGGATCTATTCAATTCAAGAAGTGTAAAATCTCAGTTTCAGCTTGGAACTGATGAAAATAAAAATGAAGGAAAGCAACTACATTTAAAAAATCTTAAATAATAAATTAAACATGATAGCCTATGTATAAACTTGGAAGAACTTTTATTTCTTTATGATGTTTTCACTGATTTTTTCAGTCCTATTAATGAAATATGTTAAAAAAGTCAGTGGGATTGCACATAACAGAGCAGTTCAGGTAGCTGCTTGTTACAGAAGGACTTATAGCAGTATCACAGCAAATTTTTGATATACATACCGAATATATAGCAGAGACAGAAGTAATAATAAGGTATTCATTTTGAATTCTCACCATAAATTGCAGAGTTGAGCAACACTGAATGAAAGATAAAATCTGAAGGTAATTAAATTCTATTTTGCTTTTTTTTAAAAAAAAATAAAATAAATAAAAAATTGGCCAAGTGAGAGAAGCGTTCTCTCAGGGAATGAAGCTGAGAGAGTTTGAGTGGACAAATCTCAATTCCTTTTTTCTCATATTTCTGTGAAGGAGTGGAAACATTTTGATAGGTGAAATATTCAGATATATTAAATGTGTAAGGGAAGAGACAGAAACACATCTAAAAATTATTTAGGATCATCATTCAAGTTTTAGTGAAAAAAGCTTGCAAAGATATTTGCAAAGTGAATGTGAGTAAAGAATTTACAGCATACTAAACCCTCTAGAAAAACATCTCTCATTTCCCATCTCTTCAACTTGCATTCATATGAACTTGCAACTGTCTGCACACCAAGCCTGTGTGACTAGATATTTACAGGATCTAAGAGATAGTTTATTGAAGATGAGTCCTCAGGTGGGTAGCTAGTGACCTTGGTTTTTAATGTTTAGTGGAATTGGAATGCATTTTAAGAATGCTTCTTTTTTTGACAACCCTTTATTAGCAGCCAGCAATTAAATGTATTAAGAGCCCTTGTTGTTCACACTCTTTCAACCACAGAATACTAAGGGATGTATATGTTATAATTACAATTATCCATTCTCCTTATTGTCCTGCTGAGGAATGCAACTGTAATTCTGGCAGGCAGACTACACAGTTGGCTTGCTGTCCTTGGACTGCAGATGTCTAATTGCAGGCAACCATTTCATTTCAAATGGCTCATTAAAACAGAAGACATTTAGCATTGCTAACATGAATCTGCATCCATGATTATGCATTTAATTAAAAAAGTGCAAGCTTTTTTTCATTTGTAATCTGGATTTACAAAATTTATTCTATGTAATCTGTTTTGGAAGAACTTTAATGGTTTAATTTGTTTTCTTTTTTGCAGTGGTGAATATCTGTGTTATTCATATGTGAACTTGATAAAATCAATAAACTGCAGTGTGTGCATTTGTGTTTCACAAGTATTGCATGTTTATGTAGTTTATTTACTTTGAATTTTCTTTAGTTTAGAAGTTATTTATTCTGGTGCTTTATTTGTACCTGCAGCTAAGACAGGTTTAGGTACATAAACATCTCTACTGCACTCACCCTGAGCAGCTCCTACTAAAGTAGTAAGATTAGCTTAACCCTTCTGATCCTTTCTCTTTTCTTTTAATGCTACAGGTAAGAAAGATTTCCAGTATAAGCAGAAGAGATAAACTCCTTGAGTCCTTTTTCCTTGTCTTGCACTCTGTAGCTTGTTTATTGTCCATTTGTGTGTGTATTGATATCACACTTTTTGCTTAATATAGCTGGGATCCATTTAAATTGCATTATTGATAGAGTTCCTTATTTCTTTGTATGCTACACATGATAGTTAATGGTTAGTTATTTTAGTAGTCTTTCAGTAAGTAAATGTAATTCATGTGTGTGTGTGCATGTGTTTTTGAGGTTTCTCTTCTCCTTCCCCTTTTTTCTATTACAAGGTATGAACTGCCAGAATTTTATATTAGGACAAACAGGTACACTCGCACTACACTACATGCAGAGATAATGAACTCTTATTCTTCATGGCCCCACTTCTAGATTTTTTTTTTCCCCTTGCACTTGACCTTTATGCATCTTAATCAGTCTTTTCAAAGATCTGTAGCACCAGTGAATCTGTACAGTATCCCTCTTCTGAGGCAGTTTCGAGTCACTTTAGAGTTTCTATGTGCTATGTCCCTTCAAGACAAGGGTTAGGAAATTGAGCCTGGGTAAACATGCGGAAGAATGTCCAAGGAAACAACCCTCTGTACAGGTGCTAATTTCCAAATATTGCTAAAATTTCTCAGTGAAGTACTGTGCAGTGATTTCAATTACAGGAGTACAACAGTCTGCACTGCTGGATCCAGAAGAGGGAAGTTTGGGACAGTGAAATACATTTAAGAAAGAGTGAATGTGATTAAGAAAATCAGTACTATGTTCAGCTGCCTTTTGTTCACAGTAGTGACTGTTTTTGAGATATTTTTTGATCTGTTGTTTTTCACTTGTGTATCTGAAATCACTCTTTAAATAAAGCAACACTTATTTGCTACCCTTTTAGAAACTGAGGGTTTGCTGCAGTTTATCTAGAGAGCAAGAGACAGAAATCCATATTTGTGGATCAACACAACTGTGAACCATCCTATCTACCTTCTGAATTCAGTACAGTTTTCTAAAATGAAACAGTTAGACTTCACTTGAGATGATTAGAGCCTATCATAAGTATGTAATCAAATTTGATTTGTATCAAGGAAATTTCAAAGTATGGTTTCCATTCAGATCTTGGGTTTTTATAGTTTGAAGGGCTTGAAATTTTTCAAGAGAGTCTTACTCTCAAAAGTAGGATATGCAGTGTAAGCTATATGTCTAGCCTTCCTCTAAGCTCAGGATATCCAGATGAAGCACTGTTTTTCATTCACAGCTCTCCTGGTAGTTTTTAGATGGCTGAAGTCATATAAATGAATTCTATTTCAATTTGTTCTGTAAAGCTACAGTTCACCAGGATCAAATGGTTTAAAAGCAGTACATTTGGAAAACATTCATATACAAAGCCATGTGTATTATGTACATCCAAATAATAGCTCTGAAATCTTCAGAAATGTGTATCTTAACAGGTGTTCAGTCTTTAAGAGGTTTTTACATATATTTACTGCTCTCAAAGGATAATTTGGTGGCTCAGTTTCCTATTTCTCTCTTAAGAATGTAAAGCAGCTTGAAAAATAGTGTCGTAGCAGATCTCTTGTGTTAGTCATACACAAGAAAAAGAGACTGGAGTCTCAGTACCTACTCCCTACTTCAACAGCAATTAGATAGGCTCTCAGTTAGGTTGCCTCTTGAAAGGTACTTTCACTTCTTATTTTTTGCATAATGTTAATCCTTTAAGAATAAAGAACAGTACACAACTGTCAGTTTTAGTGAGTTGGATTTGTTTGAGCAAGATAACAGTTCCCAGAGGAATGTGAGCATGTGGTAGAGTACTTTACAATCTTGCTTTGCGTCTCAGAGAGCTTTCTTGACTTGGCCTTGTTGCTGCTGTTTATTTCCCCAAGGAGCATCTGTGAGAGGAACTGCATTTGTCTCTGAAGTACAGAACTGCTTTCTGGTTTTATTTTCCCCACCTTTCATTTTTCAAACAAACATCTACTTTCCAAATTCTTTCAGATATGTTAATAATATACACTACTTAATGGAGGGTGGCAGAGATGGTGACTTTCTCAGAATTTTAATACATAGCTATTTAGAAAAGGATAGTTTATCCAAGGAGAACACAGTGATGATATTTTACCAGTATTTCAATCTGATAGTTTTGTTCAGATTTTAACAAACTGAAATAATGTGAAATGTTTTTTTTATTTTGCACTTTGTAAAGAAAAAGTAAATAAACCCACTTGCTTCTCAAATTTAAGTTACATGCATTTAAGTTGTATGGGATTAGGTAAAGAAATTAGTGGGTTCATTTTAGAGGCAATTTTTGTCATTTCCAGGGAATGATAGTGAAGAATGTCATATTAAATGAGAATGATCGTATATAACTGTTTATTATTAGCTACAAATTAAATGATCTATCGCAATGGAGCTATGAATGGAGAGGGTTTTAACCACTCTAGAATGTATGTAGGTTTTAGTCACTCTTCATTAGTGCAGTTGCCTATTTATTTACTACAGATCAGTGGTTTTTTTCCCCTCTCCCTTTCGTGAAAAGGGGAAAGTGGCACAAATGAGATTACAAGCTATAGATATGATTGAAATTAATCAATCTGATCTTTTAAACACCAGATATACAATTTTTCAGCTATTCATATTTTTACTTGAGTTTTTTTGAGTGGTGACTTCCTCTTCCTTAAAGGGCCATGTTCCTTATGCAGGAGAATATCCAATATGGATAGCAATATGTATGGACCAAGTAGCAATTATATTTGTTCTTCCAGTTCAAAGTCATCTTTTGTTACCTCATTGTCACTCCTTTTAGAAAGAAATACTAATATTCTTCTAAGAGAAAAACTGGATTTCTGTCTGAGTTCCATTTCCTGATTCCCAGTCTTTTGCTGGGGACCCTGAGAGCAGTCATCTCACAAATTTATGATGTAGGAATGAACAGGGTTAACAATTTTCTCTGAGAACAGGAAGAAAGGATTCTCATGTATAAGATGCATTATTCTCATAAGGTGTCTAGATGAAACTTTTTTTTCTTGCAGATCTGTTAGGAGCTTGTCTTTTAGAAAGTTTTAAGACTGTTCTGAAAGATTTGTGTTCTGTCCGGTTTGTTTCTGGTTTTTAACGTGGGGAAAATGTGACACAGTGCTCTAGAGCCCAATGCATTTTTACTTTGGATGTAGGGATATGTATCCTTTTCAGAAGGGTTTGTAACAGCAAACTAGAACTTGTTTTTCCCTTAGGATGCCTTTCCTGCATAAGAGTATTTTCTCCTAAATAGTTGGATGTTTTTTTCCCTTCTCCCTGCATACCAGAATAAAAAAAAATGCAGTGTCTCTCTGGATTGAGGAGAAATTAAGTCCTCACTGTGCCAGCAGTGAGCCTGGGGGAGGGAGACCAGGGACAATGATAAAGCCAGGGAATGAAAAGAGGGTTTTGCCTGCCCCATTCTCTGGAAACATGGCCAGGCTTTACTTTGTAAGATTTTGAGTGTTTTTGACTTCAAACAGACCTTTTGAATTCTTTTCACTGCTGGTATTTTTGAGGATACCTGCATATGTCTTATTTTACATGACTGTTAATGATATCCATCAATACAACATTTGTATTTTTTTTAAGATATAATGTAAATTCATGATTTTCACTGCTATTTTCAGTTCTCTGACTTCCATTTACTATGTTTCTCTGGAAGATTATAGCAGGCTTGTGGCTGTGATATCCTGCTGCTTATTGATTTAAGCACTCTTTAATAGAAAACTATTCAGCAAAGATGCTTTTCAATTTACTGTTTTGACCAACTATGTTTAGATGCCAGAGGCTCATTTGCAGCAGTTGATAGTTAAAGATTTAAAAACAAAGCTGCAAGTCATCTAGGTGTACTATAGTTATATGCAGGGTTTTCACCAAGGACTTGTCATACATCTTACACAGCCTGCAGGCTAAAAGTCTGTGTCTGTGCCTTTGTGTCTGCATGTGTAATCACAGGAAAGGGAAAGGCAAAGAATCAATGATCTCAAAATTAATTAAAATCAGGAAGACTTTCCCCTTGCTGACAGGATATTTAGGATGAAAATAATTAAATGAGCTATTGTGGCAAATGCAATATCGATTGCTCACCAAGAGCAGCTCATTGAAGACTTAGATGAAGATTGATAACTGGTTTTTAACAGCTAGAGCCAAAGGCAACCATTCCCATCTTCAAATCTTGTGCATGTGTGCAGTCTGACAAATGGCTTTCAGCCCAACCCTCTATTGACCACTATAAAAAGCTATTATCTACTATAAATAAATTGCATACACATGCTACCTCTCGATTCTTCATATTTGTAGAATTGAAAATGCTTCATTTACCATTTTTCACTTCCTCATACTTCAAATATGAAGAATACTTCAAAGCTGATATCCTTTCAGGGCAGACAATTTTTTTTTTGTTTGTTTTCAAATGAGTTTTTTTTTTTTTTTTCCCCTGAGTAAACAGGGTCAGGATTTGCCCACTGGAGTTGGAGGTGAAGAGAAGTTCAGACTAATGTTTTCAGAATAATGACAAAATAGAATAAACCTGAAGATGGTATCAGATTTTCTCAAGTGATCACTGGAATTTACCTATAACATGGCTAGAATAACAAGTGAAGAGGCCCATTGGAGGCAGCCCATAAGGCAAGGTTGTTTGTGCCAAAAACCTGACTCTTCTTATTTCACGCTATTCTATTTTCAGTTATTTTGCTTCAGCCTCTTGCTAGTACATTCCTTTGGACAAAGACAATTAGCAGATGTAACAAATAAAGTACAGCCCTTGATCACATCTTTCAGTGAATTTTATTTTAAAAGAGCCCTTCATGCATTATGAGACTCTCCATGATGTGCACCAGAGCACTGGTCTGTGGTGTCACACTTCAGGAGAGTCACTTTAAAAGCTTGCTGCTGTTCAAAAATAACATCTGTGGCAAACATTTCACAGTAATGAAGCATTACAAAATTATTGCGAGAACAAATCTTAATGAGAGGAAAATAAGTGGACAAGTGCTGTTTTTGTTTTGATGGCAGACTAAACCAAAAATAGTCATAGAAAAAGCCACACAGAGAAAGGGAAGTAAATAATATAGAGTTAATAATTGTTTAAAATATCAAAACAAGCCTGTTGAAAACATTTGGCTTTGAATCAAATTAATTTAGCTAAATGTTTATGGAAGCAGACTCTTATACATCAGCTTCTTTGTGGAAATATGCTTGCAAGAGAAAAACAGTTCCATGTAATTTACGTCAGCAGTTCTATAGAAAATATAATAAGAAGTTATGAGAATCGAGAAGTGATTGACAAGTGCTTCCTACCTATCTTTGGCAGTCTTATCCTGCTAATGACTCTGGCATCAAACTTCACTGTTCCTGTATCAGTGTCTGTTGTGAACTAGAGCTCTGTGGGGTGAGATTCTTCAGTTTTTATGCTCTATGGACAGACTTTTTTCCTTAGATATCTTTCAATACAAAGGACTCAAGCAGAAATAATTCTCTGCAGCAATAATTCTCTTCCATTGCTTTCTTTATGATGAATCTGCAAATAGTTGTACCTTTTTGGAACTCAAAGTCTTTCTGTAATTTTTATAGCTGGATAATTTTTTAATGCTTTTGATTAAATATTAGATTAAAAATTGTAAGAAAATCAACTGTTAAGAATTTCGAGAGTTCGAAATATCTACCTTTTGAGCTTTAGATGGCTCAGACCTTCCTTATTTCATTAGACAATAAGATGAAATAATCATGTTAAAAATAAGAAATTACTGTCTTGCAGATATCATTTGCATGCTGCCTGATGCCTTGAGCCATTCATGACCAGTCAGGAAAGGTTTTCCTAAACATCCATGGCACACTGTGATATCTTTTCAAGGGCAAAAGTTAACATCTTCAATTAACTACTTCAGGAGAAAAAATTTTCTTCTATGAATATGTATCATTCCACTACCCCTGAAAACCCTTCTAGGAAATAATAGCTGAAGAAAATAAGATGATAAAATTGTTAACCTGCTTGAGTTTATTTCCATTTAAGATTCTTTGTAAAACAACCTGTTTCAATAAGACCATTACATTAAGTATCTAGGTTAAATGTGATCCTTTATGATTTTAATCTTGCAACACTATATTTTGAGTTTGCTCAGTATCTGGGGTTCATACTAATATTATAGTTTTTCTGTGACTTTTTCCATACCCAATCAATAATCACTTGCACTTCATTTTAGAGACAAGGCTGTTATATTGCTTTATCTGTCAAAGGCCATTTGGCTAGGAGAGTTGCTTGTGAGCATGAATGAGAAAATGAGAAATCCTTGTGAAACTGAGGTTAAAGTAGAATGTCCTTCTGTATTTCCTCTATTTTCTTCCTTCTGTGTTCTTTCTTCTTTCTTACAGTCTGCAATTTCAGACATGGACAATATTCTGAAAAAATAAGGGATTAACATCTCTAAAGATGAATGGTATGAAAAATATGCTTTAAAATCTTGCTAAAGCTTAGCTAAAAGGTATTTGTACACTTCAGGAAAAATAAATTCTCACCAGATTAGTTGGACATGTGCAAAGAAATTGTTAAAACATCTGCCTCAACTTGGACACATTTTTATTTTTAAATGTAGATTTAGATGCAGTGCAGAAATTTGACTGTTATCCTGACGGATGGAATCCTGATGTAGTACTGAAAAAGCTGGAAAAATATTCAATTTTCAATTCCTATTTTTGGTTTAGTAATTATGATAATTATATACTATCAGTTGGCTTTATGATATAAATATACTTTTGAAAGTGAACTGTGCTTAGAGAGAGTTCCAAAATTTCCAGAATGGATCATTGGGTGAATTTAGATTCTGTATAGTGCTACAAATTTTATTGAACATACCAAGATTTAAATATATATATATATATATATATATATATATAAAATGTGATCAATATGAAGGTGATGGCTCATTCTTATATTCACCAGAAGAGCAGCTATGTCTAACATAATAGCAATATTAGTTTGAGTTGTTCTAATTAGTAAACCTGTATTATTTCTAGCACTGAATTACTACAAGTGAATTCTAAGTTTTGAAAATATAATATATAAAAAAACACACAAACATTTTTTTTTTCTTACATTGTTTATTTGTCTAGCCTTATTTTTATATACTTTTAACTTCTGTGTGCTTTGCTATTTACGGATTTCAAAGTACCTAAAATTTCAAAGAAGCTTTCAGTGTCAAGGTGTCTCTCAGCATCAGCCATTGAGGTTCCTGTTAAAAGTTACTCAGCTTTTCCTGAAACATCACAGTTTGAAGCTGTGCTTAAATTAAGTAAATTTTGGTGGGTTAATACATTAGCATAACAGTCTCAGATAGCTGGTTTTATGAGGACATTTTTAGAAGATAGCCTGGAAAAGCAGTGTCACAAATCAGCATGCAGCTTTTCAAGCACTGAATAGCTTGAATTAGCAGATTTCGGTCGAAACAAAATGCGTCTAATGGAAATATGTCCATTTATTGAATTCTGGGACTACTCTGATCGTGAAACTGGAGTCAAGAATTTATGAGAATCTGATTATTAGAACTAGCATGATAACACACTAAAAAGTTTTTTAGATAAATCTTAATTAATGGAGAATTTCATTGAAAGAAAAGAGTAATTGTAGAGTGAAATGCAGTTGGTGGAGGCATAATGGCAAAGAAAAAAAATGTAATATTACAAGGTTGTTTGCTTTTCTGTAATCTCTCTAGATTGTCTACATAGAGCATACAAGTTGATCAAAGATTTTACAAAAAAATTTAAAAAATTAAGAATCTAAAAATAGATATTCTTCCATAATGAAACAGAACAAAAACTCCAAACCCCAAAACAAACCGAAAGACAACCCCCAGCCCCAACATAAAAAAAAAAACAAACAACTTTTTAAATCTAACAAAATATTGATTTTTTAAATTACCAGCCAGTGGTATCTTTTGGTATTACTGCTTTTAAGGAGGTGTTAGTCCAAAAGAAAAAACATTACACATTTAGAAGAGTGCCCTAGGATCTAAATTAATCAAAGAATTATAGAAGACTGTCATAAAGCAGAATTCTATTTTGAAACAGATTTATACTCTTTTGTGTGTTAATTACTGCTTAACAATTTTTCTCCTGCAAACATGAACTTTTCAAGGCTGTATATAAGATCATCTTTCTTTTTTTTTTTTCCTGAGGATATTAAAATCTGTGACATTAGTTCTTTCTAAGAGGAGAGAAATTTAAACAGACTTTGGTGAAAGCAGGAGAAGGCAATTTATTATGAATACTCAGAACTCTTTTGTCTGTATTTAAGTCATCAGTATACATTTATTTTTATCATTTTATCTAAAAAATTTGAAGTTAAGAAAGCTCTGAAATCCTCAAATATTCTGTAATTTTTATGGGATACAAAAATAGAATATTTAGAGATTCATTCTTTAGAATGTGTGGGTTTTTTCCCCTCAATTTCTGATCAGATTTGCACTTAATCTCTGGATTAGTCTAGCTTTATGCCTCTTATTTGCATTGTCAGGTGTACCTTCTTCTTGCACCCAGATACAAAGGTATTGAATGTATATGCTGAGTAGGATCCTTCTGTAATTATTTATGAATTGCTCATGCAGAAGGAATTTTCTTTGGTGTGATAAGTCTTGAATGCTGAGCTAATATAATAGTACCAGTCAGGTCTTTATTGTGGATGTGGTTGATGGAGTTGCAGTGATCACAGTCATATTGATTTTTTGAACTGGAGAACAGATGAAAGGAGTAGACTACCAAAGACCAAATAATGACCCATTGTTCCTGGTAATTAGGTTTTTGCTATCTGTCCCGAAGGTATATAAAAGAGTGGGATGGGATATTTTATCGTAAAAAGTATTATAGTACATACCATAATTTCTAAAGTTCAGAAGAAAGACTGGGAAAGTACTGCAGAATATCTTTCACCTGGAAATATTACAATTGGTTTTAAGGATATATGAAAACATATACATATATATATAAAGCCTATAGAACCTACATAGAATTATCATAACACCTCGTTCCTAACTGTATATTTTAAGAACATTCTACAAGTGTTTATGCAGTCAGATGACTTTTGTTATTGCAAGCAATATACTGAAAGTAGATTTTGTTCTTGGATCATGAGAATTTATGATGTGATGAGACATCTACAGGATCTTTTGAAATCACGCTCTGTGTAGTCTTGTTAGTCAGAAAATAGAAAACAGAAAAAAAATCATTTCTAAAAAAAGAATTATAAAGTTAATTTTTTTTACTTCCCCCACCCCCCCCTCCCCCCAGTTAACAGTTTATTCCATTATTTCAGATAAATATAGATAACCGTACAGGCTGAATGATTTATATTGGGATTTTTTCGCTCTTTGATAGGAAAGAAATAAACCACCTTGATGACTGGTAAACTCAAACGAGTGGTTGATTCTAAGATAAGAGAGAAAGAGAGGTTGATCAGAAAGTTCAGTAAATCAATCACAACCACCTTACGTCAGAACAGCAAACCCTGGATAGGGAGACTGATTTTGAAACCAGACTGCCATCCAATCAAAATCAGACATTAAAGTCAAAGCTGCACTTCTAAATATTCTGAAACTTTTTCTACTGTTGGGAAATATACTCAGTGCAGGTAACTTGGTTTGTAAGCTGCACTGCAAGCTGGAGATGGAGCTCCATGTGGCGGGAGCCCCTGGTCAAGACTGACCTTTTTGGCACTGACCCTTTGCACAATGAAGGGTGTGGCACTGGCTGGGGGATGACACATTTGGGGACAGCAGGAGCCGGTCTCCCAGAGCATCATCCATTTGAGACTGTGAGGATATAAACCCCAGGGATTCCTTGATTTTGGGTTCCTTCTCAGAGGCGCCAAGCCTGAGTTATTGTTTTTTTTTTTTATTTAGTTACTGTACCAAGATTAAATTATTTTATGGGTCAGGACATCTGAGACTCTGCTATGGGAAACTGAGGGTCAAACTGGTAAGGAAACCTCATCTGACAATGTGGGTGTGGGGTGTGTGACTGGGAGGGCCTCCATCCTAGCTGGGATGGTGCGAATGGGATTGCCACAGTGTGTCCTGGATGGTCAGATGCCTTAGTTGCTAAAATGAAATTCAGATCTTCAATCAAAGGTCAAGCAGATGGCAGAAATACCGCTGCTATTCTTATTTCAGGAAAACCTGTTCTTAAGCTACATTTCCTCTCTCAATTTTTGACAAAATTTCAAGTTGTCTGAAAGTTTCTCTGGCAGTAAATTAAAATGAAGCTGCAATAAGTGGCTACCAGCCTAACACATTTTCAGATACTTCCAGTATCTGAAATATTCTATCATTGTAAATATTCTATCAAATATTAAATATTTGTAAATATTTAATGACATTTCCATTAACACTGTAAATATTCTACCAAATTACACGATTATCTGAGATTTTTCTGTGAAGTGAAAACAGTTCTATCACTTCAGACTTTTATACCAGGAAATATGTTTTTATTCTGTCATTAAAAGAATGCAAATTCTTTCCTATATAATGACAACATAATGGCAAGAAACATGGTAACAACATCACTATCATTTAGAGTGTTTTTCCTATTCTTTTGTTCTTGTGGCATTTTCTAAAAATTTGTCATGATTTCATGTTCCACACTGCTATTTCTCTTCTAATTGGAGATCAAACTATGAGACATTGAGGCAAAAGAGGAAATCCTTAATTTTCTTTTGTCTTTCTGTAAGAAAAAATTGCATTTCAAAACTAAAATTATCTATCCAGTTTAGTTTTTCTAGAGTAAAAACAAAAAAGTTATCATAAGGTCTTTTTTGTTGATATATGAAAAAATTTGCTTTGTTTGGGTGTTAAGTGTTTTGATGATGGGGAAAATAATTTGCATCTGTTTTGTCATTAAAATCACATACATACCTTTGTAAACCAACACCCTGTTAAAACGCACTAGATCACTAAATATTTAGAAAATAATCTAAGCATCTATGCCTTGATGGGATGATTATTCAGTTGAAATACTATCCTATTTTGAAAAACAAAAAAAACCCCAGGAATTGATTTTTAAAAAAACATAGATGAACATTGATTATAACTTCCTGGTGGTCATGTCTTGCTCCCAGTTGAAATGCATTTTTGGGGGTAAAAAAACATATCTGTACCATTTTCTTAATTGTACCCCAGGGTGGATTTGGAAATGTGTCAAGAAGTAGGAAAACATGAGCATTAATAAGCATACAATGCAATTTAACAGTTCATAAACCAGTAAAATTTAATCCCAGGCTGAGAGATTTATTAAATCTCACTCAGCAAAATGGTTTTGTGGGATGTGTTAGCAAGTGAAAATTAAGTGAAATGATTTCAGGGGCAATAGATTTTATTAGCAGAGGAGGGGAGGAACTAGTTTTGCAAACCATTTCTTCTTAATTTCATTCACTTGTTGTAATTGCCTTGCATGTAGGAGAGCTTTCTCTGAGTAGCAGCAGTATGTTAGGTCTCCGGAATTTGTGTGCATAATACCACATTTGTAGGCATCATCTAACTGAAATATCTTTTATTGATGGTCTTGTGCAGAAGTTCTTTCAATGCTTGCTAAAAATATTTAAATCTAATATGACTTTAACCTGTTAGTAAGATAAAATGTCTCCTATAGGGTTTATTAGTGTATGTTTGTTTATTTTGTTTGGGTTTTTTTGTTTGTTTGTTGTTTTGTTGTTTTTTTTTTTTTTTTTTCCATCCATGCTTGGTTTCTGTGCCCTTTAGCACACCTTCAAAAGTTAAAGAAACATTACTTTCTTCAATATTACTTTGTTGTTCTGGATCTTCTTGAAAAGTCACTTTGTAGGACAGATTTCAAACGACCTATATTTTGGGGTTAGCTGGTCAAAAATATGTAGTGAATCAGGCTTCAAGTAAGGTAATGTTAGCTCTATTAACACTGTATTATATGAGAATTTTTGGAAAAAAAAAAATCTTATTTTTTCTGTTATTCTATTTTATGGGTTAAAATCACATTGTCCTAACATTAATTAAAGACCTGACCCTTAAAATTTTCTGACCAGGTAATAGTAGAATGTATAATAAAGAAACTACAGATTTTTATAAGTAAATCTTAGCTTATTTTTGTACGTAATCTCTAATTGTTTCTGTAGTATATATCCAGTAATTTTTGAAGGCAACTTTTTAATTTTCTATTGAACAAGACAGACTTTAAGGAGTGCTAGCAATGAGATCTCTCTGGCATTGTGGGTGATTACCCCTTCTTGATTTCTGAGTGTTGTCAGACTTTTCTCACATCGTTGTTCTTATTTTTGTTTTTCTTAGTTGTTCAAAAGAAAGGAAGCAGAGTCAGCTTCTCTGAGAAAACCAGTCTTCAAAGGAAAATAATAATAGTAAAAGAAAAAATGGACAGAGGCCCATATCTGTTCACTCTGTTCACAATGGAAATAACCAAAAACATACGACTAATAAGGGGAAAAATTAAAGGCTGGTCGTAGGGAGTTCAGTAGAACTAAAATTTTTTTGTTTGTTTATGAAACATGCCATTTATTCAAAGTTTTGTAGTTTATAACTACGTATTGTGTTTTAAGTTGTCATTAAAGATAAGAGAGAAGAATGAGTAATTATCAAAGAAGAAGTACTGCTTAGCAGGCTAGAGATTATGGAACATTTTTGATGGCTTTGAAATGAGTAAGTATTCCATTGTAAATCCTTACTGTGCCATCCTTTCTAAATAATATTACTTTTCCCTGGGGAGGGAATTTGATTAGTCTGTCCTCTTCATTGTACCTCCAGTATGTGCTGCTTTCCTGGCTTTCAGATTAAAGAAAGAGAACTGCTGTCCTTACCCTCCAAATTGTACTATGTCATTTCTGTCCTTCATAAACCTGACTACAAATAGTCTGGATATATTGGGAATTGAAAAAAACCCAATCCCAACATCCTGACTTTGCATCCAGTGTTCTAGCAAAGACAATACTGTTGTGTAAAAAATAAAATACAATGTATAAGGGCCAATGGAAAAATCAGTCCTTTTGGAACATGTGCTGCCTTGCGTACTTACACTCCTTTTGACAAATAGGAAGGCAACATTCTCATATTCTGAAGTGTTGGAAGGACAAGTACAAGCTCAGTGAGAGAATCTTGTTGCAGTACTAAACGAGCACGTTAACACTTTATTAAACCAGTGACCATAGTCACTCTGATCTAAGTTTATTTTAGATGATACTGTGGTCTGAAATTCAGTCAGTAATTGATGTATTATATGGCAAAATGATGTATTATATGATAAAATAAGTTTCACAATGGATGAATTGAAGACTTGAAATAATTACTTTTTAATGTGTTCACGCATTTTCAAGGACTTTGTTGAAAAAACGTGAGTGTCCTTTTGCTTCTATGCATTTACCTGAATACTTTTGTAATTTCCATCTAGGCAACAAATGCAGATATACATTTGTGAGCATTTGCTTTCAGTTTTGTTTCATTTTTGATGTAGCTAATGAAGTCACACTTGAAAAGAGCTTAAATGTCATTTTAAAAAATGAACTAAACTTTTCAGAATACATTATGACCATCAGACACTAGGCAAAACCCTCTGAACTGTTTGACCTTTTAAATGTAGTTGGACTTATCTCACAAGGGTAAAAGTTGACTGACTAGAGATAGGAAGACAAAGATGATCTTGAAGAGAATAACAAGCTTGTAAGACCCCAGGCTTGCTCTACATTGAAGGGGTTTTACTTTAAAGATCCCAAAGTCTGCTTGACTTTATTAAATTAAGTTGCTTTTACTGAACATGACTTAAATGAATAAAGATAATATCCAAAATACAAGTCACTATAAACATGTATCATACTTACTAGAAGGTAGTCTTCATCCTTTGTAGTTGCTGTAAAAATATTTTGCAAATGTTATGCAGTTGAATCCTCATAAAGGTAACCCATGTATTGTTTTTCTGGTGTTTTTGTTTGTTTGTTTGTTTGTTTTGGTTTTGTTTTGAGGTTGTTTTTTTTTGTTTTGTTTTGTTGGAGGGTTTTTTTAGGGGGTTGTTGTTTTTGTTTGTTTCTTTTCTTTTCTTTTGGTTTTCTTTTTTTTTTGGGGGGGGGGGGGGGGAGCGGGGGTTTTTTGT
>JAWWEW010000112.1:72874614-72906125 GCA_035583185.1 Anabacerthia variegaticeps | reverse complement strand
TACAGTTACTCAAAAAAAAAAAAATGGCAGAGCAAAGAGGGCAGTTTTGAGATCCTGAGTATCAGATTTGTAAATACAGGAATCCTCTAATACAGAGAAAATGAACTAGTAGTAGTGAAAACAGCTCACTCTTGTCTGGGATCCACTCTGGATCAAATACTAAAGAGCAAAAAATAAATTTACTCAGTTTTTCTTTCCATTGCCTTATTTCATACATCACTCAATGTAGAAAATGTTTTTGTGTTTTCAAATACTGCACAGAGAACCTTTTAAGTAGAAGACTGTGGTTTTTCATAGATTTTTGTTAGTAATATATTTAATTGAGGGGAAAAATAATCACATTACCTTAATTTAGTGTTTAATTTGAGAACTTAGGATTTTTCCTGCTTTCAAGCTGTTTTTAATCATCTGTATTTGAGTAAGTGAAAGTCCTTCCAGATCATGCCTATGCAATAATTCATTTTTTTTCATTATCCATAGATTGTAAAGGACTAAAATTTGTTATAGTAAAAAGCTAAAATATGTTTTTTTCTGTTTGAGAAGTGTACTATATCTGACATAGCTCATGAAGCAATACAATTATCCTAGCAATCCCTCATCTTAAACTTGATTACATGATGGAAATAATGTTTTCTAATACATTTTTGAGATGCAGATATAATTCTGGAGAACTGAGATATGGATCTGAGAGGAGTGGTTCATTAGTACATGAAATTTACATATATATAGTTTGATGGAGGTAAATGGAAATGTCATACAAAAACCTGGTGGTGCATAAAAGATGCAGCAGCAAGTCATGATTCAGTGTTTAGTAAATGTGGACTCTACAATTTTTTTTAACCCTTACTAGTTAATTAAGCACAAATGTTCCTAAAGCAGTTAGCACATTTGTTGACTCAGATATCAAATCACATCAGTGAACTCTTACATACTGCAAGTCTGTAGAAGGTTATGATTTGCCTGTTCTGCTAGGCTTTCCTGAATTTTATTTATGTGTCATAGTATGAGCCCTTTCTCTCACTTTTTCTTTTATTTTTAATTTTGGTGGATGGTCTCAAGAAACAGACTTAGATCTCAGTTTACAACTGTAATGCATAAACAGCCCATTTGGTTTCAGTACATTCAGCTGAGTCTTATCTAACTAACAACCATACTGAAGGTCACTAAAAATTATACCTGTCCTCAGCTGAGACCTAGGCTATAGTGTGTTTCTTCTTCATCCTCTTCACCCATATATATACGTTAGAAATGGGTAAAAAAACACTTCTTAACTAACCTTCTGCCCCAGCTCCAAGCCCCAAAAACTAAAACTTTCCTTACAATACTGATTAACTATTATAGGAGTGTGTGTGACAAATATTAAAGAATCATAGGATGGGTTGTAAGGGACTTTTAAGATCATCTTACATACAACCCTTCTGCCATGAGCAGGGATGCTACCTGCTGGACCAGGCTGCTCAAGCCCCAGCCAACCTGGCCTTGAACACTTCCAGGGATGGGGCATCCACAGCTTCTCTGGGAAACTAGTTCCAGTGCTTCACAGTGCGTATCTACTGGAGTTTATCATGTGCCTTTGACATTTTTGGGTGTGATTTGGAGCAGAGAAGAAAAAGACCACCTTCTACTCTGGGGAGACCTAGGGAGAAATAACAGATTCTTTCTCTAATAATAGAGAAGACTCTTTTTTTTCTACTTTTTACTGAGTCTAGCTCCATCAGAGCCCTTTTACAGTAAGATTAGACTACTTGCAGGTAATTTGTTAGACAGTATTTTAGCAAGTAATTTAGCAAGACTCCAAACTGAGTATATTGAAATACATGTGAGAATTAGAGGCAAATACAACACTCACAGTAAGACGGGGGGTAAAGGAATGGAAGACCAGTATTGAGAAGAAATGTGTAATATCAAACTAAGTTTTGGGCACAAATCAAACACAGACTTGTACTTTTTCTTTATTTGCAATGTATTGTGACTGAAATTGTGTCTCTGATTAGGCTGTTACCTCTGAGTACTTGTTACTTGACCGAATCAACTGAAAAAAACACACTTGTGGTCACAGATATCGTCACCTGACGTCTGAATCACCCACCTCAATCTCATTTCTATTTCAATCTTTTTTATTATTTTTTAGTTGTAGAATGACAGTATCAAGATCAGTATTTTAGATGAGTTTATCTATATCCAAGCAAGTTTTCATGTCCAATAAGTAGGTTTGTGAAACCAAAAAACACCACAACCCATAGTTCAAAAACTGTGCCAAGATAAAGTTCTGGAGTACAACATATTTGTTTAAGTTTGTACAAGTTAACTAGAACATTAGTAATCTTATTTTTCAATAAGGTTATTTTCTTCTATTAGGTGTGCCTAATAAAAAAATTCCTAAAAGAATCATTGTAGCAAGTTTCTATCTGAAATTCCAGAACCATTGCTTTTCCTGAATCTTCTACCTCTTCCTCCCAGACTGCTAATGTCTGTTTAGGTAAAACAAAGAACTCTAAGAATTTCTTTAGGGACATTTCCTTCCTCGACTCCTAACAGTCTTTTGCTGAAACCTGCAACACTTGTACCACAATGCATAGTTCCAAAAGTGTGATTTAAGGAAGAGAAAGCAGTATCAACAAAGGTCAGTGAGACATAAAGCTTAGTAAGACCTAATTAATGAGGTTGGAGAGCTAGGCCAATGGCTATCAGTTCCTACTGTCTCTCAAAGGAAAGCTAAAGTGACCAACCAAAAGGAGAGTCCGACCTACAAATTCAAGGATATGTTTTTTATTTTTTCTTGAGTTTTGTGCTGTTTATTTCCATTGTAGTAAAATCAACAACTGAAACCAGTTAGATGAGTGTAATATTCACTCACTAAACAAATATATTTTTGAATATTCAGTAAAAACATTTAAGCCTATGTTTAACTTTAATCTTCTTACAATACATGGGTTGTGGAATCTCATCCTCTGTAAATAAGGGATTTATATTGTAGTATGTAAAAATAAAATAGGGCACCCTATTTCTAGCCAGCTATGAGTTTATGTTGTATGCCTTTAAAAGAAGTATATTCTCAATTAGATTTATTTCCAGTGAAGCAATATTCATCAATCAACTATAAAGAATATTATCAGAATTTGAATTACTTCTAAAACTGCAATGGCTTTCTTTTAAAGCTTCCATTGGAGTTGACTGTCTTGTCATCCTACAGATTTCCACCTCAGTGGCTTATAGAATTTGACAGAAAGCCGTGTTGTTCTGCATCTGGCATAATGTCCATTTGATTCCTTCTGATGAGCCTGAACAGTTCTGTGTCCAAATTTATATCTAATTGATCAGTTAATGCTGGTGTTGAACTTCTGATTGCCTCTTTGTGGGTTACTTTTTGATGAAGTCTCATAATATTTTCAATTTTCCTTCATTGGTAGAGGGACTACAGTTTTAAAAGTAAAACTCATTATAAAGAAGTTTTCATTTCTGAGTCAGATTTATGTGTTGTACTTATTGTGTATTTTATTTAAAAAGCTGTTGTCTAGACTTCAACTGCTGCCAAGTCTTGCTTCTAGAATATTAAGTTTTGTATGATGCTTACTCAGCATGTGATTCCAACATTTTGGTGTTTTGCTGCCTCCTTGTCAAATATCAGCTTGCCTTAAAAGCACTTTAATGCCTTGAAGATAATGAACAATTTGGCAGCAAAAGTATCTTCTGACTGATTTGAAGCCCTCACATAAAAAGCTTGGTGCCTGAGATCATTGAAACCTATTATACTGGCTATTTTAAAATTAGGATTTATTTCTTTTTGAATTTTGAAATCTCTTCTTGAGAGAGCCTTTTAAATGTGAACGTATATTTTCCTCTTTAACAGTAGCTTATGTGCTATAATGGCGGAATATTTTTGCATTTTTATGTTTAGTTTTATTGTAAAGAGCCTTGGGATACATTTGCATGAAAGGCACTATATAAGCTCATTTTGTATTGCATTGTATTGTATTATGACAAGTGCAATAATCTCCAGGTTTCCTATCCATTAAAGAACTAATTTCACAGCTCACTAATTATGTGAATGAGAAGGGAAATAGGTCCTTTTTCTCTAAGGTATGCTGAGCAGATGGCATAGCATTCACTTTCACCAGCTGAATCTGAGGTCCTCTCTTGCTTTTGGTTCCGAGGCTTGCCTCTGTTTATCAAATAGAGCAGGAGAGAGATGTCAGTTTCTTGTACGGCATGACAGTGTGCACAGAGACACTGTCTCTGTCCTTTGCTAATACATTACTTAGCACAAACGTCTAAACTGCCTGTTTATTTAGGATGGGACATGAAAACTATTAAAAATGAATGTGTATTTCAGTGTAATTCTAATTTACCTCTGATTTATTGAAGATACTGATTAGTTCTGTCCTAGGGATTTAAACAGATATACATTAAAAAGTTATTAATGACCTTTGAGACTCAGACGTTGTCTGTAGCTTCAAAATAAAAAACATTACTTCCTTAGCCTGTACATAGCTATTTACATCATAACTAAGGTTTTGCCATCTTTCTAATTGCTTTTTTTTTCTTTCACCTCATAACTTGAATCAAACGTGCCTATAGCGGTTTACATAGTGCTCTAATGCACTGCTTTTTTAAAGTAACATAAATCATCAGACACTAGTGTACTCCTGTGATCCTGAAAAGTATCTATTTTGTCCCTTGTTTCAGCATTAAAAAGAAAAAAGCTGAGCCTGAAGTACTGACACAACTCGTGTATGACTTGGCAATGAGGCTACATTTTACGCAAGCAATCAGATAATTTTCACCCTTTCACATCCTGAGCAGTGTTAATTTGTTGTCTCCTTCTCTCACTGCAGGCCTGTCTCATGTTTGTTTTGTGCTCATAGTTCTGATGTCATTCTAATTTCAGACAGACGCAGCGTTAATGTATGATGCAGTCCATGTGGTGTCAGTGGCTGTCCAGCAGTTCCCACAGATGACTGTCAGTTCACTACAGTGCAATCGCCACAAACCTTGGCGCTTTGGGACCCGCTTTATGAGTCTCATTAAGGAGGTAAGTCACTAAAAAAGCATCTTGCTTCACTGCATTTCTTTCTCCCAATTCCCATTTTCTTTTTTTTCATTTGGATTCTACTTTTGTATGTTTGCTTGTTTGTTTTTTCCAGTATATGGAAATCTCTCATCTTGTTATGTATAAACAGTTTAACAAGCAAGGCAGCATTTTTATTTGAAAATGGGTTTCCTGGAAGTATTAGGTGAAACAAAGAAACATGAAAGGGTGAAATAACTGCAATACAAATAAAACTTTTATTTCTAGATAATTGGGGGTGTGTGGAACATTTGTGACATAAAAACCTAAACACCTGAAACTGCAAACCACAGATCGATTATGAGATATTCAACAACTGACATAAGTTCAAAGGGCTCAAGAATTAATTTTACTTCCTGGTTAAAAGTTCTTTCTTCTTTTTCTGTAGTGAATTCGTATATGTGACCTTGCTCTCATAGTATGCTGTTTAATAGTGATTTAAAGGAAAGGCAGGAGATTTAAGATGCTAAAGGTGAACACTGCAGAGTATTCAAATCTCTTCTACTGTAAATAACTCCTAATGTGGTATTTCTCATTCTAGACATGTAAAATACTACGATAGACAAATTATTTGCAAAAAAAAAAGGTAGTTCTGTTTTTAATATTGGTTCCTTTTAAGATATTTTTGTTTTTCACGATTCCTCCTCTATTTTAGTATAGTTTTGAATGAGGTAAGCTTTAAGATATAAAAAAATGAGGTTATTACGCTTTATTAAAAGTAAGGAGTAAGCTCTGGAAGGCTGGTTACTGACCTCAATTTTTGCTCTCTCAGTGTGGTTTTGGGAGAATCAACATCTTGCAAAAGTAAGCCTTTATTTGAATGAAATTTCCTGACAGAAAAGTGTGGTTCAGCATTAATAAAACAGATTGAGACTTGGGGGTTAGTGACGGGAAGGCGTGTAGGGAAGCAGAAGGGGAAATGCATGCATGAATGATGGAGGAATGAAAGCAAAACAGCCTTCTATCGCATTCAGTAGAGAAGAATATTGTCTAGCATGGAAAGTGGTTTAAAAAATTGTCTGTGAACTGATGGAAAGGTTGATTTAATTAGCAGAAAGTGAATACGAAATATTTAAAACCAAAAATCAGCCACAAGGTAAATTATTTACATAAAATGAATAATTAATGCTTCCATTTTGTCAGAAGTAAAAGTTGTTCTTTCTTTGGGGGAAAAAAAAGGTTAGAGGTATTTCTTTATAAGAATTGTTTCTTCTTTTTCCATAGGCCCACTGGGAAGGCCTCACAGGCAGGATAACTTTCAACAAAACCAATGGCTTAAGGACAGATTTTGATTTAGATGTTATCAGCCTCAAGGAAGAAGGTCTTGAAAAGGTGTGTAAAACATTTACTCCCAAAGAGGTGGGAAACAAAATAAAAACCCACCCCCTAAAAACATTTACAATGACATGTCATGTGGTACATAAAACAGTATATCTGTTCTCAACTTGATACCTGGTTTCAAAGTCTTCTAGAAAAATCTGTTATCTTGATGTCTGGCAATAAAAGGCTTCTTAACTGTATTCTTCTAGCTGCATTCTTAGATAAAAGAGGACTGGGAAAGAGTGAATAGCTGGACCTGAAGTCATGCATTAATATGCTTTGTTTCAGTCTCTACTGAGTTTAGTTTTAGCTGTGATTCCAATTCCATTGCCTGTCCTCGTGTGTGAACCTATGGGTAGGTGTATTTGTATTTTCTTTATATCTTTGCTATTTTAGGAAGAATTACCTCAAACAATAAAATAACATAATTTTGGCTATTTTGTGTTTTCAGAGAGAACTTTGGTTCTCTTCTTGGAACACAGTTTCTAGCTGTAAGTGGTAAAAAATTAAAAATTGGTAGCCTGACTGGTTTGTCTGTCTTCTGACATTAATTTTTCTTGTACGGAGATGGAGTGAAAGACCAAAGAATTGAAAAATGCTCTTTCTGTGTACCCTAATACTGTCTATATTTGAACTAAAGGCCTTGGGAAGCATCTAGAGATATTTGGCCTGCCTATTTGACACCACGATGATCTGAAATCAGATCATCTTCCCTCCAGCCACCTTGCCATGAAGAATCAATGCAGGAAGCTACAGAGTCTCACATTGTTGTGATCAGCAGGCAAGGGTTTCACAACTTGCATCTACCTTGTTTGTATTTAGATGTGGTCAGTGTTCTGTAAGCACTTTCTTCATTCATCTTCAGATCAAGTTCTATCAGCTAGTGCCCCAGGGTGATACTGTGGCCACAAATAAAACCAGAAACTAAGGGAAGGGACCAAGCTGCAGAGTTTTATTGCCTTTCTTCTATAAATCATTGAATGGAGAAGTTAGCATGAAAGACATATTTCTTCAAAACTTTTCCTCCCAAAACTAAATCTGGAATATTAGCTTCCTCTTGCTAGGAAGATTTGTAAAAGTTCAGAAACCATGTTGTTGTCTTGAAACACTTATGTAGGTAATAACACTTTTGTTGTCTGGAGGGAATCCTCTGATTCAAGAACTAAACTGTATTTTAAAATGTTCAGCAATACACTGGTAATAGATTCTTACTATGAAGTTTTCCATGAAGGGAGCTCTGGAAACCTAAGGGGTTAAAAAGGTACATTTAAAAACTAAATTATCTTTGTGTACAAGTGGAATAGGTGCAATTCTACCTGTCTTTCTTACTTGAAACAGAAACGGAAAAACTAATGTCATGGTAATAGCTAAATAAGTCAGCTGAAGAATCTGCATGTACGTGATAACTGATGAAAATGAAGAAAGGAAGTCTCAGCGATCTAGGATAGCTAGAAGAATATTAGGTGTATAATAGAAATATTAGGAAAATAAAGTCTCATTTCAATGAAAATATAGATATACCAAAAAAGGCCTACAGAGATTAGAAATATGGAAGATGAAAAAATTGAACAGGAAGTATAGTATTCTAAAACACATAAAAAAAGAAAAAAATAGTTGGGAAATAGTTATATTGCAACATAAGTAAGAGACAAAAATAATTGTTAAAGCATACAGAAGTTTAAAAACAAGCAGCATATGCTTGAGTTGTTTATACAGAAATTTGTAGAATAGGAAGACACTTCTGCCATCATCATGGCTCATTTTGGCCATTTCATAAACAGATATGATGGTATTAGTTTTCACCAAAAAGTGCTGACAGTCTTTGGAAAGAGCACTAAGAATCAGTTACTACATATGAGCAAAACCAGAGCAGTTTCTGGAGGTGTAATGATATGAGATTAGGAAAAAGGAAAATTCAATGTATGAACCTTCAACTGAATTGCTTGATAAACATATAGAACATATGGAGAAAGATAACCTACTGAGAAAGATAAATCAATGTCAATGAATGAGTGTTTCTCTTTGGACAAAACTTCATTATTAGGAAAGAATACAAACCTTGTTCTTCAATCCAAGGTGAAGCATTAAATTCTGGATCAAGACGCTTCCTAGTAGAGAGAGTATATTTTAGCCAGTTCTTTTATTTAAAAGACCAGTCAAAAACTTGTTTTGCTTTTTTTTCCCCCCCCCCAAGACTGAATTCTGTTAAAGCTAAGATGAATCAGTCTTCCTTCTCTCAGCCCCCTACCTCCCTTCACACGTGTAGTCCATCTCTCACACTCTGCCTCTCCCACTTTCTTCTACTCTCCTTCTTTCCCTTCTCCCTCCCTCTGCCATTCCTCCCTCTCTCCCTTAACACCCTCCCTGCCTGTTTCACCTTCCATCTAATCCATGTCCCCTTGTACCTCTTAATCTCTTTCCATCCCCTTTCTCTCTTTTTATTACTTCCTTCAAGAGCTTTTCCACATCTTTGTCATTATCTTGTATGTTCCCAATATTCTTCCCAAACAACCATCTTGTCAGGCCTCTCTGTCTATGTTGTTAGAGTTCCTGAACGGTCTTTTTCTTCTTTCTTTCTGTCCTACCTCCCTCTTATGGGATGAGAAAAAATGGGAAGATATTATGTGTGATAATATGTGTGTCATGTTTCCATACTGTAATTTATACAGTTATTATTTCATTTAACCTCTTTTTGAATATGGGTGAACAATTTCTTATGTGAAGGATAACAGTTCAACTTAACAACTTTAGGTGTAATCCATGGGTAGAAAAATATTCATGGAAGGGAGAGAAAATGTTTGTGAAGAACCTATTTTTTTTTTTCCTTAGATTTGGTAAAAATATGTCCTAGATAAATTGCCTGGTTAGTATAATGGGAGAATGACCTAAATCATGTGTTTTAAGTGCAATGACTGCTGAAGTCAATGACAACAGAGAAGTTGCTCATTGATTTAAAAAAAGATGCCATGTGTGATCCCAGATTTTGCATAAGATACTTGTTCCTGAAACTCTTGAATGAGGTGATAATCAAGCATCAGTCAATAAGAATTGTGTGTTTACAAATAGAAATTCATGTCTGACAAAAATGATAGCTCCTTGTAAGATGGAAATGACAAAATAAAGAGATGATTGGAGTGCTACTAATGTAATGTGCCACAAAATTTGATTACAGTTACTCTGGACACACTGAAACTATTCATGATCAACACAGAAAAAATCCGAGACTGTGGTGCTCCAGTATAATAACTCATAATTTAAATTGCAGTCAATCAGTCTGAGACAGCATTGTGAGGAAAATTATTATATACTTCAAGAAGATTACAAATACCTGATTTTAATACCACTTTTGATATGAAAATTTGTCACCGAAGAAGAATTACACTTCCTGAATAGAGATGTTACAACTGGTTTGCAACCTTGCTAAGGAACCTTCAAACAGGATGAAAATTAGTTGCAATTCATTGTCCAGCATATCAATGCAAGATCTTATTTTATTTTATGTCTTTAATAATAACCTGGGAAAAAAAGAGCAAATGACATAAACAGAGGGTTTTTTAAAAGAGGAAAAAAAATAGATTTATGGGATTCAGAAGTATTGCTATTAATATATTTGGCAAAGAAGGAAAGAATATTAATATTTCTGAAGAAAACAAAATAAAGTAATTCACAAATGGGAAATAAACAAATATGAAAGAGTAATATTACCCATACTGGAATATAATTATTTTCTTGATGTAATCACTGATACTACTAACTACTCTACAAAATATAACAAAGATGGTGTCCTGTAGATAGATTTGAAAATCTTTTGAGGGTTGAATGCATCTCTGGTTTTGGCTGGTTAGTTAGTTGGTACCACTGCAGCAAGGCAATTATACTACCTAATACTATGCTTGTGGAATTTCATTGTCAGTCATATTAACAGTTTCGATTGACTCAGAGAAAAAAATTATGTTAATTTTCTCAGGAGAGTTTTGAAGGAAAATCAAAAAGAATATTACTTGAAAGTCTACTTATTTATTCATAAAGACGTATCACTTTTCAAACATCCTGAAGTAAGAAAGCTACTTCATTGAGTTTTTGTGGATAACATCTCATGAAATTGACTCTCAGTAAAGTGTTCTAGAGCAAATTTAAACTCAGCATATTTGAAGTTTCCAGAGTGTATACTGCTTCTTTTGAAGGGGAATGGTGATTTATTGTAATGGTTTTGTCTGGGATAGAGTTAAATTCCTTCACAGAAGCTTGTGTGGGGCTATGGTTTGGATTTGTGTTGAAAACAGTGTTGATAACACAGGAACGTTTCTACTCTCTTAGCCGGAGTCAAAGCCTCATTAGTCTCCAGAGCTACACAGTGGTTCTCTGTGAGGATGTCCAGCTGGTTGGGAATGTCTGGTTTTGAAGGACTGCATTAACCTGATAGTTATGTGATAGTTAAATATGTGGAAGCTCGGAAGCAAGTTTTTAACCATTAAGACACAGTTAGGAAATTGTATTCCCTATTTTTGATGACCACCCCAATTACCATGTTATAGAATACTCTGGTATTCAGTGAGTGTAGCTCTCAGAATTGTTTCAACTTAAATAAGCTGATTCTTGACTAAGCTAATTCTTTGTGTCATAGAGACGTTTCATCTCACTGTGGACTATAATGCCAACTTGTAGGAACACCTGGTTTGGATCCTGTGCTATGTATAACTATTAAGAAGATCAGATAGGCATGGTCTCCCCAGAACAAACTAGCCATCTAGGGGCTGTTGAAAAGGACAATAGGAGACTGAAGGTTTGATGGCCTCCCTGGGACTGTATTTTCTGTGTGATCATTCTCTCTAAAGTGTCTATACAATTACTTGTTTCACTTTTTAAGAAAATTTGAAAGTTTGTTTAAAATAAATGCAATGCTCTAAAGTAAATTGTAACTTGTTTGAATTTCAGTTATATGTAATATAACTACCTTTTTGGTATTTAAAATTTTCTAGTGAAAACACATTAACAATTCTAATCTGTTCAAAAGGTTACTTAAAAATTGACATGCTGTGCTGAAACAATTAGAAAGTAATTAATTTGCTGCACTATTTATGCACAATTTTTCTATAAGAAGCAGCTTTGAAAATGTGTGTGTGATTTGGGAGCTATATTTATCAGTAACATATGAGAATTTACAATGTGTAAATTGGTGAGTTTGAGCTCATCGGTAAAGATAATCCAAAGAATATCTAAATTTGAATGTCATTTTTGTTCTATTTCTTAGATTTTTTTGAGTCACAAAAGCAGCAACAAAAGTACAATTATCCTAATTTAGAAAAATAATGCATCTATTTGTCAAGACAGAGGTTTCTTTTTTAAAGTAATACTGTTGATATTTCTTCTAAGTCTGTATGGATGTAGTTAGATAAAACACACACTCTAACAATTGATATTATTCTTTTGCTTGTGGCTGTGGCTATGTTAAAAAGTAGGAGAGGAAATTATTAGCAGTGTCAGCTATTCTCAGAATAAATTTAAATTATGAACATGAACTTGAATAGAGCGTATGTCTTAATGAATTTAGGTTTTGAAATTCATCGTATACGTTGATGATGTTTCCCTAGAAATTTTTGTATTATTTGTCTACCTGAAGTTGTATCTCATAGAGAAGATTAGTCCGGCCTCAATCATGGAGGCACAGGCACAAGTTCTGGTCCCTCATTTTTCTACTCTAAGTTTGGTCTTCTCTGCAGTAAAGTAAACACTGTGACTGTCATAATTAGCAGAACATAGCGATTAATTGATTACTTTGAAATGATGAGTTAGATGTTAGTTTCAGTTGCATTTTTGTGACACACATTGAATTTTTGTCTTTCTTCCCTTCCTGATTCTTTCATCAGTTTACGAGGTACTGAATGGCCAAGTTCAAAGAGTGACTTCTAGGAACTGAGTGTTAAGCAAAGAAGAAAGATAAAATATTGATTTCTGTGGAACAGATAACTGTAGAAAAAGAGAGCAAATTTGTCTTTTCTCTACTACAGCACCCACTGATTCATGCCCAGCCTCAGTTTTAGAACTGGTTTAGAACAGTTTACAACTCAGTTTAGAACATTTTATTTAACCCGCACAAAGCTTATTCTAAACTTACTTTACAGCTCTATGACAACGACTGACTTAAAAGTATACAAAGTTTCTCAGAAGTAAGTTTGAAAGTTTATTAAAAAAAATGATGAGTTTATATATGCATTTTTATATATCTATATTCACAATCAAACATCACAGAAATTTTTATTTTTTTTGTCTAGATTTAGGTTTAAAATAACTTTGTCTTCTATTATAGGTATTGTTTAGTATTTGAAATTATGTTTAGAATCCTGTCTTAAAAGAAAATAAGAAACATTTTTGTGGGTTTTTTCAGACAATGTAGTAATATAAACATTGATTTCTAAAATGGATAGTTATATTTATTGGTTGACCATTTTAATTGTATAGTTATGGAATTGGAGGTAAAAGTAATAATTGCTTATTACTTAGCATGTGAGTCTGTCCTTGGCCTGAACCTGAAAGCATAACCCTGGATGTTCTTATTGACTTTATTTCAAGTTATAAAATGTCAAAATACTTATATGATGAAGATTTGTGTGTAAGTAAATTATTACACTTAACCTATTTCAGCCCTCTCCATTACATTTTTTGAAAAACATATTTTTGTCCTGCTGTTGTCTCTGATCACCCAAAAGGGTAAATCCTTGTTTAGAGACAATGGTCTCTGCTCCGCAAATGAATTTCTGCCTTTTGAGCTATTTTCAGATGTCATTTATCTTCAGGAATGAAAATTAAATGGAAAATTAAGTATTCAGAGTAGCTTTAGATATTCTATACGTTATTTTTACACTTAATGTCACACTTCACGAAACATAATTTGAGGTATTGGTAATCGAATTTTAAATAAGCAGACTTTAAATGCAATGACAGAGAAAAATGAAGCAGAGTTTAATAATAAATATTAGCAATCATTTTTTTCCCTGAAGCAATTTGTTTTTACTTGTAGTGTTCTCTTCTAGATGCTGATATGTAACTAATGGGCAATTTACATAGTAATTTCCTGATTTACAGGTTGGAACTTGGGATCCATTGAGTGGCCTTAACATGACAGAGAATCAGAAAGGAAAACCAGCAAACATCACAGATTCCCTGTCCAATCGCTCTTTAATTGTTACTACTATCTTGGTAAGCAATTATATTTGCTTTTCCAGAAATGCAGTTGAGAAGAAACACCAATAGAATATGATATACTCATTACAATGGTAATGAACAGTCTGTAGTTAGAATTTACTGCGTCATGAATGAAGTCCAGTTGTTGAGCTAGTCATGGGTATTTACTCTCATCTGAATTGTAAGCAAGTTATCCCAGTTTCAGTTATGTTAATTTATTAGTAATTTCACTTTTCTTATTATTGACTAAAATATTTGGTTCTTTACTCAGTTACTTAGTTCAGCAACATTTGAGAGGACAAAAGGTCTTTGTTTAAAAAAGTGTTTTTTCTGTTAACAATTCTAGCCAGCAAAATTTATTGCTTTTGTTTGCTATTCTAACACTATGATATTACCTCAAAGGAACATACAAAGTATTTAACATTTATTTAACATTGTTATTGCTTGATTTTTGAATTGAAATTTTCAATCATACAGAAATTTATTTGAGCTGTCATTTGAATTAGACCAGAATAAACATTTTAAGTAACTTCTTTTTAATTTCCATTGTTGGCAAATTCACAGGGGTGAATGACATATTTTTTTACTTATAATTACATATATTTTTTATGTAAAAAAACTCTTCACTAATTTCCACACCATAATTTTGAAATAGTAGTTTTAATTTGAATACAAACAAAAAACTCTCTGCAAGTGTTTCTTCTGTGTTTGTCTGCTGCCACCATTATTGTGAATTTGCAGATAGCAGAGAAGAATCCACTTTCCAATAGTCATATAATTTGTTAAGAAGCTTTTACCTACCAACACATATTTTGATGTTTCATGCTAGAATGAATTTTTATAGGTGTATAGGTCCAAACACTAGTGTGTTTTTAACCTTTTATGTAAGATAAACCATATAATTTCCAGTGGGTCACTTTTTCATTGCTTATAAGGTCTGTTTACAAATTGTAGAAAATCTTCTGTAATCCTTTGTTTCACTTATTCCACTAATTGAAAAATGTATAAATTTGAACGTGTCTGTTTCACTTTCAAACATAAGTTCTTGTTGTGCTAAGACCAGTACAGTTTGACCACAAGTGTCTCTGTCACTTTTCTTCCCCTAACCTTCACAAATTTTCTCTATGGAAGAACTAATTTATTTTCAAGTAATGTTTCTTAGCAATTCCAGTTGACTGCCCCTTCTTGTCACCCCTGCCCATACTACTGTTAGATTGTATCCAGATATCCAGTCTAGGAATTTTCTGAATGGTTTTCACTGGTATATAAGTACCTCACATTTATCCTAATTGCTCCTAGAATTACAGCTTTATGGAATATAGTCCTGTCTCTGCTCGTGACCTGTTCCCCTTCATCACTCAGTAATCAACCACCCTTTGCACCATCTGCATGCTTCCATAGCAATCATTATATACTTGATTCCTGATCAGTAATAACAATACTGGTACAAGGATCAATCCCTGCAAGAATCCTTTAAGAAACACTCAAAAACTTTGGGTGTTTCAAGTTTGTTTATGTTTCAACATCTATCTATTGATGAGGTTTGAGTTAATATATTCTATGTACCATATTATTTTAGTATAGTGATACTTGCATGATTTTGTTTGAAATAATTAGCTCAGGAAAAGGTAAACTGCACAGGTGTAAAGAGCTGTGCTGCCAGTGAGCACTGAGTTTGGCAAGATAATAAAAGGTTGCTGAGATTTAAGAGAGCCGCTGCTTTCTCTAATCAATGATATTCTTTCTCTTAGGTGTTAACTTTTGATTAGTGTTTTTTTTAAAGTGTCAGTCCTTTTTGCATGTATCTAAATAATAAAATAAATAAAAGAAATATGAAGGCTTTAAATTGGTGTTATAAGTGGCTTACTTGTACCTGTCTTCTATACTTCAGTTATTGTTCAGTGAGAGTTTTGGTAATCGCAATAACTATTTTCATCCATGAAGAGTGGTACTCGGAGTAGGTGGTACACATTGTAAGAGCTGTACTTAGGATAGTGAAAGGGACCAAAAAATTTCTGGTGCAGAAAGCACATGTACTAGCTTAATTTTGCAGCTACATCTTTTTGTTCTTAACAAATACATTTCTGTTGGACAGAAAACATATTACTGAGTATTCATTTTCTAGCAATGCAAGGGAACAATAAAATGCTAAATCTTCTAGAAACACATTTTCTTCATTATCACCTTCTTTTATTCTTCTTTTCGAGCCTGGAAAATATTGGTTAAAAAGATGTTCATGTGATTTTTCTGTGCTGTTTTTTTTTTTCACTTTAAGAGTTCCCTACAATAGTCTGTATAGTATACTGTCAGCTGTGGAGCCTTAATAATTTTATTCTGTAGTTTGCTTTAATACTCACTTTTCATTTAAAAATTCTTTCTTTATTCAGTCTTTCTTTTATTCTTAATTCTGCTTCTGAAATTTGGAACCAAAACTTTTTACTCCTATATATTGTGGTCATTAAGATCTTTACAGCTGTGAGTAAGTGTACCCTGCATTTTCAGTGATGCCTGAATCTACTGAAGATGAAAATATATTGATGGGTAAAATAATAAAAAATAAACTCTGATTCATAATTCATCTATTGCAAATAAAACCAGAACTATGTGCTCTTTTTTTTTTTTTTTTTCTTTTTTGCTTCCTCCCCTTAAATTCTGAAGAACACATTTTTTAGGTAACGAACTGAAAAATTATTCCTTCTGAGCAACTGAGTGGCTCTGTTCTGAAAAGGGGTAGAGATTCTCAGGATTTTATTCTTTCTCAGAAGTCTACTTACATGTAGTTTTCGTGCAGAACTTATCTGGTTTCCATGTTCTGGTCCCATAGCAGCCCCAAGTAGCAAGTGAACATATCCAATGGAGTAATAGTTTTTTAGTGGGGCGAGCAATTGAATTACTTCACCTCTCCCACCTGAATTTTGGCTGCCAACTGTGGAAGCCTATTGTGTGTTCCTTACATCTGACATAAATGTTAACAAGATATGGCCATCTTTTAACTCCAATATCCAAATTTGTGGTAAACAGAAGCTAATGATTAAAATTCTCTGTTCTAACAGTGAGTGACAAATTTTTAAGATGGTTTTTTTTTCTTTTATCACTGGGGCTTCCACCAATTTTTTTTTTTTTTTCAGTACTGATAGTAACAAGTTCTAGATTTTATAAGAAATACACATGTCCATGTTATAATTATTGATGAGCAATCCGTATATTTGATAAATAACCATAAAAATAAATATCAGACTGATTTGAAGGATAGAATTTATTGTTGTAATTTCTAGTAATAGCTTTGTAGCTGAAATATAACAGCTCATAGGAATAATTTAAGTAAATATTTATTGCCTAATTTGAAAATAAAATATCTATGTCAAAAAAATCAAGCTTGAAAAATTCACAGCAATTTTTTCCATGCCCACATTTGTTTAGAGTAAGCTTTCATTCAAGTGTTAGCTGTAGATTTTTAAAACTCAAACAAATGTGTAGAGCTGCAATATTAGTTACTTTTCAAGGATTTATCTTCTGTTTCCAGATATAGTTTTTAATCTCTCTGTTACTCTATTTTTCTTGTGACTACATGTTTATATTAATTTTACTTCAGTGAACGTTACAGTAAATTTGCTCAGAAAAAAATGATTTCTTGCATTTACTAGTTTATCTGCTTTCTCACTTTTTGGACTTATGTGTCTTGGGGTGGGGCTCTTCTGTATCAGTCTTCACTAAAGATAGTTTAGTTTTATAAGACATTAAATGATGGCTCTGATCTTAGTTTTGGACCAAGCTGACCTGTTGGTAATTTAGAGTAGCAATATTTTCTGAAAATATTGTCTTTTCCTGAGGAATTATTCAGGAATCTGTAGTCAATATCTATAGTCAATTCAATGTCTTGTGTTTCAAGCTGTTCATGTCATTCCAAGCAATAATAAAAGTCCTATTGGGAAGACGTTTGGTTTTCTGGGGAGATGTGTTCAGTTAGAAGAGTTAATTTCAACTGAAACTCTTTAGAGGATTTGAGGAGGTAATCACTTTGTGATGTGGTCTAGTAATTTTTAAATTAAAATTAAAATTAAAAAAATAAAAAAAAATAAATTGTGAACAATATTAAAATAAGTATAAACCAGTTGCCAATCTGCACATGACTCAGTCTACACACTCTGTCTACGTAATCAATTATAATTTTCCTAGTGAAAGATTTTAGTGGAAGTGATCATCCACTGAGAAACAATGGGGATCATGTGTTTAATGCATAGACTTTCCTGAAAATGTACTTAGTAACTAGTTTTACATTAGCCCATTCTATAAATCTAAAACTTGAGCAAATAAAGCATATAGTACCCTTTGCATACACTTGTCCAGAATACGTGAATGCCAAGTTCAGTATTGGGAATGTGTATTACTAGAGGAAAAAGAGAACTTGAGAAAAGTTTGGGATGCAGATGAAGCTACCAAAACCCATTTCCTAACAAATTTAAAAGTAACCCTTCTGAAGTTAAGTCAGAAATTGCTATGCATAACAAATAAAAGGTCTAAAGAGAAAAAAAAAAAACAAACCACACAAATGTTTTGGGAGGTAGAAGACTATAAGGAAAAGCAGCAGGTAACAGTAAGAAATAATATAGGCTTGGAAAAGGATTAAGAGATTATTAAAAGTTTACTGATCACTCCTCTAAGCAGAAACTTTTTATCCAAAACAGAATATAATAATTATGAAATGGTAGTACAGATACTACTGTAGCCCTCATTCAAAACTGGTCAGACTAAAGAGTAATAAAAGTGTAAAGTTGGAGCTAAGAATTTCAGAAATGGTTGCAAGATTATTTTTTTTAAAAAAAAAGTATAAAACCCATCAACATAACAGATAAATTTTCTAAGGATTACTGAAATGACCTTATAGAAAAATATGCAAGAATGTATCAATGAGCTGGATTGCTGAGTGAAGAAAATCCCCTTGTGCTTATTAAATCAAAGAGGCTTAAAATCATGAATTGCAATTATACTTCCTCCCTGATATCGCACATCTTTAAATTCTGCCCCATATAATTCAGGATTGCTTGGAATGCAAGACAGAAACAAAAAGTTTTTCAAGAATCTTGTCAAGATGTGTAGACTGTAAATGTCTGAGCAACTTCAAGAGAAAATGTCTAGGGTCTGTGCACATGAGCACTCCAATGAAAATATCCTTGTGTTATAACACTGTTTTGAGCACAAATCCAAAGCATAGTAGTTAGAGTGAAGAAAATGTGTTTTGTCTTAGCATAGCTTCTGCTTGGCCAGTAGCGTGCTTTCTTTAAGAAATTTTCATTTCACTTGTAGAAATTGTTTTCCTTACAGTTGCTTTCCTTGAGTTATTTTGAATCATTTGTCTGAGTTAATTCTCAACTAATCACATATATAGGTTTTACTCTGATATGGTCTCTGCTTCTTAAGAATTATTCAGCGATCCTTGTCATTTAAATTGCTTTCAACTTTTATGTTTTCTGTTAGGTTTTTTTTCCTTATCAGTACTACATCTAGAAGAGCTCTTCTGGAGTCATTTGCTTATCTATTTGAAAAATTTCTATCAGGACATCCTTATAGTTTCTCTGGACAATTTATTTTACATTCCTTCCTTGTTAATTGTATGAAGATCAGAGATGTACTTTTAAAAAATATGGCTGTAACACTATTAATAGAAGTATATAAAAATGAAATCTCATCAGAGTCTGGATTGAGTGGTTTATTTATTATCAAAAAAAAAAAAAAAGAAAAAGAAAAAAAGAAAAAAGCCCGGGTGTAAGAGGCAATAAGGGAGCAAATATATTCTCAACACACTTCTTTTAAGATTTCTCCCTGCATTCTCCTTGGCATTGCTTTTTTTTTTTTTTTTTTTTTTTTTTTTTTTTAAAATCTTATATACTCAAGTTCCAGTTTTATGTACATATAATGTTTAAATCACGGAAAACCTCAAAATAGAGGCTTACATTAAGAATGCTGACAAATCCTTATTAAAGGTGTCAGATGTCTATGGACTGAGATGCCTTTAATCCCATTAAGTGCTGATGTGGATATTTAGGACTGTAAGAATTTTGTTAAATTTCCCTGGAAAATTTTTTCATATTATTAACTGATACTTCTGTAGTGTTTGCAGTAATGTTTGGATCTACTACAATTTGTCTTACCTTAGCCAGTTCTTATTTTTTTTTTTTTTTCATTGTAAAAAATGAAAAAAGTCTGTCTCGTCTTTAACAAGATGGGCAAAGTCCCACCTGCATATCTAATCTGTCTAATACAAGTGTCATACTGTAGTAGAAAACTGCCATTTGCTTTCTGCATTTTTCCCTTCAGCTTTTTATTTGAGAAAGGCTATATTATACTGAGAAACAGATGTAAAAATCCTATGTTTTGCTAAATGTTAATTTTCTTCCTCTATTTATGATTATTCTGTCAATAATTTTATTTACTTCCTGTTTGCCTACTTATGCAAAAAATTCATATTGTACTTTATTTAAACATAAGAAGATAAATGTTTAAAGAAGTTAAATTCAGTTTTCATGCAATGTGTATCATAGAATTTACTTTCTGCATTAACTTTGTTCAGGTTTTGCTGCAGTCTTGTAAATGGAAACCTATAACTTGAGACAATAAAGCAGTAGATGCTTTCATTAAAGATTTTTCCCCCCCTGTGGGTTTTTTACACTTAACAAAGCATTGAGAAAACAGTTAAAATACTTGTATAAATCTAATACTTAAAATATTTTATGTTTGGTGTTTTAATTATTTTTTTTTTCAGTTGCCAAAGCACATTGCTTCTTCATTTTAACAATCTTATGTTATCCATCCAAAAAATACATTTGACATAAATATATAATGCATTTTCTTAGGGAGTGCATTTAAATTTAGTGTTTATCTGAACTCCTTGAAGTAATGTCTACATTGTTTAGACTGCAATTTTTTCAAATAAATATGAGAAAGAGTAACTTCTGACCAAATTCACTTTGAAGATATATGAAGACTTTAGACAAGCATAACCAAAGCTAAAGGGATTCTACTTTTCCTATTAATTCTTTGTACAGAGTGTGGTATCATGACTGTATGTATATGTGTGCACATGACTGTGTATCACTTAAAGCTAAAGTGAGAAGAAAGGTGTGGGATCACTCATTATCCATTCTGTCTTTATAACATTTGCAGGAAGAGCCATATGTTATGTTCAAGAAGTCTGACAAACCTTTGTATGGAAATGATCGATTTGAAGGTTATTGCATTGACCTCCTCAGGGAGCTGTCTACTATCCTTGGATTTTCCTATGAGATTAGACTGGTGGAAGATGGAAAATATGGAGCCCAAGAAGATGCCAGTGGACAGTGGAATGGAATGGTTCGAGAACTAATTGATCATGTAAGTTAACTTTTAGAAGCTTTCCACTATCCATTTAGATTTCAAATCTGTCTATACTTTCATGATAATGCCATTTGAATCTGTTTTCAAAATGCAGATGTTTAAAGAAGTAATGCATGTTGATTCATATCCATTATTTCTTCAGTGTGGAGTTCGTTTGTTAAATGACACATCTCTGTTTTGTGTATAGGCAGTGTTTGTTTTGGCCAACCTGGTTTAGCTCTTCCATGGCATATACCTAAATCAAAATACGGAATAAATACTACTCAATTTATTATTGAGAAGAAATGTAGAGGTTCTTTTAAAAAAACAAACATATGCTTTCAATAATCAGTAGAAGTCAGGTCTCCTCTTCTGACAGTGGCTATGAGATTTTGTCCCTGAGAAATTTCTGTATACATAGTTTAAACACAGACATTATTTTATATTCATATTTCTTGAGATTTTAACAATAAAGTGCAAACAATATCAGGAATATCAACATATACTGAAGGAAGGAAGCATTGTCAAGACAGATACCATTAAAATTACCTGTAAATGAGTAAGGGAGGCATTACTTCAGGTTTTTCAAAGCATGCTTTCTCAATTGGTCATGCCAGATGAATTAAGTCTCTTAGAAATTGTTTAGTCAATTAAAAATTATGTCATTGTCCTTTTTTGCATTTACTTTAGTGAGTTGCTTGATAACATCTTCTCTATAGACTTGTGGTCAAAGACTGAGATGAAGCATTTTCTTCACATTGCTGTGATTTAAAATAGAAAAAAGAGGAGACTATTTTTTAGTTAATTCAAGTGGAACCTCTTAATGATGGCAGAAACTGCATGAATAGCTTGAAAAAAATATTCACTAATCTTGTTTCAATTTACTTTAAGATTTTAGCAGATGGGCAGAACATGTGCTAATCAAAATATTCATATTTACTAGAAGGGTTGTTCTTCATGCTTTTCTAGTAAATGATAATCTGGTATTGGTGTTGCAACAGATGTTGATTATGCCTGGCTTCACACTTTTAAGAAGAATGCGTGGGAGTATTATAGTTATATTATCTTTTTATGTGTGTGTATGTTATACCTAGTACACATACTTAGAAAACAAACATATTTAGCTAGACTCTTTTTTTTACATGTACGTTTTTACACATGAATAGATCCACAGGCCTGTTTAACTGTTAGATTTGATGGTTGCTAGGTAATATCGTCATCTGGAACTAATTTTCTATGATTGAGGTGGATTTTGTGGAAGTATATATTCAGAAGCAAAAATGAATCACATTTTTATATGCCTTTTATTATTTAACATTAGAGCATTCTTTGAAAAAAACCTAGTATGGCCTCCTAAGCTTTTCACTAAGATAATCTTGAATTAAAATGCATTTGAAGGAGTTGCAGAAGTAATGTGTGTGGAACTTTTCCCATCCTTTCCTCTTGATAACACAGAAAGAAATGTGTTCTTTTTTTTCCATAGATAATATATAACTAAATGTAGATTAAAATTTATTTTGCCTTTTGAAATGATTTTTGCTTAGGAGTCAAAAAAGTTTAGAGATTATGATGTATTAGTACATCATAGAAGATGCAGTCCAACTTCATAACCTGAACCATAACTTTTACTATTTTCTCTCAATTTCTCAATTGTTAGGATTTTTCTATAACTTTTTTTCTGATTTTATCTATTCTTATTTTATATTTTAATAGATACAATTTATTTATGCCCTTTATTCACATGCATATTGTTAGTACATTTTACTAGCAAGTAGCACTTCAGACCTCAGAACTGATACACAAGAATTTGGTGAAGAACTCCAGATAGACAGTTACCACAACTGATGTTTCCATATGGTTAGTACTTCACATCACCCATTAGCTGAACTTTTCAATCTTTTTTTTCCCTTAGAGAATATTTTTAAGGTGTCAAAAAGATTTTCTTTTCTATAAAGTGATTTAATAAACTCAATTATTATATTTTTTTGAAAGGGAAAATGATTATTCCTATTTTTTTCAATTTGAATTTCTAATTAAAATAGTCTAGAATAAGGACAATTCTTAAGGTTGCCATAGTACTTATATCTATTGGAAAATATTTTTAGAAATTACTTAATTTTTATCTGTTTGTATGAATGTATCTGTTAGATAGGTTCAGAAAGGAAAGTTACTATGCTGTTGCTTATATGTTTGCAAGGCTAATGTGTTAGCATTTGTAATATGAGCTTAAATATATAGATATAAATGAAATGGATAGTTTTTGGTTTAATATGTGTGTAGAAAGGAAGATGTACAATTTATATAAAGATGAAAAGTACCAAGTAAAATCTAAAATTTGAGTAAACGGTTTATATCCATGCTTAGTCATTTTACATAATTGTTTGGACTCAGAAGTCTAAATGAAATAAAGATGATGCTATCTGAGCTGAGCTCAGCATATCATGCCAATCTTAGACTTGAAATTTTATGGTGTGAACAGAGACTGAAATGTTCACATCAGGATTTGTTTGTTTTCAACCTCCTTTCCCATAGTTTACTCCCATTTCTTCTTTCAGTGACTGTTTTACTCAGAGTTCATGTACACATTCTGATATTAGCTTCCAAATATTTGAATAAATACTGAAAGTGAAAAGAAAATAATACTTTGATTCCTTCACTTTGATGAGTGACTGATAGTGAATTCTAGTTGGAAAAGACGGCAGTGCCTAGAGCTGCAAGTGTAAGGAAAATATTCACTAGGACGGCAAATATAGATGATATTTCTCTATGAATAAATTTTAAATTGAATTTCGCCAGCTAAGCAGTCTGATTTCTTTGCCACAACTTTTCATTTAGTATTCTACCCTTCTCTCAGGTTAATTCAAGATATTAGTCTTATATATTTGGGGGAAGGTATTTCTATCTTCTATGGATGCCTTCTTCATAAAAAAAAGTATTCTTTATACTGACTTTTTGCCTTTGGTTCAGGAACTTTATGGCAGGAGAGATTTACTGAATTAGTTTTGAACTGAAGGTTTCAGGTTTTTTTGTAGTGTTAAAAGTTGTCATGACACTGTATTATATTGTATGAGATATATAGTTTGAGCATGTAAATTATGTTCCAATATAGCTAGCAGATAAAGATGGAATGAAAATAAATAGTTCTGCGGTATTTTCTTTGGGTTTTTTTTCATGTTAAACATCCATTTTACACATTCAAAATTACTTAAAAGCATTCTTATAGTGGGGTTCTAAAACAGGAATAAAATTACTAGTTTATACTTTGACAGAGCTATAAATGAAAAATCCACTGGAAAGTAATTTGTTATTATATATACAACATTAAAAATAACTTTTTTTTTTTTTTTTTGGCTCTTTGAATGATCCTTTTACAGCACAAAGCTTATGCATTACAAATAGGCTTTAAGGCTTGCAGATCTTTTATGATTCATAAATAATCACAGAAAATGTCCAATTTTTAGATCATAATTAAATAGGAACTTTTTATCTCAGGAGAGTAGGATTTTCAGCTTGGAGGAATTTTACACAGTTGAACAATTGAAGAGCACTACTTAATTTGAGTTAACATTAGACATAACATTGTTTTTTTACTTCAGTATATTTTGAATTTTTTGAAATCAGTATCTTACTAATAAATTCTTATGTACCAAATGCTTACATTTATAAAAATTATAGTGCCCTTTTATTCTTTCAGTAGCAGAATAGTTTCAGATGTTTATATAGTCAGTGTAAATGCATCTGGAGACCTCTTCAAATAACCTGCCATTTTATTTATTATTTATTATTTTATTTTATTTTATTATCCTTATATTCTTGAACAGCTATAGCCTAGATCTTTGTATTATAGCGTAGAACTGAAAAAAATAGTTTTCCAGTAAGTGACTGTATTGATTTTTGGTTGCTTCCTGTCTGAGACAGTGAAAAATAAGAGTAAAGGAACTTAACTTTCTTCCGTCCTTTTCTTTCTCTTTCATTTCAAATGTTATCACATTGTTTAGCTTCTACTACTTTCCTTCATACTTACAGGAAGTCCTACTCTATGGAGACTCATAAAGGAAAGGCTGAGAAGTGTCTCTTTCCTCTTCCTCCTTGTAACACTCATGCAAAAGTCCTATCAGTTGAGATTTTCAATGCAATGCAGGACAGTTCAGCTGTGCCTCTTTTATTAGTTAAAATTTCAGAAACTTTGGTGGTAGCAGGGAGTTAGAGACTCTCTAGGAGAAAAAAAGAAAGATTGAGCAGTGTCTTTTTCTCCAACATTATGTATACTCAACGATAAAGTCTATGTTCTCTCAGTGCTTTTTAAAGCACCATAACATCTTCGGAGCTTTGTCATTGTATTAGTGGAAAAACTCTCTGATGTCAGTATTTTCAAAGCTATGTATAACACAACTCATACATTTATTTTTTTTAAAAATCAAATGATGCTCTTAAATTAATGTACTGACTTACTTATATGTTACTACTTACTGAACATTATCATTAATCAATGTCAAAGAATAGAGAATCACTGAATTGTAGCATTTTCATTAAACAACACTTTTTATTCTTTTTATCAAATAGAATATTACATCACCTTCTTATTTTCATTTTTCTCAAAATGACTTAGTTGTTTTTTGCAAGAGTCCCTTGATTTTTTCCAAGGCTGCTGTGCTAGCTGCCATCATTAGGTTCAAATCATAAGAATGTTATGCAGGACTAGCTAGTTAGTAAAGCAGATGCAGAATATCAGTAACAACTTCAGAAATGCGTTTTGCCTTATGTATTTGAATTTGGAAAATTCAGGACTTGTGGCATAGTGGTTTATCTCTCTTCCTTTTTAGCCAATATATGAACTGTCACTCAGACATATCAACTGAGAAAGTATTACAAAAAATAAAAAGGAAGCTGTGGATATGAGACCAGTGGAGATTAAAAAAAAAAAACAACAACAGAAAATTCTCCAGAGAATGTCTTTGTATATAATAATATTTGAGACCACCACTGATAAGTTAAACTGGTACTGGTAGAAACACAGTGAAGTAGTTCATATTCCAAGATCTTACTTAGAATATGCAAGAGCTGTTTGAAACTAATTAGGCCGTAAGTTTAAAACATTCTCTTATATTGGTATTTTAAAATATGTATTCCAATCACATTAACAGCCACAAAATTATCAGTTTAAACCTAGAAATGGGTATTTGTGTCAGGTCATGGAGCAGATCAGCCTGAGAGCCAGCACAAGGCATGTGCACGACAAACAGGGAATCACACCCAGCCAGCACAGGTTTGTGAAAGGCAGGTCCTGCTTGACCAACCTGATCTTCTTCTATGACTGGGTGGCCTACTTAGTGGATGAGGGAAAAGCTGTGAGTGTTACCTACCTTTAATAAAGCCTCTGTTGCCATTTCCCACAGGATTCTCCTAGAGAAACTGGCTTCTCATGAATTGGATGGCTTTCCCTAGGACTTAATTGTGGCCAGTCCTATTTAATACCAGTATCTGGATGAAGTGATCAAGTGCACCCTCAGTCAGTTTGCAGATGATGCAAAGTAAGACAGGAGTGTAGTAAGGCTCTGTAGAGGGATCTGGACAGGTTGGATTGATGGGCCAAGGCCAGTTGTATGAGGTTCAACAAGGTCAAGTGCTGGGTCCAGCACCTATGTCATAACAGCCCCATGCAATGCTACAAACTTGGAGAAGGGTGGCTAAAAAGCTGCTGCCAGAAAAGGCCATAAGGGTGTTGGTTGACTGCATGCAGTCATCATGTAAGTGTAAGTAACGTTACAGGTTTATAAGCTTATGCCAAGGGAATTTCAGCTGGACTCACTTTCCTTGTAATGGGATTTGAGTCCACTAATGCACCAGTAGTTCTGGCAGGACTCAAACTCTCTGTTTCTGGGGGGATTTGTGCCTTGAGAATCCACAACTGACTGATGAGAGTGAGACAAAGCATAGTATTAATAAACATTTTTCTTAAGCAATGCACACACAGTGACTCTGTCTAATGTTTGGGGATCCAACATTAGAGGTAGGCTAATCAGTTACCAGTGTGTGCCTAAGTGCATGCTTATCCCATGCAAGACCTGTGTGTGTTTGTCCCGTGCAGATCGTTGGCAGTGTATGTTAATCTTCATTGTTCTAAACCTCTTCAGATGGAGTGGTTCAGTACTGGCTTCTGCACAGTGGCTGTTCTGAGAGCCTTGATTTCATCAGTAGGCCCAAGTCACAATACTTTTCCTTTGAGAGTTTGAGTAGATCTCTTTGCCACCTGCTGTTGTTTATTCTTAATACTTCACATCTACATTTTTGAAATGAACATGGAAAGTGTTTAGGACTCCTTCAGAGGAAGGATTTAAAGGTCTAGAAGTAAGGCTAAAGGAAACTTTTTTTGAAAACTGTGAAATTTTAGGTAAAACATCACCAAATATATTGCATTGCAGGGAAATATTTTAATATTACATCTTTAATACAGTGAAGAATTTCAGCTCAGAAAAAAAAAGATATAATAACATACACTAAATTCTGAACACTCTGCTTGTTGCATTTTAGTTTGAATGGGTATCAGTGACAGCAATATCTGCCCAGCTGAGCCGCAGCTTTAATATTTTAGCCATCTTCAAATTGTTTTCACCTTCAGAATACATAAATCTATCTTGATTTTGGAGTGTCCAAGTCTTCTTTTTTTCATAGATTTCATTACAAAATGTCTTGTTCAGCTATAAAACTTTCACATTTTATATAGTAATTACTCTGTTTCTTCCATAAGATTACATGGAATACATTGAGCAGTTTTGCATTACAAAAGTGGAACATAAATTATTATTTAAAAAATAATAATTATGCATAGTACTTGCAGAGGTGTCTAAGCTCAAAATATAGGCAATATTTTTGCCAAAATATGTGAGACTGTTAAATTTTTTTCAAACCTTAGGTCTAAGCTTGCATCCACAATTGAATCTAAGGTGTCATATGATGAAAATTTCAATCATGCTAAATGATAGCATATAAAGTATAATAACATAAAGTATAATAACATATAATGTAATAAATTTGAACTCTGATACTTTGGGAAGATGATGTTTTGAGGGGCAATATTCCATAAACAGCATAGTGTTTTGGCAAGTCTGCAGCTCAGCTGTAGTTGTTGCTTGAAACAGCAGCTCTGGTGAATATAGATAGATGTTAAGCTGAATGAATACTGATTTCTGCTGATCTTTTTTTTAATGTTTCTTCTAGTATCTTGGCATTTTATTTTATTTTTACTTACCACTTTCCTTTTAAAAAAAACAAAACGGTGAAACACAATTCACCTTTTCCTGTAGTCTCTGTATATAAAATAAAATAAATAAAATAAAATACTGCTGTTCTATTTCAGTTTTCTCATCCTTATCTGTTTGCATTTTCAGCTTTTTCATTTTTTGTTTATAATGTATTTCTCTTCCTATTTCTCTGCTTAGCCATTTGAAGACCGTCTTCTCTGAATGCATTTTTATTCCTTGATATTCATTTATTTACCTCACAGATTAAGCATTACTGTACTATGTTGAAGGTCTTTTCCCTGAATTTCCAGTAATTATTATTAGTTACATTTGTTAAGCTATACTGGCAGTTTTCCAACACAACTGTCTCTTTAAACAAAGCTACTAATTTGTATTATTTAATATTTCAAAATAGTATTACAATTCCTTCCAATTATTCTGTGCCATGATATAGCATCCATGATTGTTTAACTGTTAAGTGCCTGTAACATACCTTTCATGTATATGTTTGCTATTTTTAAATATTCATATTATCTTCCAATTATTGTGTGAATGTTTCCTTTTCCTCATTACAGTAGCATTTCATTTCTGTGTAAAGTCTGTCCTGGCTGGGGTCTATAGGATAATTTATTATAATAATTTGTAATATACCAGAAAATATCACTTGTACTTTTTGTGCTTTTCAGTCTAATTATTAGTTCACTGGCACAATTTCAAGTGCTCTGACCTTTTTTTTCCCATGTAGTTTATCCCAAACTGAATAAGCAGCAGCATGTTCCTGATAAGCAACTAACCACATTTCTTTTGTTGCTTGATATTCTGTATTTCACTTAAAGCAAACTGTAGATGTTCACAAAACCTCTCTTCAAATATCTTTCATGTCTGAATTTATCAATGTAATTCACTCAGATATGCCATGCTATACCTCTTCTGTTTCTTTGTTGGTTTTTTTTTTTTGTTTACTGTAAAGTGAAAGATCAAAGAGATGATTTTCTACATGACCACAGAATTTCATTAGCAGCTACAGTTTTACTAGTATTTCAAACTAACAGTCAAACATTGATATCTATAATCACAAGATTAAGGTTTTCATGGCTACTTTGTCACTCTCTAATAAAGGCTGTTCATGATATACCATGGAAATTGCACAAACTGATCCTAACTCAGCAATGTTATGCTGAAAATAAACTTCAGATAAAGATGCATAAAGCTGTGAAAAATGCCAAGGAAATGATAAAACCCCCACCTCAATAATCTAATATTCCAAAGAAGTTCTGCCTAAGCCAGAAGTTTAGGCCAAGTGTGCAAAGTGTATGTCTTAATTCAGTGAGGAACATATACTTGCATATATGGATTCCCTATTAAATTGTTACTGCTTTCAAGTACAGGACAGACTGAAAATGCAGTTTTCAATAAAACAGCAGTTGCAAGTCAGTAATTTGTTTTCCAAAGAGCAGGGAACTTCCAATCAGTCCAGTAAAGTAAAGCCCAGAAGTATTTACAATAGTACAGTAAGCAAGTAAATATACACTTTTTCCTGAGGCTCATAAATATGAATTCATAGTCCTTTGAGCTGATCATGTCCTGTGTTTCCCAGAAAAACTGGATGAAATATTTTAAGTACATTCTCAGTTATTTGACAGCAGAAATGGCAGGAGACCTCGACAATGGAGTCTTTTAAATGCTCTATCTGGGGATTTCTATGCAGGGGTGGTTTATTCAAAATTTCTTGACACTAAGAATAAATAAATATTGCTTTCTTGTTTTTTAACTGCAATATGCCTAAGTAGTGGGTTTTTTTTACAGTTACTATGGACATGCCTGTATTATGGACATGCCTGGTGAATGTGCTTGGTTATATAAAGTCATTTGATTTCAGTTACAGAGAAACACTGTACAGTGAATAATTGGAATTAATTTTCACTGTACTGCCAGTGAAGTGAATCATAGCCCATCAAGGCAGCAGCATGAAGTTTTTTAAATGAGACTCCAAACGATAGCTCTTTAGCTCAAGCGTCATCTATGCTTACAGTAATGATTAGGAACTGATTGGATCCAGGGCTAGGGCTGTATTCTTACAAGTATTACATTTTTCATATCCTCATACCTTTATCTGATCTTTCACTTTTGTTGCTATAATGATAGCGAACAATGGTAAAAAATAACAGGGGGATTATTGTTTCTGTGATATATCTGTTGAAGTGAAATATGTGTGAAAATTAGAATTCTCTAATAGCAGAGTTAATTTCCATTGGGACTTATCCCTTTTATTAGGTAAAATTACCTGTCTACATTTTTATTCTGTCTCTTCTGGTTTAGAAAAATTTTATTATTGGGATTGGTCGCATTTAGTAGAAATTAAGTTACCTGGAGAAAATTGATGAAACAGCTTCCCTTTTTGAATAGGTGCTTTTGCTCTGAGGATGCGATTTGCAATTTTGTTTTTCATGCAAGATCTTCAACAAGTTATTTTTAGAGCTTATCATGAATCTGTTCATTCAGTATGTTTCTACAATAACTGTACTTCAGTGTACAGTACTTGTTCACTGCAAAGATCCTAAACAAAAAAAAAATTCAAAACGTCTGTCCTATGATTTGTCTTTTACTCATCTCAATTCAACATATCTCAAAGTGAACATTTCATGGAAGGTAGGGATGAGAGACTGTGGAAACCCTGAGTAGGTCAATTTTCATTGAAGCACCTATTTTAGTAAAACAGTTTTAGGATGTGCTGGGGGGAGATGTGTCTCTGGGAATGATGCTCAAAACACATCATCCATAGTGTTTGGGAACCTGAAAAGTATTAAGTCTGATCTGTTATTCTTAGACCATCAAAGATAACTCATTTGTTTAGGAAATTATACAAATGTCAAATAGTTAGACTTAAAAAAAAAAAAAAAAAAAAAAAAAATAAATAAACAGTGAGTGCAGCCTTACTTAAGTCCAAAACACATGACATTAAACTGATTATCTGTGTATGTTAGGAAGAAAATCATGTTATTTTGTCAAAATTCCTTGAAACTTATCCGCACAGTTAATTTTTTTTCTGCTGTCTCCTGATCTCTGAGGGCACGACTAACAATAATGTGTGGTAACTTTCAAAGATGAGTAGCTTTTTTTCCTGCTAATGTGTGTTAGTGTGACACACACACACATATTCATGCCAACATCTGCACATAAGAGTTGTAAAGAATCTTTCTTTTTATGTGAATCTATGGGGCATGGTTCTCATAAAGTAGCAGTAGAAACTGTGAAACAGGAGTTTTTTAACTCAGTGTGCTGGTTTAAAGGTAAACCAGCAGGAGAAATGGACCCACCACAAGAGAGTTTATAAGTCAGAGTTACAATTT
>JAWWEW010000112.1:72833751-72874514 GCA_035583185.1 Anabacerthia variegaticeps | reverse complement strand
TAGAGGGGGTAGAATACATAGCTTTGATCACCCCCCACACAGTGATAACTGGTCCCACCTGCTGAACTAGGACACTCAGGAAATTTGACATACTGGGACTATGTTTTATTTATAAAAAACAATGCAACATAAGTGGTTGAAAGTATTATTTTAAGATTGTGAGGTCAAGTTTAAAGAAATGAAAAATATTAAACTTGAAGGAAGAGCATTTCTTGTTCTACTTAGAAATGTATTCAATAATCTGTTAATTTATAGTATGGGAAATAGTTTGTTACTAGAAAATAATTTGTATTGTGCTAGACTTTTTTATTATGTAGATTGGTATTGTAGAGAATTCTAGAATAAGTGTCTTGTCAAAAATGTATCAAAAATAATTCTTGAAATTCATGGTAATTGATTTTCTTTATTAGTATTTAAACTATTTTCTTGATAGAAAAGTAATTGAGCTCTTTCAGATATCATGTGCAGCATTCAGCCCTGTCACTTCCATGACTTATGATTTTCAAGTTAGTCTAAAAATGATCCTCCTCACCCTCAAAAAGTCTATTGAAATAGCGTATATTTCATAATTCCAAAATGTAACAGCAAAACTAGTGTAAGATCTACACTTATATAATTGCTACAGTGTAATAACAAAGAAAAGACAATTCAGTTGGAAAAGCCTCAAGAGAAGCACAGTGTCATTGCTCTTCTCTGGAATAATCCAGTTGTTACTAGGGATGTACATAAAGGTGTACTTTTGCTGAAAGAGCAGTAACAGCTTAGATATTTGAGCAATTTCTGGCTGTCTTTGTAATTTTAGAAAAGGATTTTATCTTTTTTATCTATTAATTATAGCTTAACAGGGGAATATTGTGATATTGTTGAGAAACCAGGAGACCATATGCAAAGAAGTTTCACTAGTTGCAAATTTTCTCTACATCCAGAAGAGAAAAAAAAAGAAAAACAAACAGCAAAACCCAATAGTTTTGTTACGGACATGAGTTTAGAGAATTGGAAAGAGAAATTATTTCAAGTACAGAGTCAAAGAGCCATTGAGGTTGAAACTGATCCTAGATATCAACTAGTCGAAATCCCTGATCAGTGCATGGTCAACTAGACCAGGTTGCCCAGTGACATGTTCCATCAACTTCTGAGTATCCTTGGGGATGGAGACTCTATAACCTCTTTGAGCAACCTGCTCCAATGTTTGAATGTTCCTACAATAAAAAATGTGCTTTTATATCTTTAAATGGAACTTCCTGCATTTCAATTTGTGCCTGTTAGCTCTTCTTTCACTAGGTACTGCTGAGAAGTTTCTGTCTCCATGTTCTTGACTTCACCTTCCCCTTCAGTTGTTTGTATCCATTCAGCAGATCTCCCTGAGCCTTCCTCCAAGCTAAACAGTCATAGCTCTCTCAAGTCTGTCCTCATATGGCACGTACTCAAACCTATTAAACATCACCATAACTCTTTGCTGTATTCATTCCAGTATGTCCTTGTTTCTCTTGTGCCATCAGACCTGGAGCCATCAATCCAGATGAGTCTCATGAATTGCTGAGTTGACATCAAGGATCACTAATGTATTAACTCAGTAAAGATCTTAACTAAGATTATTTTGTCAGGAGTGGTTTTGGTTGGAAGACCATTAAAGGTCATCTAGTTTCAACACCCCTGACAATTTCAGGGAACCTTCCACTAGATCAGGTTACTAAGAGCCCCATCCAACCTGGCCTTGAAGATCTCCAGGGATGGGTAGTACCCAGCTTCCCTGGGCAGCCTGTTCCAGTGCCTTGACACCCTTATAGTAAATAATTTCTTCCTAATATCTAATCTAAACCTACTATCTTTCAGTGTGAGGCCATTCCCTTTGTCCTGTCTCTACATAACCTTGTGAAAAGTACCTCTCCAGTCTTCTTGTAAGCCCTCTTTAGCTACTGCAAGGCTATTTTGAGGTCTTCCCGAAGTATTCTCTTCTCCAGGCTGAACAGCCCCAGCAATCTCAGCCTGTGTCCATAGAAGAGGTGTTTTAGCCCTATGATCAGCTTACTGTCTCTCCTTTGGATTCTTTCCAACAGGTGGTTTTGTGTTGGAGGTCCTGGAGGTGGCCGCATTACTCCAGGTGGAGTCTCACAATACCAGATTAGATGGGGATGATCACCTCACTCAACCTGTTGGCCACTCTTCTTTTGATGCAGCCCAGGATGCAGCTGACTATATGTGTTGGCTGCAAGCTCCCCTTGCTGAGTCATTTTAAGCTTTTGGTCCAGCAACACCCCCACCTCCGTCTCACCAGGGCTAATCTCAATCCATTCTCTATCCAGTTTATATTTGTGCTTGGAATTGCCCTGATCCAAGTGCTGGACCTTGCACTTGACCTTCATGAGGTTCTAATATAGATAATATTACTTAACTATCCATCCACTTCCTAATTGGGCAGTAGTTAGGCTGGAATTTGTCTACAGCTGCCTGTCATGGGTTTTTTTCTTGTTATGTTGTGTGTTTTATTCATTATGCATTTGTATCTCTCTACTCACCCTTATCTTCTAGAATGAAGCAAAACTTCACATAAAACAAGGAATAAATTATAACAGTAATGACATTTTAAAGTGTTTTATAGATTTCATCTTATAAATATCAGAAACATTTTAAGTCAACTACCACAGATTTCATCCTCGGGATTTGCATTTTATTTTTATTAAAGCTGATTGTTAATAAGTTTACCCTGGTACCTTCAGTATTTAAATAAAGCCTAGAGCTTTGATAAGATTTATTGAATTTAAATAAATGTAACAAGTTTTTCAAATGAGCTAGCTTATATATACCCTAGGCAGAACAAGACTAAATTAGGATCTAGTGCATAAAATTACTGCTAAGTTTTTTCTTCCTTAGATTTGTGACAGTAATTTGAGTAATATAATCTTTATTATATTAGCCATTTTTTAAGTGATTATGGGACATGTAAAACATTGTATGATGTATAAGATGTTGACACTATGCATGATATAAAACCACTTCTGTTTTTTATTTTATATTTGAGTTTTCTAAAAATATCTTTTTTATTATAGCTTATAATAATCATACATTTTTAAATCAAGTCTAAGACCCTAGCATCTAATAATTAATTGAGATTTCAGTGTGTGTTCTTATAAAAATAAAGATATGCCTGCATCAAAATGTAGGTGGGGAGGATGAGTGCATAGGAGGTTGATTTTTTCCATATTAATAGGTTTTATCCCATTAATTAATTAAGCTGATAAAATGATGGATTGCAAAAAGTTGTCAATTGAGAATTGTTAATCAATAAGAGGTAGCATATCCTGCAGTGATCTACTTCCATCCAAATGATGTGCAAAAATGTTATTAATCATTTTGATCCCATTGTAAAAAATTGCAGATGACAAAGTAATGCAGAAAAGTGGGAGTAAGTCAAATTTGACACATGTCAAAATGTCTTGCATGATGAAATGAGTTTGCTGAAACAATTTTATAAAACCCCATCTATTTGAGAATAGAACTGATGTCAAAAAGAAAAGGTATCTGTTTGGTTTTGTTTTGGTTTTTTTTTTTTTTTTTTTTTTTTTTTTTTTTTTTTGTTTGTTTTTTTTTGTTTGTTTTTTTTTTTTTTTTTTTTTTCCCTGAGTGCAGTAACTGAAGGTCTAAGTGACACAGCTGGTTAGCAGCTTGAAAAAAACCCAACACTTCCAGGAAATTGCAGTAAATCTGGAAAGTATGATAAAAATGCTAGCTACAAAAAAGGAACCAGTGTTACCTCAGTACTTTTTTTTTAGGAAATTTTGTGGAGCATGATGTCTGACAATTTTAGTATTTAGTAACCATCTCTATTACAAAAATATAATGTTAGGGAAAAAAGGCTGTTAAACAGCAAAGAAGAACTGAAACATTTTAATTTAATTACTCATATTTTCTTTTTCTTAATGGGAGAATTTCCCTTTCCTGTACTCTGAGACACAATATCTACTTGTGTATAATATCTTTGATAGTTTGCTCTTTCTGTGAGTATGTGAATCTTGCTCTTGTAACAATTAGAAGAGCCCTTTATGCAAAATTCCTAGAGTGAAGTGATAAGAATTAAGTCTGAGATTCTTTTATTGTTGAAACCTATAGTCACTCATCCTCTTGATACATAGAGTTCACGGTCTACTGCAGCTATTGCTCTTACATACCATTTCTGTAGCTGCTGGTTAGACTGTTGGTGCAATATACTTTAGTGAAAGTGTCCTATAAATAAACAGATAGAAACTTCATGACTTGTTTGAATACATACACTTTGCATCTATTCAGCTATTAAGTCTGGTTCAGGCAGGCACAGCCAAATAGAAATTGACTAGAATAACTCTGAATAAGTGGAAATAATGTAAATTAAGTAATTAGGGTTTGTGACAGTTTAGTACTTGAATTTTTCCTCGGCTAAATATGCAGATAATGGTAAAGGAGCAAACAAAAAACAATGGCAAAAGTCAGTTCTAGACAATGCTACATTGGTCAAAAGGTAGGCTTTATCCTATTTAAAAGCCACTGTAGGAAATATTCCAAACATTTTAGTCTAGTTGAATTCATATAAGAAATTGCTTCTGTACAACAAGAAAATTTCCTCTACAAAATACTTTGCCTCTTTTAAAATAAATAAATAAATATATAATTCTGTATCTCTAAGGAGATTACCTTGTTGGTTATTAGATCGGGACCCTCCTCTAAAGACTCAAAAGGTGTTGTAGGTGAAACAATCATGAGTTACCACAGCTGTTCAAGACTTTGCCAAGAAAAGAATTAGCCATGCTGACATAAGAATATCTAAAGTAATGAAACATTGTGCAATATTACTGAGTGTCAGTAAAATGAATGTGAGTAAACCCACTGTCTTTCAGTAACTTTTTGTTGCTGAACAGTAAATCTTGAGAAGTAGCTCAGCAGTTAGAAACGAATGTGTTAACTGAGCCAGTATCAATTGAAACTGTCATGATATGACACTTTCTTACGTTAAAATACTTTGCTATGTTAATAAAGTAACAACTGCTATATCATCTAACTGCTCTACCATCTATATATGATACTGTTAGCAATTACTTTTGAATTATATGTCAGGATCCCCCAGATAAAAGGTCCAAATATGGACTTGTTCTGGACTTGTGATATGTTACTCGCATTTGGCAAAGGTAATAATTTCTAGTAGCAGCTTTCCAGGACCTGTGAGGTGGTTATCGAGAAGCTTCATCTGGGCTTTTCAGAGAGGAACCTGGCAGGAAGAGAAAAGGCAACAAGCATAAACTGAGAACCTCCAAGGGTGGAAATTGCCTAGCCTCTCTAAGCAGCCTGGGCAGTCAACACTGACTGGGTAAATCTGGCAACCTGGTCTGATCATGTAGATGCTTTGAACAGAAAATTGCACTACAGACCTGGTGTCTCTCCCCACCTGAATTGTACAATGATCCTGTGAAAGATACTAGAAAAACAATTTATGTCAAAATAATGCAAGTCGCTGATTAAAATAAAAATAGCAATAATGTCCTAATAGAGTGCTGGTGGTTTCAAAGAAAATGCAGATCTTATGACAAGACCAAAACCTTCTCATGAGGTGTAAAATTTTCTGTAATGTAGCAACATGAACAAGGCCATTTTGGATGGACTGTAAATTTAAAAGGAAATTATTACAGTTCTTGGTTTTTCAAATCAGTGGCAAGGAAATGCACTCCTGTGAACAGGAATAATGTTTAAGCTCTTGTGCATTCAGACTGTTAGGCAGGTTTAAAGAAATGAAACTTTGCTTTAACCTTCCTCTTTTTATCTTACGGATGAATTTTCTCCAAAGGGAATGTAACTAGACTTCAACTCTCAGGTTAACAATCCCAAAAATTTGAGGTGGTTGAAGAAGTTTATATTTTGACTTAGGGTCTTAAGCTGAAGAGACACAGTGGATTAAACAGAAGCCTTATGAATTTTTTTAAAAAAAGTAGCTTCCTTTATTTAAAAAAAAAAAAAAAAAAAGGTAACAGGCAGTATGTGTGCTGCCTGTATAGAAGTAAAATTACTAAAATGCATTTTCAGTGTGTGTGTGTGGTTTTGTGTATATTATACAATTACTATATGATTGTACTGAGTGACTGTGTAAACAACTGAGAATAGATAGTGTACACTTCCCTTTGCATTTTTAATTCAGGGTTACTAAATCAATGCAAAATGTTAGCAGCAAAATTCTTACTAGGAGACTCCATTTACATTGGCTAAAAAAAATCCATTATGGTAGAATATTCTATAGTTGAAGAGTCTAATTAAAAATAACTATTAACCATTTTACAGTTTCTATGTCTAGATTGTATTTAAGTTCTTCATTCATTTGAATAAAATAAGTGGGACAAAAGCTTTTCGGAAAATTATCATCAAAAGCAAATACAATCAGTGTTTGTATTTCCTTTCCCCAGTGTTATTAGTAGAAGCAATAAAATGCTTCCAAAATTCCATTTCCTCTCACATTAATGTGATTGTTTATCAGGGTTATATTTTATAGAGTTAATTTTCACAGACAAAAACATCAATATCTGCAAGTACCCACTTACATACCATGGCGTGCTATTGCCACGTACTACTCAACATTTACTTGCAGTTTTCTTTCTGAAGTTATTTGTAGCTGTATGCATAGATTGGATTCAGTATAATTTTAAAATCTGTCTTCTTAGAGGTTATGTACCAAATTTCAACCCTGTACAAATGAGAAAACATCCTCCCTGTTTTTTCTTTGAAACTACTTTATGTAAAGTAGTCCGTCAACAAGCTGCTTGGAAGTAAAATGTAAATGAAGAAGCAAACAAGGATTATTTTAACCTGCCATAGGCACTTCTGTAACAGAAATTAATCAAGGATACCTTGAGTTGTTTGTTGGTAAATGAACATCCTACAACTGCACACAGTAGCAAGACAGGGAAGCTTTATACAGTTGTGAAGATAAATGCTTATCCTTTGTCCCCACCTTGGTCACGTGGCTGTTATGGTCAGGATCCATATGTTATAGTTCCCACATCCTTCATGCGAGAGCTCCTGGTACTGCCAAGAGATGCTTTACTGCCCAGCTGATCATGGGTCACTTTATCCCCTCAGCTGGTTTGGTCACGGCTTGTCAAGAGCTCCTGAGTTCACAGAGAAGGCCCAGGGGGCACTGCAGGGTTGGAAGGGAGAGGATGCACAATCACACATTGTCATCCGCAGTGCAGTCCCTCAGGACGTATTATGGCTGTACAGCAATTCCATTTTGCTCAGGATTGCACCTTGTGTTGGAATGTCCTCTTCAGATTTCCTTGTTTCTAATTGCTATTGTAACCTTTGCAGAATTTTTCTCTCTGTCATCTAGTTTATCCTCACTTTCATCTCCAGTACTCTAAGATAAAGAATAAGTGCTGTTTAGTATTGTGTTTTCAGATAGATAAGTCTTCTTATTTTTCCTTTAAAGAATAGAAACATGCATGCATTCATTCTAAAAAATGGAATCATTGATCATTGCCAAGTAAGATAAATATTCTTTGTAATTAAACTTATCAGAAAGCCATTTCAGGATGTACTAATTTGTTAATGTTGTTAAAATGTAGATTGATAAAATCCTAATTTTACACCATTCCTCCTCAATTCATCCTGATAAGTAAACTACAGAGAATTCTCTTGCTTGTATTTCTTCATTCTAGATAAGCATAGGAGACACTGTTACTGCACTTCTGGAAACTTGGCCCTTGATTTCTCTTACTTTCAAATAACGTTCTTTTAAGAACAAAACAGTTACCAGGAGAGTTGACTATTTTGGAGATAACATATAATAACAGAAGTGATTACATGTGACAGTATTACATTTTTAAGTCATTATTTCCAGCAGCTATTTTTCCTCAGTTAGTAAATATTCTGGATTATTTTTGTGTTAGATGATCTTTTTTTTTTCCTTACAGTAATATTCTAGTTCAAGAATATTGAAACTGAGTTGTTAAAGCTCTGAAGAGGTGCCAAGTTATGTGCATAGTTTTTTTGTCTGTGTTGTTCAGATTGGGATATCTGATTGTCCTGTTCTGTGTGATTGTCCTGTTCTGTCATATGGGACATATATTATTTCCTGATTGGTTATTTTTCTGATTTCATCTCCAACTTGGCTCCACTGGAGACAGTTGCAACCCATATTCACTTGTATATGGTTTTGTTTCCATCTAATGACTGAGATTTGCATTTCCTATAGTATTTTTTTAAAGAAATTATCTGTTATTCATTAAGGTTCTGTTAAAGTAATAAGACCAAAATTCACCAAAAGATCTGTTTTCTTTGGGCAGTTACATCTTCTGTCAGTTTCTAGTGAGTTGGATTCAGATTCTTTAAGTTTAGGCCTGCTAGTTGCCTCACAAACTAATAGTTTGAGTTATGTTTTGCAAAATTCTTCATATTGATCCACAAGTTTTAATTTAAATTAGTTTTAGTTTCTTACTTTACTGTTTTCTTTCTGCATCAGCTGGAATATCATCAATAATGCACAGTCCATAAAAAGTCATCCACTGTGGAATTAAGCCTTGCTGCTTTGATTAATACCTCCAAGTTCTTAATAGCAATGGAAATGAAGTGCACATAATTTTTTTGGCCAGTAAACCCTTACCAAATTAAATGAACAGTGCCAACAGTGTTTCACATTGTAACTTACTACAGTAGATATAACTATATAAATGCTCATAACGTCAGTAGACAACAGCAGAACTTGGTGTAAGGTAAGACAAGAAAAATAAAGGAAACTCTTACATGCTACAACATAGGGTGGGATTTTGAGGGTTACACAGTACACACAATACCAACTGAGCAAAAAGTATATAAATGCATGAATTTATATTATTTTATTGGGAATAAAATCTCTGTATATTGGTTTGGAAAGGACATTCTGAAAATGGTGTTATTTGCAGCTCTGTTACATGGATATATTGCTCGGGCAACAGTATTCCATAATAGCTATATAATTTTTGTCATTACATATCTATATTTACATATAGTTTATAAGGAATTCTTATTTTACAGCTTTCTAAGTCTTATACTGTATATCTTGCTCTGAACTTTCCTCTTTCACATGTACGTATCCACACACACATACACATACACACATACTGTGTGTTTTAAGGAGTGTTTCAAGAGCTGTTGACAGAGATTAAATAGATGCTCTAGATTCCTTGTCACTGTAATTTCCATTAAATTTTGATTAAAAGAATAGCATAGACCAATCACTAATCTCTCAGGAATTATTCTCCTAATAACTAAAATTAAATGTAAATGACAAAATACATTCTATTGTGTGATTTCATTTTAAATGCTTCAACTGATCAATAACTATCAATAATTTTGTGGTGTATCCCATAAACTAAGGACAAATTCTCTAGAACTTACTCCCTAAACAGTCTTTCTGGTGTAGAACTTTCAATTTTAAAATGCTCTTCATTTCATATCAATTCTTTTATGCTAAGGTACGAAGAACTGCCTCCTGGCCCTTTCCCTATCGTTGAGCAAGCATATTCACATTTACTTCACAAATATATTTGTTTCTAAAGAGCATAGTGAAATAGTGACAAAGAGAAGACATATGTAGAAATGTACATTTTAAAAAGTTTTAAAATATGTGAAAATGGATGTCCATGTTTTCTGCAAGATGTAATATTTTCCTTCACCTCTATTCCTGTAATAGTGCTTTTAATTTTCTCTAAATGCTGCTATGTCAGTTTAGCAAAGAGGAAGTAGAATAAATCTTTTTTCTTACTTATAGAGAGAAGAGAGTTTTAAATTTCAGGCTACCTAGTACAAGAACAAAGCTCCTCCATATAAAGTTTGTGTTTTGCATAATCTGATTGTCTGCTTCAACCTGTTTCTTCTGACTTATGGCCTGTTTCTCTTTTTGTATTTCTGTTAACAGAAAGCTGACCTTGCAGTTGCACCCTTGGCAATTACCTATGTTCGTGAGAAGGTCATCGACTTTTCCAAGCCCTTTATGACTCTTGGAATAAGTATTTTGTACCGCAAGCCCAATGGTACAAACCCGGGCGTCTTCTCCTTCCTGAATCCTCTCTCCCCTGATATCTGGATGTATATTCTGCTGGCTTACTTGGGTGTCAGTTGTGTGCTCTTTGTCATAGCCAGGTAACATGTCAACTTTTGTGATTTTTTTGGCAATTGTTACCAATTTTTTCTTACTAATAATTGTCAAAAGTCACAAAAATTTTCTTGCTTTCCTACTCTTATAATTAATCTTCATGATGTACAGAAGAAGAAGTAATGATGAGGGTTCTCACTATTGGTATTCTCCACTGCAATACCAAGTCTCCAGTTTGTTATGCCACTGAGGCTTGAGAATGTTAGCTAGCTTTCTTCTTCTATTTACAAATTTACAGACACTAGGAAGTTTTAAAAATACCTTTTAGCAATATCTCTGCATTTAGAAACACAGAGTTGATGTTTTATTTTATTAGCTCGATTTATTTTTATGCTATGGTGCTTAATGTCAAATTGAGTACTTAGCTGCCCATGTTAATTCTATATGTCCAAACTGGGCCTCTACCTGTTACAAAACAGTTTATGTAGATTAGTATCTCGGAAGTAGAGTAACAACACTTTTTGGTTTGTTTGTTTGTTTTTTTTTTTCAAATTGTGTGCTGGGTAAAATCCCTGAGATACCTTACAGAATTTAAAGTCTCAGAGTTGAATGTATTTGGAAGCTTAGTTGAGCTTTTGAAATTAAGGAACTCAGTACATCAATTGTTAAATTAAAAACTGATTTGATTCAACACAGATAAGTAGAAAAAAATATCTTGTCAAAAATTCTCAATATTTTTACCTTTTCCTTCTTAACTCATTAGGGCTGAGTCCAGATGCTCAGAGAAGTACAGTCTTACATGTAACTTTGGCTTTTACTGTGACAGCAAAGGAAAAGAATTCAGAACAGGAAATCTGCTGTTGTTGACTGCTGGAGTGAAGAATGTAATCTCTTTTACACAACTCCTAGTAGCCACTTGCAATTTTTTAAAAATCAAATACATATAAACTATATTGTCTTTTACTTCTTAATAAGATGGGGTCTTTTTGTTTGAGGTGATAATGCGATCTCACCAGTCCTGAGATTTCTGTGATTTCATTCTGTGGTTCACAGTAGAAGCTTCATGTTTTTCTTTTTTTATTGTGCTGTAGGGAGTATCAGGATTCTCCATCTGTCTTTGATACTCTGTTTCATTTTAGAGAAGTTTTATCATTACCCTACTAGGGAGAATCAATATTTTCAGAAACCAGTTAAAAAGTAATTTACCACCTGTACACAAAGTACATGAGTAACTGAAGTAATATAGATAACACTGAAATATACCGTGTAATGAATAACTTTACTGTGTGCCTTCTTTAAAAGTCTGCTTTAAAGAGCAAGACTTATGTTGAAAGTTTCTTGAAAGAACAGTAGACTTTAGTGGACTATATAACCAGAGAGTTTCAGAAGTGTTCCTGTGATATAGGTATGCCTGAAAACACAGCTGAACATAAATCACAACTGTTATCTTGTGAAATGCCTCATGTAAACTATTTATGTGTATGTCCAAAAGTTTTAACTCTACTGTTATCTCTGAAGGACATTTTCAGCATGATGCACAGTGCTTTTGACAGGCAGCTTCCACTAATGTTAGGAGGAGTTGCATGGCTGAGTTCTTACTTATGCTTTTAAAATGTGTCATGACATAACTTTTAGGAAAGATAGATTGTCTTGAGATAGATTGTCTTCAAGCCTTTTTTAAAAAAAACAAAACAAAAAACAACATCAACAACAACAACAACAAAATTTCAGCCACTTCAGCTCGGTAGCAGAACTGGAGTTAGTGTTTGCATTTATACAGAAGCACCAGATAGTAGACCAATACTGCTGAATTTTTTTTTTTCCTCACTTGTCTGTTTTTGTGACCAGCAGCATAAATTCCTTATATAATTTGAAGCATTATGCTCATTGTGAAGCAATATGAAATATGTTTTATACTGAGCAGAGGTTTGTGGATTTTGTAGAGTTGTATAAGATACCTTTTTTACACCTAAGTTTGTATCAGCCTTCAGATCTAGAGATTTTCAATAATCCGTAGCTTGTGCAATCAAATATTGATAACACATTTAGAAATAAAACATGTAGGATTATGTAAGACAATCTATATATTTTATTAATAATGCAGAATGACTTAATAGTATGTGATAGCATTTTCCAACACTATCCCTCACATAGAGAAACAGGTCTAAGTTAAAAATTAAATCTCCCATTAAATACTAAACATAAAGAACATTATTCAAAAGAAAATCTGGAAAAATAAAATTCACAAAAAATATCTGTCATCTAAACGGAGATACTTTGAAGTGTGGTAGTGAAGAGGGCTTTGCAGGACAGTGGTATGTATTTTCAGTACAGATTATATGTTAGGTATTGCACAGCTGATGTATTTTTCAGTCCTGGTGTTGTGAAACTGTTGGACTGTATGCCACTAAATGAATAGTTTCCACCTAGAGTGTCTTATTAAGAAGATTTCTATTTCATAACAATCCTTCCATAATGAATGTTTAGCCGCTAGTGTTTCGTAATAATTACTATGTGTTTCATAATAAGGTGTACCTCTGTTTGCAGCAGTATTTAGTATGTCTGTTATAATATGATGTTTTGTAATTACAGCTCACCAGAGGATTCAGTGTAGAATATTTATTTTTAAATTTAAACCTCCCATTTTTGTGTCAAATGTTTTGTGATTTTACTGTTTCACCTTGTCTTCCAAACAATGTTGGGGTGTAAGAGGTTGGTACATTGAAAATGGAAAGTACCATTTTGTTGTGATAGTTGGGTTTCACTCTAATTAGTGTTAGGGTTATATTTAGGGAAAGATTAATAAACTACTAATAGGTTCAAGAATCTTTAGTAATGAATTGCTGAAAAGGCTTTCATAGAATAACATGTTAGGCATAAAAGAGGAGAAGTAGAATATAAATCTTTATTAGTCTTTTTCTTTATTTGAAAGAGCATTGGATTTTCCTTCCAATTTGAGAACCAGATATAAAGAGCTGGAATCTTTTCATATGCAACAAGACAAAAAACTAGGAGAGATTTATGTGTTAGCTGGAGGGCTTTTCTATTTCATTTTCCTCTTGTAGTTTCCCCAAAAAGATGATTCTACTTATGAAAGTGCAGATTTTGCATTGAACATAGGAAGACTCTATATGTGTCATCATTCTTTATGGGGAGTTGTAGTAGACCATGATTTCTCCATAGATGTAAAAAAACCTCCTAATCTTGTTTGTTGCAATTGTTGAATCTCAGCAGTTATGGTGATTAGTCTCTGAAAATTCCTTTCTTTGTTGTACAGACTGATGACTGATTGATAAACCCAATCTGCTTGACACTAAGCTTCTTAATTTTCTGTGAACTGAGAAATTCCTATAGCACTTTTTTCTCTTGTGACAACAGTAAGATCTGTTTCTGATGCCAGATAGCAGTGTCTTTGTGTGTCTACTAGAAGTGTCTTGTGTCATCTGAAATCTTGTTGCATTCCAATACCTTCCCGTTATACCTCTGCCCTTTTTTCTTAGATTTGGAATCCCAGTTTGGAATCCAAATTCCAGATTTGGAATTCACAGTTTACATGTAATTTGAAGAAAAACTAATACTGCCAACTCCTTTTTGGAGTTCTGTCAAGTACACAACATTTTCTGATCTGTATAGTGAGAAATCTTGAACAGTGGAATTTCTTTTTATTTCTGTCTGTTGGTGTAAACCATAGTTTCATTTCAAAGCAACATGCTGTTTTCTTAAAGTGTTGTATATCAACTTCATAGACCCATATTGTCCCTTCTTTTCCATTAGTCTGTGTACATGAAACAGACTTTTCTTATTTTTGGTCTCTGCAATATCTAGTGGTAACTGAAAGATCCTTCTATTTCTGTATATGCAATATAAAGAAAATAATTTTCCTACTTTGAAAAATGCTAAATATGTTTTATTTACATAGGTCTTCCAATAATGTCTTTCAAAATTAGTCTTCAGCTGGGTTTTCTGATGATTGTATTTCTTGAGTCTCTTATGTATAATTTTAAACATCCATGTCTTCCTTTATCTTTTTTGAAAATATAGATCAGAGGCTAAATTTATTAAATACTTTTATCAAATCATTTTCCACCTCATTTACAATTTACTGGATTCCTTGCACACTGAAGTATTTCTCTGTAGAGTAAGGTCTTCTTTTTATTGTGGGCATATCTGTCTGTCATAATGAAATTTACTCCTAAGTGACCTTGCTAATATTGAATCATGGGTTATAATTTTAAAGGGCTTGATTTGCCTTTACCTGTAAGGTAAGACTTCATGCCTTTTCCTCCCTTCAGAATTATGCTATTCTACTTTTCCTAAGAAAAGACCTTGTCCTGATTTCAGCTGCCAAAGCATTTGGTATCAACTATTTTTCCTTTTCCTTGTGAGCACTGATGGGAGCACAGTGAACATTGCCTCATCACCAAATTATATTTTTCTCTTACTAGCTGAAATAAAACAAAAGACAGCAAGTTTTAAAAAATGTCTCAACACGTTTATCTTAGTCTTTTCTCTGTGAATAAGCTTAGGAATAGCCTGCTGCTTCAAACTTGAACAGATGCCTGAGCATTATCTCTCTCTGGAGTGCATGCATATCCTTTTACATCTCATCAGTCTTCATTTTTATTTTATATTTCTTGATCAGCTGATTTCTGTCCGTGAGCTTGTCCAATTGATTTTCAAGCTACCTCTTGAAAACTACCTTGATGGAAAGGCAGAGTGAGAGGAAACTACTCTTCCAGTTACTATGGAGCTCTGGTTTCTAATGTTGATATTTATTCACGTTGGAAGTTAGCGTATTTACCCTTTATTCTTAACAAGCATTCTTCCTATGAGAATTTTGTCTCCTGAGGTCTCCCTAGGGAACTAAAGTATATGTTATGAAGTGTTTTCAGGAATAAATTAATCATTCAATAGGGCAATTCAGATGTCACCTCTGAAATCTGCTTCTCTTACAATCTTACAGTATTAAGATAATTTTCCCTCAATTGTAACATGAAGATTTAATTTTGCCTCAGTTTTTTTTAATCCAAGTGGGGATTTTGTCACTCAACTATAAAATGCCTTGTAAGTGAACATGGATGAAGGCATGCAAAAAATTATGCACTTTCCAAAATTATTCCATAATAATTATTTCAAAATCAGAAAATTTTATTTCTTTTAAACCAAGTTGCAATTTATGACCCTTAGTTGATTGCTTCCAAAAGATGCCATATAGTCTGCTTCTTTTCATATAGTTTTTTGATTGGTTGAAAAGCAACTTCTTGTTAATGTTAGAGATCATCCTTATTGTGAGCAGAAAGCAACTGTGCCAGCTTCTAGAACACTGACTCTTTTTGTCAAGTGAACCAGGCTGGATGACAGGAATTTTTCTCTCTCTTTCATAGATTTTTTTTAGCTTTTTAAACTATTTATTAACTTATATGTTTGTGTAACTATACCAAGAAATCCTAGTGTTACATGAGAATGTCCTAAAAAGATTACTTGCTGAACAAAATTTCTTCTTTACATGAGGTTTGGGATATTTTAATTCTAGATTTCCACCATTCAATGAAGTTTCAATAAATGAGGTAATATAAGGAAGATATTTCAATTATATCTTTTAGTTAATTCTTTTTGCACTCATGAGCAAATTATTAAGCATGTTTTTCACTTAGTCTATTCTGTTAAATGTTGCACCAATGAAATTGTACAGTCATGTAGCCTGGACAGCAGTCCCTGGAAACTTTGTAAGCAAGACTTGCCCATGATATTTCAAATATGCTCAAGTATTTCTAAGTATCACTTTTCCCAAAATATGGATGACAGCTTTTGGTTGTATATAGCTGTATACCATTTATCTTAGCATAAATCAGCATCATCTCTTAGAGCATTTAAGTTTATTTTTCTGTGGCCAGCAAACAGATCTGATGGTCCATCTTTTTCTATATAAAAAATGTAAACCATAATGGAGTTATAATTCTTTCTTATGGCCATCATAGTTGTGTGTATTTTAGAAGTTGTGATATAGATCACAATCAGTGCTCTATTGTCTGAATGTTGTGGATGAGGTTTTGTGGCTAAAAGGACACATATAGCAATGAGATAAGCAACAATCTCTCACTTTGCATTTTGACACTTGGATCTCTCTGACTTCCTCCAGAAAAGATTTATCTGGGTTTAACGTCAGTTTATAAAATCTATAGTTTATAAATAAACAACTCAGTATAGACCCCTCATCCTAACCCCTCAGGATTCACTTTAATCACTTCTGAATTCTTTGAATCTCCTTCAGCTGTTCAAGGAGAACCATGACTTTCAAGAGGTCTATAAGTCTACATACATGCACAACATCTATGTCACAACCTCTATTATGGTACTGTTAAAGATCACAAAGAAAAAACTTATCTTTTAATATTTTTAAGATAAATGTCCTCCTTAGATTTTAGGAGGAACCCCCCCTTCCCACCCTCCTCCCCTTCACTAAATCTTTTCAATATTGGTGCTAGATCCCAGATAGTACTTACCATACATCAAAACTACAAAGAAACTACTGTCAGCAAAACAATGGAAATGACTTAACTGAGGATGGCTGAAAAAATCATAAGCAGCTGCCTTAGCAGTCCAACTGAAGATGTCATACTCTCCATTGGCTAAATGGCTAAATGTCTATATACACATTAAAGAAAAATATGTTCACTTGAAGACTATCGATTCTGGATTACTTTCTCTCTAAACTGATTTTTTTTTCCCCCCTCTCTCTCTGGTTATCTAGCCAAACTGCAGAGAGGTGTTGGTGGGGGTCGCCCTAGTAGGTCTAGTGACTTCTGCCTCAAGGAAAGTATCTTGTAATATGCATTTGTTTATAGCACTTGCTTAATCAATATGTTTTATGTCAATTCTTGTTACTTTATAGGTTACCCAAGTAAGATTTTTATACTATTTTAATGAATAGTATAGAAGTATCCTTATGTTGTGTAAAATTGAAGATGGCCTAAAAACTCTTTTCATCCTGTTTTTTTTTATTTTTTTTCTCAGTATTCTGAAAGCCATCACAAGGTTCTTAAATTCGTCATTAATTGGCCAAGAACCTAGATATTTTGAAGGGCTGAACTGAATTGCAACTCTGTTCATCCTTAAGAAATTTGGTGTCTCTTACTACCAGCAACTCAATATCTTCATTCTCACTTCTTTAAGCACCTGATTCCAAAGACAGGATTTAAATCTAGATAGCTATAGATAGATCATTATCTCCAGTTGGCTGGACAGGTCATTTGGTCTGTACCCATTCTGACATCACTTTTATGACTTCCTATGTATAAGTGTTACATACTTTAAAACATTTATTTCCTCTCCACTTTGATGAAACACTGTGATCCAGTCTCATAGAATCTGAGAGATATGTATGGAAGTGTACTTCAAACTCATGTTGAGCTATTTTTTGTTCCATTATTTCTCTTTATATCAGTTACTTGTTTACATGTTAAGCTGAATATTTCACTGTGAAAATGTCAGGATCTTATATATCCTTTTGAATCTCAACAGTACCTTGTATCTTAGGATTCCAAGGGTGTTCTCTAAAACTCTTGCAGAGGATCCAACTGCATAAACCATCTTTTCTAGTAAAATTGCCTAAGTTTTTATTGGCTTCTGAAATGAGTTTACTCACTGTCCTTCTTCCATTTTGATTTTTGACTGGCTAGAATAGTTCTGTTTGATTCATTCTCTTTCACAGAGTTCATTGGTAGACGCCTGCCTGAATGCAATTCACAGTTTATCTAAATCATGATTTCTAACTGCCTGTGACAGCTGCATTTTCATTCCCTTCATCTTTAGAACAAGCTGGGAGATACTGGAAGATACGGTGCTACACATCTTGTCATTTCTTTTCACACACATGTAATCCCAGATTACACACTCATATTTGAGTTTACATGCTCAGCTTTCTGTGACTTTTTTTTTGCACACTATATGACCAAATTAAAATGTATATACTATGAAATTTGCCTATGAAAGTATCTCTGCAGTCAAAACAGTGACATTTCTCATTAGAAATTTACAGTTTTCCTTATCTAATTGGTTTTAATCAACAGTAAAGTAAATGTCCTCTACTTCATTTTGTTTTGTCAAATGTCTTAGATAAACAATTTCTATAAATGTGTCAATATCTAAAGACTGTTTTGTCAAGAATTATAACATCACACAAAATAATGTTTGATATCTACCATGGGCAGTGATTTATTAATTTCTATGTACTATGTTAATATTCATTAGCAAATAATCCCATAGTCCTTGCTTATTAAAAAAAACAGCCTGGGGAACAATTTTATTTAGTTTTGAAAGATTCTTTGCACTGTGATAGCATATGCAGTGGTTCATCCTTATTTTTAACAGCACTTGCTAATTACCAGCACATATAGTACATGAGAAGAATATTGGATTGCTTTTATGAAGTAGCTTGCTTGATAAACAGTTGAGTATCCAGAAAATGGGCAGATATTTGATATTGGACCATTCTATTTTGTCGAAAGTTTTTTCCTCTATATGTGACAAGAAAAGGAAACACAAGTCTAGAGTTGGCACTTTGTGTATTTACTTAGCAAGTGATAGTCTGGAATAATGTTAATTGTGCCTAAAGAGGAGGGTTTCTCTACATATAAAGCTGAAAATTTTAAAGCTAAAATGGTGCTTTGGAGAAAGATCAGTGCGTCTTATTGTTTTTGGAGTTAGGGGACAGAAGGTTTATGTGCTTTAAGTTTGGTTTATTTCATGTGTTTTACTCTGACATGCCTAGCATTGGTGGAGAGAAAAAAACTCTAATTCTCACCATAATGCATAGCAGCAGTTTTCTCATGAGACATGCAAACCAGGTAGTTCTCCAACCTAAAGAACAAAACACAAGGATCTAGGGGAATGGGGATAGCATCAAAAATCCAAGCAGATACCACAGTGTTGTCAAAAGACTTTCTAAATAATTGGATATAAGTGGTAATTTGAAAATGTGCAAGTTAGCTGATTGACTCCTCTTCAATTAAAATCAGTGACTGAATTTACGGAGTGCCTTGTATATTAGAAAATTAGTTCAACTGGCAGCTGAACTGTTGAGGTTTTGGGGTTTTTTGTTTCGTTTGGTTTGATTTGCACTTTTCCACCCCCCTCCAAATTGAAAACAGAAAAGCTGATGTAGGAACATTTTATTTATTGGAGTCATTTCACACATGCATCCTGCTTGGAACACTTGACTTAACAGTGAAAGATTTCCTTGAAAAAAATGTAAGGGTTATATGGATAGGATGGAAAATTGAATGTTAGCAGTCATGATTTCTATTTACCCTCCTTCTGAAGGCCCAGAAACATAAAATAATATTGAGCAAAATGGCTGTAAGGATTGAAAGGCAGTTTTTATGCTAAATGAGCCAAATATATAAAAATGATCATTATTTGTTTTCTAAATATGTGAACCCATATGTGATGAATTTCTTTATATAATCTAAATTAAGAGGAACACATAAACCATTGAAAGCAAAGCCAATATGATATGATGGCTATTAACTCTGTAGAAAATTGTAGTAACAGATGTTCAGTGCAATGAAATAGCAGTTTCTGTAGGATAGTATTTCAGAGTTCTCCGTTGGATTCTTGTTTCAGGATTACTTGAAGGATAGGAAAACTCGGGTAATGAAAGTGCTTTATGAATTTTACTCTTTTATTCTCTAAAACAGATCTTGTGCTGTTATGTAATGTTAGTAATGCAAATAAAATTCTAGGCGACTTTTAGATATTTATAACTGAATAATCAAATGCCCAATTCCTTGGAGTGATGTAATATGTCTGTTAGAATATAAGGTGGGCTTTTTTTGGTTTTGTTTGTTTGTTTGTTTGTTTTTAGTTTTGTTTTTGTTTTAATAAATATAAGTTTCTGACTTAGGAACTGGTAATAATTTATTTTTTGCAAATTTAGGTAAAACTGGATTTTCCAAATTTCTCTGTCTCTCTGTCTTCATTATCCATTATATTCTGAAAAAACAAATGTAAATAGACATGAAAATAGAGCTAAATGAAAGAAAAAGTGAAAGAGAAAACCAAACCCCTAAAACCAAAATAAACTTAACAGAACCCTACCCCTTTGAAAGATAGAGCACTTCTTCCTTGAAGGAAATAATATTAGACTTTGGTCGTGGTTAAACATTATACTTCAAACTAAAAGCATATCTTTAAAAGAAATAAGGAAAGAAAGAGGGTATATTTCTTAACTTTAAGAAAAAATTAGATAGTTCTCACTCAATTTCTGTAGACAGACATATGGGAATTATGTCTCTTGCTTATCTTTATGATTTAGCTGTTTCCAGAAGTTTACCTTGCTTTCACAAGCCTTCAATCTCTAACTGATTAGAGAGTGTGAGTCATTTAAGAAATGACAAGGCTCAATCAGAAATCAGCCTGAAAAATATGGTAACTGTTTTAGATGCAGAAAAAAGGAAATCAGTAGTGTGTCCTTCAAGCATTTCTGTTTTATGTAAGGAAGTCACTCTGTGTAAACTCTAATGATGGTGAAATTGCTTTAGTATAAAGCTCATCAGACTTAAGAATAAAGTGAGTGCCTTTTATTTTTTTCCTGTTTCTTTGTTTGCTTTTCTGTTAGCTAATTTGTTTTAAATTTATTATAATATCATAAAAAAATTGGTCTTTAGTGACAAAAGTATGTTTCTTACAGGAAAATAATTTGACAGTATTGATAGTTTTCAGCATCATAGTTAAAAATCCCACATCAGCTAAGAGCTATAGATGATTTTAATAGAAAATAGAGTTTCAAATATCAAAATGTTTGTCATTAATCATTCTTACAGTACATTAGAGAGGAGTTTAAATTTTAGTATTTTTTGTTAAATATGGCTGTTCTGGAACATTGCTCATTATACTGGTAGCTTCCTAAAGACTTTACAACAGATAGACTCTAGCTGTGAGAAAGAACCATGAAGACAGTGTTACTTCAGCTTGATGAGATCATTCATATGATTTCAACAGACTACAGACAGCAAACCACCCATACCTACTGCCTTTTTCCTGCATGGAAAACTTTTTTATGGGATATATAAGGAAGTGGTAGATAGCAAAAGAAGGTTATACAGTTTCTTTCTATTCTCCCAGATATGTAAAGTTTTTGTCCTTTCCTTTGAGAAATGGCTTTAGCTTTGAACAGAATAGGATACCTATTTGTTTTTGACTTGGTTTGTAGAAGTGAAGGTACAGTATTTCTGTACCAAACACCATCACCAGAGATATAAAGTGGTTTTCAGCTAACAGTGACATACTAAAGCAATTAGTTCATGTCCTGGAAAAATTTTCTTGGTAGATATTTTGGAGTGAAAATCAGAAAGGTTTATAGTGTAATGCAGGTTCAGATAAGCTCCTATGAAAAAATTACACTGCTTAGAAACTTCTCTGGTTTTCTGGCTGACACAAAGTAACCAATGAGCCCTGTCCAGAAGAAAAATGGAAACAGGCAGCAAAATTTTGTGCATTGCAGTGCTTTGCTGTGCTCACTGGGCATAGCAAAATTAATGTCAAGTTGCAAATATATCTGAAAAAGGCTTTTAATTAGTCATATTTATCCTCCACACACTTCTCTCTCTTATTTTCTCTCTCTTGCTGTCCCCTTCTAAATGGACATGTAGAAGAGAGTGACTAGTTAATCATGTCAAAATCCTGGTCAGTGTGCCCTTCATTTACTGTAATGAAAGGAATTTTCACCTTGCTTCAAATGTAACTGCAATTAGATAAAGTTACCTGGTAAATGGATACCAGAGGCTTTAAATGTCTTTCTGTTCAGCTGCTGCTAGAAGCCAAATTCTGCTTCTAGGTTACATGTTGATGGGGATTTTTAATGTTAGTAACACCTTCCTCATCATCCTGCCTTTTTTACTGTGTAGTCATTTGTGCCTGCACCAAAACAAATGTCAACGCCGATAAGAATGATGATATTGTTGTGCCCCTATGAACAAATCTAAATAACTCCACAGGTGAAAGCAGTGGAGATTTCTGGGTGGTATGGAAAGCTTAACTGGGTTTTCCTGTAATACAGTATGGCGTTCAGAGCACCACTGAGAAGGTTCATGTCTTGTTGTTACTTAACAAATACCAAATGCTTGCTTTAAAGAATTAACTGTTGAGAAGGACCAGTTAAATAATTTAAATAGTTAAACAGGAAGAAAATTACTGTGAGGTGTGAAGAAAATGAAGTGAAAAATGAGTATGTTTTGTAAGAAGTTAGGTTCAGCAGTCATAGTTCATCAGCTACCCAGACAGGAGCACATTTCACTTTGAGGTCTACGTTATGGGGCAAGTGAACTTTGAGGAGCATTTTGAAGGAGTTGTATTGATTTTGGCCTTGAGGCTATTCTCACATGAAGTCTGGATAAAATCCAGTTGGCACTGGTGGAATGACTACGCAGTTGTCCTATGGTCTTTCTTTTGAGGAAGAGCAGTGGATATGAGGAACAAAAAAAGGAGAAAATCTGAACAGTTGCATTTCCATTAGTTTGCGTGGAAAGGAATGTGCTTGTAAGTATTGAAACTTGATGGAAAGCTGTGCAGACACATGGAACAGGAGCATGCAGTAACTGCCTTCAGAGAAATGTACAAGTTGCCCATAGGTCCTTTATCTCTGAGATTTTGGTGTTGTAGCATTGTAGCAGCTGAATCTCTCTGGTGTTCTTTAACTCATAAATATTTGTTTTGGCAGTCTGATCAGAGGGAAGATAATAAACTAGATTCACATATTCACATAAGCCATGTGGTACTAGCAGTGGTATGTTTGAGTCAAGTGACAGGGATAAATACAGAATGAAGTCAAGTTAGTGGTTCACAAACATAAAAATGTTTGTGTAATTGTCCTTCCTCGAAAAAAAAAAAAAAAAAAAAAAGAGTGAAAGGAATATCCACAGCCTATTTCTGTAGAAAAGAATGTTACTGCATATGTCCAGAAACAGCTTGGATCTAGTTCCCACATTGACATACTACTTCTAGAATCACAGTGTTTTGGAAACATAATCTGGAAGAAATCATGTGGTGAGACAAGAACTGATATACGTAGTATCCTGACAGAGTTTTATCAAACTGGAGAGCTGAAGGGGTGGATATATCCAGGCCTCAAGGTTTTATTTGAACATGAGAGAAAGAACCCCCAAGCAACAAACAAACAAAAAAAAACCCAAAGCAACTTCAAATATTTATCTACAATCGTGATGTGGAGCTGTAATTCAGCAGAGTCCCTGAAGTAAACACTTGTAGTTCTTTTGAGTTACTTCCAAATTTAAAAAGTGTCATGTTTGAATTCCTTTAATTATGGTCTTTCCTGAAGAAAGTCTGTGTGTTCCATTAGGAGGAACTGAAATGTTTTTACAATTGTTAGTACAGTTGAGAATTGTAATGATATAACCAGAAGGCATGAAACATATAATAATCAACTATCAAAAAAGAAAATACATGATGGTCCTATCATGTTCCTGTAGAAGTCAATGTGAAAGCTCTCACTGATTTTGATAGTAGTAAGTAAAGATTATATACACAGTAAAGACTGTGTATATAATTTTCAAAGGCTGGAGTCCAGAGCTTGCTCTCTGGCCCAGAGGGCCAGAAAGTTTCATATGATTAAATGGTCCCAGGTATCCCACCCACAGTGTTTACCAGAATTTCCTGTCTCTTTGAACTATATCTGGGCATTATCTGAGTGTAGCATAGGTCAAAACTTTGAACAGAAGTGCACTAACCATTAAAATATATGGATGATTACATGCCATTGCTGTAGTCTGGGTCCTTCCCTTGCCTTACTGATACATATATAATCACAGAAGTTCATAGAATGATACATATTCTTATTTATTCTAAATTTTGATTAGACTTCAATCAAATACTTTAAATATAGAATTATCAGTATGTATTTATATTACATACAGATAGTAAACAAAAGGATTTTAATCCTTTTTATTTTTTTTTAAACAACTAACTGCACATCAAAAAGAAAAAAAAAAAAAACAAAAAAAAAACCCAGAAACAAAAAAAAAAACAAAACCTTCAAAACCCCCTAAAACAAACCACAAAGCAACATTTCCCCAGGTCTTAATTTGTGAAGACAAAACTTTTCCTTTTTAGTCTTGGACTGACATAAAATTGCAAAAAATACTCACTATAAATAAATACTCCACATGACCCCATATTACACAATTAAAATTGGTAATTTTCTGGTTTTATATAAAGGTCATTCTATTTTAATGATTTTAAACACACAAAGAAACATAATGTTGCTCTTCAACATAGCTTACTGGCTTATTCTGTATGTAAAAATCAAACCCAATGTGCCTCTATTAACAGATATCCTGTTATGTAGTGATCCTAGTGTTATAATTCTTTCTATTCCTATCATTCTGATGGGTGACATTTAATGTATGATGAAGGGCAACAATGAATTATTATGCATTCTACATTAGATAATTCCTTTACTGTGGTTCTCAACGTTAAATTAGTCTGCTGTCAATGAGGCTGTTGTAATATTGAATGCAAACACCAGATTTGTTGTTCAACCTTAGAATAAGCTCACCCTAACTTTTTCTTAAGAAGCCCATATATTTTTACGTTGCAAAATATGATTTCACACTTCTTTACGTGCCTGTAGGAAGTCCTCTGCAGTACTCTTCTTCCCTCAAACTTGTGATAAACTCTCAAATTAGTAGTGCATATGAGTGCCTTATTATTGCAAACATGCAAACATCAGCAATAAACACTATGAGAAACTTTATAAGGCCCAGTAGAATATTACACAATGTTTTACTAAACTACACCAAACACTGATAACTTTCCCTATAAAACATATTTTGAGATAAGGAAAACTATTGGATATTATATCATGAAGTTTAAGAATTAAAAGTAATCTTACAGAGACAGTGGTTTGTATGTGTTTTTATTACAAAATAATTAAATGAAAAAAATAATACAATGCATGTGCAGCTCCTATCTTCCACAGATGATGTTGAGATTCCATAAGAGAAAGACTGGTTAATGTAATCTCTGAAGATGTGTCAGCTTGATTAGTATTTGTGTAAAACAGTTTCTGAGAACTCAACCCACCCTTTCACTTTAGGAACATTACAAAACCTGGTGAAGTAAACGACAGTAATAATATGAGGACTAACATTCTCCAAACAAAATGAAGTGAATCATACTAATCAATAAAGTTTTTGGTTTTTTTTCCTTTTTTTTTTCTATGGGCTAGAACATAGGCTAAATATCAACATGTATTATTTCAAAATGTTGAGCTAAGATATAACTTTTTGCTAATGCACACTGAATATATTCTTTGAATATTTTTAAATCAACAGAAGAGATTTACTGATTTTCTTTGACAATAAGTTCAGTTACTCAAGGACTCCAGTTTCCATGATTTACTAAAACCTTGAAGATATGTTTTGGGGAATAGAAAGGAGAATCCATGCAAAAATTGCTCTTCAGTATATATGACAGTCTAGGTCTGGGACCAGGTCAGTGAACATAGTAGGATGGAGCCAAGTTATTTTACATAGTAAGCTTAGGAAAATTGTATTCTTTTTATTATCATTTTAGGGTTGTTTAATGAGTCTTTCTCAATTGAGGAAAAATTTGAAGGCAATGGAGATAATAGATACTTCTCTGGACAGATATAAACAATGTATTATTCAATTTTTTAACATATTTTAAAGCAGTCTAGAAATTGGGAAATAATAGATGAATTTTGGGTTTTTTAGAAATTAGAGTAATGTTTCAGGATATCACAGTGTTTGCTAGTAGGCATGGCATTTTTTAAAGGTAATACTCTTCATAGTACACAGTAGCATTCTTTTTTGTTGCCAAATGACAGAAAGATAACTAGTTTAGTTCAAATATGTCTAATTTTACTAGACTTAAAAATCCAACTATTCCTTAGTCTGGGCTAAAAAGAATGCAAGTTAAACTATATAAAATAAATCCTCTTTAAAACAGTAAAAGTTTTCAATTAGAGTATAGGATGGTAAAAGAGAAATGATGGAATTATAAAAAAGAGAGAATTATGTGGAGAAGATAAACTGTACTTTATTACTTACCCTTTTTCAGAATGCAGAAAAGGAAGGAATATTAAATCAAATTGAAAATAACAAATTTAAAATAGAAAAGATAATTTAATTACTTGTATTTTTGTAGATTGTTAATTAACCTCTGGAACTTTTCTCAGGCTAAAATAAAGTGTGTTTTGCAATAAAGCTCTAGTGATTAGAGATAAAGTGCATCTAAGGTAATGCTTCATATGTAAAGCAAAGGGTGGAGGGTTATAAAGAATCTTGCCTGGTGTGTAGGCAACTTTCAGGTTTTTTTGCATCTTCACATGAAATGCTAGTACTAATACTAGTCAGAAACAGAATATGTGTTTTTTTCTAGAAACTTTCATCATCTCTTTTCCCTAGTTCAGAGGGTAGTAGCATTGAGGAAAAAGAATCGTCAGTGTGGATGGAAAATAGCAGGCCTTGTGATTTTCTCATGTTAATATTTAGTATGCCAACATTCTATTCTATGACAATTTTAGTAAAATGGTATACCTGCCTTATAGATGGTACTGTGTAATGTCACTTTATTTCATGTTATGTGCATTTCATTAACTTGTTTATACTGTCTGTTGTGTGAATTCTTTGTGCATTGGATAAATACCTAGTTCAGTTCTTCAGTTTGGGAAATTTTACTCCAGACTGTAGGTCTATTACAGCATCACCAAACGTCACGGAAAATACTTCCATCAATTTCTGTAGACATTAGTTAAGGTACACTTGAACATATAAAACAGCAAGCAACATGGAATGCAGTTGAGTAGAAAAAGATCCTATACATATGGGGTATAATGTTCTCCTGAGTTTACTGAGTTAGTATTTGAAGCAATGGTGAAAAATACGGCCTTCAGTTTGGGCCTGTATGAATGTTACTGGCATCATGACCATTATGAAACAAAAGCTGCAACTGTCATCTAAGTTGGTTCAGAATATGCACCTGAATATTTATTTTACTGTAGTAAGTGACAATTAGGTAAGTTTTTCCCTACTTCCCTGCTAATAATTCCTGATTTACAAATTTATGTCTAGCAGCTCAATTAGGTTAAATGGCATGTGTTGAGACTGAAAGTTGTTGATGACTAAACCAGTTTATAAATCATGACAGAGTGGTAAACAGGTAGGCTTTCATTCTTGTGAAAAAGCAATTTCCACAATCGTAAAAATGTTGGTTAATGCTTTTTTCAGTTGAATACAACAATGTAGAATTAAAATTCAATTTGATTCTTAATGAGGTTATTTTCAAGTTAGGTAAAGGCTGTTTAGTTTTTCTTTTGTCCCAGACATGTTTAATAACTGTTGATATTTAAGCAGGTGTTTTTGTTTTTTTTTCTGTAATACTAAATGTAATCTTTTGTATTTAAAGTCAAAAGAACTGAAAAACATTATACAAAAGTATCTTTAAAAGTGTCTCTACCTGTTTACTGTGCTGTCATTATTAAAAGCCTCACAAAAAACATTCTACTTTTATTTATTGTATGTAATTTTGACATCCAGTTTTAAAAAGACATAAAAATGCACATAAAATAATTGGTGCATATAACTAATCATAAAATGTAATGTGATCGTATATATTTTATATAATAACTAGTATTTTTGTGTAAACTGAGCATATATTTATCCATATATTATATTTGAATATGTAGATTCAGTAAAAGTTAGTGTATATGTATTTAAAATATTGTTAGGGACAATCCAGAAAAGAATTTATTGTGTCTTATGAAGTCTTACAATATACTAAATCATGACACAAAAGCAAATATGTTTAGTTAAATTGTTAGAGATATGCTTTCCATTGATTGAGAATACTTCATAAAATCAGAATGTGGCTTAGTTGTTTGATGCTTTCAGTAATACTGCTTGCATTTTCCCCACTTAACCCAAGAAAACCCATTGGAATGTTTAGCTCTTTGCATTTTTTTTTTTTTTTAATATATTTTTTTCAGTTGGTTAAAATTCAACCTTTTTTTTCTTTTCAGGTCAAAAAAATCAGTACAATAATTTAATCACTGATTTTTGGTTTTGTTTTAAAGAACAGCAAGACAAGAGGGTTTGTGGTCAGGTGAAAATATTTTTGCTGCATTGCCTATGTGTTACAACTGTTTAATTTACAGAAAACAATACTGTTCTTTTGCATGAACTTTTTTCTTCTTCATTCTCAAATTTAAAGCCACTCTGCCATCAAGGATGTATGTATAAGAAATTGCTTTATAGCAAGGAAAAAAAATATTCAGTCATAATATAAAGCAATTTGAACTTGAATGGATTAATTATGTTGTTATATTCAACTGAGCTACAGCAAGTTTTGGGTCCATTCTGTCAGTCTTTAATCAAAGAAGCATGAATAAAGTACTAGAAGATTTTCGTAATTATTTTATTCTCTGTTTATTGCTCAATGAAAGTTTGAGTTGGTTTTTTGTTTGGTTTGGTTTTTTTATTATTTTTTTTTTTTTTAAGATTTCTACAGGAAAAACATAGCTTGAAGATTGAGTTATTGCAGTTGAACTTGGCTGAAAGTACAGTATGTTGGAAGTACGCTGCACAATAAATTTGTTCAGGAAGGTGTGCTCTTAAGTAATGTATCTAAATTGAAACTGCAACTTTTTGATTTTTGGCCTTTTTCTTCAAAGTTCAGAAGTAGGGATATTTTGCATATGAAAATGAATAAGAAAGAAATTTAGTCAGCCTCTTTAGTCTCTTTAGTTTTTATTCATTACTGTCTGTTTTAATTTTTTGTGGCTAACAGTAAAAATCAGGTTGAATCTTTTGAGAAGTGTCTGTGACAATATAGTGCACTTTTTTTTTCCTGAACAGTCCTTTCTTGTTTGTAGTGAGAACAAAATGTCTTGTTTAAAGCTTTCGAGTGTAGACTCAAATGATTTTTTTTTTTTTTTTTTAAACAAGTATTTGGAAGCATGTACTTCTCTAGTTGCCAGCTTCTTAGTTTGACAATAATTGCTCTGTTTCTTGAAGTTAAACAATAATTGCTCAGACAAGTTGGAAAGGAATAGGCAGTATTTCTTGAACTGCTTCATTTTACTGATGTTACCAGATATAGACAACAGAAAAGAGAAATCTTATATTGCCTGAGACTGAGGAATTTTATAGGTGGGTGAGTGTTTAGATATAACTAAGCAGGATTGTTAAGAGCATGAACCTGAAGTGATTTGGGTTTTCAGTTTTCTCAAGAGATCTAGTAATCATGCACTACTGATATTGATTGTTGCTTGACTTAATAATATAATTAATTATGTCCTGTTCCACTTTCTTTCTGTTTCTTAAAACTGGAAAAAATCACTGCCATTTGTAGCAGTTTGAGATTAGATCACCTCAGTTGAATAGGCCTATCTGTGTCAGAACAAACAACCTAATATATTCACCTCTTAAGTATGAGTGGCTACATGAATTGCACTATAATTTTCTTTTATTTTTTATATTGTGAACAAAACTACTGGACATTGTGAGCACAACTACTAGTAAAATGAAGGCAATATGAGTTTGGCATTAAAACAACAACATTGCTAATGATTTCTACAACTTTTGTAGCTGAGTTAAATTAGAAGAAACAACCAATGCCAACAATTCTCATAGCATAATCATTCAGAATAGATACATGTGCAATCCTTGGTGCCTCCAAGTCTGTATTAACTTTAATTGAAGTTCTTGCTTGCGTATAATTGAACCACCCAGAGAGAACCTACAACGATAATTGCTGTGCTCTTGTCCAATCCTGCTGGTGTTTCCTTTTCCTTACAGCTGAGCTGGTGTTTGTTCTGCAGTCTGTTGATGCCTTCAGTAACAGTCAGTAACAAAGTCCATCCAGCAAGAATATTTTTCCTGTACTTTAAGATGTATCAATAGCAAATAACTTCTCTTAAGGAAACTATAGGTATCCAAACAATGCAGTGAGTCTGCTCTGCAAACTAACAAAAACCCACTCCACCCCAATCTCCCCATTATCTTTTTCACACTGCAGGAAGGTTCCTTAGGCCATTTTTTTTTTTTTTTTTTAAACGGGACACTACACTAATGCAAATAATCTATTTGTGTTGTTGCATAAGTGATTTTATATTAGTTTTTCTTGTCAATTATTTTTTAACATTTTGTGTGTAACCGTATTATATACGGATCAGTGTAATAGTAATAGTTGTTAAAAGAACTTATATACTAAAGGAACCCAAATATATTATTTAATAATTATCTACCCATGTGAACTATACAATCATCAAATACATTACTTTCTCTTAGGAAAATGGGTCATGGCTGTCTTCCCAAAGGACTTGAAATGGAACCCTAGATTTTGTTAGAAACTTTCATTGAAGGAGAGATCACAGTTTTCCACTTACACAGCTCTCATTTGCTTTTCATCAACTAGCGGTGATAATTTTGAATGCCTCATCTTTCTATAATCCTGTGATAATTGCATCCATTTAGTCTACCATGTAAGGCATCCATGCATTTTAATCTTTTGTTTACAGATACCTAGCACTTCTCATACTTTTCTGCTGAATGCTCATGGAGAGCTCAGGTCTTAGCCTATTCAGGATAAAATAAGCAGTTAACTAAGAGTTTTGAAAATGATAGCCTCACTAAACTATTTAATAAATTGGTCAAGTGTAATTTTTACACATAATTCTGAGAGATTGTTTCCAAATGGTTAATTTCTCAAGAGAAGTATTTATGAATATGCATTCATTATAGTGATAGAGTATGAGTTTGAGTGCATTTCTGCATTTTGTTATTGTTTTTGGCTTACATTGCCATTAATTGAAAAATATGTCAAACCTATATAATGCAGTTCCCCAAAACCTTTACAAAGCAATTCATCAGGATGCCATATCTCTTAACTGATGGCAGTGTTAGATATAAAACAGGTGAAATTTTGTCTTCTAATCTACTTTCAGGAAATGTATACATATGAAAAGATGCAATTAAATTATCTTACCAGAGGATATAAAAAAATCTTCAGGGAATCATAAAAAAAGTTAGATTGTTCAAAACGATACAGTTTGAAGTAGAACTCAAACCGTACTTCATCTGACTAGGATTGACTTCTCTGCTTGGACTTATATCAGATGTGAAGCTATAATCTGCACAAGTCTCAGAAACTTGAGCCATTTTTTCCAGATGCACTGCATTGTTTTTTTTTTTCCCATTCTTTCCCCAGAAATATGCGATAGTAAATTATAGTTTAGTAAAACAACAATAGCAATACTAATAATTAAATACTTTTTATAGATAAAAAATATCTTCACCATAGTAATATAAAAAAATCCAGCCTTTATGTCTGTGTTTTGAAATAAGCTTATCTCAGCTGATTCCTTCCATTTATTGAGTGGGCTGTGTTGTCTTTTGGCACTGTAGAAATCTGAAAGCAGGCTCTTTCTCACACACAGCATAAACAACATAATGGAAAACACATATAAATGAAGTGCACTGTTCTCTGTAGCTCTTTTTCTTTTGATGGTCTTTTCATCAAGTATTGTTTAACTTCCATTTGGATAGTAGTGCAACATTTTTGGCCAGTGTCAGTTTCTTTATTTCATAACATTTAAAGATTAGACAAAAGGAAATAATTCCAACAACCAAAAAAAAGAAAAAAACAAAAATAAAGTACGTATCTTCAACAAGTAAGAGACAGATCTTCCCCATAAATTTTCAAGCTATTTACAGGAAGTGTTGTGGACTGAAGAAAAGGGGAGAAGTTCTGATGCAGTTGATGGAATTCCAGAAGGCAGTTCAACTTGTTAATAACTCATTCTCCTATTTCTGACAGTGACCAAGTGAGTCATCTAACAATAGGAAGTGGCCTTCTTTAGTAGCACTCCAGACAAGGGAAAAAGAGCAAAGAAACAAATAAGAGATCAGACTCTTTCTTGCCTGTATCAGTAATGTGTGTGAAATAAAAATAAAGGTGATGAATCTACAACAGAAAGAATGGTTTCTTAAAAGATGCTTTGTATTTGTGTTCAAATACATAAAATAATTTTAAATATAAACAAAACCTATTTGAGATATGGGCCAAAGCTGAATACATAGACTTCTGTAAAAGTAGTCTGTGCTACCCCTTCCAAAAAAAAAAAAAAAAATAACCAAACCAAAAACTATTTTGATATCTAGAACTTTGCATTTGGTCAGTTTTCATATTACTAAAGTGAGGCACAGAGTTCAATTTCAGGACTATATTTGAAGAGACTGTAGAATTCTTTGAATATTTATCTGTGCTTGAAGCATGTTTCTTTTCTGAGTCTGTTTAAAAACTCTTTTAGGTTTTCTTTCTGTTTGCTTTGAGTTAACATTTCTTAATTATAATTGTAGCTTGGATTTGTTTATGTTAATAGTTTTTCCTATTCAACCTTGAATATGACTCACTGTTCTCATATCATGTGGTAGAATGAATTATAAGCTAAAGTATGAGAGCTCTAAAGTGAGGTTTGTGTATTGAGACAATATCTACTAGTTTTTGCTGTAATGGAACTAGAATTCTTCACTGAATATTTATGGAGTAATTAATCTGAACCAGCTTCGGGAACACATTTGCCCAGGTAGCAGCTGAAACGCAATTCCAGTGGTTTATAGGTTTGTTCATATATGCCTATATTTGCAAACTATATCTGCATATGTGTATATATGTAGGTGATGGTTGTGTATGTGATTTGTCTGTAAGTATCCTGACTTTTTTACAATCCTATACAACCAGATGGCTTTTGCATGGACCCTCAAGGGTTGTGTTTTTTCCCACAGGTGTAATGATAATTAAGTCTGGATACTCTATGCACATGGGAGCTGATCTAAAACCTAAGGAGAGGACAGAGAAGTTTCTAGGGTCAAGCTGCAATTTCCTTCTTATCATTACAATTTACGTGATCAGAGAAGATCCTCTGGTCTCTTTTGCTGGTTTTAAGATGACCACTATTACTGTTACCATAGTAAACATTATACAGGGAGTGATTGAAGCCAGGCTTGGTGGAACAAACTACAGCTATCTTCCATTGACCTTGAAGTGTTTGGTAATTAACCTAAAAATCAGTCCTTGTGTTTCTTCATAAATAAGTGCTTTATATATTTAGAGAATCATTGAAACACATCTGTAGGAGTATAAGCAGATGTGAAGGTATGTCTCCCCACTCCTATCTCCCTGATTCTACACAGCAGTAAAAGATAAATCTCCCTCTCTCTCCTTCTTTCTCATTTCTCCGTCAAGGTATGATATATCTATAAATCTCTTAGATAAATAATTTGTTATATAGGTTGCAAATTTCTGTTTATTTTTGCAGTACATCAATGTCATTCAATTGTTCTTAGTATTTATTTTCCTAACAATAGTTATGATGCGTTGACATTGAAGGTTTTTGTAGTGTCATCTCTTAGAATCATTTGTTCAAACCTCAAGAGACAATTGGTGATGAATGAAGCTGAAAATAATTTCAGATTCAGCTTAACTGTTCAAATGTTAACTTAAGCCACATGTTTTTTTTACGCTCTTAGGGATACATTAATAATTATATCCCATCATTCAGCATTTTATCATTTATTTTGTTGATTTAAAAATAAGTTGGAATATTCTGTTAAAATAAAATAGACTAGAGAATTTTCAAAATTTAAATTGCTGAAAGGTACTCAAAGTAGAATACTGGGGAGAAATTTCATTATTATTAAGGAAAGAGTCAAGTTTTAGATTTTGTGGAACTAGCTAATATATTTCTAAATATGACTCAAAAGTAACCATTTATTCATATTGGGAGTAGAAACACTTGGATAATTTTATCCACAAAAAATATAATAATGTAAAATTTTTGGTACAAAATATCATGTCACTCTATACTGAAACCCACTTTTCTGGGGGTAAAATATGTGACTCAAATCATAATTATATTATTCATGGACCCAGCATCTCTCATTAGCCTCCAAGTGTTTGGTAAATTACTCTCAAAATCCATCCTTGTGTTTTTACATGAAGAGGTACTTTGTAAGTTTAAATGGTATCTTAATAAAATCTGATGAAATACAAGCTCAAGTAACTGAAGTAACTGCTGCCATTCTGTTCAGCCATTACTGTTCAGGCTATTTAGCCTCCACATTAATTATAAACTGAATGGTTCTTAGGAATGGAATTTATATTAATATTAAAGAATCAGTATTTAATTTTAATTATTTGTTTTAAAGAGGTTTTGATTGGTCTTTATATTGTAGGACTGTAACCTGACATATGAAGGTAATATATGAAGGCAATATTGTAACCTAAGAATGATTTTTGTTTTTTTTTTTTAAGAATTACTGAATAGCTTATTGCTAAATCCTCTGCCCAAAATAAATATATCCTTACTGCTACAATAAAATAATAATACTCACTGCAGTGATGACATTTATTTTCAGCTGTTTAAAAGAATTCTGTAAGCATCAGAAAGATAAAATAATGCCCTTTTTGTTCTTCTGAAAGAGATCACTATCTTACTGAGTTCTCAATTATAGAAAAAACACCTGATTTACAATTAAGTAAATAGAATATGTTGATAACAGTTTAATTAGTACAGAAAAGCAACACAATTATTTAAAATTTTATATTTTAACAGGAATGAAAGGAGGAAAGAATGGTAAGCAATGCTGGAGAGATTGCTAATACAAAAATCATCAAACTGTAACTTGATTTCTTAAATCATAAGAATACACCAGGTTTTTTGTGATTTTCAATATTGTTTAGTACACACTACCAAAAAAACCTTAAACCAATAAAAGCAAACAAGAACACCTCTTTTTAAAGCAAAGCTATAGTACTACCTTCTTTTGAAGATTACAGTGTGTGTAAAAAAGTAAACACTTTTTTTAAGAAATAATATCACTGTAGTCTTTTTTCCCCCTCGGTAGAGCAGTGAATAATAAGATGCTTCCCTGCAGATAGATGTGACAGGCAAAATATCTTTGCATGTAGTAATTAGTTTACAGGAGCCTATAGCCGAGAGACCAGCAGGAATTATTTGCAAGGAAGTACAATATAAACAAAAATGTAATTCTTGTTGTAAAGGTGCTGACTTCCTTCTTTGGTCATCAAGCAGTTTCTTCTGATGAGAAATGTTTGTCTTATTTTAGAAATGAATATGAACAGAAAGTCAAATCAGTAGAAGGCATAAGAAAGATATCTTGGTTTAGGTTGTGATTGTTGCTTGAGACAAGCGATAAACTTGGTGAATTTAGGCTCTCCTAAATACAAAATGAAAATGTTTCAAGCTTTTTTCCCATTATAATGGATTGAACAAAACGAAAATTTATGATTGTTGTAAAAGGAAATATAAAAAAGAAACAAGTTTAAACCTTTTCATCATTTTTCTTCTGTCTCTGAGGTATTTAGTGAATCCTTAAGTATTTCTTACTAAGACAGGTTTTGTATGAATCTAGACTCAGACAAAATACTTTTATTGAGTATTGATACTGAGTATTGATATGCTATATCAGTGACCTACCAATTTATATGGACAAACTTGATCATGCAATGCACAGAGCTTGCATACTCACAGCAAGAAGAGTAACTCTCTCAAAATATTAAAAGAAGATTATAAAAATACCACAGTCTGAAAATATATCCTCATGTAAAGCTAAAGAACTGCTGATATCAATGGCAAAATTTGTATAGCATTTTTCAGACCGTAGTAAGCATAAGGGTGCACAATTGCACCTTTTTTTTTTTTTTTAAAAGGTTTGTTTCTTAAGTTATCCTCTGCAGGAAATATTAATATAACTATGAATATTCTTAAGTTATCCTTATGACACAATAATATGTATTAGCTTAAATGCAATGAAGGTAGTTCAAACAAATGACTTTGATCTCACAGTCAATGAGACAACAAATGGAGAACGCACAGATGACTGCAGTGACCTACGTGGCATTAAGAAATGATCACTTAACTATATTTGATTGTGGGTCTGTATTCATAATAATCTCATTCATAGTATTTTTTTTTTTTTCTTCTCCTCTTAAGAATGAATTTCACATCTGGAAACCAAGTCACTGTATGGTTAGATAAATAAAAAACAGCTCAGATAGTATAGAGGTATATTGGGCATGTACACTTCTCATTACAATAGTTACTGCTCAAAAAGTAAAAGTGATCTATCAGAACCCTTAGGAATTGATAGATGCTTCCAATGCACATTTGCAAAACAGCCCATTTAGTCTAAGTAAAAGCTGTCTTGGGTTGTCTAGTATCTGTGTGCTGTGACGTACATTTAAATGTTGTACTTTATTATTTGCTTACCTTCTACAAAATCATTATCTTGCTTCAAAATTCTTAGTACAAATGTGGTCACTTTTTAGAGTCTGCTGAAAATAAACAGAATTAAAAATAAAGTGGTAGAAGAAACAGTTTTAAGGGAGAAATAATTTCTTCTTTGTGATTGTGCATTTAGTAGACATAAAAGGTTGACACTGGAATGCTTTGAAATGGATTATAAAGGAAGAAAGGGCTTCTTTAATTTACATGGCTAACACATATATTTAGCTCATTGGATAGTCTGTAAATGTGCTTAATGTTCACTACTGTGACCATACTTGTTAACTTTACAATCACAGATGTTACAGATTAGGAGTCCTTGCATCATAAATATGTTTTTTTATCTCCCACATGACCTGTTTTGCTCAAAACTAGAACATTGTTCCTGAGAGATTAGTTTCCAGGGGGCTAAATAGTACCAGCAATTGTCTGATTAAATGAGCAATAAGCTGTATTTTAACCTCTAATACACACAACATAAATGAAACTCATACATAAACTTGCATAATTTTTCTTAATCCATTTAATTTTCATAATATTTTTACATGTGCTAAGTAATACATATTCTTATATGTGATCATGGTTAGGCTTCACGAATGAAGATTTACAAGGGCTCTACCCACGCTTGCTACAAGCACACTGGGGCTAAAAAGGCCAATGTGAGATAGGCAAGTCTGATTGCAATTCTTATATGTATTTAGATACTAATTAATATTTATTTCTATATAATAATTAATAATTGTATTTTCTTGGTTTTTGAGATACCCACCTGAAGATGCATAATTAAAAAACCTCAAAAATATTGCCTGGTCCCTAGAAGACCATATCAAGATCCTAGAAAATGAAAACTGTAAATCTTTTAATACTTTAGGGGTCAAACACGTCAGAGAGGCCAGGCTCTTACAGGTTGCTTGCCTTTGTTCCATAACATAGGCCACAGCAGAAGCTCATCCTTGAAGGTAAATATGTACATATTATGTATATCCTACATCCCTTGTACACAAGGATGACGTATATTAACTCCTTCAGACAAGTTGCATAGCAATCTTAAGCCCCAGTTGAGCAATACTAGCAAAGGCTGCTCACCTGGGTCTTATAGAATAGACTGTGTTAGGAGAGACCTCTCCTTGCCATCCACTCCAAACCCCAGCACTAAAAGCAGGGGGAACTTTGAAGGTGTCCCAAAGCTGTGCCCAGATGAAATTTCTGGTGATCACCAAGGACAACTTCCCTGCTATGTATTCCAGTGCATAAGCACTCATTGAGAAAAACTAATGTCCAGAGAGAACATCTTTTTTTGCCTTTAATCTTTCCCTATACATTTTCAGGAAGAATAAGTCCATCTACCCTTCATGGAGCTGAACACAGAAACTGTATCTTCCCCCATTTTTATTTCTGCAGATTTCTTATTCTGCTGGACTCTGGGATGTTTGTGTCTTTCTATACCAGGGTAGCCCAGAACTGGAAGCAGTGATTCAAATATAGCTTCGTGATTGTCCAACGGGCAGGAACAATCAGTTTGCTTGACATTCAGGATGAAAGTAGCTGAAGTACATTCCATTCCACTATCCAGTTTACTGATGAAGGTATTTGACAGCTTTGGCTCTTGTATCAATGAGAAATCTGTCCATTACTGGCAGTCAGCTAAATTCTGAATTGTGTCCACTCTTCTCCAAATATGGAACTACAGTCAGTATTTATTTCATCTTGCAATCTACTGATATCCAGGCATTCCCAAATTTGGCAGTAGAGATGCTATAGGCCACTCTGATAAGTGGTCGGTAAAATCAATATAGCATCTGCTGCACTCCTCAACCACAGAACTAGTCTTCTTATCACTGAAAGTACTTAAAGTGCTTAGGCATGGTTGCCCTTGTAAACCTCCTCTGGCTGTTCTGAAACACCTTGTTCTTTTTAGTGGCATCAAGGAGGACTTTTTGCATTATTTTCCCAGAGGCTGAGGGAGGATTTACTGGTTTGTAATTCCATGTATCTTCTTTCCTGACCTTCTTTGAAGATAGGCGTGATGTTTTCCTTTTCTAGACATCAGAGATTTTCTTTGAATGTGATCTGATGAAGAGATCTGTCTCTACAAAGTTTCTCCATACTTTTCCTAAAACTGAATTTAGAATGGGACAGTGGAAAATACTGCCTTTTTTGCAGGAATTCCTGAAAGTTATATACCTGTCTTTTGACTATGCTATTATAGTCAGCTTGTAGAGGAAACAATGAATAGAGAAGTTTCCTTGATAAAGTTTTCAAAACTAATCAGTATCAAATTGGGTTGCCCTCATGGACCTGCCCCCTATAAATCTCCTAGTTTATGCTAGATGAGTATCACTCTAAAAATGTTTGGTAGTTAATACCAAAAAGAGTAGCATTCTCCAGTTAAAGGTAGATGGTGTTCTTACATGCAAAAATGTTGACATGTCCATTAATATTTGCATCACAATATTGTTTATCTTATTCTATTTACAGAAAACTTCCAGAACTGTTCAAGAAAAAATTCGATTCTGCCAAATTAAAAGGGCTGTCAACAGTAATTTTGTTTCACTGATAGGTACCAGGCAGGAGTGAGTTTATATATTGTATTATTATAAAGGTAGGCCTTGATTCATTGCAAATTGGTCCTCACTTTAGCCCTCCGATGGGGATTACAATAGGCTTTTGCAAGTGAGTATTCTACCATAAGTGGAACCAGTTCATTAACTCATGCAAAAGCTTAGAGACACAAAGTGGACTTTTTATACAGACTCAGTAGCAGCCATATACAGTACTCTGATGACAGCTTTTCTGGACTTCTATAAACACTCATTAAGTTGTTATATCTCCATCAGACAGATCTTTCTCTGAATCTCAGAACCCAAATTGGACAGGAAACATGAGAGAGCTATGTTGTGGTCTTCGGGTCTAACTATGCAAACAAATAATTCCCCCCCCCCCCCCATGAATTAGATATTATCAGAAGGCAGTCCTGGAACAGTTAACTCCATCTAATAGTTAACTCCAGTCTCCTCTTCCTTTGTTATGGTCAACTGGAAAAAGAGTTGAATACTGGTAATCTTAACCATTTCTGGTTTCAGTGTTTCAGTACAGGTCTCTTTACTATGAATAGATAAACTTTTTAAGTTAAGATGATTTGAATCAGGTATAAGAATGGTTACTGTTAGAAAAATGTTACTTTTTAAGATAGGATGAAAATGGAATTCATTAGGATTATCCTCTTTATCTGTGATCAAATATCATGTCAGATAAATCAGTTAGAGATACAGTGCTGTATTCCCACGTCCCTTGAGACTTCTTCCTTTCTTGTATCTGCTGACAGTCATTGTCACAGTCTGTATTCAAAATTTTAGTTTTCCTTGCCCATTTTATTTCTTTTTCAAGCTAATTTTTCTTTTCACCATATGGTTCTCTTCTTTGTTTAGTTTTTATGCTGGTGCAAGTTTTATATAATTATGTAAATTTCTGTAGTTTGGAGTGAAACTGCAGATTTATCTCTGCAGTTGGTCTAATCCACAACATGCTTTTGATTCCTTTAAGCATGCAACAGTATCCTTACAACTTCTTGTATGTAAGACTCACTGAGATGTTGGTTTCCAGTGATTTCTCATTCTTGTTAATATTCTTTCCATTTTAAAAATGGACTAAAGATTGCTAGTTATCTTGTCAGCCTACCTAAACAGTTTGAGTTCATTCAGATATAGTCAGAATTTATCTTCGATTGTACTCATAACTTCTGATTTCACATTGAATATCTGATTATTTTTTTTTTAATATGTTGTTTACTATTTCCATGAGATATGACACTGAGAATGCAAAGTATTTTCAATTGTTTTTTATGTTTTACAATATACTAAAAAGCAATATCAATTTATGCTCGAACAGCTGAAGTACCACAGCTCAGTGAATTGTTTATTCAGTTTATTTGGTGATAAGGAGTGATAATGTAAGCACTGGCAATAAAAACATAAATAGAAAATTCAACACCCTCATATCTTTTTGGTAGTCTGTGCCATCACAGTTGTATGAATCATACCTTTGGAGTAGTTTCTCTTCATGGAATTTCCCCTTTGTAAGTGTAAAAGAAAGATTATCTTGGCAAAGATTAGCTGTGTTTTCTAATGATCATTAAAGACGTGGTACATTGCCAGAATTGAACTTTATGTTTTCACTGTGTAAACTTTGAGTTTATCCACACTTGACAGGGTTGTTGTTTTAATCACTATGGGCTTATTACTCAGGAAAGTGCAAAATCTACATATTTCAATAGCTTTAACAGATGTAAAATCCATGGTAATCAAATCCTTTTTTTTTTTTTTTTTTTTTTTTTTT
>JAWWEW010000112.1:72789869-72833651 GCA_035583185.1 Anabacerthia variegaticeps | reverse complement strand
CCCCCCCCCCCCCCCCCCCCCCCCCCCCCCCCCCCCCCCCCCCCCCCCCCCCCCCCCCCCCCCCCCCCCCCAAGCAAGCAAAAAAACTTAAACAGATCTTTACTCCAAAGACAAGCTCAGAAATTCTAAGCTAAAAGTCGTCAAAGTTTCACTACAAGTGCTTTAAGATAACAAAATTAATTTGAGATCTTTAACATATAAAAGGGTTGACATGCCTGGAAAGAAAAGATCTCATGCTGATCATTATCTCGGTCCTCTTCACAACCATTAGAGCACATCATGCTGATTTACAATAGGGATATTAACAGGAACATCTGACATGGCACATCATGTCTGCAGTATCATTAGTGTGGAGCCATTAAAGTGTCACGGGTTACATCTGCATTCCCACTGTACGTCCTATCTATTTTACAGTAAGTGTCTGCAGCTGCTTATTTTAGAAAAGCCAAGCACAGAAGTTAAATTGAGGTCACATTTCAAATAGAAAACTGCTTTTGCAGAGTCCCCTAAAAACAGTATTTGGCACCAAACAGCTGTTCAACCTTGTTATTTTAATTGAGCTACAGAGAGGAATTACGTCCCTGAAGAGAATTTAATTGTAACTCCAGAGTTAATTTTTGCATATATACAAATACCATCCTGTGACACAGGATAGAGCTGGAACAATCTTTTGCTTGAACATACAGATACTGCATCACCACCATATACTGATCTGCCCAGCAGCCTTTTCTGTGGGAAAGAGAGGAAGTCAATACCAAGAAGCAAGTTCAGCAGTGACAGGAAAGCCTTATTTTTTAACAAAATTTCATAATATTTCATTTTTGTTCTATGAGCACAGCTAAGATAAATGTACTGAATAGTTGCTGTATATATGTGCTGTACATTTACATATTTCCAGTATTTATGTAGCCTTGTGTACTGTCACGGTCAGGCTGAGGCCTCAATCAAATTTTAAAAAATAAAATATCAGAACCACATCAATAACAAGTAATCAAGTCAAACCTACCCATTTGGCATCTGTTAGAGCTTTTTCAAGCTTACGCTTTAAAACAAGGTTCCGCATCACCACTGAAGCTGAAAGTTCATGTGGTTCTTTCCAAGCAGGCAGGAAGGCTGTAACACAACTGCCAGCAATTACTGCCCGGTGAGGAGCTGACAGCAGCAGCCATCAATGAGCATGGGATGAGTTCTGAGCAGCAGCTCCGCAGAAATTCAACTGTTCACTTCTCCACATTTCAGCTGTGCTTTGTTCCAAGCAAGCTTAGCCACTTATGTGAAGTCACCTCTCAAGAGGTCACCCCTTCCCACCACACCCTCCGTTCAGTACATAAACCTATCCACTGAAAGGAGCAGAGACCGTGCTGCCACAGTTTCTGTCGCAAATTTACTCCAGGTCTCGAAGTCAGCTGTAAAGCTCCTCCCCACAAAGTCTCCAAGTCTCCTCCTGCCAGGCAGGGTCAATATTGTGCCCCTTCAATATCGCTGAGGTTTGGTACCACCAGAGTCTAGGAATTGTTTCTCCGGCAATCGCCACTCAAACAACAGGAAAAAAATAGCTGTCAGAGGGTGGAGCTGAGCAAGGGGAACACATATACACCCACTGACACCTGTTGGTGCACACCCCCCCTCTACATGTGGACTTCCAGACAACACACAGTATTTTTTTTTCACAGAATTCCCAAGATATACTAGTTTCCTGAATCAAAAGGGTAGAGGAACCTAGGATTTAGGAGTTTTCACAGCTAGAGTATTTGGGTTCTTCAGAAAACCTGAATTTTAACTATGTTGCTGTGACTATTTTCCCACAGCTCCTTAGCCAAAGTTCTGCAGTACCTGAACTCCTGGCACTCAGCACAGGAGGACAGGTGCAAGCAAAAGAAAAGTGAAGTGGCATATGTTGCTCTATGTTAGACTAACACTGACCTAGCATGGATTATATTTGCAAGTAAATGGGTTCCTTACTCTTAAAAAGATGGTGTACAGAAACACATATGAAAATTATCTAGAAACTGACCTAGCTCATACAGACTGCTGCAATTTCTTACCTGCATTTACCCAACACTAATTTGCAATTGTGAATAAATTCTTGTTACCTGTTTTAAAAGCACACACATTTCCTGCTCTCAAGATGCATGCTCAAGTTCAAATTTTAATTAGTCTTTCCAATAAGGTTATTTTCAGAAGACAAAACAAGTGGAATAGTCAAGCGAATTAACTTCTGGAAGGACTTACCAGTCTCATGAGCAGAGAAAATAAAAAATAAGGAGAGTGGAAAGAGTTCAAAAGGTTCATATCTTGTAGAAGGAATTTATTTGAAAAAATGTCTTTCAAGATGAGTATCAGACTTGCAAGTATTCTTAAGAAGCAAGAAAGAAAGAGAGGCAAATCAAAGTTCATTTCAGCTGCTTCTGAGAAGACCCTGAAATTCCTGTTAACTCTAAACTACACAAGGAGAGAGCACTAAGGTCTTGAGCCTCTCAGCCTATCCAAGGCAGTCAAATTCCATGTGTAATGGACTTGAGATAAAGCAAATATTAATCATCAGAACTAGGTAAACCCACACTGAGCACATAAGCAGTGTAAGAGATGTCTCCACAGAGATTATTCCACAAGGCATCCAGAAAACTACACTGAAACGAGACATTTTAAGTAACATACAACACCTATTAAGCAAAAAATCTATTAACATAAATTTTATTAAGTATTTGCTGCATTGTGAGCAAAAGTGTCCAGCCACCTTATCTGACATGGTATTAATTAATTAATATTATCTTGGAAACATTCTATTATGGAATTTAGGCAAAAGGAGTAACAATATTGGTTTTTTCCCATTCTCCAACAACCTTTTTTATCCTGTATCAATCATAACTTTACTCTCAATAAAGAGCATAAAGAGTCTCACCTCTAGCTGTTCCAAATTAAACAATTTCCAGAGGCTGAGAAAATAAACCCTGAAAAACCAGCATCATGTTCTATCAAATAAATTTTTATTACCTGATTAGTGGAGGAACAACACTGACATATAACTCTTGATGACTGGAGAACTGATGGACTTGAGAAGGCATTCTTGTCAGGAGACCCAACAAAGTTTCCTGAAAGGCCCTAAATCTACATCCTCCACAGGTAAAGGCCAACAATTGTTCCCCATGACCAGGTAATGCTGGTTTCTAGAAATAATTCACTAGACACAGTGACTGCCAATTCTTACATTCCCTGCTCCCAACCTCAGATCACCTCTTGGACAACCCACACTTGGAAAAACAAAAGCAAACACACCTCAAAAAAACCCTCAAAACAAAACAAAAACCCCTCAACCAACAGAACAGAACATCATCAAAAAAATTCAAGTATTTTGGCTATGGCGAAGAACCTCCACAAACAAGTCAAAAGTTATGCTTTGAATAAGATCCCAAAATTACATACAAGAGTAGGGTTTGCAGAATTTTATCTCTGGGAGATTGCCAAAGGTAAGGCTAAAGGAAGAACAATGCTTGGTTTATGGATAAACAAATCCAAGAGCCAGTCAGTCTACAAGCTGGACTACCTATGAAAGAGGTAACTAAAAACACAATCATATTTTATAAATTCCTATCACATTTTATAAACAAAGTTTTCCAGACACTGACATTCCAGAATGTTCAGTAAGAATCAAGGACAATGACACTACAGTGCAACAAATACCTACAGGTCTGAAAAAAAAAAATACTCTCACAGCTAGAGAAACCGTAATACAATACAAGTTAGCAGTACAGGACACCTCACAGTTTGCAATAAGTTAACTTGGAAATTTCCCTAGATTTCTGGGGGGAAAAAAGAGCACGGTTTAATAAACTACTTATCAAAACTACAATATTCTGCATTTACATTTTTTCCTCGAAGGTAGCTCTCATTTCACAAGAGAACAAAGCAGAGTTGCCTGCACTGAAGTGTCTGAGACACGCAAAATATATCAGTGACTCTGCGAGTTCAGCAGTTAGAATGTTGCAACAAGCCAAGAACTACTCTGCACGTGGATAACACACAGTGCTAGCCTACCATGCAAATACGGCCGAATTCTCAGAAACAGGAGTTTCAGCAAGCTAGGACTCTCATACAAAATCAACACTCAGGTCCAACCTCAGACGAATATATTAAAGTCAACCAGCTATAATTAATGGTCCTTTTCTAGCTGGCAAAATTCTCAGTTATCCTCATGTCACCAGAATAAATCAGAATTCCATTGCTGGAGTCTGAAAGCTGCTTTCTTCATTGACTTGAAGCACTATAACCACAAAAAAATATAATGAATAAATGAAACGTCATCCTAAGCAAAAAGCTGAACCTGAGTAAACTGTAACACCCTGCAGCAATAAAGATGAAACATGAATGGTTTGTATTAAGATCAAGAGGGAAAAGTGAATAAAAGCTCAAGCTGGTACCCATGAGGCTGTATCTGTATCCAGTCTGGGGCCCCTCGGCCTCAACAAAGAGAGATCAAAAACTTGAGGAAGCCCAGTGGAGGAGCCATCTCAGTGGTGATATTTACCACAAACAAGCAGGGATGCTGAGAAAGGTGGTTTCATTTAGCCTGGGTGACCATTCTCAGAGATGCAATGACCTAGGAGAACAAGAGGCAAAGCAGAAAGCTGTTGCAAGGTAGACTCCAACTAGATAAAAGAGGAGGGGGGAAAAAAAAAATCACAGCGCTAGCAGATAAATCCTGGATGGTAACGTCTAGAGAGGCTGTGGTAACTCCAGGCTTGACCATGTCTTACCCCACGCTGTTGCCAAGTTCTTGTGTTTATTTTGTCAGTTGTCAAAGTAAGGTGTGAATGACTATCTATTGCAGGGTTTTTTTCTTTGTTATTCTTATGGTATGGCTCGAGAACTTTTGACGCACTTAAAGACTACAAAGAGAGACTTAAGGCAAATAAGGAATGGTTGGTTCATTAAAACAGCAATGCCACTAATGCTCAAATAGAAAGTAACAGTTCAAAAAGATGAATTTGCAGATTTTTTTTCTGCCAGAAAATTCAGCATTTAACAGCTAAATATCAAGAGCAAGGCATAAAAACAGATTCTCACTTCAGAAAAATCCATGGGAGCATAATAGCTAAATGCTGTAAGCAACACAGAACACCCATCTATGCTACAGACCTCATTCACCACCCAGTGTGAGACTTCTGTAATACTTACCACCAGCCATAAGAAAAGAAACATACACATTTTACTTGCTTTTTAAATAATAACTAGACCACCTTTGTACCATTACTAAAAAAACAATGCCAAAACTCAAGAGTATCACTGAGCAGATTTTCATTTAACTTCCATAATGAATAAATAACTTCAAAAAGCCTCTGTTTAAAGTCTTGTTTGTGCAAAACTGTTTCCAGCAACTCAACAGGAAAACAAAGATTTTAATCTACAAAAGTAACTTCTCTTAAGAATACAGACCCACATCTCAAATAAGATTTAGTGCAAAGTTTAAGGGAGAACTAACAGAACAGTAATTCTGAAAAATTACATTATTCCACACTTAAGGGAAAATAAGGATTACAATTAATGCAGACAGTTTCAGTTCAACACCTAGTGGAGAACAGGCCACATGACAAAATTCAAAACTTCATACTCTGAACTAGAGGATAGGAATTTTGAAAACTGTATCATAATTTCCAACCTTTATTCAAAGCAAAGGCTGTTATCTTTGTAGAACTCTAACTTTACACCTGTAGAAGATTTGCCTTGAGAGAGCATTTTTATTTCAGAAAAATTCCGCAGCTTTTCTTTTGTTTAGCCCAGAGCTCTGATAATAAGTGCAGCTGAGGGGAGCACCACTAGTCTGTCAGTGAAGTAAACAGAATGGCTTTTAAATAAGTACTATCCAAACCCACACTGTGAAGACTGAAGCACCCTTCAGATGAGTACACCTGAGTGTCCTGGGCTGCTGAAACACTGTTGCCAGCATCCTCTGTTAACACAGATCCTCAGTGCCTGCGCTGCTTCCCACACCACTGAAACATGAGCCTCCTTGCCTTCTTCAGTGAGGCCTGTCAGTCTCACTCCCGCGCCTGGGAAAGTTACAGAGATGATTATTCTGAGGGGAATTCCAAAACACCTGGAGGGCAGCACAGTCACTGACCACAGCCAGCACAGCTTCGCGACGGGAACGTCCTGCTTATCAATCCTGATTTCCTTTTATGACAGGCCAGAGAACTCCAGGGGGATCAGGGGGTCAGGCAGCTACAGCACTGGGGAGCCCAGCACACCACAGGGCAAAGCAGCCTGTGCTGGGTGTCTGTGTGGGTTCTCTCCATCAGAGGCTGGTTTGTAGAGCCCTTCCTCCCTGCTTCTGGACAACTCCACCTGCAGCTCAGCAGGTTTCTGTTCATTTATGGTTAAAAACAGTGTACTCATATCCTCCCCCACAGCACATCCTGCTCTTTCTGTCCCTCCTCCTACCCATTTCACTCCTGTTCTCAGCCTGTCTCCTCCTGAACAGCCAATACTCTGAGAGGCCTCATTTAACAGAAACATGCATGGAAGAGGAGATATCATCATACCCAGTATCTCAGATTACTCAATCACAATTACTTTCATCCTTTTTCTTCCCTTCTGTGGTCAATGAATTCCCATTTTGGAGACACGAAAGTGAGAAATAAACACTAAATGCTCCTTGTCATTCTACCTTCCTTTTGATACCAAACTAGAGAAGTACACTGGCCTCTCATTAAAAGCGACAAACAGCATTATGAAAGGGTCCTATTCTTTAACACAGGTGGCTTATCTATGCTGTTGATGGACCTAATTCCCAAGTTCAGAACTCCAAATTATGTGTGATCAGTGACCTCAAAACATATGTGTGCTTATGTGACATAAATATATCAAATTCACATGATTCAAGGATTAATGCTGAAACCAGTAGCTACTATTCTGAAACTTCAGCCCTTTTTCTTATCAAATTACAAGTATCTGTGTGTGGTATAGGACACCCGTCCTGCTCCAGACACTTTCTCTCAGAAATAGAGAGATTCTTTGCAAACAGTAAAATGTAATGTTCTTCTTACAGCTCTTTATTTAATGTGTAGTCCCCGTTCTCTGTAGAGGTTTCCTAAGATCTTAATAGTTAGAACACTTGGATCAAAAACTCTTAGGAGTAGCCTGAAAAGAAAGATGATCCAGATTCCTGGAAAAATAGAGAACATCCATGGCAGTGGACTAAGTAAAAATTTAGGATTCCTGTAATCCAGTAAAATGAAGGGAACTGCATGGCTTATTATTTAACTGAACACAGTCCTAGTCCTTTTTATGATCACTGAGTGTAACCATAAAAATCCTTATCCTTAGCCTCCAAACAATACATCAAAATAATGAGAAGTACCAGTTCTGCAGTAAGATCACAATGGTCCTGATTCAGCAGAACTGTTTAAAAAGTTTCAGCAGTACTGGACAGAAGCAAAGTCCAAAGGTAAAATTCATTAACCCACACTACTCTGGGTCAACAAGGCAAAGGGGCAGACAAACCAGTGACTCTTTAGTTTCCCAGCCAAATATTTGCTCACACTATTTTTCAAACCAAGATCCTGCGTATATTCAAATGAAGGAGATTAATTCCAGCTCATGCTTTATGTGAAAGACCTCTGGGCTTTTAAAGCTGATACGAATGACACTTGAAAACACCCCCCACGTCAGGTTTCTTTGTCAACAGTCAGTGTTACAGCTGCTTTTCGGAAGCAATAATCCATTTACATGTGCTAACCTGGAGCCTACTGAGAGCACTGTATCTGTGATCCCTTAAGCTCTTCCAAGAGGAAAGCTGTGCCTACGCAAGCAAGAAAGTGGCATCTTTTTCTCACTTTTGATCTTCCTGCCACACCCAAACATGCATCAAACAGCCTGAGGAAACACCCTTTCAGAGCCTCAAAATGCTGAAGAGAAAGCAAGTGAGCCAGAGGAGCAGTCCAGGAAACTTTCTTCACCATGGTGCTCAAGAAGGCAGGACAGGACAAATCCATTCCCAAGTGATCTTGAAGGTGCTGGGACTGACAGACAACAAGCCAATGGGGTTCCCCTTTCTTTGATCTCTTCTACAGCTCAGTGTGCAAGTGCAGTCTCAAACCAACACCAACACTTCATAACACACTAGAGATACTGCCAAAATTGGTAAGGAACACACTGCCTCATGCACAGTGCACATGCACACATGCATATGGTCTCAAGAAAAAGTGAATTTACAGAGTGCTAAGAAATAATTTTACATTCCCAAGCAAGTACTTCTCTAAGCATTTTCTTGATACTATATAAGATTTATCCTTAATTGATACATAAGTAGCTTAGGCACACGTAACCAAGCACTGGAGGCATGTAATTACTGTCAGCATTATCTCCAGAGGCAGCCACAAATCTTAACTGACGTGTCAAGACTGAGTTTGCTCTGCATAAGTTCAGAGAAATGAACACATTCACAGATGCCAGATGGCGTTCAATACAAGCACAGGTGCCATTTCAAGAAGAAAGGTTTCTCCTTTTTACCAAGTATCAGCAACTTGTGCAAAAAATTAAGCTGACTCATCTTTGCTCTCAGGGGTTCAAACCTGTATCCCATTGCTCAGAGAAGGCCCCAAAGAGCCAAACCTGCAGATTAAGGCTGAGATCCTGCACTACAGCCTTACCCCATGACCACCAGGCTGTTGAAAGCTGGGTAGGGAAGCCTCTAGAAGGCAGCTGCTTTCAAACAAAACTCTGCCTGGCCCAGGTTCATTTACTTAACTACTCATTTAGGTCCTGGGAATCCAAGGGGCCCACAGGAACTCTGGGGAACAGGGAGTATATGGGATCACTAGAGGAAGATATTTCAGCCCCGTGGGTGGCAGATTACACAACTCAACAAAAACAAGCTACAGTCTGTTTTGAACCTTAACAATGCTGACAATATAAATGGTACTCCCTGTGGCACAGAAGGACCTCGGAAGCTCCCTGCTTGTTCAATACCTGTGAACCTCACCACCAGGTTGCACGACAAAGTAAGAGAACAGATGCATAAAATGTGGGGGTGTGGTGTGCAAGTACAGACAAAAAATGAGCAACTCTTGTTTTCAAAACAGAGCAGAAAGTCGATGTCAAAGGGAAGGACATTCAAGGTCAGGTTACAGATGGAGCACCTGGAACTTCAAAGCCGATCACTTAGTCTGAACTTAATCCTCATATTATCATGATGACATCACCTAGTGGCCAAGATTATCTGTTCTCCATTTAAAAGGCAATCATGACAGTCTTTGTGTCCTGGCATTCAAAGTACCTGGAAAGATTCAGGTTAAAAAACTCTGTCTAGTGAGTACCACAGTTCCTGGAACACTGATAAAACCAGTACACTAGGAAAGAATTTGGACAGATGGCTTTACTTTGTTGGATAAGAAAAGTTGAGAAGTGGTTAAACATCTTACTCTGAGCAGGGTCTAAACGAGCCTCTTCACTGTGCTCCCTCCGGGCTGAAGGACAGCATTTGTTTGAGTTAGCAGTTGTGCTACCAGAATGGGTAACAAAAGTTCATGCTTTGAAGTGTTGAGAAGCCTCTTGCTTCAGAATTAAGTCTGGTTCCATGGCAACAAACAGACAAGGGTCCACAAAAGCTTCAGCACCTCAAACATGACTGATGACTGGAGTTCTGCTGCACATTACTTTAACCCAAGAATAAAAATCAACAAAAGCTTCAGCCAGTTTAGAAGGTCTAAAGAAACTGCTTCTCTTAAGCTTTGCAAATAAGGCAGCCTTTCAAAAGAACGATGTTTGGCAATTCTCTACGTATTTTATCAGCCTATTCATATTAGCCTGTTTGTTTCATGAAAAAAAAAAGGAAAAAATTAGCTGAAGCAATCCCATGTGCAAAATGGGTTAGATACAGCCAACTCTGCTAGATGCCTAAAGTTTATTTCTAGAACAGTTTCTCTAAAATATAGCATACTTCAGACATCATATCCTAAAAATAACAGACATTTTGAAGGCCTTCCATAAATAAAACAAACAAAAAAAAAGCCTACCAGCAAACAACCCAGCCCCCCCAAAAGCTGAGAGTCCTTTTCCTCATTTGCCACTTTCCCTGGGTATCTGTATTTAGAACACCTTATCATTCATACAAGGGCTGCATTTAGAAGAGGTCATGTAAATACTTTGAGTGGCCAGTGCTGTCATTTCAAGAAGTGAGTGACACAATGTCAGATGTTTTCATTCCATACAAAAACGAAGGAAAAAGGTATTAAAAAACTATAACTGAGATTTGGAAAGTTCACAGTGGTCATGCAAGTATTTGTACTTTAAGTTTCACAGACTCAGAATGATCAATGAAATATTTCACCACTACTAAACCACTTACAAATCCTCAGATGTGAAAGCTCTTTAATACGGGTATGGATTCTACCCATATTTATCTATTTACGTGCCATAAGATTAAGGACCTCAGCAAAGTCACAAAAGGTATCACTGGAAAAGCCACTGTTTAGAGGAAAAAAGACCTTGTTCAGAACTCCTTTCACTGTAATGTAGAAGGAATCTTCCAAGATTGAAGATACTTCCATATACCATAAAGATGGTAGGATGCAGAGCCTTTGTCCACAGCAATATCTACTTACTTACCCGTAACACAAAAAAGATGTCAATCCCAATCTAAATTAAAATAGCAAGCTATTACAACTTTCAAAGTAAAATATCACACAGGACCTTACTCCTATGATCTTAGATAATCTCACTGTTAAAATACAACTATATTTCATGGAAAAAATTACCTGGCAAAGAAGTTCGTAAAAGGTCCCAATATTTTCCGTTTGCCATCTACGTCTGCCTCGTGACAACAGTCCTGCTGGCTCTGGTCACTGCTCTCTTTAGTGGAATTCAGGGTAACGTCCGAGAAGTGTGCCTCATCTGTCTCAAGAGTCACAATTGCACTTGAACTGCTTGTGACCACGAAGTCCAGAATGTCTTCATTGCTAACTGATAAAGTGGTTGACAGTTCCGTGCTAAGACTAGACACACTACAAACAGAGATGTCATCGCTTCGATTCAGAGTTTTTGAGGTTGGACTATAAAGTTTGACCGTGTCATACCCGGTTCTGGGGAAAGTGGAGGATTTTCGCACGGCATGGTCATGCTCAGCAGCCAGAGGAGGAGGAGGCACATAAGGTGGCAGGGTGCACGCGCTCTGAAAAGCCCTGTCAGGCACAATTTCAGGTTCTGACTGCTTTCTCTTCACATTTAACACACTGCAGTGAACAGGCTCCGGGTTTCCTATTTCTAGAGTTGGAATACCAGAATCCACTGATTTAAGGCTATGACAATCTTCTAAAGCACTGGACAGCTGGCCAGGCCCATACCCAGGCAATGAGAGATCTCTTGGGGTCCCGGAGTTCAAGTTTTGAAGGCCCTGGACACCACTGTCCACTCTTGCATCCAGCATTCCCATGAAGGTCAAACCATTTAAAGAGTTGGATACATTTGCATCAGTTGTCTTGGTCCAACTGGTACCTGATTAAAGAAAGAAAAACACAAGATTATGAGTTTTCAGGAAGGCTGTGGTTTGTTCTTGACTGTTTGGGTTTGTCCATGGAGGGTTTTTTGGTTGTTTCTTTTGTTTTTCTAATACACTTGGTCCTGTCCTAATTTAGGCTTTTAATTAAAAACTGTTTTTCTCTTGCACCTGATTACTATCCCTTCCCCCTGCTTGAACAAACAGGACAATGGCAACTTAAATTAGGTTTCTAGAAAATGTCAAGCATGAAAAGCTTTTCATAAGCAGTTTGTGTGCCAGTGTTTGCTTCTTACAAATCTCCTGAAAGTGAAGTGACATACTATAAAACCTGCAGTATTTTAATATTCCATTTTAATACCGAGACAATAATTGAAATTTATTTTTATACAGTCATAAATGCATATTTACTGATTTCATGGTGCTACAATACTTGTTTACATACACTTAGACCAAATTCTGAAGTGCTCATTTAAACAGAATTTCTTCACATTCTTCTGGAAACCATGTAACTGATAATAAACTTGTCACCAAAATAGAACGCATTATGTATCAGTTTTGCACCAAGCAAGAGATGCAAAATCTGAACAGCTGCAAAGCTATCCACACAGTCAATGTTTTGACAATACACCATGCACTTCATCAGTTCATGTACAGTAACACTGACACTTGCAAATACATTGTATTTACTGCACTCAGGAACTGCGATCCTTCATCTTCCAATATCCATTGACACTTGCCTCCCTGCGGGCGGCCAGCAGGTCAGTTAATCCTGTTCCACTGTAAATCTGAGCGACCCTCAAGCGAGGGCTGCCAAATAGGAGCTACAGGTGAGCTACACTGCCCTCATGAGCAACTGGGGCCTTCCATAAACCTGGAACACCACCAGGACTGCTGCCCTGGCTTCCAGAACTGCTACAGACCCTTTAAACACTACATCATTGTTAGAGTGACATTGTATACATCTCCTCTTTCTATATGAATAGTCAAATTACCTACAGCTCTGCTCGAGTTTGCAATGCAATTACTCTGCAGCAGTTGGCAGAACAAATATGCACATACTGCTTCAGTTCCTTCACTCTGAAGCACTCTGAGCTGAGTGTGAAGGAGCGAAGAACACTCCTTCCATCTTGCCAACAGATTGCTTTTTAGACAGATTTTTCTCCACTTCCTGAGGCCTAGTCTCCTGCTTCTGGTCTATTCTCTCTCAAGTGTAGCACTTAATTAAAGGTGCCACTTGTTCTCTAGGGGTCCTCGCCACATCCTACTTTTAAAAAACAAATATACATATACCCCAGAACAACATCTCACTTGTGAAAACTGGTATCTCAGAGCAGTTCTAAACCACTGGTTAACACCACCAAAGCCCTGCCAAACAGCAAGGTTTGACACATGGTCCATCCTTAGATCTGAGCCCACTAATACACTTTGGCCTTGTGATACTTACAGGCAGAAAGTGAGAGAAAACACATATCAAATATATTTCACTCGTCCAAACTGAAACAATTTTTTCCACAAGTTTTCAGTCACATGGAAAGTTCATGAATTCAACTGTACTTCATATGCAATACTAAATCTTGAACTTACTATCCAAATGCTATTTGCCAGCTCATGCAACACTACAGTTCAATCCACTTCTAAGCACAGATTAAAAGCAAAGAGAAACAACCCTGGGTATTTAATCTTTCAGACTTTTCCAGAACTTTGTAGCAGCTGACTATATATGCTACCCATCCAAATCAATGCATCAATTGCCTAATCTCTGCAAAAGCAAGGTTTCAAATGCATTGTTTTGACTAAAAAGCTTCTGAAGATGTACACTTTACTTAAAGAGTTGCCATAGCAACTTTCTTTTTTCACATTACCATGGTTTGAAAAGTTTACATCCCCTGCAATTTAAAGTGACATCTTGAGATAGCTAGCACACCAACTGGGTACATTATGAATGCTCTGTTCACTAAATTAAAATTGCAAGGGCCAGCAAAAAACCCAAACACCCCTAAACATCAATCTTTGAATATGGGCATCAAACTATATTCAAGAAGTTAACTGTGACAGTTGAAGGGTACAAATAAGACATAAAATGGAGCATTAGATATAATTACTCTTGCACATACTTGGATCTCCTGCTCTCAGACCTTCTTGCTTGGATTCACTTCTTTTTCTAATTTAAGTCTGCCTGTTTTCTCTTCCCTGTGCTCACCTTACTCCTTCATACACATTATACTGCTCTTCAAATCCACAGCCCATCCAGCCCCAGCATTACTCCAAAGTATACACACACACACTATGGAAGAGTATAACCACGAGTGTAGGTGTTTGATTTATGAGAATTTACACTTATAAATGCATCTAGAAAACACAGTCCAGGAAACAAAGGACAGAAAAGTAATTGGTCAAGAACAGCTTTGATGATGTTTGGGTAAACAGCACAAGCATGTTCCCATAATGATTTCCTCCCCTGACTGCCTTCACTTCTGCTCAATGATTTTCCCAAGTAGCAGGCAGTTCTTAGTTTAATTGCATGGCTCTTCTCGACCAAGCTTACAAATGCAAGCATTCAAGCAACCTTGGCAGAGGCAGTAAGTACAGCAGCTCAAGAGGCCAAACAACCCTGTAAACAAGAGAGTTCAAAAAGAAGCGAAGATAAATTTCCACACCAGGTACTGAAGCTATTTTAACTTGGCTTGGTATCTTCTCAAGCAATAAATTTAACAGGAAGAGAACCTTTAAACAGGCAACCAGCAAATGAAGAAGTGTGCAACAGCTACAGCTTGCTGGAGCAGATTATGCAATAGCAAGCTACAAAGGTTTTACACAGTTCAGCGAAACTGTGGGAAGCTTTGAAGTGACTTTAATGAAAACTTGAGATGCAATCAGCTGTCAAGAACATACATGAGAACTCCTTGATTCATTTTGCGTTAGGTTGTTGTAGGATTGTTTTCAAGGATATAGTGAAGTGATATTTATACTCTGTTTTAGCTGCCTCACTGGTAAGTGCAAAATCTGACAATGTCAAATATTCTGTCATGTGCTCCAATGATAACTTCTTTCCATAAATCATTTATTAACATAACCATACTGTAGCATTATCACCTGAATAAACACAGCATTATTAAAATACTAGTATAATAAACTACTGGGAAATAATAAGCAATTTTGTCTGCACAACATTCATAATCCCCATGGTTTATTTAAATATATTATAATTGAACAAAATGCATATTTGTGAAGTCTTAACATCCTCTGTCTTATAGAAACCATGCTCTCCTAAGAGTGAATATCCCACAAGAGAGATAACAAGGAACAGGAAGCTAGGAAAATACAGCCAAGGTCACAAGTGGCAATGCGAGGGCAGGTAGGTATTATTTACTCATTAACACTTCCAGCAATATGTGCTAAGGGGCACTTGATAAAAACAGGTTTGTAGCCAGGTTCAAAATTAACACAGGGCCATAAGGAGCAGCTGAGCTGCATAAATCCTTGCCACAGAACACTCTGGATCCCAGAAGTTTACATGTAAGCTCAGGAAATAAAAAACCACTTATGATTACTTAAAAAAAAACCTCAGGAATTCCCTGAACTGCAAGTATCAGAACTTCAGGGAAACATCAACATACATTAGTCCTGCTAGAAGGCCCTCTCCCGGGTAAATTCCTCTCTGACAGGTGGAGGTTTGATCTGTCCCAGCATGGCTGTCCATACGGCCTTACATTCCCCAAATTCTGATCACAGCATGCAAGAAGGCATGTTCTGACAATAACCAGAGGCTTTAAAACAGATCTTGGCTCGGCACATTGCTCAACCACACAGAGGGAACAAGTCATACTTGATTGCAATTTCTAAGCTCTACAGTAAAATGGCTTTTTAACCAATTTTGATATAAAATGTAAAGAAAGATCACAGCAATGCCAAATCATTACAGCAAAACAAAATCAGAAAGATGCCAACTCAAGTCCCATTCTTCCAAGTCTGCTGTGAGTAGCAATGCATTTTAGGCAACCAACAAGATTAGGACAGTAATCTGCAAAACAGGCTTTATATCTTCTTGCCTCACAGGAATGGGAAGACGAATGGTTTATACACACTGCTCAGTTCTCAAAGAGTTAACATTGCAATTTTTTTTATCTCATCTCTTCAACACTTATCTGTGCCAGCAAAAATCTTTTTTAAAGTTTTTAAGAACAAGGAATTTCTTCAATGACAAAGCTGAAACTTTTTTTTTTCCTTCTTAAAGGAAAAATATTGTTTAAAAATCAAGGCTTTATATCCTCGATGTATTTGACAATACTTTCGTTGCACATATCAAGAAACATTGCTGCTATCAAACACAGCTGCAGGTGACCTCGGCGCACAAGATCATCGAACCCAGTTTTGTTTATTAAACATTTCTTGGTTCAGATTGTTTATGTTCCCGTTCTGCCAGCCACAGCATTGCCAACAGCGAGGCACTCTTGAAGATACAGAAGTCTGACTTAGAGCGTGAGACAGAGCCATTAGAGATGAAAGCACTGCCGAAACTTTTAACAGCGAACACAAAACACACAAGCCGAGAGTTATTTTTACCTTTTTTCTTAAGAAGACCTTTACCTAACTCTCCGCTGGTGCCCTTTAGGAAGCCTGAGCTTTACAAACCTGCACAAAGCGCTCTGACAGCGATCCTGAGCAAACCCTTCGCCGCTTTCCCCCGGTTTCCCTGCGTGGGGCTGGGAGCACAAGGGAGCCCCAGCGCTGCTCAGAGCCTCTGCTCCAGCACTGCTTACAGGGGCTTTACCCTGCCCCGGGCACCGACAGCCCCGGGGCAGCTCCGGGGGCCGCGGCTGTGCCCGGGCTCTGCCATCACCCGGCACGGACAGCCAAGCTCTTCCTCGCACTCGCACCGCCAGGGTTTCCGAGCAGCCAGCCCTCGCGTACAAAACAACCCCAGGAAACCGAAACCAACATAAATAAATAAATTAAAAAAAAAAAAAAAAAAAGATCCACTAATGTTAACAGGGATGTGGATTTTTCAACTTTAAATGCTATGGTATGCTTTTGTAGTTTTTTCCTTAGTCCTTAAAATAATGATGATTTTATTACAGATAATAATTCTCTTCAAAAGGAAACTAGTGGAAAGAGGTGATCTCTACAGTACTGATAGGATTGATTTGTATTTTGTAGAAGATTATCAGCTGGAAGAATTTAACTACAATTTTTAAGAATGACCATGTTATCTGTACACTCAAGCATTACCATTAGGCCAACAACACTTGCAAAGTCTCATAAACAAAGAAATTGGGAATTGGGATTGTTTTTTTGCAGTCTCCTAGAAGTTCACTGTGTGAAGGAAAAGAATATATCTTCAGTGTTTTTTATTACAGTTACTCAGACACACTTAGAGAGATTAGAATAATTTTCCAGAGAGAATATGTTGATCAACAGTAAAATAATTTTATTTCAAAATGAAGGCCTTTTTAAAAATAGATCTTCTAGTGCCAGATTGTCTATTATAATTTTGATATTATAGAGAGGAAATTAATTTGTAAATTATAAAATTGACCCACAAAATCAGTACTGAAGTAATAAAGTGTTATAATATAGAAACAGCGTTGACAGACTGTGAGATCAGAAAAAAATCCTAGCATAGAAGATGAGATTTTTCTGGCTAGTACCTATTATAATTAAAACAATTACAAATATGGGATTTTAGAACACTTCATACCAGAACACAACATCCCTGGTATTTTAACTCTGGTGCCAAATTACAAAGAATTGAAGTAGAAAAAAACTTCCACAGTATTCTTCACTGATGGGTATTGACAGAACATAAATTTTAGCCTGATGTGCTATATTGTATGCGTGTATAAGCATAGACACATCACAGAAAGATTTATTAACTCCTGCACTAAGAGAACTTCATTTGGTGCTTATTTTTAGACACATGATGCAGAATCATGTTCATAGCTATACTGCCTTATCCCGTCACTCCTCCTGACATGGGGCTTGCAACAAAATCATTATGTATATTATATTAAGTCACAAGCAGAGTAATACATGATGAGGTTCATGGTTTAACCATGCTGTTATATAAAAGACTGATTTAATTTTCCTCCTGATTTTAATTTCACATTTAAATAGACTAATGTATTTTTCTACTAAAAATACCCAAACAGCCAGTACTCAGAATAACACAAAATCATGGAGTCATCAAAGTTGGGAGAGAGCTTCAAGATCATCTAGTCAAACCATCAACCTAGCATCACCATAATCAACCCAAAACCATATCCGCCAGATGCCAGATACAGATCTGTCTTGAACACTTCCAGAGATGATGACTCCACAACTTCCCTGGACATCTTATTCCAATGCCTAACCACCCTTAGAGTGAAAAATATATTCTAATATCTAACCTGAACTTCCCCTTTCACAACTTGAGACCATTTCATTTTGTTGTTTTACTGGAGACGTGGTAGATGAGACTGATCCCCATTTCAGTTCAACCACCTTTCATGTAATTGCAGAGAGAAATGAAGTTCCCCTTCACTTCCTCTCACTCCTAAACAGAGGAGGCCAACCTTTATTTCAAAATGTCAAGTAAACCTACTAGCACATTTTCTTTGAATTAAACTTCCATAAATTTGAGTCTGGTCTTTATAGTTATGTGCAGGACACTATGTAATGCCTTCTTTTTCTCTGAAAAGGCAAAGGACCTTAGAGGCTTCCTCCCTTTGGCAAGCACCTTTTAAAATACTTCAGTAATTACTTTAAGTACCAAACCCATTTGCAATGATGTCAAACAGTGCTACTGAGCCCAGGGAATGGAGGCCCTATAAAATGCATTTCATTAATAATCTCTGTAGATAACTCAGCAAATAATCTGTCAACTATGAGCCTTGAGGAAAATGAAATTATTTCTTTGTGTAACATAACTTTGGGCCTGCAAATCTGTCAAAAAGGTTTAAATCAAAACAAATCAGTCAATACTTGGCAGGAAGATCTCTAAAAACCATATCATGTACTGTAATTTTTTTTAAGGGTTGGAATTCATCAATAAAACCACTGTGATACATGAGTATCTCTCCTGTCATTTAGGCAAAAAGTAAATAAGAGTTTTCTTACAAACAATGACCTTTAGAGATTCTTCTGTGTTTATTGTAATGTGAGCCAAGCAAGGAATGATGCTCTTTCTAGTTTACATTTTATAAGAAGTGGATAAGGCAGATAACAACTGTATAATCTTACAGTGGTCTAACTAAATATTGATGTGAAGCTGAAGTTCTATTACAAGATGTACATCAGGACTATTGAACAAGAAAGGAAGTTGTAGGCACTTTTTATGTTAAGCTATGAAGCAACTGTTTGGGGGGAAAAAGATCAAAATGTCTCATTCTAGGATACAAAAAGCTGCAACTACTGTGAGCTGAAAGTGGCTTGAACATATGAAAAGGTAATACAGGGCATACCACTGTGATGAAAACATCCTCCTGTTATAATGCTCTTTATGCTGTCTTCACACATTTACCATGAGCTAGTAAGGTTTGATTTGGACATGGAAAAAGTAATTACCTATATTTTAATTCTCATCAAATGCATTATTTTTCATTACAGAAATTATTATTTATTGACCACAGCTGTCCAGGAGTCAAAAGTGACGTATTTTTTTCAGCAAATCATTTCTAGAAAATGTGGTAGTTTTTCTGAAACTTTTATATTCCTAGTAGAAATATTAATAAAAATAAGAGAGGGCAGTGTAAAGAGAAACAGGTGCCCCTTGAAAGTGAGTAAAAGTTTTTGTCCCATTTTTGTCAATTACTGACTGGAGAAAAACAAGAACTTGAATTTTGCCTTTCTCTCTTTCCTGCGAAATACCAATGATGCCATAGAGAATCAGTTAATTTAGCTAATTACTCTACCTCTGTGGCAGAAGTAGATCTGTACAGAAGAGTTAAAAGCATGAAGAAGTCCACAGGAGTACTTCCCTCAGGCATGTTCCCTCAAACACAATGGTTTGTGGCTTTTGACTTAAAAGATTTTTTATTCTTTTTTAATTAGTATTAAATTTTATTTGAAAACTTACAAAGTGTCATGAACTGAAGAAGAGCTTTCTCATCCAGGACTAAATATGGTACAGACTTCACAAAAGAAAAACATAGTTTCGGCCTGGAGAAGCAGCCAAGTCTAATTTTAGACATGACAGAACAAGTGAGCACAACAAATAGTGGGGAGGGTGGAAGATAAAGAGGGTCAGACTAAGAAGATTACAGGGTTACTTAGGTTCATTTCATGCATATCTTCATAGTATCACTGTTCCATTTGTATATAACATTTTTAAAGCTTCTGTAAATATTCCAGAAGTAGCTGGAAAAGCAGCAGAAAGTGTGTCTAAGATTTAGCAGAAGTAAAAGAGGATGATAAAGGGAATCAATATGGTCTATATTTGTGTACAGGTTCTTTTTTTTTTGTATGTAACCTTCCAGCCATCAAAAGACATTCAGATGATGACTGCTCCATGTAATCTATGTGGAGGCACATTTTAGACTTTCTCTTTTGCTGGATATCTAAACATAGCTGTGCTGAATAATTCCAGGGCAAATGTTAGTAAACATGTAAGCCTTACTGTAGTTCCTAGATGGAGCATAGGGAGGTTCTTTGTGCTGTGTGAGTGCAGGTGCTCAAACTATTGACCAGAACTTAAATCTCAACCCTAAAGAGAGGATTCTCAATACAGGAATTAAGCCAGTTTTATGTTGTGGGATGTTAACCTGGACTAAGGGCCATAAGTTTGGCTAGCCACTCACTTATTCCCCTCTGCACCACGATAAGGAGAGAAAACAGAGATGAGAATTTTCCAAAACAATCAGGTTTTTTATTTCTCCCATTTCTTCAATACACTTAGGGAAAACTACATATGGGTGAAAGACAATAATTTTCTTTGGTAAAAATGTAAGAATGTCATATGAAACAGGTAAATGGAGGTTATTTAGAAGGAAAATGCAAATAAAAAATATAGTAAGTATTGTGAATAATCTATTTTTGGAAGTAGCACCCAATTGTTAATTACTGTCTAGACAGAGGAATAAAGAAATATAAATAAATATTTAAATATTCCAAGAGCCTAAAGAGGAAAATATACAAAAGGGGGGAAATCATATTGCATATATCGGTTTATTTATGCTGCCAAAAATGGGGCAAAATATTTTCTAACAAGACAATACTCTATTTTTCTGAGTTGTGCTTCAGACAGAGAAAGGAGGAGTGAGTGCCTACAGGTCAAGAACTGAGGAACAGCATCTTGAAACATCATCACAAGACTTCCTGGGCCAGGAGTGCAAAAACACAAGCTCCTAAATAAAAAGAGAAGCAGAGATGCTAGCAGTAGAGTATGGTTAATACTACACCAGGTTCTGAAAGTCAAACAGGCTTAAGGAGCCTGAAAAGACTGCTATTGAGTCTAAAAGCAGGCATTCTCAGTGCAGAGAGAGGAAAGTTTATGCCTGAGAAAGGACCTCTTTGTTGATGCTGTCAGTATAGATCTTGCCTTAGTGGACTAGCTGGATTTTGTATTGAACCGAATTGTCTAAAAAACGAAAGGCTAAAATCCTCAGATATTTTACACTTTTTGATCCTTCATACCATCTTCCGTAAGATATAGAAAAGCGTCTTGGCTAAAGCTGGTCTCTTTTATTTGCATTGCTACATAAAGAAGCCTGAGAGATTCCACACCCTGTAGCTATGTCATATAATATTGCATTGTGAAACAATACCTCTTGTGAAACATTGTTTATGTTTGTTTCTAATCTTCCCATACGTTCAGAGACTGCAATGAAAAGTCCAATATCTGATTAGAGAATTATACGAGCAGGTTTTTTTTTTTTTTTTTTTAAAAAAAAAAAAGTGTTCTCATTTTTTAAATATTTACTGTGATTTTTATTTATTTACAAGGCCCATAGGATCAAGGTCCCATTTGTGGCATCCTACTCCAAAAAGGAAGGGAATGTGCAGGTGCACCACAGATGTTTGTGTTTGAAAAGAAACAACAAAAGTCAGAGGGTCCACGATAACTTACAAAGTGTAATTAGTAAATTATACGCTTGGCATAGAAATTCTTATAAATGAATCTGTTATCTATTAGTCTAAACACGTGGCAGTGGATTTTGAGTAACATGAGATGAGAGAGAAGAGAGAGAAGAGAGAGAAGAGAGAGAAGAGAAGGAGGGAAGGAGGGAAGGAAGGAGGGAAGGAAGGAAGGAAGGAAATGCCACCTTTTTATAGATAAGTTTCCACATCACAGAGATAAGTTTCTTGCTTTTTATGCAAATTAGTTGTCATGTGCAGTTTGTTCTTCTAAAATAGGTTGGAGGGCTTTGAAGGTCTTTGGTGTTCTTGATCTCCTTTTATTGAGTCAGTCTTTGGTCAACAGTCCATGCCTGATTTTCGACCTCATTCCTGTTTGCTCTGTACTGTGTTCTGCTTATCTCCAGGAGCCAGAACAAGGATATTTCTTCCAGAAAAGTGCTTCCCTACCTTCATATGGCCTCCTTTTCCAGCTACATACTGGTCTTCCATCAGTCCTTGTTTGGCTTCATGGTTATTTGGCTATAGGTGTTTGAGAGACACTAGCTCTCTTATCTGCTGGGATTCTACTCCCATTATTTCAAACATTGTATGAATACAAAGTGTAGTAAATTATAGTCTGTTTGAAATAAATTGCAGTTCTGAAGTAGGTCTGTCTGCTCATTGGGCATACTAATTTTAATTTCTAATATAATGGAAAGTTCCTAAAGTGGAATTATATTAAACACAAATCTTCCATGTCCTGCAGACTGCTAAGATGGCTGACTATTAAACATTGTTTTTACAAGCCAATAAATTTGGGAGAGTAATTGAAACTTTTCAGTGGGTAGCAGCAAAGGGAAAAACTGGAACTCAGGTCTTGTGAAACTCATTTAAAGTCTGTTTTTTTTTTTCAAATATTTCAAACATCTGAACATTTAAGGCACTAAGAGACTGTATCTGAAATGTTAGAACAAACACTAATAGAAATTGGTAAATAGGAAGACTTCTTGTTATCAGCAGTCAGAGAGATCAATCTCCAAAATTGCTTTAGTTCACTGAGTTCTCTTTTTTCTTTATGCTTGTCTTCTTGATTGAGCTTTTGTACTGCATTTAAACTTGTAGGAGTGTAGTCCATTAATCAAGGGAAGTGATTATTCCCATAATAGCATTTATTATACTGCCTTTGAATACTGTGAGCAGTTCCAGGGCTCTCAATGTTTGAATAAACTTAAGTGTATGTCACCAAACTTGGACTGGATCACAAGACTGGTGAAAGGAGGCTGAAGGAGCTCAGCTTTTCTAGAATCAGGCAAGAAGGGATTTTCCTATTAGGCACTTTCTAATAAGAAAAGCTGATCATAAAAGGTGGAGTTGGACTCTTCCAAGCTGCATAGTTCTTTATACTTTGAACCAAGGGAGGTTCCATTATGACCCTAAGAAAAAAAAAACACAACAAAACAAAACAAAACAAAATGTTGTTATTATGATAATGAAACATGGGAACGCGTTGCCCAAATAAGTTGTGGATTTGTCTTTGGACGTTTTTGAGACCTGACTAGACAACTCCTTGTTCTGAATTAGTGATTGATATTGCCCTGAGCAGGATGCTGGATTATAAGAATAAATATAAATTTATTCTATAACTGTAATAATATTTATTGCAACAGTTTAAACAGCATAAAACTTATACACATATGTAGTACATATTGACTAAAGGATCTTTGAAGATTCTTTCACCAGACAATCTAATATCACACACTTAAATAAGGTGGAAAAATCTTTATCCATAATAAGCCAATGTTTTTCTTTGCTTGCTTTTGTTTGGGTTTTTTTGTTTGCTTGTTTTTGTTTTTGTTGGTATGCCTTTTTAAACATTCCTGTGGAACAATAAACTTTCCCCACCCCCAAAATTTTATATTCAGTGTTGTGGACTGAAGATTAGAAAATAGAGGATTCTAAAACTGTGGCACGTGACTTGGGTCTAGGCTGAGTCTAGGACTTGGATTGCATTGTTTCTTTTTCCTAAAGCTTGCTCGTGTGTCAGGTTGTTCCTTCCTTTCTTTGAAACTATGGACAATATTTTTGAATGTCATAATAATATAAAAAGAACTTGACAAGCTATCAGAACAAAAAGGTACAGCTATATCAGTTTTATGTTGTTCAGTAATGTTGCAATCCCTAAAAGTAACAGTTGTATATCGATATTTATTTTAAGTCTCTAAAATATCTTGACTATATCTAGCAAATATTGTCCTCCTAAGAAAATCTAATTTACTCTTCAAATGTCTCTCAGCAAAAGAGTATAAACCCCTGCTTCAGTTTCATGAAGTGCTTATTTTCCAGGTTTTGTTGGATTGACAATAACATGGTATGAAAGATACTTAGCTTTTTAATGAGATGGAAAACTTCTGATCTAGTTTTACTACAAAGTAATAGAAGAATTCAGGTCACAATGTTTAATTAGAACCCAATCTACATTTCTGAACAACATATCAGTATTACTTTGGAGATCCAAATGAAATAGTTCTTTGTCAAGTACACGCTTTTAAGACGAGAGGTGTTTTAACATTACATTAAGAGCATAAAAGTGGAACATTTGATTTTATGTATTATAATGTGTTTGAAATATTATTGTGAAGAAAATTGCATTTTTCAAAGTGACAGATGCATTATTCAGATAGCTTTGATTATCAGATACATTTAAAAAGAAGTTTCTTCATAAAGGCTGCCTATCCCAGGGTTTTTACCAGAGTGGCTTTAATGATTTGAGAAATTATGAAAATACATTAATATTGATTTAGTAATTAAACTCTGTAGTATTCTTAATTATTGTGCTGGTTTCTTGTGCTGGTTCCATTCTACTGTATTGCAGTGATTTCCTTTTTATTTTCTCAAGATTATTATGCATATGAATTAACTTGTATTCATTATCAAAGATTTAAAGTCATGATTTAAACATAAAATAAAAGTCCCTATCAACAGTGTGTCTCCAAGTTCAGGCATGATCACTAAATCTCTTAAATGATTAGAATAATCCTGCAAATTGGAATTAAAAATTAAAGATCTACAAAGGTATAATGAGGAAAAGAGTAGTGAAAGTCTCTTTACTTCTGAAAGAAATTGTAACAAAGAATAATTTACCTAGACATGTTTGCTTGTTTCATCTAAAATTGATAAAGTAACATTTAGATATGAACCTATCATAAGCACAATAATTGCAAAACCATGAGTTAAAACAGATTGATTATACATAATCTGCTTGTAATCTGTTGCTAGACTTGGGCATTTTTCTACTATATTTGTTCTATCTATATTTTGATATAATTAAATTCACTGTCTTTTCCTTTTTTTTTTCTTTTCCCCTTTTTTCTTTTCTTTTTTTTTTTTTTTTCTTTTCTCAGAGCCTGGCCCTGCAAGGTGCTTGTGAGTGTCCCCAGCTTCTTTTGGAAAGCCTTTCCAGGGATGCTACTGTGCACCTCACAGGACAGGATGCAATTCATTTAATTTGTCATATTTATTTTTCTGTGAATTATAGAGTTTGAGTACCCTTATTTGGTGATTAATGTCAGTTTTATTGCTAACTATTTGCTTTCCCTTATATTCATTATTTGTAATTTTTCTGAGCCAAACCTTTCACCTAATGTATTTTATACTGGTTAATTACTGTGATTTAACACGTATTATATTTACTTTCAAGATGCAATACACTGCAGTCGTTATAAGAACCTAATCCTAAATGGCACCAAGTGTCTAATTCTATTAACATTAATAGAAGAATAAGTGCTTTGATGTTTACAGGTGGCACTTGGAGCCTTTCAGAGCTAATGTCTATACAATTATTAATATCAGCAATAGTTAAGAAAGTGAATCTTCAATGTTGTTTTGTCTTTTAGTATTGTTGTTAAATATAATGCAGTCATACTGTAAAAAATATCAATCATTATTTTCTTTATAACGTTTCTTGTTTTTCTTTTTCTCTTGCAGCAAATTTGCTGGATTTTAAAATGTGCTGCATTTTAAATCTGTCCTTTTTTTTTTTTTTTTGTCAATTGCCACAGGTTTAGTCCCTATGAGTGGTATAATCCACATCCTTGCAACCCTGATTCAGACGTGGTGGAAAACAATTTTACCTTGCTAAATAGTTTCTGGTTTGGAGTTGGAGCTCTCATGCAGCAAGGTATACGACTCAGTCTGCTCTTTCTCTTGGGCACCATGTCCCACTTTTTGCTGGGGGTTACAGCTCTGTGATGCAAGTCATTTGCATGGGTGCCTCTGTGCATGTAGCCACAAACCAGCTTTTTTACATTTATGTATCCAGGCATTCCCAAACAACACCTTATGAATTAGTTTGAAGACAGATAAAAATTTTGAAACTAAAAGTACAGCATAACTATGTAGTTTATTTCCTAAACAGGAAAGACTTGTTGTGTAAAAAAATGAGCTAATCTGTCCATTAAGTAACAAACCTTCATTTAAATAACATAAAAAAGACTACATCTTCATCAGGCAGGAGTATAATGCAAAAATCATTTGTTTAATTTTGGTGTAGAAACCTTTCAATAACAGACACATTTTATCTAGTAGCTAATATCGGTGAAATAAAATGGTAAATATAGGAGATTTAATTCTTTTCAGCCACAATTTATATATTTAAAATTAGAGTAACCATTCTTAAATATTTAAATAAACAGTCTCTATTGTATAATGCATGCACTGAGAAACTGATGGCATTGCTGACAGTAAAATTCACATCTGTGTAGTCATATTGCTCAGAGGAAAACCAACAATCAGTTTTAACTGTCTTAGTAAAATGCTTAAGCCAAGATACATTCTTTAAACTCTATAATTTTCCTTACCATATTCCTTTTATTTTGAAAGTATACTAAATGTATAGATCCATAAAAATATATCAGCATTTTGTTACCCATTTCCACAAGGATTTGAAGACAGTTACATAATTTAAGACATATTTGAATAGCACAGATTCAGCTTTTTGCTCTGACCTTTTACTGCACAGTATAGTATAAAGATTGTTAGTCCTGTTGAAGAACCACTAAAGGGAATGACTTTCTGGAAAAGAATAACCATTGTATATCTCAAAAGATTCATAGAAAATGTTGGAAGGAACAAGTACTTATCGGTATAGTTGTTTTAGTGGATATACCTGAGCAATCATTTTTAAAACTTCCCATTATAAGTACACCGACTATAAATAAATACTGTTTTTAACTCATCAAATAAATTCATGAAGCTTTCCTGAAACTGCAGTAAATATTCTGTAATATATCAGGTTGTTAGGCTGGAAAAGTCTCTAAAACCTCAAGAAAAACTGTATTATGTTCAGAAAAATTTGAATTAATGGGTAAAAAGAAATCAAGATTCCAAATCAGAAATAAAAATACAGCTTAGTTGGCTAAGTGTTTGATATCAACTAGGTTGTCAATATACGTTTCAAGCAATTATATAGTTGAAGTACAATTCCCAAATACTTGTTTGTTAGATAATGATTGCTTTCAAATAAACCATCAAAAATAAAAAAAAATATAGTGATTGAAAGAAGATATTTTGAATTCCATTCACAGTTCTCAAGATTGCCAGAATCACTATCAATACTGATTTTTACTCCTTATGTGGCTGTATGCTTCTTCATCTTTCTGGAAAAGGGAAAAAGCAATTTAAGTTTTTGCATCATTGTTTGGCAAGGAAAAGGTACTTTAGTCCCTAGCATCTAAACATTTGTTGACAATAAAAATAAGAAAAATATTCCAATCTTCATTTTAAACGATATATAGAGCATAATAGCTTTCCATGAAGGAAAACTAGTTTCTTATATTGTTATACCTTTACTCAGTTCACTCTTTTTGATTTTGATGTTTACTTAAAAAGAAATAATAATAATGAAAAAAAAATAAAGTAGGCTTTAAAAGTAGGCTTTTAGATAAGCATGGAAATTCCCACTTAACAGCAATAACTTTCCATTAATTCCCACTGTGGTTGGACAATACTCATATTAACTTATGAAGTGCTGCTTCTTTAAAAAGCATTTGCTTAGTGCTGGAGGATACATGATAGAGGGAACTCATACATGTCTTGCTGGCACCCCTCGCTCCCAGGAAAATGTGGGATATAGTGCTAGACATGACGTTACCTTGGGTACATGACAGTCAGCCCCTGACCAGGCTCTGTTTCACGGGCCCAAGTGACACTCGGTTTCAGTCCTTGGTAAGGTATGAACTTGTGGTAACTGGGGCAACTGCGGAGAACGTTTCCACTCTTCTTTTCTTCCCAGTCCTATCTGATTTTACTGGTGTTGTTTTTTAAATGAAACGAGAGCAATTGAAAAGAGTTTTCATGATGGTGGTCTTATTGGGAAATCTCTTAGTGTTATGGTGCCTAAGTGTCTGACTAACAGGGCCTAGGAGCAACTACGTCAGAAAGGTACTTTTCTACTTTTTTCCTTGCAGAATTCTAGGCAGAGTCTGGCGCTGGAGTTGGCTATCATGTCCAAGTCTATCAGCTTTTTTTGTTTGAAACAGCAAGGGTAAGATGAACTGCAGGGTAAGATGGGCTGTTTTTTGAATACAGTAGTCCAGTTATGATACCACTTCTTTTTTTCCATTTCTTTGGTTTTCTTCCTCCCTCTCTCCCTCCTTCCCTCCATCCCTCAATCATCCTGTTCTTTTTTTTTTTTTTTTTTGCATTGACTTTGAAAGTTTGACATAATTTTTAATTTATATGAAGATGTGTTACCTCGCTGGACCAGTTTCTTAATTAATTCAATATAAACACTGCAATTTAATAGGAATAAAATAGTCCATCTTGCCTTCATTCCATTTTACCCAGGAGATTTAAGAAAAAACGTAGTAACCAGTTAACAAAAATGGATTGTTTTAGTACAATGGTATAGCAGATATGGTAAAACTGGAAGAAGTTTCCAGATACTTCTAAAAGATCTTACATAAAGTTTGCAAAATGAAGGTTGAAATTATTTATTTGACATCATTAGAAATTTCATTCCATTCAATTATAACATTATGGAAAAAAATCCATACATTCTCATTTATAATAAATATTTATGATTGTATATTACATTGATTTTTTTTTCCTGTTTTTAGTAATTTGACACAGAGGAGTTTATGTACTTCAATTTGTCTCTTTAGACTCTAAATTAGAGCAAAAATTATACAAATTATTATATGGTGTCTGTCTCCCCCTCAATTCTTTAGTGCCATGAGCAGGCAACTCCAGCAATACATTAAATTAAATCTTTATCTAGTTTGTGCATAGCAGTCTTTTTATTGCTAGTCTATCAAAATGAAGTGTGTGGCGTAGCCACCTATATTTATATGAAATTGTGGGGCTAACCATAGAGATGGGAGATGTTCTTTTTTTTTTTTTTTTTTAATTTTATATTTATTTAAATGATTAATAAACAATCCTTTACAGCAATGCAAATGACAAAAGTAAAAAGAATATTTATAATAGATTTCAGATTTTTCATATTTTATTTCATATCTGGTCCCTTAATCAATAGCTTGTTTTGTTTATGCAAGTGAGTCTTTACAAATTACTTAAATAATTTTTATGTAGTACCTTCAAGATAAAGAACTGTATAAGTGTTTCAATATTAATATTAACTTAGAGGCTCAGTCCAGCTTTTTTCTTTTTGGAAAGCAAGTTCAAGGAACTGCTTTTTTTTTCACATTGATATTTATATATATATGTATATATGTATGTTTTTAAATTTTAAACCAGCACTGATCATTGAATCTCCCATTACTATCTTTTGATTCCCACAGCTCCAAAAAGATCTGTCTTTATAAGTTTAACCGGTCATTTTTCATTTCAGTTGTGTGTGTTTGCACAAGCAGTACATGTGAGCCTGTAGCTGAAAGATTTTTTTGCACAGTGATTCCATCTCCCCACTGTGGCAAAATGTGCTGAATACTTATTAATTGTTCTCTGTGCATCAGTTTCACCTTTCTCCCCTGGTTTCCGTTAGGTTCTGAGCTCATGCCTAAAGCCCTCTCCACCAGGATAGTGGGAGGCATTTGGTGGTTTTTCACACTTATCATCATTTCCTCGTACACTGCTAACCTAGCCGCCTTTCTGACAGTGGAACGTATGGAATCCCCTATTGATTCTGCTGACGATTTGGCCAAGCAGACAAAGATAGAGTATGGGGCAGTTGAAGATGGAGCAACTATGACTTTCTTCAAGGTAAGCTTTGTATTCTCTTTGAGAAGAACTGGATTTATAGCAGTGAAGTAAAAGAATAAACCTGAGCACTTTGCTCAGATCTCTTATATCTATGTACAAGACTATGTTTTGTTGGATTAAAACTTACAGTTTTGGTTCAGCAGCATTATACCTAATTGCAGTATTTTCTCAAGAAACTTTAGGATATTAGTAGCTGGACAGAGAATATTCTTTTGGACTTTGTAGTTTTGAGGAACTTCTAAATGAAATTTGGGGTCCATATAAAAAACTCAGTTTGTTCCAGTTTTTCTGTTCTTTTTAACCTGTTACTAAGATAATTCATTTTGAAGTAGAGTGAAATATGCTGAATTAGAAATCTTTCTTTTCTAGCTTCATCAAGCATTTAAGTGGACTTAAATTAGTGAGAAGTATGCATGAAGGGAGAGAAGATGGTTTGTTCTCTAACTCCTTGTGTTTGATAGAGGTGACAGAGAGAGAGGTGTTTAACAGTATTTTCCTGATCTTTGGTACTTTTTGAAGACTTTTAGCTAATATATTCTGCTTGTAAGAGTTATTATGCTATCTCCTAAAGCTTTATGGCTCTATGTTGGCTGTTACATTGGCATTTGAAATTAGGCAAACTGAGGAGCAAAGTAACTTGTAAAGTGGGGCAGAACTTGAAGACCATGTCCTCAGTTTCCCTCATCAAATTCTGAGAATACAAAGTTTGTTTAGATATCAAGGCTACGTAGCCACTATTTAACCTTATGATCTTAGAGCGAATCAAAATGGACACATAGTTTTAACTAAAATAAATAAATAAATAAATAAATTATAGGGCTTTCAGCTTCTGCTTGGAAACAAGAATCAGTTCAATCCCAGTATCTCAGAATGCTTCAGGATTCTTAACTTAAAGCATAAAATAGAAAGGTTCTGTGTATTTTACTCAGGATTCTTATTGGAGAAGAAGCTGATGAAGCTGATAGAACTAACTAATCAATTAGAGGTCTCTTCATGTCAGGAAATATGTGAAGCAGTTAAAAGTAGCAACATTGAGAGTTTAAAGACTGAGATTTTTAAAGAGTCAAAATGATTTATGTCTCAAGACATAAGAAGATGACAGAAGGTCTTTATTGGATTACCAGAAAACACTACAGGACTTTAACTTAATTTTAGCCTGACAGAAAACTTTTATCTTATTCTAGTTCAAATTTAAACTATGGGGCCTAAAATGTTAGGAAGCAAGTTTAAATTAGCAGTGACTTTCTTTCTGGTTACTAGAAATACTCCTTTCTGAATCTTCCTAATTTTTAGTTTTCCTTTTCCTCATCCTTAATTTTCTGCCTTATTTTTTTTTATTTTTTTTTTTGTATGCCCATAATATGTGGATTTTCTAGGTGCACAGAGACTATTCCTCTGTCTTTGAATGTTTTTCCCCCACATATAAATATAGTACTCCTGTTTCTGCGTAATTATTTTGTTCTGCTTTTTTATTCTCCTGTTTCCATTTTTCTAGATATATTTTGTGTTTATCCAATATATTATATCCAAGAACCAGAGAGGACTTACTTCTGATGAAATAGTATTTGCATATTGTGCATCAAAGATGTTTGTTTGTAGCTGAAATAACCTAGACTTAACCACAACAGACTTGTGGTCTCAGATCACATAATTAAATATTACTTTTATTGCAGTAATGAATTCTCTTTCATTATGAGTGAAAAAGAGAGATTAGAAAAAAACCACAGGATTTCTTTATATAGCTGATAAATTCTAAGTCAAATTAAGGTTTATTCTATTGAACAAATGTATTTTTTGGACTTTATCTGTGAACAGGTCATGGTTATTAAGCGTGACATGAAAATGAATCAATACTTAAGAACTTCTATTCCAGCTAGAAACCAAAAGATTTGAAATATTTTTCTGTTCTTTACTATCTTATATGTATGTAAATGAATTGATATTATTTACCTAATGAAATTAATGCAAAATTAAGCATTAGAAGTAGCTACAATTGCTCTTGTAGATTAGTTAATAATTGAAAATCATGCTCAAATAGAAAAGTAAATGAAAACTAGACAATTATATTTGATTCATTCAGTGTCTGAAGCAACTTCCAGCTGGACATTAGAGTTTTCTTAATGCAAATGTTATTCACTAGAGCTACTTATGCAAGGTTTACAAGCTAATTAGATATGTATTCCATGAAAGATAAACCAAAACATACATATACAGTATTTTACAGTAAACTTCCTGGTCAAATTTGTATATTTACCTAATGACGAGTTATCAGAAAGTAGAAAACTATAATTCTGGTCAACACAGTACGTCTATATTTTTGTGTTTTCAAAATATACTTCTATTTTGTATGAGCAAATTGCTTCAGGAATGTAATTTCCTCACATGAAAAAAACGAATACACAAGAAACTATTTTAAAATAAGTCTTTATGTGGAGTTGCCTTAAAAGATACTGCTAGAATTGAATATCTCATAGAAAATACTAAATAATATAAAAAACACTTAAGAAAATGAATCTGATAAAAGAGGGTTTGAAATGGTATATATTATATTATCTGATACATAGACAACTGCATATCAAGTAGGAAGTAACACTGCCTTGTTATATGGCATTAAGGAAAGTACCAATGAACTATTGTGTCCAGTTCTGGTGATCACACTTTGAAAATATGTTTCAAATTGGAAAGTGTTCATTAAAAGTGAAAGAATGACTGTAGGTCTGGAAATAAGCATTGCAGTTAGAGGCTAAAGATCAGTCTGTTTAATCTGCTGAAGAGAAGGTTAAGAGGTGACTTAATCATGGTTTGTAAGTGCCTTAATGTGAATGAGACTTTTGACAGTAGGTAACTCTCTAATCTAGCAGAAAAAGGCATAATGAGATCCAGTGTTTCATAGCTGAAGTTAGACAAATTCAGACTAGAAAGAAGGTGCATATTTTTAGGAGTGAGAGTAATTAACCACTGATGCAACTTATCTACAAGTGGGTTGAATTCATCCATCATATGCAACCATTATGTGAAAGATAGATACAGCATAGCCCAGGCATGTTACTCTTTTGATTTAGAGGCTACTCCACAAAATAGATAGCCTTCATTACACAGGAGCTCAGGTTGGATTTTAGTTGTCCCCTCCTACTTCAAAAATCTAAGAGAGTTCTGGAGTTGGGGGTTATACAAAAAATGATTGAGAGGATAAATTCATCATCTGTGTGTATGTTTTTCCTTGGCGACTTTGTCTTGTTTTAATGAGAGTGGATTGAGTAAAACAGTGGCACTGTGTTACAACAAGAAATAAAGGCACCAGATGGTTTCCTAATGTTAAATGAAATTATCATATCTTGGTAATAGTTATTAGTTCCAATCACAGTGAGGTTCGGTAGCTACCCATGAGACTGACAGTAATTTCTGCATAAATTAGCTATATAAGAGTCCATTGAATTATTTCCTTAAAAAACCTTTGGAACCTGTCCAGAGCTGTGCGGTGCTAAAATAGAAAAAGAGCCTGTTGAGAAAGAGAACCTAAATGGGTATCAGACAAAGAATATAATTCCTAGATTAAAACCTCCTGAAGGTAAAATCTTGGAGAGCACATGGGATATACATTGAAAATGTTGTTACCCTTGTGAGTCAAGCATCCCTGTGAAATACCTTCAATGAAAAAGGAGAATGTTTTCTTCAAGGGTTTATTAGTCTTTCATCTCTTGCCTCCTCATGGACTGAGAAACATGTATTGCAACTCCTTTTAGAAGCTAGAAAGCAAAAGAAAATATCAGTGCTCTCCCCTCTTAAGATCTACTTATCTGGTCTGAGCATGGAAAGGAAATAGTTTTACAAGACTATTACAGGTCTCATGTGTCCGGTGGGCTACTTCATTGGGAACAACAAAGAAAATCTTAGTATTTTCCAAGAACTAAAAGCAAAAATATGTGAAAGTAAATTCTACACCATATCTGCTGTTAGGCTAGGAGTTTCCGTTCCTGATACACGTGTTGTTGTTTCTGAAATTATGGATTTTTAGTTAGTTATGAAATTATCTTCCTTTTTCTTGTCTGCTTGTGTCAATATTGACCACTTTCAAATTTCATCAACCTCTCTTTGTTCTTGTTTGGAATAAAATAAAAAGAATTTGTTACTGTGATTAAATGTAATGATCTCACACTGGCTTCTCTTGGATGAAAAAATATCAGATTTTTTCATTATCTCTGATTGTTGTGGTCTACATTTTTCAAAATCCCACTCATTTCTTTTTGCTGAACGGCAATTCTGAAAGTGGAAGAACAATGTTAGTTCTACCTTTCTTCTATTCGTACCACAGCTCTCCGTCATTACACACAAATAAACTGCTTCAGTGTGTATGCTTCTATGTGATTTGCAATGGTAAAGGGTTTTGGGTTTTTGTTGTTTGGGGTTTTTTTGGTGGTTTTTTTTTGGTTTGTTTGTTTGTTTTTGTTTTTTGGTTTTTTTTAGGTGAAGCTGTTATGTACCTTTGTTTTTCCCATAATTTTTAATATCTGTAACTTTCAATGTCAGGATTTTTTTCTTTCTATGTTTTTGTACAGTGCCAGGTACCGTGGAAATTCTCAGTTATGGTACTAGGCATCTGCATACCAAATAGTGAAAAACAAAGTAATTTTTCATTCTCTAATAGCAGTAGATTAGTGTCATTACTTCTGTATCAAAAATTAAAGATGTTCTCAGCTCTCTGAAAAATGTGCATTTTATATCCTTGTTTTGCTGATAAGGAAGCTGAAGCACTAAAAGGGAGTGCATCTTTCACAAGATCACTTGGTGAAATGTAGATAGGGAATTAATTGTGGTGAAAGACAGGGGACTAATTCAGGAAAACTGATGCACACCTTTGAATTATCTGATCTACTGACTATTCTACTTATCATTTACATTTGCCAGTTTCTTTCCTTTTCTTCTTCAGAACCCATTTTTGTTCTTCAGCTCTACTTTTCTACAATAAATTTCATTTTTTCCTCCCCATAAAGATCTATACTGGTGATACTTTTTAATCATTGTCCTTTCCCTCCACCCCCTCACTTTTTACCCAAGCCATTTTGTTGCCACTTCTCTGAAGGAAATTTTGAAGAGCAGCAATTCAGCATTTAGTGTCTATCTTCCTCTTTCACATTTTTAGCCTGTTGATAAAGGGAATAGCATTAAGTTCTACCTATAAATTACAAAGTCTCAGAAACAGTCTATTAAAGATGAAGGAAGGAGTTGTAGGGGAATTTTCCCACTACTTGCAACTGGAGTGCAAGTGACAGATCCCGTGACATCATTCAAAGAACAGCAATCATGAGTAAGGTTGGCATTGACATACACAAAGCCAGTATAGCTTCAGTGGGTTTTTCAAACCTGGGTTTGACCACTGTAATAGACAAATGTTATTTATTTGTTTAACAAGTAAGTATGCAAGTATTAGCACATGGGTACATGTACACAGACAACCTTTAATTGAATGCTTCAAATAAAACGTCATGAAGTTTAGAGGTGTGTATTTATTATGTGGTGGAATTGTTGCAAGTCAGAGATGAGGGAAACACCACTTATGAACTTCTCAAATATCCAGTGACTGGCAGGGACTAATGGAAAAAGATTTCTTGAGTCCCAGCCTCCATGTACTAAGCTTCATAGTGCTTAAAAAATAATTGATAGCAGATACCACAGATACACATTCAGTTTTATTTAATATTATTTCACTTTATTGGTAAGTTGTAACAAACACAGACTTGTTCTTGCCCGAAAACAGATTTAGCACTTTTAACTAAAAAGGAAATTGAATATAAATACCATGTAAACTTTACTTGGTTTTGATCATGGTGGTTTGAGCATAACTGCTAGAAAAATATACATTGAAATGCATAATTTTTCCCACTTCGCAGGGAGACTACTCAGTTAAACACTTCTTTTAATGTACAAAAAATGCAGATATAGTTGCAAATCTGTAAAGCAAGGTCTGTGGTCATTCCATACACCCATAAGAACTGAATGTGCAATAGCAGAGCCTGTGAGAATGAGATACTGGCTTTGTCCTATATCTCTGCCTCACTGAGTTCTATTTATTTACATAAAAGATCAAGATAGTTAGGCACAGGTAGGTAGGTTATATAAAGTATTAACACAGACTATAAAGAAAAGAGCAGTGCATTTGAATTCTAAACAGAAGAAATGACAATAAGTTTGGTACCATTAAGTTCTTCGAGGTGAACAGTCCTTCTTTTGAATCTGAAGTCAGAAAGCAGAACAAATTCACACAAAAACCTTCATTCCAAATAACTCTCTAGATACAGGGACAATGGTCTTACTCTGCCTTGACCCTTCCCTCTTCTCAGAGCCATCACTGTTCCTACAGTAAATAAGAGCATGTGTTTGGCTTCCTGTTTCATTTCAGTGCTGAGGCATGAATCTAAAAAGAGTTGGAACGTGATAGAAACCTTTCCACCCTTGCCTTTGTCCATGCCCATGCCCTTTCTCTTCCCTTTCTCCTTTCCCTGTTCCTCATTCCATATACCCTTTCTCCCTCTTCCTAGAGTAAGGATGAAAAAGATGAACACAATGACTAGTGAACTTTTCAATTCTACAAATGTTTATACTGCATTATGCCATATATCTAGATAGTAAGCACTCTTAATAAGCTGCTGGATAACATTTTCTTATACTCCATAAGGAGTATATTTTTTATTTACATCTCTCTCAGGCTACAGTTCTTAGAAATGAATGAAACATGCATAAATGCTTTTTGGTGTCTTCTCAAAAAAAAAATAAAAATATATATAACTCGTGAAAACAAGATTAGACATTCACAATAATTAAAATATTAAAAGAAATTGTTAACAAGTGAATTCTCTCCCCACTAGTTACTTTTCAAAGGAAGTCAGAGACTTCCTTGTTCCGTAAGTATTTCAGAATGTGAATATAATGTAGAGCTAAAATAAACATACCAATAAGAAACTGACATCTGCATTATTTTTCAAAATTACATCCAAAACCAAAATGTATTAATTAGTGCACATTCCTTAATGATCCATACAGTAGGTACATGATGGAGTTTGTCTGAATAAAATCATTCTTTACCAGTGTGCAAGGTATCATAAAATATAATGAGATCTAATTTCCACTTGGATAGAAATACAGTATACAAGAAATCAGAGCCCAGAGGTGGTGATAAAATAACTAATTAACTTTACAATTGTCCTTAGAAATTCAAGCCTGATATGCAAATATTATCCAAACCTCTATTTGAGTCTTAAATTGTGTGGATTATTTACAAGCAAGAGACAAGAATTTATACCAAATGTAGCAGATGAATAAGTATGTAATAATCTAGATATCTGAACAATCATTTTGTGGTTAAGAGAAACCCATTGTGCCTCTCTTTTGGAGAACATATAGTGATAGCACTGAAGATGAGAATCACAGAATCACAAAATGGGTGAGGTTAGAAGGGACCACAGAGGGTCATCTGGTCCAACATCCTTGCTCAGACAGGGTCATCCCAGAGTACATTGCACAGAATTATGTCCAGACAGGGAGATCCCACAGACCTACTCAGAAACCTGTTCCAGTGCTCAGTCATCCACACAGTGAAGAAGTTCATCATATTCAGATGGAACTTGCACTTGCATCAACTTGTTCTATTGCTCTGCACCATTGAGAAGAACCTGGATCCATCCACTTGACACTCTTAGGTACTTGTATACACAGTGATGTGGCCCCCTCTTAGTCTGAGCAGGCCCAACTCCATCAGCCTTTTCTCATAAGAGAGATGCTCCAGACCCTTATTTCTTGTCATAGCCCTCCTCTGGACCCACTCTAGGAGTAACATGTCTCTCTTGTACTGAAGAGCACAGAACTGGCTATAACACTCCAAGTATGGCCTCATTAGGGCTGAGTAAAGAGGCAGGATCACCTGTCTTGAGTTGCTGGCAATCCTCTTCCTAATGTCTCCCAGGATAACATTTGCTTTTGATTGAAGTCAGATGGAGTTTAATCACTACTAGTCACTTCAAATTGCTTCTCTCAATAACTTTCTTGTGTTGTTTTGCAATCAGCTTAAATCTGACTTACTGTGAGTAGTACAACCTCTTCTCCTGCCTTCAGTATTAAGCTCTGTTGGCTCTACAGTCATAGAATGTGGTAAGAATCAAGTCAGATCTCTAGTTCAGTTGAAAATGAATCTTTTTTTGTTTGTGCAATTTTACTTTTCAGTTGTGAAGAAAGCTGCTCTGGATGCTAAAATGTTAGAACTGATGTGAATGGAGTGTCTCATTACATGGCAGGTTGATCCTGCTAAATGTGAAGGCCGCTGGGAATACACACCCTTTGGGAATTGAATTATGTTGCTTAGACATTTGAAAGTGTGACAATGAGAAAAGAACAAGTTGAAATTGCTGATACTTCTAGAACGTATGTTTTCTTTATGTACTAATGTAGGTTTTGTAGCCTAACTTGTAACCCATTTTGTTTCCTTTCTCTCACCTGAGGCCCTTCAATTTCTGCCTTCTTCACGGCCTATAATGACACTGCTGACAGGATCAGTTGTAAGGGAATTACTGAAGTCTGGGTTCTGTTCATAATTTGGGCTGCAAGGCTTTTTCCTCAGAAATGCATAACCTAATTGCTATCTAGCCTTACCACCTTTCTCTCCTCCTGCTGCTTTTCCCCAGGAAGAAGGGTGAGAACACTTGCCTTTTTTCTTCTCTTTTCAGCTTTTTTTCTCTTTATGTCTGTCTTTAGATCTTGAGCAAGGTGAGAAAGGGAACTGAACTAGATCACAGAGAAGCCTTCAACTGCAAACAGCATTCTGTATGAAAGACATAATTCAGATTTAGGATTTGTTTAGGAAATTCAGAGTTTGTCTGAACATTTTTAACTATCAGAGTCTCAAAAAAATTGTCTTGCTCTTCAAAGGAAATAGGTCTATCACCAAGTAGCCACATAAAGTTTGCAAATTTGATCTATGAGTCATTCTGGGAATGTGATTCAGAAACAATTCTCCAGAGTGAGCTGTCTGTTGGTTTAACCAGTTTTTGTGAGATCCTGCCATATGAGCAACCTTCGGTATTGAGTTCCTGCCCACTAAACAGCCTGAAAGCCTCCATTCATTAGCAGAGGTGCACTCTTGGTTCTGCCTTGTCAGTTTATATATTATAGTACTGAGGTGTTGTCCAACTACATTAGCATTGCTTGTGTAGAGAAATATTTTCCGTGCCAGAATTGCCCCAGGCACCACCATGGAGTCTTATCATACTGATAATTTTTTTCTTGAGATTTTTTTTAATTCCTCCAAACAGAATGCTTGCTGAGATTGAGTAAACCATTCTTTTTGCAATGCACCTGTGATAATAATTATATAAACTTATTTTGATATGGGTGCCTTTTAAGCAATTTTTTAGTATCCAGGCATTATTTGAACTTGTATTTAATGTATTCAAGAGCCTTAATCTGCACAATATAGATTATTGATTTATAAAAAATATACTAAAACGCGCTTTAGAATCACAGAATCACAAAGTCATTTAGGTTGGAAAAAAGCTCTAAGGTTGTGTCCAGCCATCAATCTAACATTGCCAAGTCCACCACTGAACCATGTTTAACGGGATCACCACATCTGCATGCTCCAGCATGCCAGTGTCTTTCTTGGAGTGAGGGACTAGAAACTGAACATGGGATTTGAGGTGCAGCCCCTCCAGGACCAAGTACAGAGGGATGACCACTGCACTGGTCCTGCTGTACACACTGTTTCTGATACAGGCCTTGATGCCATTGGCCTTCTTGGCCACCTGGTCCCACTGTTGACTCACATTCAGCCAGCTGTCAACCACCACCCCTTGGTCCTTTTCTGCTGGGCAGCTTTCCAGAAGAGTAGCTGTTCTTCCCCAAACCTGTAGTGTTGCATGGGGTTGTTGTGACCCAAGCGCAGGACCCAGGAATTGGCCTTGTCGAACCTCATGCAATTATGCTTGTCCAGATCCCTCTGCGGACCCTTGCTGCCCTCCAGCAGATCAACACTGCCCCCCAGCTGTGTGTCATCTGCAAACTGACAGAGGGTGCACTGGATCCCCTCATCCAGGTAATTGATAAAGACATTAAATAGGACTGGACCCAAAACTGAGCCCTGGGAAATACCAGTTGTGACCAGCTGCCTGCTGGATATAAGTCCATTCATCACCATTGTTTGGGCTTGGCCATCCAACCAGTTTTTTATCCAACAAAGAGGACACCCTTTCAAGCCATGAGCAATCAGTTCTTTAGGATCATAGTAGCCTACTGATCAGAGAGTTAGCTGCCTATGAATAGGTTGGACCAACATATTTCTTACGGGTTTTTTATTTGTTAAGATATGACATATGCAATTTCAATTTACTCATCAATTTATTGTGTAGGAAATTATGGGAGGTTATTTTTTTTTCCCACACCTTAAAAGCTGAGACAGTCACTCATAATAATGGTTTGATAATAAATAATATGTTCTTTCATGCTGAATTTGACCCAAGTTCTCAAAATAGATATTGAAATGTAATTTACAAGTAAAATCCAGATGAATTATCTTGTGAATTATCATGATTTGAATGAAGGATGAGAGCTTTTGATATATTAATACATACTATAAGTAAACTATTGTTTACTAACAAAAGATATAGTATAACTTACCTTAAAATATTTGTATATAAGTAGTGTATCTGCATTTGAGAAATGAAATCAGCTCCCCTTCAACAAGCTATAAAAAATATCCTACAGCAAATATCCTGGAGGCCTTTGAAGACTTGACTTTCTTGGTCTTTCTTTGAAGAACTCATACTTTCTTGTGCTGCAGGCCAACGGCAAGATAGAAACAGTTCTGTTTCTCTTTTGTTGCTCTCACTGTCTTTCTGTTTCTCTTTTTTTTTAATAGAAGACATACCTTCCTTGACTTACAGGACTCTTCCAAAACTTTAGAAATTTTCATATGACATTTCTGATAGAAGTTTCCTGTACTCTTTCATGTATTTCCACCTTCTGAAAAAGGAAGATGTATCCTTAAAGGAATTTTCTATGAAGAAGGACTAGTAACACCAAAAATTTTCTGGGATATATTGGGAATGCTGTCTAGCTCTTCTTTCACCCTTTTACTGTATCTGACAAAGAAGCTTTGATGATAATTTCTTTGATTCTATTACTTCTATCTAAGCCCATCCAGGTAGCTATCATTCAAGTGTAGTGTTGTTTTTTTTTTTGTTTTTTTTTTTTTTTATTCAGGTTGAATTGCTAAGAAACTTACTTGAATAAAACCAGTTTGGTTCCTTAATTTATTTAATGATTGCATCTAGTATTTCTGATGCAGTTTTTTGTTCCTTGAAGAGCAGAAATGTTTATCATAGTTCATTACACATGTGCAATCCAACAATGATATTCTAGTCAGGGGTTGGGCTACCTCTAAAATCAGAAGTTAGCAGAGGAAACACTGGATTTTCAGTTACAGCTTCCTCTTTCAGTTATGGCTTCCTCTTCTAGTCACAGCTTGTTCATAATGAAGATTTGGCTGTTTCAGTGGTATCTTTTCAAATCAGATCATAAAACATGAGAGGAATGTTGAAGAGAACCATGAAGCTCATTTCACAGAAACATTGACACCCTTATTTTTTACATTTTTATTCAGCTAATAATAAATTTCTAGATTTATTTTCAAGATAGAACTTGATTTCTAAATAATCCAAATAAATTTATTAACACTTAGAAAACCCCTTGAGACTCTTGATCTTAATCTGTAGGTCTTGAATTTTCCTTTCAAAAATGTTAAATTACTTTGGTAAATTGAATCTCTAACTTTTAGTGGAATAAATCTAACAACAAATCCACCAGCACTGACAGATGTTACAGCTGTAATGACTTGTGATTTGAGATTTTTTCGTTTATTTTTACATTTTCTGACACTAGTGATGGAATCAAGTAATTGAAAACCTCCTGTTAGGATGTAATTGTAGTTCAAATTTTTAATATTTTAATTTTTTTTGCACTATATTGCACTACACAAACCCTTTTTAATAATATTATCAACAGCTACCGTGGGTAGTTTCACTTTGGATGTAAGAATTTTAAAACAAAGTGTGGCATCTCTAAAACGACAATGAGTAAAACCAGGAATAGTCTGTATTCCTGAAGTTTCCCAAAATGCATAGAGTAGGACAGTACTAGAAATAGATCCGTGAGTTGGTACGTTGGTAAAGAAAACATTTCAATTGTTGATTGAAAGAATTTAGTAGGAAGACATGTTACCCTATGTTTTGATATCAAACCCAGAAAACAGACTCACACACACACAGATGATTTGTTTTACTAGCAAACATATAGAGCAGGTTTCTCCTCACTCCAAAATGTAGATACCTGCTGTCTTCTCCAGTTGTCATCTAAGTGCCTCTTACTGGCCCTGAAAAGAATCTGAAAGGCACAGAAAGTAGTACCTCTTTACTACCCTAAGAACTGTCCTAGAAAGACTGTTCTCCAGAGCTACAAGAGTTAACCTATTGACTGTAGAGAAAAATCTCTTTCAAATCATAGAAAAAGTTCATATTTTGGCTTACAGTGTGAGTTGATACATGGTCAAAATTCTGGTCTGTGTTTGTAAATGTTGTATTTAGGAAGACTGAGCTGGTCACAGTGAGTGAAAGCCACTGGTTTCAAAGTCTGTATTTCAAAAGAGAAAACTAAAAAAAATATCCTATTCAACATTTTGCTTTGCTCTTGTGATTCCATATGCTTGATCATATTAGAGGCTCAGAACATTTATCCCCCACCAGGAGGGCAGATGTTGCTGTGTCATCTGTTGTGTAACTTGTCATTTTTGTTACATTTATGAGTTCAATTTTTTTTTTTTTTTTTTTTTTTTTTTTTTTTGTTTATTTGTGTTAAATTAGAGAGACAGGTGCAGGCTTTTGGTGTGTGCACCACTAATGTATACTTTCTTGGAAGTATGTGGTAATCTTAATATATTCTATGGTCGATTTTTCATGAAAAGTTGAAGGGTATGGTTCAGCTTGTGTATGGGAGATTAATAGGCTGACACAGCAAAATTAATAACTTTGTTTGTAGGAAAAATAAAATTTGCTGAAACCTAAAATAAACTATAACAGATTCTGAATCATTAATTCTGTTTTTCAAATTTTGCTTTTCTACAATTTTGGTTTTCTTGGTTGGAAGTTGAAACAGGAAAATTATTAAAGCTAGAATAGAATATCTTGGATGGAAGGGACCTAGAACAATCATCTAGTCCAACTGCCTGAGCAATCTGGAGCTGATCAAAAGATAAATTATTAAGGGCATTGTCCAAGGTCTCTTAAAAGACTGACAGGCCTGGAACATTGACCACCTCTCCAGGAACCCTGTTCTAGTATCTGAAAGCTGTCTTAAAAATTATTGTTAAGAAATCATGATTTCTGACCCCTGATTTTGAAGTAAGAATTTTGAAGTGGATTGTTTAAAGTAAAATATGCTTTAAAATCTTTGCACAGTGTTTCGCATATAGTTTTCCAAACGTATTATCTATCTCTATCTTCGACACATTCAGTCTATATTTTCAGTAGCAGGGAAAACAGGACAGGATGGTTTTTAAAATCAAGGTCAGTAGGCTTACCTTTCTTCTCCATCAAAAGTAGATGGTCATGCACAAACACCCTATTAGGAACAGTCTTTAGTATGTATTTGACATCTCCTGAACTATTATCTATTTTTCTTTTCTGTCCTGCTCACAAATAACTTTTTTTCTTAGCTGTACTGGTCTAAATTAGAACAAATGAGTTGTTGTTATTTGTATAACCCAAAAATCCTAAGGTAGAATTAAATCCTTATTTCTTCTTTCTTTATAAATAAATTCTCATTGATTTCAGTAGGTATCAGGTATTTCAATGTCTTTGTGAATCTAGGCTTAAAGACATAGGAAAAAAAATAAAGTCCAGAAGTCAGAGGACAGTCAAAATAATGATGCCTAAGAATTTTTATGTATTTTTATGTATTTTTTAGTGTGTATTTTATAGATTTTTAGAGCTGTAAAAGTA
>JAWWEW010000112.1:72759075-72789511 GCA_035583185.1 Anabacerthia variegaticeps | reverse complement strand
AGAGGGGACCGGACCACATTAAAGGTATTTTCTTTCTTATCTCCATTAATGTTGTGCAGAGTGTCTGTTTTGCAGGATTTCAGGCATCAATAAAATGCAAATAAAACACCAATCACTTAATAGTTTCAATCTGTTTGAAACCAAAACATTATGTTTGATCTTAAATTTAAGCATGTGGTCCTTTTCCTTTGTTATGCTACTGGTTTCTGCAGCGTTATAATGATGACTATGAGGTAATTGATATTGCTTACCATTTTAATTGTAATTAAATATTCCATTAGTGTGTCAAAAAGAAATTATTTAATTTCACTTGAAAATAGAATCTGATGTATTTTTATTCAAGAACAGAAAAACAAACACACACTTTGTTCTGATTTTTTTCTTATGCACATTACCAATTTGTAAATATATATTTGGAACATCTTTTAAGTGATGACTCATTTCAACCTTATTTCCATAGTGAACACGATGTATTTTGAGATAGATTTTTTTAAGTGGGACCCAGAATGACTCATTTGCTTAGAAAATTCAAACCCAGATCTACTTTGCATAATTTTACATAGACAATAGTTCAGTATAAAAGAAACAAACGCTCTTCTTCTCACATATAAATGATGACTACATGTTTGTATGCATAATTTGCAAACAGCATTTCCCCTGAAGGTATAGGAAACACACTGTTATTTTACTGCACTTCTTTTGTTGAAGAGGAAGTGGTGTCATTGAATAGAATTGCCTCATCAGACACTCTACAAAAGTGCCAAGTTGTAGCAATCAATAGGGAAATAGCAGATGTGAAGGTTAGTTGGCATCAAAGAATATGAGTGGAAGGCTTTCCTATGGGAAAGAAAGTGCTTCATTACATTTTATCTATACTCAGAATATTGGTTCTATCAAGCTTTCAGAAAATTAGAGTATGATGACTTTCATGAATCCAGCTCTGAAAGAGTCACTTTAAAAACAGTTAAAAAGTTGCATAGCTATGCATCTGGGGACTTGTAAAAGTAATCAGGATTTTATTAGTTTTTAAACTGGAATGCTGCAATTTCTTCTCTCTCTGAAGAAAGCAGTTCCAGTGCAATGATTCTGGGACAAGAACTGGCTCCCTGGGTGATATTTGTAGATGTGTAAATGCTGCTTTTGGAGCATGTTCATAGGAAACGAACAACATGTTATCATTTCTCTAGAGCATAAATATTTAAAACCTTTTGTTGAGAAAGTTCCTTCTTTTGGGACTGGCTTGGATATTTATATGTTTTTCTTTTTCTGAGTAGTATAAACAACTTTTCAGTGCTGATCCACACAGGAACTGCTGCAGAATAACTGAGTTTCAATACATCAGTCAAGTTCATGCTCTTTAGAGAGATTGTCCTACGGGGAATGGCAGAACTGGAGAGTCAGTGAATCATAGATACTATTTGTCAGCATAAGAGCTTACAGTTGCTGATAGCAGTTGAATGCTTTTCTGAGCAAGCTGCAAAAAGAAGCGTTAGTGAGGATGGAGTAGTTGGAGGCAAATATTCACTGAGGGATGATTTTGTTCATTCACTTTGCAAACTTGTGAGATATTTTGTTTTCAGGAAGATGAATTAGAGATTTTGTGTGGTTAAGACTGAACATACAGGGATTTTTTCTTTTTTTTTAAAAAAAAGCTCAACTTTTTAATCATATATTTTTCTCTAAGAATATCTCTAGTTTGAGAGATGGATATATTATTTCTTATAAAATATTGAAACAGTTTTCTCCCCTCACTGATCTCTAAATTAAAATACTACTTAATGGAAGTTATACTCTTAGTCTGCTCAATTAAGACTTAGGACAAATTGTATTTATTGGCAATGTGAAGGAAGAGTCAGCATTAATTATGAAAAAGCACCTTTCTCACTGAAAGCCAACATGGGTTGGAAATGAATTATCCCCCATCCTTGGGCTCTGTTCACACTAATAAAAAAATAAATGCACTTGGGTATACACTGAATCAAAGATTGCACTGACAGTTTAGGTATTTGGTGCCAGAATGGCATCTGATTTGCTGAGTACACTGCAGTGCTTTAACTTCTGTGCCTCCAAAGTTCACAAGGGGCACAACTGAGCACTTTGACATTAAGAGCTTAAATGAACATCACATGGTATCTGTTGTGATTGGTATTTCATCTTAGAGGGCTGTGTAATGATGTTTACAAACAAGTTGCTTCTACCTTCAGTGCTTACAGATACATTTGGCAACAAGAGAAAATGATTTTTCCTTTGGCTTTAAAAAGAAGTTGAGGCATTCCTGTCGACCGTTAGCCAAGATCAAATATTTTTTTATTTCAATAAACATAGCCAAAATCATCATAAAAAACGGTTAAATAATCTCTTACCTTTTTTTTTTCTTTTTGCATTTCTGCTTCTTTCCATCCACAACATATCAAAGCAAGGAAAAGAGATTGCATGTTAGATATAGCTCTAAATTTTATTGCTAAGTCATTTGCAACCTAGAATTTATTAGGATCTTATTTTTTTGTAGTAAATCCACATTAGTAATGGAGAAAATAACCTTATTTAATTACACCAGAAAGTTAAATATCAGTTTAAGTTAAGGAAAAAACTTTAAGCACTCAAAGCTGAAATCTTCAGCATTCTTAGTCTAATATAAGAGGACATGGATAAATCTTTTTTTTTCTATTGCTGTATTACAATGCTTCTGTACTTGCCCAGAGTAAACACACTTTCAGCCCACCTGCTATGTCCACTGGGATTCAGGGTCACGTTTACCTGTAAGTGAGCTGGCCTAAAATCTATTCCTTTAATCAAGATTGATTTCGAAGTGTAATGATTTGTAGTTCACTTACTGTAGCTCCTTTATAAAAAGAACTGAGCATAGTTTTCAGAGTGTGAAAATGTGTATATGTAGTATGAAGCATGTTCTCTAACCATGTTCCCATAAGTCACACTAATTAGCATTTTGCAAACCATCATAAAAAATAGAAGACAAAATCCCTATAGACAAAGGTCATTGACAATATTTTATTGTCCTGCAGGTACGTGTCTTGTTTATTAAATATTTCAATTTAGCTAGACTATACAAACTGTATTATTTTTCTCTGTAAGTCTCCTGACAGTTTTCTGACAGCAGTGAGTATTTTAAATGATTACTAAAACAATAAAATCAAAAGAATTAAGTTAAACTTCTTTCTCCCAGGAACTATGTAATGATTTAATAAAAGTTTAGGAATAGAGCTGCTACAAAGCTCAGCAGCAAGAAACTTAATACATCGATGTTACCAGGTGCCATGAAGAAAAAGTTTCATCAGCCGACTCTGATTCTGTAGCTAGTGTAGGATAACTGGTGCCATGAAGAAAAAGTTTCATCAGCAGACTGATTCTGTAGCTAGTGTAGGATAACTTTTTATCATAATTCTAAGAAATTGTTTTCATAATCCCATACATTGTCAAAACAATTCTATCATAGGAAACTTTATACAATTTACTAAGGACAGGGGCCTTATCCTTTTTTTTTTTTTTTTTTTTTTTTTTTTTAATTACTAAACTTTGTATTCCCGTCTTAGTAAATAAGAAAGTCTTCAGGTGAATAGATGGGTATTGGATCAGATCATTAATTTGCATTTGTAGCCTTTTATGTGCAGTTTTACTTAAACTAATACACTCACAGATCCACTTTGCAAAGATGTTTTCTGCTAAATTAGTCAACAGAAAATAGATGAATATTTGCTACAAGATGCTCACAGATTATTTATGAGGAAACAGGCATAATGAACACAGAAATGCTGTTACTGGTGCCATGGAATACAAGACATTAATAAGTTTGGAGTATCGTTAAATTAATTTTGTTTTAGTGAAGCAAGGAATTAAGAGAATCTGAGATTTGAAAGATCCTTAGAAAAATATAGGCTCTTTTAAATGTTAATTTATACTTAAGAAGCATACAATAAGTCTAGAATGTCTGCTGAGCTAATTTCCTTCCCCTAGCTTCTTTGTGGCCATTACTGAATCATACCACTCCTTTTGGATTGATAGCATTCGGCTCTGTTTTCTGGTTGTCTTTATGGTGTTGGCTGATCCAGGTCACTGTTTGTTCTCTTGGGACACTCTAGAAAATGAATTCTTAAATTAAAACTAATGTTTGTGAGTAATTGTGCTTTAAATTCTAGCTATATAGAAATATATATTTAGTTCTACTCTACTTTCAGAAAAAAAACACATCATGCACCAATACACTTTCTTGTGAAAATAATGTTTTGTTTTCTCACATATTGACAAGAAAATTATGCCATGCTTACTCCTATGCTAACTGCAAAGTCTTACCATTAACCAATTAACCAGCTAATTATTGTATTAATTATAATGACACCTGTTGTGGTTGGGTATTTTTGGGTTTAGGTTTTTGTTTGATTGGTCTCATTGATTTTTACTGTCTTATTTTTTGTTTGCCTCAAGTATCCTAGGATTATATATATGGATATAGGGTCCTGTATTGACATAGATTTACAGTAAAGCCATAGTACAATTCAAATAGTTAAAATCTGGGTGAATTTAACTATGTGCTGCAACTCATAAAAGGCAGCAAACCCCTAAAGGGAATCACTGCCATTCACATGATGAAAGCGTAAGAGGCAGTAGATGTGTTGAAGCATCAGTGATTTAATTTTCATGTAGTGACAAGATTTTCCCTTTGCAGTAGAATCCCATGTGTTGATGTGATGATCCGGTTACCATTTTCTGCAATAAACAAAGTTATTCAGCTTTAACATGTCCAAACATCTTCCTGTCATGGAAAGTTTTCCCCTGCACAGGCCATCTGGGGTCTTAACAGCTTGCTTGCCTCCAGCCCTTCTGGTACTTCCTTACCCCTCAACTTTGTATTAATGCAGTGAAGTTTGTACATTCTCAGTATACATAAAGTGTAGAGTTGTTTTATTAAAGAGAAAGTTGTGTAGAAACAAACAGCTGCATAAAAAAGAAAAAAAAAAAAAAAAGATGTGAAAGAACCAAGGAAAAAAAAACCAAACACAAAAACCCTCACAACACACAAACCAGGAAAAAAATTATATGAAATAAACTAAGGTTAACACTTACCTGTTGTGTGCCACCCTGAACCTGTAACCATTTAATCAATATCTTAATTAAACCAAACTGTGACCAGAAGATTTGAAGTTTCAATCTTAGTTTTGAAGTTCATAATACAAGATCTGTCTACAAACCAGTTTTTTGGAGTGTTACACTTGCCAGAAATTTATAATAATCTGAATTTGTAAATATTAATGAGTGCTGCTTTAGAAATACTCTCAGATAATTGTACATAGAAAAAATTATTGTTATTCTCTTAACATCGTTATTATTTAATATTTCCTCAGATTTTTCATGCATGGATACAGCTGATGATACAAGCTTGTGAAAAGTAAGCCTATTGCTTTTAAATCACAGCTGGTGGAACTACCACAACAGGTCTTTAATGTTGATTCCACCCCAACAGCAGGACTCCTCTGTCACAGCACATTATTGTAAAGTTGTAACATCTATGTTATATCTTTCCATCTGCCCAGCATTGATATTTATCACAGACAGCAGAGAAGTAAGTGCTTATTAGGTCGCCCAAGATCAGAACACTAAAACCCCTTTTAAAGTTCAGAAAGGGAGAACACATCTCTGTGATTATTTGGTATCAGGCCTGAGATTTAGAAGTGGGGTTTTTCTATTCCAGAGAAAGTTTCTTTTAAAATTAGGTTCTCTGAAAATACACACAATTTTTTTTCCTTGTTTTATTTCTAATTCTTTGTGTCATTTCTGCACAATAATGAGATTGCTAAATATACCTAGACCTAACCCTAAGTCCTTTGTTATTAGTCTTATGGGTCTTTTGTTTTAAGTTCTTTCATTATGGTTTAAAACCATTAAAGCCATAATGAAGGTAATTGTTTGAATTAATTTTATGACATATATTTTATGACATATTGATGCTTAGCTTGACATGTACTCTGTCTTCCCAAGAACTCTTTCATAGCCTAATCTGATCTTTCCTTTGCTTCCAGAAAGCAGAAAGGGTAGTTTTTATTCTTCTTTAAATCCTAATTCCATAGGAATTATCCAAGACAAATAAAATATGTCTAGTGATATCCTACAGCATGCTACTATTTAGCTGTCAAGTGACTCCATTTCATTCCATCCCTTGGGAATGGTAGATGATATCTGAAATTCAAGCAATAAAAACAAAACAAACAAACAAAAAAAAAAAAACACAAAAAAACCACAACACTTTCATAAATTAACATGAAAAATAAATTTATTTTTACTCTCTCTTTTCACAGTGGAGACAATGGGGGCCAGGGTGGGGCAGAGGATACCACAAAAATCTATTCAGGCCCGATGGCACATTTTCCTACAAGATTATCCAGAAGGTCAAATAGAAGTGAAAGGTACAAGTGAAAAGTAGAAGTCTCCTCACTTTCTGTCTCTATTTCCTGAGCCCATCTGGAGGTGTATGAACAGTAAAAGTGGTCAGGAAGGGTCCCTAATTTTATCATCATGTTCCAATCCTGCTGCACAATGAAAGTAACTTGGTCTTGCAATTAAAAGCACTTTCAAGAAGTTTTGTATATGTGCAAATACAGTTTCCAACAGAAAAAAAAAAATATTCCAATGGAAAAATCTCCTCAGCTTAATAGGAGTTGTTATCAGAATTCTCTGGATAAATCTACCTGAATTTACTCAACTTTCTGGCTTAAACCAAGCCATTTATCTTCCATAGCTTCAGAGGGCAACCTGACCAAGTTTTTTATATCGCTTCTGTAGTTAGTGTAGGATTGGGATAGCTAGCAGAATTGCTCTGTGGAGATAACCTCTTTTGCCTTTTCTGTTGACCATAAAGTGAGTCTCTATGAATATCTTACCTTATAATAGGTAACTTTCAAGGGTCTAAACCACCATGATTTTATCTCTAAATGTATTTTTATTTAATTTTCAGTGTTATTTTCATTCAAGCAATTCTTTTTTTTTTTTTTTTTTTTTTTAAAGTTTTAAAAGTTTATAAAGTCTTCTACCCATTTGGAGTATATGATTACCCATTTACTTTAAGATTATTTGATGTCCTCTATCCTTTCATATCTTTTGATTGACCAAAATGGTATCTTTAGTTTTGATGGCTAATAACTTATTCTATTAAACTGCTAAAGAAATACCATGCAATATCAATCTCTGTTTTTAAATATACTGTCTTAACATTAATCATAACCAAACCTGTTGTTCTTATAATTAAAAAAAAAAAAAAAAAAATTGCTGAAGGAAGTAATTCAGAATTTATTAGTGTCCTTATTTTAAGATAAACTTCAGTGTTGATATATTGATTAAAGAGTAATAACATTGAATTAAATTTTTATAGTACTCCTCCTAAATCTACCTATCTAAAATTGTTCAAATGAAATTATGTATCCATCATGTCTTCTCCTATGATGCCATCTGTTCCACAGACAACTTAGGTTTTAATTGCTGCTTTAGTCAAAGTACAGCATTTTAATCCTCAGTTGCCACCTGTCCCTTCAGTCAGCAATTTCCTTAATTTTCTGAGAAAGTTTGCTTCCAATGTTATGCAGAAATAACTAAGTCTGGCTTATTAAGAACAGCTAAGTGTCTACTTCTAAGTCTCACTGGGGGCCTAATCCTTCAGGGACTGGTCTGGAAATAAGTGACAACAGTGTTATTATAGCTCGGGTTTAGCTGGTGATTCAATTTGTAGAAAATACATTAGAAAGAATAACTGATTTTTTCTAATGCTAAGACATTTGGAGGGGAGAACTCTTTCAGTATAGACCATCTAAGATATCCTGGTTTTGTGCATTATCTTGAATAGAAGAGCAAATATATAAACAGGTTAACATTCTAAGATAAGAAAAGGGAAAGAAGGCACTTCGTGCACCTGAAAATTCAGGGTTTGCTTCACAAGAATGCTAACATGTCTCATCCCAAATGACCCTTGTTAGTTTACTCAGGCAGAATATAAGTTTTCTGTCTTTTTGTTGATGGGATACATTCAGGATGGAAAAACACCCCTGCAACACTTGTTTTCCTATCCTATTCATACTGTTTAAAATGTATATTTTGTTTCTAGATAGTCTATTTTAATTTAGAATCTGTTTCTGTTTAGTAAGTTTGGTAGGTGTATGTCCACCTTCTTGGTATGTTTTCAAAGATACAAAGGTGCAGAAAACTGAGATCATTCTGCTTAGAACACTGAATATGAATATTTATTGTTGCCTTTTTCTTAAAAAGAAAAAAGAAAAGAAAAAGAAAAAAAAAGCAGAAAGAAAAACGGGAAGAAAAAGAAGAAAAAATTGGCATTTCAGAGTGAGCTATGGATTTCAGACAAACTAGGATAGCTTTAATTTGTACTCTGCCTATTTGAATAAGGTATTTAACATAGTAATTACTTGCATATTCATGTTCAATAATTGCTACAACACATCTGCAAAGAATCTAATTTCCTTGCCTTAATATCTGCAAAATATACAGTATATTTTCTAATTATAATTTTTAATCTTCCATTTAGTACAAGTAAACATTAAAACCAAAAAACAAAGGTCCAACAAAAGGCAAATAAAAATGTATATATTAAAATACAAACCAGTAATTTTGCTTATTGCTGTGACTTATTACATTTTGCATATTACTGTGATGATGCTGAAGTGCTCACATTATTATGTAGTACAAGTACCCAGTTAGTTAAAACAAACAAAATTTAGGAAGCCTCCCAGCTGGAGCTAATTATTGCCTCAGTCAATTGTATCCCTTAAATCAAAGTGAAGTGAGGAAAAACACCATGTTGTTAGAAACTAATCTCACCTCTCTCAGAGATTGCTTCTGGACTCTTACATTCTCAGGGAGTATTTCACCTGGTCAATCCAATCAATTAATAGCCTAGAATAAGATCTAAAGGAAGCCTGTCCTGAGGTCTTAAAACTGAGTTTTACAATGTAGCTAAAACATTTCTGCTTCTCTTCTAATGAAGTAATCCTAGCCAAGCAGCTGCCATTTCTATCGTGAATGGCTTTTGAGCACATTTTAATGCTAGAAGCGAAACAATACTTTCTTAAGGTTTCTTTGGAACTATTTTTTCTTTCTACAATATAACACATGTAGCACTTCCATTCTTGGTTGCATCTTTCTCAACTTGTCATTTATACTTCAGAGATGAAGAATTCCTTTTACACTCCAAAGCCTGATCTTGCACTTCATATATGTGACATCAAAAGACATCAACAGTCCTTATGACTACACCTCACTTGTAACCACTCTGTTGCTGTTCCATTTGTTCAGATATACAGGATGCTAAGAGATGGTGCTAATCTGTAGAGTGTGTTTTCTGAGCCCTAGGTTGTTAGTTAAGTCATCCTTATGTTTGCAGTATTTCTCACTACAAACATTAGCTTTCATGTGAATATGATCCCAGAAAGATGAGCTGAATAATCCCTGTAAGTGAAATTTAATTATAAAATTAAAATGCCAATGAAATTGTAACAATGGCTTATTGTAAAATCTGTTTAAAGAATCATTAGAATTACAGGTAGTGCTACTTCTCATTCACTGTTACAAAGTAAACTACTATCAAGTAACTGCCTGTTCTTTCATGGATATTAAATTTCTGTTTTTAAAGCTGTTTCCTGTAACATGGTACAGTCTGTCCATAAGGACTTTTGAATATGAGGTCATTCATGAAAGAAGACAAACTGTCAGATAAAGTAATATATATATATATACACACTTGTAAAAGATGAAGATAGATGATATAATTAAAATCTAATTATGAGGAGAGTGCTTTAAGGGAAAAGAGCTTCCCTTTCCCCAGATCTTGGTGTAGAGAAACATAGAATGTACAGTCTCTTTTTGCCTGAACTATCATCATGACATATGGGAGATTACATGCCTTTTCAGATAGATACACAGTTAGATGCCTGTACATTCTTTGGGATGGCTCCAAATTCTGTACCCAGCAGACACAATAACCTTGTTTGGATTACTTTCTTTTTGCGCAATAAACTAATCAAGTGAGAGAGCCTTTTGCCTCTCTGTGGAAAGCACACACATTAGCAAGTGTTTGCAGTGGTCACAGGTAAACTCCAGAGTAGAACAGATTCTTATTCTGTATGTGACTGACAACACAGCCAAATTACAAGGATGAACATGATCAGTTAGGGGGGGGAGGGGAAAAAAAATCACTGTACTGTAAAAACAAAACAAAAAAGGCTTTAGTATTTTAAATTAAAATAAAAAAAAATAATAAATAAAAAAAAAAATGACGCCATTTTTTCCCTCAGCCTCATTTCTACCTGTAGTATTTTAAGCCTCTGAGGCCTTGGAACTCACATGATATCCTTGTGATTTTGAGGAAACCACAATTCTCAGTACCTATGATGTGGCACCATATAGATCAATTGCACTGCTTTGTAAGGGAAAAAAAAATGCAAAAGATAGGTATGGGGAAGCATTCTTTTCTTAAGTGCTGTATAAAAATTAACTGCTTCCAATGAACATGCGTGGCACTGGTTTTAATTTATGTGTGGGCTGTTCTTTGGTTGTTATTTATGACACAGATGAATTCTGTAGGTCCACAACAAAGCAACACCAAGAAACAGCGTCTTTCTGTCCCTGGGGTTGTTCCTATGCCAAATACAGTCTAAATTATGACAGCTGTTTCATTATGGTTACCAACAGCACTTTGTTAGCAGGAAATTTCTGGAACACTCCGGTACTCCACCCATGCTGAGTGACCATATGGAAGTTAAGAATTTGGCTTGTGGTTGCTATTGCCATGATGGTATGCCCATTGTGAATTTGTTCTCCAGCACTGTAGATATACATTAATGATTTCATGGGGGTTGATATGTTATTAAGGGTTTTTTTTGTTTGTTTATGATGAGCTCCTCATTACTTAGGAGAATATGTACTGAAGTTAGTTTAGGTTTATTTCTAGCTAAATGATGTCTAGGAGAGTTTAATTATATTGACTCTTTAACCTTGGTTTCTAAAATATATAAACCTTGTAATTTTGTCTGTCTGCTGAGCTGAAATAATATAAAGCTAGGAATATGTTCTATGCTTCTGTTGTTGTGACATAAGAACAAGAAAAAATATGGACATCTCTATTTTAAGTAAATCTCACCTAGTGGCTAAAATATAAGAATATAAGCATAGCTACCATTGAATTTCTTAGCTCAGTATGTTGTTTATGACAGTAGTCAGTCTAGGGTGAAATACGAGAATGTGACATACACATAGTGATACTCATTTGAATTGGCAGTGATTTGTAGCTCATATTCTTCTCAAGATAAAAGTAGCACTATTTATGTTTAGTAACTACATTGCCAAAAAAAGAGGTAGATTGGAAGATTCGTGCTTTACAGTAACATTACTTGTCTTCAAAACTGTTTTGCAAATCACCTGAGTCCACTTTTTGGTTTGTAGAAGAAATGCTTAGCAGTGTAGTCATAGTTTTTCCAGATGTTTCAGGCATAATGGAAACAGGTCTATGAAACACTTACTAGACCTGCAAGTCTGTATTTTCAGACAGAAAAAGCTCAGGAAGATTTGATAGTGGAGTAAAAGCTGGTTGGCTAACTGACAAAGAAGGTAAGATCTGGAAGAATTATGAAAGGTCAGACAGATTGTACTTCCAGGGAAGACTTGGCAAAGAGAATAGGTTCATTCCTGACATGAAAAGGAGCTGGATGGTTTGTCAGATAAGGTCAAGCTTTGTATATCGCTCATCTGCTGCCTTGATTCTGGAAATGGTGCACAGAATCTTTTTTGGTCATCATTCTGCAGCCAGCCCTGTCTGTGGCCCTGTGAAATGTTCCTGGAATGCAGTCACATCTCATCACTGCTGTTAGCTTGCTCCAGCTGTTCACAGACCCAGTCAAATATATGCTATCAAGCTAATTTCATAATGTTAGAGGTTAGACCTGCATTTTCCCCCATACCTTCCTTGGAGAGTTTTGGTTCTAACAGAAGGATTTTGCTCATCTGTCCTGTTGGTAAAGTATTAACATAAAAACTGTGTTGAGTAAAAGACCAATGGGCATTGCAGGAAAAGCACCTATACTATGTGAAAGTTAAAAGTGAAAACCATCACCAAATACTGTATATTTAACTGCATCTTTTTCTTTTATCCTGTAATCATAACCTACTGACAATTAGACTTTGAATATGTAAACATTCAAAGTCTTTTATGTACTTAATTAAGGATTCTGTTATGAAGTTATTTGTGGATTTCACTGTGAAAAAATATAACTGTATAGAGAAATACTTTTGATAAAGTCCTGTAACTTTTATACGTATGTAGCTGATCACATGCCAGTCTTTATATTTATCTTATGGTAAAAGGACGTAATAGGTTTAGGTTCCCTTGGCTTCAGTGCACACTTCCTGCCATCTGAGCAGTGAGCCTGGAGCAGTGAATGGTAGTCATACTGTAGGCATCAGTCATTGTTACCTGCTTCCCAGTGTATCTCTTTGCTAATGCAGTGTTAGCATTGTTGCTAAGGTTTTATTCTGAAAGGGAAAGACCTATCGCTGTGAATTAACAGTAACCCTAATTGCTCCTCAATCAGTATTCAGTTATTTTGGTTTTGTTACCTGGCTGGGCTCTGCTAATGATGTGAAAACTCTATTGGCCATTACAGCAGTTTACCCAGTTTTGTCTTCTGTTAGTTAGACCTATCACACTTTGAGACCTGAGTTCAAGGCTGGAGGCCAAAACTCCCAAATTCAACCTCTGTTTATCAAGTGGTTTTATTACAAATCAGGCCACTTAATACCTCTTTTTTCTTCAGTTTCTGTATTAAAATAAAGGAGGTTATATTTACATATTTCAGTGGGTGACGTTAAGAATTTGATTAGCACATTGAAAATGACAAGTTTAATTCTGCATCATTTTCTTTCTCTGTCAGAGAGCCTTCTCATCCAAGACTAGGAGAAGGTTGTTTTTTGTATTGTCTTCTCTGTCCTCCCTTCCCCGCATTTCCTTCTACACAAAGGGTCAGTATCTTTCTTCCTAAATTATCTCTGAAGGCTATCCTGCAAGGAAGTAAGGTCCTGTGTTAAAGAGAGAGAAGCTAAAATCTTACTTTTTTCCTATATGTGCAGGAGGAGAAAAGGCTGAAGGATGTAAGGAAGTTTTCACTGGAGAATTCTAAGTCAGGAAATTTCTCCAGTTCTCACAGCCTCTATGAAATAAAAATATGGATCTGGTCTTTAGGTTGAGAGGCTAGTACTGTGTGCACTGTCATACATAAAACGTGAAGTAATACTTTCTAGAAATTTCAGGAACAATTTATGTCATTTCTTCCCCCTGACAACTCTATGAACTGGGGAGGGTTTACAGATTTTCCTTCATATTATGATGGGTCACTTAATTTACTCATTTACTAGCATATCGGTTAAACTAACACCCCAAATGATAAGGTGAAATAATAGCAACCTTTTTAAAACCCAGGACTATAGTCATGCTATGGTGTTTCACACCTAATTTGCGCTATTGGAGGGAACAGTTCACAATACCCTCATTTTCTGCATCACTATAATAGAAATCACATGAGACTAAATTACAGGAAAGAGTGGGAAAAAACCACATGGATGTATATGGAAATATATTATTTCAGACTACTGTAAAATTATATTAGCCAGTGAAAATGGAATCCTCCCACAGTAGAAACTCATGTTAACAAATCCTTGAAATGATATAAGAAAGAGATCACAATTATGGTATCGAAGCTTGTCTTCTCACTTATGTCTTCACAAAATTTCTTCATTCCTCTGTACAGTGTAAGGTCTTTCACATTACAATCCATTGACTCCTCAGAATAGGCTAACTCTGAGGATTACTATGGAAATTAAAAATAGCGTAAGATTACGTGACTGAAAAAAATAAGTAATATGGTAGATTGTCATCAAAAATTATTCTAATTCTAGCAGAGATGAAAAAGTTGTTTTAAGAAGGGCCATGAGAGCATTTATTGCTGCCAGTGCATGCTATTTGTATCCAGCCAAGATTTTCCTCCTATTTTCACTGGGGAAAAAAACACCAGACCTAACAAAAAAATACTTGATGCTCTTTTGGGACTTATTAAATTTGAGTAGTAAGTTTGGCATGTATAAGATTGTGAAAACTCCATCAGATTATTATCTTAAATACTTCTATAAAAGAATACAGACATTTGGAGAAAATGATGTCTTCAGTAAGAATTTTCAAACTTTTGTATTTTCAAGCATATATTTTTTTTAATGCAATTTATTTGCAAAAGTGCAGAATGAGAGGTTGTACAGACCCACTAGATTGTCACTCATCAACTGTCAGGTAAGTATCCTCATAGTGTCATTTAATTTTGATTGGCAGCTCATAGGTGTTCACCCCATCTCATTTCTTCCCTTGGAAAATTGCTCACTTTCAGCTTATTATCTCTCTATGCTCTCTGTATCTCATACTACTAAAGCAGTCTGGCAGTGTCTGACAGAAGAAAGCTGGAAAATGGGTAGCCTGCAGAGCGTGTCTTCACTCTCAATCTTTCTTGCTCTCTTGCTGCTCTTGCCACTAGAGCTGCTATTCACAGTGTGAGATGAAGTTTTGATCACAAAGACTTCTGTCAGAAGTGTTTGACCTATCATTAGTTAAGTGATATCTGATTAGATAAAGTTTCTCTCTCCCTAAATGAATTGTAAACAATTCCTTTTTCAATACATGAGCTTTGTTTGTTTTCCCATTGTTTTAGGGTTCGTTTATTTTGATTAGGTACTTTATCTGTGCTTGGACCTGCATTGCAGATAAATTAAAATAGCTTTTACAGGCTTTTTGAAAGTTGCTTGTATTTAACATTGTAAGTATATTTCTTTTACTTCTCTGCCTCTCTCTCCCTTCCTGCCTTCCCCCTGTCCCCAAATTCCCTTCTCCTCCCTCAAGTCAGCTTCTAATAAACACTGTGTCAGAAGTAATAGGAGGATTATTGTCTGACAAGTACAGAGGGAAGTAAGCAGGAAAATCTTCAGGATGGCCTGCACAATGGTCATGATTTCACTGTGCAGGAGCTGATGCAACAGTCATGACTATGTGAGTCTCATAGCAGTCTTCAGAGAGGAGCTAGTATCAAAATGAAACAGAGATCAAGATTGTTTATTTTGTCTTTAAGACTGTTTATTTCAGAACGAAAATTATGGATGATTAAGTCCTCAGATGGTTGAAATTTTTTTATATGTGTTTTCTGTAAGACACTAAAGGGAGTAATTTTTTAGGTTATAAGTGTATCATCTTTCACAGGCTGTAAAATGATAGAAATAATATCATCTCAAAGATTCATAGACCTGTTTTCCAAGATTCAGGCCATGAAGTGACAGAAAACTTCCAGTGACAAGAACTCTTGCTTGAATAAGCCTCTACAGTTGATTTCTATTCACTGCATTAAGTTCATGGTAAAAGCAGTGAAAACTGATTAAGCTGGTGTACTTTATCTTTATTTCCTCTTCAGATCTTAGAGACAGAATAAGAAGAGAGAAAAGAGAGAGTCAAGAATAATAAAAAAATGCAAACATTTTGTTCTTGATTTATTTCCCTCTGACTTTACAGATGATTTTAATTAATCTTCTGTAGGGAATCAGGTTTCTCTTAACTTGTTACTTTTTGCTCATGGGGAAAGGTATAGTATCAACAAAATCATATACCTAAGCTCTCTGAGCTCACATACGAGTACACATAAGTATGAAAAAGACATAAGGTTGTTAACTACAAAAATCAAACATTTTGAAAATTCCCTTTTTACTGAACAAGCAAGACTTAGAGCAAGACTTCTAAGACTTTCAGTTGTAGACTTTCCATACATGCTTCCAAACAGCTGTCTGTCCCCTTTAAATATTAAGACAGCTAGTTATTATGACAAAACAGTGTATGTTTGTTTTCTGAATTAGATTCTGTGTCATAGAACAGACTTGATTCAGCCTAAAGTCTGTTTGTTCTTCTCACTACATTTTAATGCCTGCTGATCTACTGACTGGATTTAGCATAACACAAGAGCTTTCTTCACACAAACCTGTTACTTTAATTTCAGTAGGCAGAAATTCATAATGACATACATTCATACATAAACTAAATATTCTAACATTCATACATAAACTAAATATTATAATATATATTATAGTATGTGTTTAAACTCTCTTATAAACATACTAGGAAGAGCTATGTGTAATAGTGCAATACATACCTCTGAAAATACCTAAATATTGGAACGCTTCTGCATGTATTATATACTCAGGTGGCAAAAACTTTGTGCTCCTGCACTTTCTGCAAACTGGTACCTCCATGCTCAAGTCATGTTAAGGCAACAGAAGTGTAGCCTAATGTGCTTTAAAATTTTTGAACATAGAAAATAGATGTGTAAGAAGTTCTCATGGAAGTGTATTGTTGAATAATCAAGAAGTTGATAATTTGCATTTGACTTTTGGTTTTCTTTTGTACCTTGTCTTTACTCCTACAACAGAGTTCCAGTCATACACTTTTACTTTTGAACAGAATTTTAAACCCTTCAAGTTTAAAATTCATCTAAACAATAAGAGCAAAACAAAATATCCCTTACCCCAAGCAAACAGAAGAGACATAAAACTTATGTAATAAAGTTTTGTTTAAGATTAATTTTTAACAGAAATCTGAAATACTCATAGGAGTCATTGGCATTAAATAGATAAATTTCAGCTTTTTGAGCTGAGAAAAGTATTCTGGCATTATTTGAGGGTTTATGATACTCTTAAATATGGAATTTTTTTTTCTTTCTTTTCTCCATAGATTCATTCCCATAATATTATCTAGTACTTTTTTACAGGCCTTCAGCACTGCATTACCTCATAACCTAGCAGGAGTTCAGGCAGACAGATTCCAGCACTTTGAAGTACTTTGAAGCAAAAGTCAATCTTAAGTCATGTCTCCTTAAGGGGATGAATTCAGTTTTGTGGAGAAAAGTTTATCCTATTGTTTGGAACAAATATCCTGGGGTGCTGAAACAGGTATCTTTTGCCTGAGCTGGCTAAACTGCCTTATGGGCTGCATTCTTTTTGTTTCAGAACACAGAAAAGAGAATCAATCTTATTTTTTAAATATTATATCTAGGCAAACCCACAGGTTTTACTTGCTTTTCTTCCACAACTTACACTTTTCCAGTAATTTATGGACCTTCCCTGAGCTGATGTGTTCTTGTTTGCAACAGCTTTTGATGTAAAATCAGAAGTGTCCAGAATGAGATTCCTATTTCACATCTGATTTCTTTACATTTTCCTTTCCTTCTATTCTCTACTCTCTATTCTACTAAATGCATCTGAAAAATGAATAGAACTGTCACTCTTGAAAAGTCAGATCTTCGAAGTATAACAAACAAGAATATTTCAAGTTGCTTTCATTTTCATAAACATGCATGAACACATTATGTTCATGTCGATAACACACATGAACAAAATCCTCCTTAATAATTTGAGTGTTTTGAGTCATCTATCATTTCAGGAAGTTTATTAAATCCATTTTGGCTCAAAGTTGCTTGTATTTACATGACAATTTAAATGGTTGTTCTTCATCTTTCTTTTTGCTACCTTTTGCAAAAATCCTTTTACTGCAACATCAAAAATACTGGGGCTGAAGTTGATATTGGTCTACAACCAGCAAGCTTTCTTTCAGGAAAATTACAAAGGAAAGACTGCTGTGATCTTTAGAAAGGTGTATTTTTAAATAAAGGATAAATAACAATATTATTCATAATTTAGAGACTATTTATTTGATGAATTCATAGCCCAGATGAAATATAGTTTTATGTTAACATCCTATAACAACAATACTATTCGTTTGATCTCTTGCGCTTCCAGCAACATTAGATAACCTAAGCAGAGTGTGTGTACATGTATGTTTTTATATAGCTATATGAATTGGATGTGCACACATCCAATTTGCTTATAAAGTCTTAAAATTTTGTTTCAAGCACTCATCTGATAGGCAGTTTCATCTTCTTAGTCAATGCTTTTCAGGCCATTGTGGACATACAACTGTCAAACTGACATGTCCTGATAAAGTAGAAATCTTTGAGTATAGGATCTCTGCACAGCCACAATTTTAATATTTTTTTATCCAATTCTGAAATCCATTTTTTGTTGCATTAGGGCCTTGTGCCAAGACCTAGTGTCACCATATGTGACAGCTAAGCCAAGAATGGGTATAGTAGTAACACTGACAGTACATAAATAATTGGAAAACATATGCTGACTGACTGTTATATCAGAGACTGTGTAAAAATTAAAATGTATTCTTAAAAACTAACATTTTAGAAGTCCTAATTAGATATACACAATTGCATAAACCTAGTTCACCTTCTATATGTCAGCGACTGAGACACAGAAACTGTTCTCTTGCTCTTTATATGGTTCCTGCGTCTTTCAGAATGATACAATTATCTTTTGTGGTATCTTATAAAATAAACTCATTAGGTTCATCCATATATGGGGACCTTACTGATGTATATAATCCAAATTAACAGACAATACCACATATGTGGCACATAACCTCTTATGGGAGTTTTATAGAATAATAGAATGGCCTGGGTTGAAAGAGACCTTAAAAGACTATCTAGTTTCAACTCTTGCCATTGGCAGGGATACCTTCCACTAGATCATGTTGCTCAAAACCTGTTCTAGAGTCTCACCACTCTTACAAGAAAGAGTTTATTTGTAGTATCTAATCCAAATCTACCTTCTTTCAGTTTAAAGCCATTACCCCTTATCACTACATGCTGTTGTAAAAAAAGTCCCTTTCCAGCTTTCTTATTGACCCACTTCAGGTATTGAAGAGTTCTATAAGGTCTTTGCAGAGCTTTCTCTTCTCCAGGTTGAACAACCCCAGCTCTCTCAACCTGCCTTCAGAGAAGAGGTGCTACAGCCTTCTGATCATCTTAATGGCCCTCCTCTTCACCCACTCCAACAGGTCCACATCTTTCTTATGTTGGGAACCCCAGAATAGAATGTATTATTTCAGGTGTAGTCTCACAAGAGTGGAGTAGAGGGGCAGAATCACCTCCCTCATCCTGCTGGCTATGCTGCTTTTGATGCAGCTAAGGATGTGAAAGACATTTTGGACACCAAGCTTGGTCATATTGAACTTCTCTTCCATCAACACCTCCAAGTCTTTCTCCCCAGGGCAGCCTTCAATCCGTTGTCTGCCCCACCTGTATTTGTGCCTGGGATTGTCCTGACCTGGCTGTTGGACCTTGCACTTGGCCTTGTTGAACTTCATGAGGCTCTCACAGAGCCAGGTCTCATGTCTGTCAAGGTCCCTCTGGATGGCAGCCTTTTCCTCCACTGTGTTGACCACAACACACAGTTTGGTGTTGTCTACAAATTTAATGAGAGTCCACTCAATTATGCTGTCCATGTCACCAAGAAAGGTACTAAACAGTGCTGGTCATAATGACGACCCCTGAAGAACATCACTTTCACTTGACTCATCCTAGACATCAAGCTATTGATACAACTCTGAGTTTGACCATGCAAGTGGTCCGTCCTCTCAATCCATGTCTCCAATTTAGAGTCAAGGATATTGTGTAGGATACTGTCAAATGTTTTTCAGAAATTCAGGTAGATGATGTTGGTTGCTCTTCCCTCATCCACCAACTCTAACCCTGCTGTAGAAGGAGTCCAGATTTGTCAAGCATGATTTAGTGAAACCATTTTGACCAATCAACTCCCGATTTTCCATGTGCTTAGGATAGTTTCCAGGAGGATGTTCTCCTCGATCTTGCCATCCACAGAGGTGAAACTGCCTGGCCTGTAATTCTCAGCTGGATAGTGGCTTGGCAACCTCCTCCACCAGTTTACATGGGACCTGTGAATTCCTCTCATCAAGACCCATGGACTTGTGTACATTTAGGTTCCTTAAGTGCTCTGGTCTACAGAGGGCAGTTCTTTATCGTCCCAGTCCTTGCCTTTGACTTATGTGATTTGAGCATTATGGCTGGAGCACTTGCCAGTGAAGACCAAGTGAAAAAAGTTGAGTACCTCAGCCTTTTCAATGTCCTGGGTAACCAGGCCTTCTGTTTCCTTCTGGAGGGGACCTACATTTTCTGTAGTCTTCCTTTTGTGCTTGATATACCTACAGAAGCTTTCCTTGTTGTTCTTAACCAGGTTTAATTCTATCAGGGCTTTAACTTTCCTGACGTGATCCCTGTCTGCTGAGTCAATTTCTCTGTATTCCTCCAAGGCTATCTGTCCTTGCTATCTTTTCCTCTATAGGATTCCTTTTTGTGTCTGATTTTCTTTTTTTTTTTTTTCCCAGGAAAAATTTGTTCATTCATGCAGGCCTCCTGGCATTTATGCCTGACTTCCTCTTTGTCTCTATTAAGCAAAACCCTGAAGAGGCCAAAGTTTGCTCTCCTAAAGTTCAGCATAGTGAACTTACTGTGTACCCACCCTCACTGCCCTAAGGATCTTGAGCTTCACATTTTCATGGTCACTGCAGCCAAGGTTACCCTTGAGCTTCCCATTCGGCAACATCCTCCCTGGTTGTGGAGGACAAGGTCCAGCACAGCACCTCTATCATTTGGAGAAGGAAGTTGTCATCAATGCATTCCAGGAGCCTCCTGCCATGTTGTTCCCCCATCAGATATCAGGGTGATTGAAATCTCCCATAAAGGACCAGGGCTTGTGAACATGAGGCCACTCCTATCTGTCTATAGAAAGACTCATCTGCTTGTTTTTCCCAGTCAGGTAGCCTGAGCAGACCCCCACGATAATGTCATCTGTCCCTGTGCTCTCTTTAATCCTGACCCATATGCTCTTTTGGCTGCTCATGCATCCCCAGGAGTAGCTCCATGCACTGTGGGTGGTCATTGACATGGGAGGTGACATGTCTGTCCTCCCTTAAAGAGCCTGTGTGCTTCCATTCCCACACTCCAGACATAAGAATCTTTCTCCCATGTCTTGATGCCAATAAGATCATAGCCCTGCAGGCGTGTGCATGGTTGTAACTGGTCTTGTCTATCCCTTGTGTTGTATGCCTTTGCATAGAGGCATTCAAGTGGAAATGAAAGCATTTGTTTTTCTGATACTACTATACACAGTAATTATTTAAATACACCTCTTTGACTAATTTTTTTCATGAAGCATAATTTGTCATGTTCTTGCACTCAACCTTTCACTCTTTTGATTATTTATTTTTACTTTGCATATTCTATTGTCTTTGTTCTGATAGTAGAAACCCTGTTTGTACCCCAATTTATGGATTCCAGTCTCAGAGCTAGTTACCTTGGAAACTGTTTTAAGTGCACCTTCTTAACTATTTGTTGTATCAAATCACTGAACTACCTTCTTTCCTCTTCCATCTGTTGCTCCACAAAGCTTGATACTAGCAAGCAGACATGCTCAGCTTATTTCTAACTTTAACTCCCACTCAGCTACTCAGAGTGACACTGTACAGGTCTCTGTTCCTTTTCAGGTAATCATTAAATGTCTGCCATATATACTTTTCTGCTAACAGCTGTCATTAGCAAGAAAAGTTGTATAGCAAGAATTGGCCTAGAGAGCAGAAGTAGTTACTTCTTCCTTTTCCCATGGACTCCCATTTACTATGATGTGGAAACAACCAAAGCGAGTATGTTGACAAAAATTATTTACTTAATAACAATTATTATTTTGAGCATGATAGAATAGTATAAATAAAGTAATTTGACATTTTTCAAGAAAACAATTCTAGTAATACAGATACAGGTTTGTAGTTTCTTATTTGTATCTGGTCTTAAATGAAATGGCTCTATTGAAATTATTAGTATCTCAAAATTAGTGTTTTGAGTGTGTACTGATTTCTCTCTGATTTATATCACATTCAACATGTCTCAAAAATTCTGACAAAAGATGACAACTGGTATTTTATACTGAGAATGGCAGGCAACTGGAAAGATGCTTATGAACATGAGTAAACAAAGATAATTTCTTTCTGTTAGAGTAAGGCTCAAATCAAATGTGCAAATGAAAGGTTCACCTGTGTATCCTTACTTTTATAACCAAATGAATTTTATAGCATTCTCTAAATATTTATGCATTATTCATAAACATTGAAATAGGCTCTTAAACTTCATCAAGAGCATAAGAAGTGTCCTTTTTATTTTAATGGAAGTAAATTGGTCATGAGATTTGCTGCTGTGGAGGCTTGTCATATTTCTTTCTGGGCATAGATACTAAGGATGCTTCAGAGAAAATGATTCTTTAAGTAAAAACATCTTCTTCCAAATCTGGATGCACTTTGGCAGACAGATACTACTACTTTAGCACAGTCCAACTTTGACTGTCCAGATAACATAAGTTCATATATTACTTAGAAGAGAGTATGAGTGAGTACAGAAAGTTTAAAAATTCATGTTTCCATAAATACAATTATTTTCTAGGAGTTCTAAATCTTCTTTCAATCTCTTTCAGTTTCTGAATGCCTGACTCCATGTTTTATTCTGATACTTTTCAGCCGTAGTATAAGACAGATATTTTAGAGTGGGTTCAGAGGAGGCCCTCAAAAATTATCGGAAGGCTGGAACACCTCTCATCTGAAGTCAGGCTAGAAAGTTGAAGAGAGGACTCTGAGGAGACTTTAGTGCAGCTTTTCAATACTTAAAGAAAATATAGAAGAAAAGTAAGAAGACACATTTTTGCAGGGTCTTTTTGCATTAGACACAAGGAAGACATTTTTTATGATGAGAGTGATGGGACAGCGGAACCAGGTTTCTCAGAAAAGCTGTGGATCTTCCATCATTGAAGGTATTGAAGGTCAGATTTGATGGGGCTTTGAGCAACCCGATCTCATGAAAGAGGTCCATGTCCAAGGCAGGAAGATTGGAGTGGATATTCTTAGAAGGCCTCTTCTAACCTAAACCATTCTATGAATCAATGAGAGCTTTTTTTAACGAATAAATGTTTTAGCCAATTTGCACCATGGAGTCATGAATTTTAGACTAGTCATATGGTTTAGTGGTAGACCTGGAAGTATTATGTTAATTGTTGGACTCAATATATCTTATAGGTCTCTTTCAACCTAAATGATTCTATAGTTTTCTGATTCTATGACAGGATTTGCTAATACTAGTTTGCTAATACCAGTGAATTTCTGTATTGACTAAGTCTTTTAATGAATTACTGAAACATTCAGTAGAAAATGGAAATACAGTGAATGCCATTAGTCAAGCAGGCTAAGCATAATCCAGAGAGACTAGCAGAAATTTTGCCTCTGTGATTTTATGTCATAGAATCAATAATTTTTATGTTTGAGTTTTCAAAAGAAAATATATCTTTTATTTCTCACTGATATTTGTTTTTTACTATTGTTTGCACTCCATTCCAAACTAACCAGCTTGGTCTGGAGTTCTGTGAAGGATCTCTGACCTAGGTGTAAATTTTTGATATTCTGTAGTTGGAAAATAAAATTGTCCCTCATATACAAGCCATCACAGATATAGAATACCTATAGAAATTTCCTTTTTGAGTATCCATACAAACTTTATACAATGAGTGTGATATATACATAATGTTTGAAATGCATAACACATTTTGCATTTCTTTTGGACAGTACTTTTAGAGGGATAAAATTTCCTGCTAACATCTGAAAATTTAATCTTTTTTGAGAAAATGAAGATCCTGATACCTCAAAAAACAAGTATAAATTAATGTTTTTAGACACAAGTATTAAAAGGACAATAGGTTTCAGTATCTGTTTCTGAGAGATTATTAGAATCTTGAAAACTAAATAAAAATAAAGTATAGCTTGCATGATTTTTAAGCAATATTTTTAAAAACTAAGATGGTTTCAGTGAGCTGGTGTATTTTATATCCATTAATGAGTGTGCTTTGCTAGCTCTCTTATTATCTTTTCAAGCACTGCGCATTTGTATTAATGGAAGATAAAAATAAAGAAGTAGACTAGCTTATAACCTGTAAATTGGTCTAGGACAGCTGTGTAGACAATAAGAAACAGCTTAATCATTGTCTTCAAGGAGTTCAAAAGGTTGATCCCAAAGACAAGTACATTTATGCATGAGCCTGTATTAGTTCCTTCTCCATCATGTGATGCTTCAAGTAAATGGGCTGCCCTGCAATCAAGAAGAAAACGAACTGCACTGCAGCTATGGTATTTGGTATTGCTTAGATAAAGCCTGTTTAAAGGGGGAGAAAATAAGATTGCCTTAAGCCTCTTGTCAGCTTCCAGTCTGAAGTAAATTCATACATCAAGAAAAGACTCAAAGGATATAAAAAAAACCCTGAGAATGGAAAAATAAGCTGGTCAAAGCAAATGCTTAACATATCTCTTCTTTAGACATTAATCATACTATATGTGAGTGAGGGTCAAAACAGTTGAGGTGAACAAGTTGTATTTTGGTACAGGCAAATGAAAAACATCCCAGCTAACCTAGTGATTTAAGACAGATTGAAATTTTTAAAGTGAGGCATAAAGGCCACAAAATCAGGTTCACATTGATAAGACACAATGGGCAAGCTTTAAGGAATTATCTGTAAATATTTTTAAGACAAGCATTCAAGACTTGAATAGTGAGATAACAATTATTTTTTTTCCTAATCAATAGGAAGAGAGCTAAGAAAAATACTAGAAAAAGATCAAACAGAATTATGAAAACTTGGTTTTGAAAAAAGGCACTGAGTTTTCTAAGACTGATTTTAGTAACAATTACAGAAAAAAAAAGTTTAAATTATTTGCTTTCACTCATGTTGTGAGCAGCAGAGATGCTTTTTGTGTTTCAAAAATGCTAATAAAATAACATCTCTAAACAGCAAAGGAAGTTGATTTAAAATAAGACAGAGAAGAGTCTAAAACCAAGTAATTATACCTTGCAAAGGAAAACAGTGCAATGATAGAGCTAGAGGGAGATAAGTGCTCTTTGTACTTGAAGACCAAAGGGAGGCAAAATGGTTGTATTAAAAAGATGAGATGAGGAATGGCTAAGGTCACTTGGCTTGTTCAGCCTGCAGAAGAGGACACTGAGGGGAGACCTCAGAGCAATCTACAGCTTCCTCATGCTAAGGTAATAATCTCTTCTCTCTGGTGGCCAATAACAAGATTCAAGGGAATGGCCTGAAGTTTTGCCAGGAGAGGTTTATGCTAGATGTTTTGAAAAGGTTCTGCACCCAGAGGGGAGTCGGGTACTGAAACAGGCTCACCAGGGAACTGGTCACAGCATCAAGGCTTTCTGAATTCAAGAACTGTTTGGACAGCACTCTCAGCCACATGGTGTGATTTTTGGAGCCATTCTGTGCAAAACCAGGACTTAAACTTTGATGATCCTTGTGGGTCCTGTCCAAGGCAGGATATTCTATGATTTTATAATTCTGTGTCTCTTCAGAGTAGCAGAAATTCACTGTCTACAAAACATGATAAGTAGTATCAAGAGACTCTTAAAGACTATTTAAATGCCTTTACTAGACCACCAGGAGGAGACATCAGCACCATGACAACACCAGGACAAATTTGATTACTATATCATTGATGAAAGGTGTCCATCTAGTTTAGTATGGAACAGATAGTGGAAAGTGAATAGGCTCGAATGGTTGTTATGAACAACTTGAAGTCCAGCTGGAGATCAGTTACAAACATTATGTCCTCACGGTAGATATCATGTCTCATGCAGATTCATTCATGACCTGGATGGTAAGAGAGAGCAAACCTGGGAAGTTTACTGATGATACAAAACTGGGAGTAGTTGGAAGGCTAGATGTGCTGCCATTCAGAGGAACTTCAACAGGCTGGGGAAATGGGCAGGTAGGAACCTCATGCAGGTCAACAAAAGAAAATGCCAAAGTACCTGAAAGTATTGGAGCATCCATCATTTAAAAAGAGCTGAGAGAGCTGTATTTGTTTAGCCTGGAAGAAAGAAAGGAATTGCGGCACTCGATGTGGGGATGCTCCCCGTTCCCTTTCCCCCGTCCACGTGGTGCACGTGGTCCCAGAATGACCACACACGCAGGTGGTGGGCAGGAAAGCAGAGAGAGCTTTATTCCCAGGTGGTGGGTTTTTATACAGGTCTGAGGGGAGAAGTGATGTCACATCCTGGACCTTGGGGGACAGAGGGTAGGAAAAGGGTTAACAACAGAAGCAAGGGACAGGGGCAGGGGACAGGGGAGACATTCTTGCCAAACCTGTTTGACTAGTTTCTTGCATACTAATGAGGGCGTTACCAGTGTTTTGGGGACAGACAAAGACAGGGACAAACAGGCAAACTGTATTTTACAAGGAATAAAAATCATGACTTTAAAACATTATGGTGAGCTTTATCATCTTCTGAGGCTTATTGCCACAGAAAGGTTTTATGTGGGGAACGCAGACTAATGTTTATAAATACGTGACAATGTAAAAAAAAGATGGAACCATGTTCTTCTTGATGGTATTCTATGAAACAAGACAAAGCAGTGGGCAAAAATTGAAGTATGAAAATTTACATTTAAACATTTTACGGTGAAGGTCAAGCACTGGAACATGTTGCCCAGAAAGACTGTGGAATCTCTATGCTGGGAAATATTTGAATCCCAGACAGTGTCCTAGACAACCCGCTCTACTAGACTTTCCTTGGAGCAGAATTTTGGGCTAAACGATCTTCAGAACTTCCTTTTAACGTCAACAGTTCTGTGATTCTGTGATTGTGGTAATCTGGGGCACTGGTACATGGAACTTTCTCTCACATAAAATGAATAAGCCTCCATAGTTTTATTTTCCTTGCATGTTCTATGTTCATTTGAACTAATGCATCTTAAATAGGCCTTGCTTGGAGGAAATCTACAAAAGAGAATTAAGGAAGGGGATGGTGATTACTTTATTAAAACATAATGAGCTGAGTCTCTTTTCTATTAGCAGCTTCAGTGTCAACAGTATTCCTTGTGCAATAGAAGATGAGCCATTACAAGTTTTAACTCTCTTTAGTTCAAGCTAGACACTTTTTTAAAGGCTATGGCTTTGTGCTGATTTTGGTTGGGGTAGTGCTAATTTTCTTCGCAGTAGCTGGTATGGTGTTGTGTTTTGGCTTTGTGCTGGAAACAGTCTTGATAACATAGGAACATTTTCGTTCCTGCTGAGCAGTGCTTGTGCAAAGTCAAGGCCTTTTCTGCTTCTCACCCCACCCCACCAGCGAGGGAGCTGGGTATGTAAAAAGGGTTGGGAGGGGACACAACTGGGACAGCTGACCCCAGCTGACTAAACGGATATTCTGCATTGTATGTCATCATGCTTAGACTATAAAGCTGGCAAAATCAGAAGGAAGGGGGGAGAGGGGGGTGCAAGATGTTAGAAGTGATGGCATTTGTCTTCCCAAGTACTGGGACTTGACAGAGCCCTGCTTTCCTGGAAATGGCTGAACACCTGCTTGCCCATGGGAAGTGATGAATTAATTCCTTGTTGTGCTCTGCTTGTGCACACAGCTTTTGCTTTACCTGTTAAGTCCCACTAGTATAATAGTTAATAGCAAGCAAAACCAGAAGAATCATGTTGTATGATTTTGCAGCCCTAGAGTAAGTAGAGCAAATAAGCAAGTTACTGGGATTTTCTTTATTCTTACATTTAGCTCAAAAGGAGAAAATCAAATGGAGAGTAATTAGAATGCAATGAAAATGTTGTAATTATGGAACTGTAATTTGTATATTTTGTTGTTGTTGTTGTTTGTTGTTTCTTCAGACTTAATAGTTTCCTAGTTATATATTTGGATTTCAAGTAAAAAAAAAAAAAACAAACAAACAAAAAAAAAAAAAAAAAAAAAAAAAAAAAAAAAAAAAAAAAAAAAAAACCACCCCCAAAAAAAAAACAAAACACCAACTATCAGGGATATCAAGGGTACCATAATATCTGATTATTGTCCATTCTTATTGGATAAAGTTAGCTGTAGAATATACTTGCTAGGAAACAATCCTGGAATTATGGCAAATACTGCCATGATCTAAATGGGTAGAGGGGGCTAATTAAAAGATACTACAGATACTCTGACATCTGTCATATGAATATACTTTTCCCAAAGATCTTCAATAAATTGTCATCTTCCTCAGAGGTTCAATGCAACTTCATCAGATAAACATAAACCAGAATCAAATAATAAGAATAAATTATAAGAATACATATGCAAACTAATAAGTTTATACTACTTGTCCCTATTTGAGAAATGACATTGACTGTATAATGTTGAAGCACACTACTGACATTAACTATTGCTAAGCCAAAACTATAAAAGTTGATTCAGTTCTCATGGCTTAAGTTAAACTTTTTTTGTGGAGCTACACACCTTAAAGCAGGCTATTTTTCTTTATTAATTTTATTGTTGGCAGAAAATGTCCATTTCTTATCTGCAGTTGTTTATTTTAAAATGAGCTAGGGATGTATCAGTCCAACTGCTGATACAGATCCTCATTAGAAAAACCTATTATGTTAATTAGAGCATTTTAAGCAACTACAGTAGATGACTGATGCTCAAAATAAACAGGAAACCATTTCCTTACTTGCCCAAAAAATTTAATCCACTTTGTCATGTTTGAAGCTGCTTTTACTGTCACTGCTTTGGCTGCTTTTCTTCTTGACATATGCAGAGTTTGCAGTGTTGTTACAAGACATTTCCTAACAGTGGCTTTCAAACTCATAGGTGATCTCTTCAATCCTATCTGTGAGTAGTGAAGGGGCCAACTAAGGGGTCACCAAAATAACATAATCACAATAACACATTGACAGTGACATCAGTAATGTGCCAAAATACAATCACAAGCACTGTCAGTGCAACTGTTCAGTTTTGTCAAACTGTGTGGGAACTAGAGAGGTATAAGTAGTATTGTATACAGTGTAGAATTAATTGTATGAGTTTTCTGTGCTTTCACTCTGTTTTCGTTGCCACTGTTTTCAGTCTTAATATATATGAATAGCAAAGCATTAAGTCAGTCACAGGTAATGTTATTAGCTGTTGTTATAGAAATTTAATACATATTCAGTTGTTATTTATTGAATGATTCTAAAATATTTGTTCATGAATTAGTTTCCATAAAATTCTCTAGAATGTAATTTTTTGGCTTTCCACAAATATTTTAATTAAAACAACAAAATAGGGAACAAAGTCAAACACTATAGTCCCAGTTGTTGCTGTTATTAGAAATTGCTTAGCAGAATAAATTGGTAGCATCCTGAAGAGGTTGGCTTGTTTTGGTAAGCAGATTAGCAAAGATAATAATATAAATTTATCTGAATTTAATTTAATGGATGCTCAAACTACAACAGAAATTTTGTTTCCCACTAACTTTTTACCTTTATTTTACTTTTTACTTTTTTACAAAATAATTTGTTTATGTCCAACTGACCAATTAACTGACAGTTTGACAGGGGAAGCGGATCTGCAGTATGACACACAGCTACAGCCAGCAGTTCCATGGAGGAAAAGTCTAGAAGCCCCAGGAGTTCCGATAATCATAGAATTATTGTATGGTTTGGGTTGGAAGGACTTAAAAATAATTTAGTTTTAATCCCCCTAAGGTCATTAACATAGGAAATTTTATTGGAGCTATGATATCGTTTACCAAACCACACAGTATTTCTGTGATGAAACATGGAATTACACTAGAGCACATCACTATATATCAAATACCTGTCCCTTCGCTTGACCGTATGTCAGAACTTGGATATCACAGGCCACAGAATAATTATTTCAAGCCATGTTTGAAGCATTTAATTGTTGATACAAAATTCTGTTCTGCCCCAAAAATGCATAGATTATAAAGTTTTTGCTTTTACCATGTGCCACTCTAAATACATAAATACCAAATAATATTTAATTCAATAATAAAAAGTCTTCTATGGGAATCAGTAGAAATTTTTAATTAGAAAGGTCAAAATATCATTTAGGAGTCTCTGGAACTCACATGTTGTGATCTTGCTGAGTGCCACTGAAAATTTTTATGCCAGATCAGGAATTCTCTATAATTATTTTTTTTCCCCCTCAAAATAAAAGATGTCCATGTTTAAGTTTTGATTTTTATTATTGTCTTAATTTTTCTGCCAAGTGAAATCAATATGAAATTTTATTCTCTCTTACTTTCCCTGTCATTCTGTTTGCTTTGTTCCTAATATATTATTATGTAATGCTTTTTTGAAACTTGATTTCACACTTGGTGATTCCACATTTCATTGCAATTCAGTGTCTGAAATTGATGAAATACCAAAATTTTCTATAACACAGAAATAATTTTATTTTTTTTTTATTCTCTCAAGTATTTAATAGACTTTGGAAAGCTTTCATCTTCTGAAAAAAGGAAGGCAGGTGTTTATGACTTATCCTTATCTCCGTCTCCCCTTCTCTTCTCTCCCCTTCTCTCCTCTCCCCTCCTCTCCTCTCCTCTCCTCTCCTCTCCTCTCCTCTCCTCTCCTCTCCTCTCC
>JAWWEW010000112.1:72744396-72758975 GCA_035583185.1 Anabacerthia variegaticeps | reverse complement strand
TCTTCTATATACAGTATTCATGTAAATAATAAACATCAGGGTATTGTACAAGCTTTTTTGTGGAAGGTCATGTCAGCTTCTACCTACTTATTTCCTTGTTCTGGTTGATATGGCTCAATGTTAGTGTCATTTTAACTTTGATTTCCGCAGTTAAAGGTGATGTATAATAAGACTAGAGCTGGATCTGTGTTTGCATCATAAGTGCACATAGTAAATGTTGAAAATGGGAAGAAATAGGAGATTTCAGTGCTTTTCACCTTGATCTTTCCAAGAATTCACGTCAACTAAAATAGGCAGAACATTTATAACTTTTAGACCGCAATGATCAGGCCATACCATATGACAGACACTTTATAGTGCAAACATGAGAGACCACTTCACTGTCATCACAGGAATAAGTATCTGTTCCTACAGCCAATGTTAGATGTTTTAAAATTAAAATTACTTTCTCAATTTCAATCTAACTTCTTCTTAAAGAAGATATATTAACAAAGGTTCTACTGAAACTGCAAACTGTGTATTTGTAGGCAGATTTTGAGCTGCACAAGTTTCTGCAGTTTACATAGACTAGTGGAAATATAGTGAACGATTTTTTTATTGATTTTACTTCTGCTTTTTCTCTACAAAAATATATGAAATATTTGAATTTTGGGTTCAGTAGTTTCAGAAAATCACACATGATAAGGTAAGTCAAAATGGTCCTTTTGTTTGTGTGTTTTTGGTTTTTTGTTGGTTTTTTTTTTCCCCAAGACTGGTTCTGCACAGTTGAGTTATATATTAAGGCCTTTGTAATGAGCAATAATTAAATAAGTAGTTGGCACAGTATTAGCCAGAGAAATCTTAGGATAGTCTGTAACTGAGTTTCGGCATATTATTTAACACTAGCATGATAGAATTAAGTCACTGAATGGTCAAAAATACTGATGATGAACTTTCACACCCTTTTTTGTTCCTTGGAAATTCTTAATTACTTTATCATTGCTAATCTTGACCAATTTTTCTGAAAAAAAAATTGAGTATACCAGTTAAAAAAGCTGAAAAGTGAATCTTTTCCCTGCTCTTCTGCCATACACTTGGTCTGCCTGTTCCCAATTATAAATAAAGCTGAGCGTTTGTAGAACTCTCAGTCTTCAGAAGTTATACTATATCTTTTTTCTGTTAAACTACATTTACACTGTCTGGATTCACATATTACAGATGTCCAAATTGCAGTATGCAAATAAATACGTTAGTTGTACCTTTCTCTAATTTTTGACAAGTTATATGATTTCTCAGTACTGCAATTCTCTCCATCAACTTCTGCTAAGTTGGATAAGGTCTCTATGTATCAGTGTTAAAAAAATACTCAAAACTACATCTTATAAGTCTGCTATTGTCTGTATTTTCTGCACAGATCATTAATTTATCTATATGGTAGATTAATCCTTCATCTACAAGTACAAGTTTGGTTGAAATGTTCCTGCACCTTTTACTATAACTTTTAATTCCAGATCTTTTTAATGTCTCCATTGTTCAAGAAAAGCAGCTCCTTAAATGTTACTTATCTTCTCAAGTGCATTGTTTAGGAGACTAAATATGTTTAAAGGCAAAACTTCCAGAATTATTACAAGACCTGACAGATTTGCTAATAAACAAACAATTCTTCTGATCAGTATTCTAGCACTCCTCTATACCTTTGATATGAACCACATATGGCATCAATCCTGTTTGCCTTAATTAACTTTGATTTTCTGGTCACCAAGGTCAGAAAAGTAGAGAAGAAGTTTCAGCTGTTCTTAGATAGCACATATGGTCCAATATGGTGGTAATTTACTTACTGTAATAAAAACATACTGAATCCTAAATCCAAATCCCACAGCAGAATATCTCAGAGCTATTTTGTGAAGAAATACTTGAAATTATTGGCCATTTTGCACGTAAAATGTTTTGTTAGGTCTGTCAACAGGACCACTAAGTGAACTTCTCAGGGGAAAAAGACCCAACAATCTGTCTGTGCAACTAGGCTGATTTTGATGAACATCATTACCAGCAATAGTTAATGCTAATGCTGCTGCTTGTCACGTGCAGCATAACGTCAATGCCAGTGTCAGTGGAACTTCCATTAAGTTCTTGAAACCTGTGAAGACAATGTAAAAACTATTTATTTTTAACTGGTTTTGGGGGTTGGTAGTAAACTTTTTATCTCATTCAAAGGCATCTTTGAACAAAGTGATCCTGAGTTTCATTTCTAATGCTGCCCAATGAGTTTACTTCAATTCACAACAGCAAAAGAGTATTTTGAGCAAAGTGCATATTAATTTTGCTTTGAAGAATGCATAAATGTCTTCCATACTTGTGTATTTGCTGTGAGACTACAATTCTTAAAATCGTAGTGTTGTGACAAATTGTGGTTCTATTAGATGTAATTTGTGACATAAAATTTGTGAGTTTCATGCTCAGTTCCAATGATGGAACTATGTTTTTGGAAAAGGAGTTTGCTTTTAGATACAGTGCAAATGAATTGTGGAGTTTCGTACATGCAATTTGTGTCTGAGAACAGGCAGAGTGAGCAGAAGTTTATCTTTACATACATATCCAGAATATAGGATCTGCTTTAGAAACAGATTAAATTTGGTTAATTTCTTATTCCTGCTTATGAAGGAAGAAACCTACAGAAGTATGAGAAATGTCACACTTGTCATCTTCCAGACTATTTTACAACTAGAGCTCCTGTGATGTTAGTTATAATTTAGTAGAGGACTATAAATGATTCTGGTATAAAAGGCAGGAAAGTTTTCTAAAATGCATTAGTGATTTTGGAGCTCTAAAGTCCTTACTTATTTCCAGGTCAAAGCTGGTAGTAAAAACTTATTTCAGTAGTGTTAAATTTGGAGGTTTTTAACCATAAATTGCTTGAAATATTTAACATTTGTTCAAAATCTTTGCTTTTTAAAACAAGAAGTCAGCACAATCAGGGCAGGAGTAAAAATGTCTTTCTCTGAGCACTGCATTTTTCATTCCTTGTAGCTCTATGCTTGGCAGAAACACCTTTCCTACCTTTTTTCATTTGTGCTCTATGGACCATAAAAACTGCCGTTATGGAGGAGAGAATGCTGTATGCATTAGTTTTATTGTTTTTATGCTGACACAACAAAATCTAAATTGTCTGGTTCACTTAGGGGTTTTCAGGCCTCAGCAGTTCTGAAAAAATTGAGGCGGGAGGGGAAGAAAAAAAAAAAAGGAGAAAAGTAATGTCCTAAGGTCAGAAGGTTAGAATCAATGAGATCAGTGTGAAAAAAGAGAGTGTCTTTTCCATTTTTCTGTGATGGCTGGGCAGAAGCTAGTCTAACAGTTCTAGGAGACAGTAAAGAAAACACAGTACTAAAGAGATCAGTTTTATAACTAGCTGATAAACTGTGAAGCAAATTAGACAATATTCAGAAGTTCACTTAAATTGTTTGTCTCTTGGTTGATATAAAACAGCTAAGCTGATTTATGTCTGGTCTGCTGTCCAGCACAGGTGGTAGAATGTACAGTACTTTCAGTATACTTAAGGCGATTAACACTGTGCTCTGTAAAAGCTATGCCTTATCCTATAGCAATGATTCAAAACTGTGCACTAGATCTGAATGCTGAGTTTGGATTGTGTATGGCATCATATTATGCTATGGAGGCATCAGGTGCAGATACACAGTTAAAACCAAATTGCGTTTTACACATAATGTGCTCATTGGTAATTATCCTGCTTCTGCTGGGTCAACAAACAGCTCTTAGTTTTGGAGTGTAGTATTAGCTAAGGCTTATGAAAAACTAGAAATTATTTCCTTCATTAAAACAAATTTTAATTTATTATTTAAAACAAAATATCTTCAATTAGTTATGCAGTGATAATCTGTAAAGATCAAAAAGTTATAAGAACTGTCATCTTTTATTCTGATTCCCTTGGCTGATTCTGATATTTATTATTTCCTTATATTACTGTTCAGCTTAGAAGTCTTAGTAGCAGATCACTATTGCCCACTTCAGAAACATTCAGTTCTTTGAAGAAAACCATACCTATGCCAAAGAATTCAGTTTCTTATTAAGATCTTGGAGAGGTGGATCAGTGTACAAAGATATAAATTACAGAAACAATAAAGTATATGAAGTGCACAACAGAACAAACACCTCACTGGTCATTGATAGACACTTGACCAATAAAAATTAACCTTTACAGATTTTCATTTGGTAACAGTTCAGGCAGTTTATGTTTTGTTTACAATTTATTTTAATTTATGAAAATGTTTGAATTCTTTCAGATAGCCTCATCTTTCAATCCTTATCTTTGAATTTTCCTGTATTTATAACATTTCAGGAGAATTACAGAATTCCTAAAATATTTTTTTAACTTAGGCTGTTAGTTTGTTCTCTCAGTTTTAAGCTTGTCATACTAAGATTTGAAATTAATTCAATTAATTAACTTTATTTATCTCTCTATTAATAATACTAATACTATGTGGCCTAAAATAATGGAGAGATATTCCAGATGTTTTAGAACATCTATGAGCCATAAGAGGATTAGCTACAATGTTTTCTTCACCTAAATTTGTCATCTAGCTTTCTTATGTTTAGAAAAAAATCGTGAGTTATGTTAATGCTCTTGCCATTATTAAGAATATCAGAAATGCATTTTTTGTCTTATTTCACAGCTATGTAGATTTAGGGCATATGTCAAAACAAAATGTCAAAATTACAAAAAAGAATAAGGAATGAATAAAATAACTTATTATATGAAGAGTTAAGTCTGGATTCCTATACTGGTGTTCAGGATTTCCGAAGGGTTTTGTACGAAACAGCTGGAATGAGTTTACTTGAGTTTCAAAGGAATGAAGGGACGAAAAAGCCAGGAAAACACAATTCTGGGTAATAACGGGCTTGCCTTTGGTTGGATGAACTATATAAATTTACAACACTTTTTGGGTTTGTTTGCTTTCATTTTAACTTGTTGTGTTGTGTAAACATTCTCTTCAGTTGATGGAAGAAGGTGATTAGATTCTCTGTAAGCCTCTGTAAGTTGAGGTCTCCAATCTTCTGATCACCTTGGTGGACACTCTCCAATTTTAACATCTCTCTTTGAATTCAGAGGACCATCATTGGACACAGCATTCCTGATGTGGCTTGACAAGCGCCAAGTATTGTGCATTATTCTCATCCCTTGTTCTGTTTGCTCCAGTCTTGCTGATACAGCATCCAGTTTGCTTTCCTGCTGCAAAGATGGGCTGCTTATTTATGTTCTACTAGCTATCTGCTTGGTACCATAAGTCCTTTTCAGCTGAAATGCACCCCCACCAGTCAATTCCCAGTCAGTATGGATGTATGAGACTTCCAGTAGACTTTGCATTTATTTTTCTTAAACCTCCGTAGTGGGTTTACCCTGGCCGTATGTCAGATACCCACTAAAGTTTCTCTCTCACTTACTTGAGTAAGGCAGAGAGATAGCATATAACAAAGGGTTCATGAGTTAAGGGTTCATGAGATAAGGACTGGGAGAAATCATTCACGAATCACCATCATGGGCAGAACAGACTCGAAGTGGGGATATTAATTAAATTTATTGTTAATAGAATCAGAGCAGGAGAATGAGAAGTAAATCATAGAAACACCTTCCCCCAGACCTCCTTCCTTCCAAGTTCTACCTCCTTCCCTCTAGCAGTGCAGGGGAACATGGAACGGGCGTTACACTGCAGGTTGTTTCTGCCTCTGCTCAGGGAGAGGATTCCTTCCACTGCTCCCTGTGGGGTCCCTCCCATGGGAAACAGTCCTCCACAAGGTCCACACACCTGGCATGAGTACATCCCATGGCAACAGCTCTTCACAAACCACTGCAGTGTGGATCACTTTCCCATGCAGTGCCGTCCTTCAGGCACAGACTGCTCCAGTGTGTGTCTCCCACAGGCTATAAGTCCTACCAGAAAAACCTGCTTCAGCATGGGCTCCTCTCTCCAAGCATTAGCAGGTCCTTGCCAGGTCCCTGCTCCAGCAGGAGCCTCCCTGCTCCAGCATGGGGCTCCTACGGGGTCACAGCATCCTTTGGGCATCAACCTGCTCTGGCCTGGGCTCCTCCATAGGCTGCAGGGGAACAGCTGCTTCACCTCAGGCTGCAGGGGAACCTCAAGTCTGCCACGTGGAGCACCTCCTACTCTTCCTTCTCCACTGCCTTGGTGTCTGCAAGTTGTTCACGTATTCTCACTCTATCCTCCATGCAAAAACTTTCTTGTTTTTTTTTTTTCTTTGTTTTTGTTTTTGTTTTGTTTTGTTTTTTTCCCTTCTTAAATAATTTACCACAGAGGGGTTACCTATCATTCCTGACAGGCTCAGCCTTGGCCAACAGTGGGTCTATCCTGGAGCTGGCTGGCATTGGATCTACTGGAAATGGGGGAAGCTTCTGTCAACTTCTCACAGAAGCCACCCCTGTAGTCCTTCTGCTACCAATATCTGGCCATGCAAACCCAATACAACCTCATCAAATTTCATCAAACTTAATTTTCAAGCCTCTTGTAGTTTCAAGCCTCTACCTTCATGGTAACTCTTTCCTTCAGTGGTTCTCATCCCTGTTTCATGCCATCCACAAACTTCATGGGAGTGCTTTCAACACCATTTTCCAAACTGTTTATAAAGATATTGAGTAGTATCTGGTCTAGGACTGACCCTTGAGGTATGCAGCTCTTGAAAAGATGCTAATCTGTCCTTCAGCTTTTAACTACCACTTTTCAAGATCAATACCTTTGCCAGTTCTCCACCTGTGGCTGCTCCATCTGTCCAGTCCTTATCCTTTCAGTTTGTCATCAAGGTTGCTGTGAGAGACCTTGTTGGACACCTTGCTAAGGCTTGTAGATATTGGTCTTTATGAAATTTCTTTTCATATGTCATTCTTTTTGTCAGTGCAAACACATAAAAGATAAGCTTGGCGAAGTCATTCAGGAGTAACATTTCATAGTATGTGTATTACAGAAGGTCAGAATTAATGTGCATAATTGTTCCTTTGGTTTTAAAAAGATCCTTGAATCGACTTTATGAAAATTGGTCTGTGTCCACTAAGCATGCAATGCTCAGGAAAACAGAAGTGCCATAGTTGTCATAGGCAGTGTCATAAATGGAAAATAATGTAATAGGATTGTGAGTCTGTGGGGCTTTTTTCTGACATAATGATTGTGATGATTTAATTCTTATGTGGTAGAGAGTGCGTTCACAAAATAATAAGAACTGTGTTGCAAATTTTTTTTAATTTTTTCTCAAATTTTAATTACCTTTGATCTTTCCTTAGTTACTATAACCCCTTTCGAGTTTAAATATTGCATGGGTGAAAGCAAGGCTGAAGCATTTTCTGTGTCACCTAAATGCTTTTAGAAGCCAGGAAATAAGTTGTAAGCTATCATTAAAATAAAAATCTCCATTAATGGAACTGTAAATTTTCCTTTGTAGAAAAATGTCATACTCTGCCTGGCATATTTTACTGTGCATTCCTCCACTCTTGAGTTGTATCATGAGGCCTGCTTCCTTGTCCTTTAATCCTTGTTTATTCTGGCATTTATTCAACATGCTGATATTTTTCTAACCTTGTGGTCCAGAGCCACACCACTCAGATATTTGTCTCTCCTAGTCAGTGTTTGAGGAAGGAGCAGTACCACATTACTAACAATGATTCATTCTGTTTCCAGACTCATATTTATACATAGCATTTGATTATGACTAACTTAGAGCCTTTGCCATGGTTCCATTTGTGGTCCTTGACATACAGTTAATTTCCAGTAATCTTTAATTTATGAGTATGAGAGTGACCCTATCCTCTGAATGTCTTTGTGAGAGCTACCATTTCATGTATAAGGTAAACAAATTTCTAGATTTGCTTTATATTTTAATTTCCAGCTTTCTTAGTCCTCTTTTTTTATTCTAGTGAAATTCAAATGCTGCAAAGCATAGGCATCTTTCTTACTACTGTGCATTGTCTTCAGCATTACTGAGGGAAAACAAGCATGATAAATCATGTCACCACAGGTTACCTTATACAGACATCATTTCCAGTTGATTTCAAGTTAGGTTGGATTTCCAGACAGTGATTTCTAGTTAGAGGAAACAATATGGTGAGCTAACCCTGATAAAATAATGAACTTCATTGATGGGCTATATAAGTTGATTGATTTGCACACAGTGAAAGATGGAAACATAATGTAAATTGCAGCATCTGCTTCTAACAGTATGCATGATACAGTCATACCCACAGAAGCAATGTGTACGTATTGAAGTGTCATTCTCTATAGTTCAATGTCAAAGGGACTCCTGATGTTTTTGATTGTTCTGGCTTTTTGATTTTCATCAATGAGTCTGCTGTGTATTTTGCCAAATACAGGAAAACTATTTGTGTTTGTATTTTCCTAAATCAGATGATGAAGATTTGTGTGTTTTGTTTTTTTTTTTAATTTATTATGAGATAAAAAAAAATAAATTCTTTTGTGCATTAAAAAACACAAAGAAATTCTTAACCCCTATTGCACTCCTTTTCTTTGGTAAGAGTTTCTGAACACTAGTTAGAATTTAGGGGTAGAAAGTAGAAGGACATTTTTTCCTGGCATCATTTTAACTTTTAGGAGTGGAAGAAAGTAGTGCAAAGGCATTGTAGTGTTCTGCCTATATGCACAGACATCACTGAGCATTTCTGTCACCCCTGTTAGATTTAGAGTGGTGAGCCATGTGCACTAATATTTTAGATATTATGTTCTCTCTTACAGTCTCATAGACAGACCTTTTTAATGTTTTTGGTTTAATTATTCCAGTAAATGAACTGTCCTGTGCAGTAATTTTCTCTGATTTTGTTGACATTTCTTCCTTTCTTTTCAACAGTAGCTGTAGCTTCCTCCTAGGTGATTAAATCAGTCATCATAATATGAACATTCTTTCCTTTAAAGGATATAGTTGTTTGGGTTTTTTTTCACATGCTTTAATGCTTCAGTGGAGACCAACCATTTCTCTTGCTAGCATGTTTTCATCTTGGAGTTGTGGTGGGGTTTTTTTGTTTGTTTGGTTTTTTTTTATTTGTTTGTTTTGTTGTTGTTTTGGTTTTTTCTCCTCAAGAGAAATATAGAAATACTTATGTACTACAGTTCATTATTTTTTCTTATATCTCATTTGGCTTTTTTTTTTTTTTTTTTTTTTTTTTTTTTTTTGATCCCTCAACATTTGTCAGCAATGTGTATCTAGCCTTTTTATGAATTGGTTTTCTCTACCAGTCTTTTATGTTGCTCAGATAATTTATAGTAACTAAAATATTTACTAGGGTAAAGATTGTAAAATTAAATACAGGTACTTGGTAAAATTTTACAAATATTGAAAAACATTTTTTCCACCCTTTCTGTATTACAGGATAATTTAGATTCCTAGAGAGCTGATGTGCATTGCTTAAAATACATTATGCTACAACACAACATTAAATGTTTTCAAGCACTATTTGATGTTAAAAAAACCCTATGAGAAGAGACCATAGCTGTCTGATCTTCTCTATTCTGTATGTTCACAGTATATTCTGAAGAAAAATGCTTTCCCCTTTCATTGTGACTAAAATCTTTTGCAATCAGCCCCAGACTATGTTCAGTACAGTAACAATGTGTATAATGCAGAGCCCTAAAAGTCTTCAGTTTTGTTAGCATTGACACTAGACTCAGTTCAAATGCTTGATTTGCTAAGTCCCCAGGCAGAGTAAAATAACTCTTGGATTGTATCTCAGCAGGGGAACAATAATCTCTTTTTTTTCTAAATAAATATTCTTTTTATTCCACATACACTGCTAATTTTCCTCTGGGGCAGATTTTCAGACTGTCAATCACCTGAACTTAAGAAAGGTTTTTAGTGTCAATTTTTGTTTAGTATTTTCACCACAGCTGATGGCAGAATTATGTTTAAGGCTGACATTAAAATAGGAAAGACTCCTTAAAAAGTCTGGTAGTACTGTATTTCTCACACTGTATTTCTACCTTTTATTTACTAGGCAAGATTTGACAGTACAGATGTTTTGTGATACATCTCGAGTTTGAAATGTTATTAAACAGATGGGGCAAATGTGATATAAAATGTTCAATTCTTCTAATACCTTCAGTTTATCCAGTTATTATGATCTCTTAAGCACTGTGTTTTACAAAAATGAGGAAAGGTGATTATGTTCTTTTTAAAGCAACAAAGATGGAACAAAAGAAAAAAAAAAAAACCTCTGTAGTTACACAGCACTGTTTTCTTCCAAACTCCAGATGACTTTGTTCCGGTTTACTGACTCTCTTCCTACCAGAAAAGTTCTTTGTATTCTCATAATATTAAATCAGAGACCAGATATTAATTTTGAGGACTTTTAATAGTCAATTTCTGAAAGGCAAGCTAGCATTAGTGTGACCAGAGAATGATATTATGTCTTACCTAAAATCTTTCTCCAAGAGTTTTTGTCATCTACCATGGATAAAATGTCAGCTGCCCTCTCTTTCAAGACTGTTTTCTCCATATACTATCATCTGTAAGTGCTTTGATTACTTCAGATTGCCACACTGTGCATTAGGTTTTCAGAACTGTTCAACTGAGGAACTGAAATGAGTGCAATTTCAGTTGTGCCAGAATTCACAGATTCTCCTGTGAAACTCAACATTGTTGATTATCTTGGCTACAGTGAAATATTTAAGACTTATGTACTTGTAGGCCTTCACCCTGTGTAAAAACATATGAACAATAAAGAAACCCAGATAAACAACACTCGTTGCACATTTGAGAATCTGTCACGTTTGTTTTTTTTTTAACATGGAGAAGATGAAAGGTACAGATGATATGAAAGGCACAGACACCCTTAGAAGAATGCCTTGGTAAAACCTGACAAGTAGTAAAATCTGATAAGAGAGAGTTATGTGCAAACTGAGAATTTGCTTTCACTCTTCCAAACGTATTATTCATATTTGCGTTGCATCTGATATTTGTCTTTCAGAAATCCAAAATCTCCACTTACGACAAGATGTGGGCCTTCATGAGTAGCAGGAGGCAGTCAGTACTTGTCAAAAGTAATGAAGAAGGTATCCAACGTGTGCTTACCTCTGATTATGCATTTTTAATGGAATCGACAACCATTGAGTTTGTCACACAGAGGAACTGTAACCTAACACAGATTGGAGGCCTTATAGACTCCAAAGGTTACGGCGTTGGAACTCCCATGGGTAGGTGATATGTTCTCTGTTCATTAATCTTAGATGCTGCAGTAACATAGAAAATGTCCAGTACACCGTTCTTTTCTCTACATTGCTAACATTTTTCCTCATTCTCTTTTTCCCACATGAGAAATATACATATTCTGTTTATGGATTATTTTGTATTTTCCAAACAAAAAAGAAGTAGTTACTTTATAAAAAGTGAGATATCTCATAAGATAAATTTCTCTTACATGTTGCTTTCCACGTGCTCAATAACAAATAAAGTACTTTTCACAGTACTTTATTTTTTTTTAAAAAAAGGAAAATGTATTAAACATGTTGATCTCTCTCTTTAAAGAGTGAGAAAGAAAAGTTTTGCATTAGCAAATGAGGTTGATGCTTCTATAGTGAGAAGCACTGCTAAAAAGGGAGGAAAGATTCCATACCTCACCATACCTCCATATCTCACAGACGAAACAAATATTGAATTAACCATGTGGAATATGGCTTTGCATGGCAATTTCAATCCAGCAAATATTTTCCAGTTCAGACGTTCTTCACTAGGTACAAAACTTTAGTTGCAAGACTAAAACGCATCTACAGACATTAGTTTGGTTCCTAGAATCCATAGGGTAAGATTCAGCAAGCACTGACCTCCCCTTGTCTGCAGTGATTTTTGAAAGATGTGAGCTGTTGATATGGTTTTAGATTTCAGAATAAATGGGAATAAAAAATGATGTATGTTACACAAAGACTCTGTCAGTACTGCACAAAGAATCTACTTAATACTGTAAGATTGTTCTGCTGACTTCTTTCTTAGGCAATTATTTATTTGAACTTTATTTTTAATAAGAATTTATTATTTTTTCATTGTCTTTTATTTTTTTCTCAGGTAGGTCTTACATTTGGTACTGATTTTATCTGTGTTAATAATATATTCTCAGTCATTGTACGGGGAAAGTTGTGTCCAGTACTTTAAAGCAAGCACATGGTAAGGAAGCTTAGGAATGATCTTTACTGGAATATCTGCATAAAGAGATATCTAGTATTATCAAATACAGATTTAACTACATGTTGTATATATTTACTGCTAGTTTAATAAATGACATCTTTGTAATTTTCATTATTTTAGTAATTTTCTATGAAATGGACACCTCCTGAAGAAATTATGATTCTATTTATTCTGTCTTTGAACAGTTAGCGGTTAGGAATCTAATTTTTATTGATACCAATTTTTCCACCCTGTTCTGTTGTGGCTCTTGTATTACTGAATGTATTCTGTAGATGTGTAAGTGCCGGAATGGACTGGACTTCAGTCCTGCTGTACTTTTTGGCATCTCGTATTTTCTGATATATAAACCTTTTACTATTTTGAGGGTGAAAACCACCTTCCATTTAGGTTTGGTATGGAAGAAAATAAAATCTTAGTAATAGCCTAAAATCCTTGAATAATCTGCATGCGAATTTGTGAAGCATTTGAAGCATGCCCCAAGAATCTAACTGAACATGGAAATGCCAAACTGATAAGAATCAGAAACACCAAGCTACTCTAGAAATTATTTTGCTTTTGTGTAAGTCAGAGAAGCAACATAAACACTGGAGAAAATGGTTTTAAAACAATGATAAATTCAGAAACAGAATTCTAGGGTTTAAGTATAGAAGATTAAATGCTGGATGTAAAGAGGCAAGGAAGTAAGTTGGTCTTTTGGTTTTTGTTTCCTACCTTATTCAGGGACAGTAGACACTGTGCATGCACTATTTCTTCACTTACTTTTAATCATATCAAATACATTATTCAGCTCTTGTTCTTCTACAAGATTCCAAGAAAATTATCTGTGTCAATAGTGTTGTACAAGGGAGTATGTGAGCTGACAGTTGTCTTGAATCAAGATGAAACAAATAGAGGACATACCTGCAGGAATCAGAGATCACCAAAGGAGGTAAAACAAGAGCTGAAAAAATGTTGAACTGTTGAAGTAGAATCTGAAAAAAGAGATGAGAGCTTCATAAACAGAAATGAAACAGAACTTGAAATAAGATGCAAAGTAAGACTTTTCACAAAAGAAATGAAGATAGAACAAAACAACATCTGAGGTTTTCCCAGAACAGCTAAGAATAAGAGATTAATTCAATATTTGGACAGTATCTATAAAATGCTATCAAGAAAACTGACTTTTATGATGGTTTTGTATCCTGTGTATTAACTGCACAGTCTCAGAGGAAAGAGATTGTGTTGCCTCTGCTAGAATAATGCATCGTTTATGCATACACTTGAAAGGAAACCTTATGAAAATGCTTATCCATACTGTCTGCCAGAATAGTTTTTGTCAAATATATTGCTTTATTGAAGCTAAAATGCCTTACAGAACAGTGGATAATGCAAAATGTTCTTATGCGCTATGGCTAATCTCATTTTTACAGGAAAAAAAAGTAATTCTGAAGTCTTTAAAAGAACTTATGACATGGTTATACCTACAGAAGTAGATTACCTCATTATTTACTGATTAGGAAAGATGTTTATAGACATGCAATTGAGTAATATCTTCTTAGAGTTAATAATCCTAAGAGTAACTTGTCAGTGCTTGGAAAACTGCAGCGTAATGGCTTTACATGTAAAGTATGTTACTGCTTGTGCCTTTTTGGGACGCAATTTATCTCTGAGCAAAACAATACACAGTATTTGCAATAGAGGCACAGTACTGGGAAGATATAGATGTCATCTCCAAAACTTACAAAAAGTCCAGTATATCTCCTGCAGTACTGGCTTGAAGTTGCAGAAGTATTTGCACATAGGATCAAATTTGTAGAATGCAGTTGTTACAAGCCTTATGTTTACTACAGTAGAAGTGATATGATTACTTTTGGAGAACAGCACCAAAGGAAGTAGGTGCAACATGTCCTGATTATTTTGAAGGCAAATAGAATAATAGTGAGAACATAATTTGCCTGGGTTTAAGTAGCTAAAAGAAAAAGAGCTAAAAGCTTTCCTAACAGAGTAATATGCTATCAGAGTAGTTTATGAGAGGATAATAACCTAGGAAATGTAAACACCCAAATATAGAACCAGCTTAGAATATTGTAGTAAAAGCTCTCTGCTCATGATGCTAATGTTTTAAATTCAGAGAAAGACAGTTGTACAGGATTAGAGGGAAAAAACCCAAAGGATCAGGCAGTCCATTGGTATCAACCCTTTCCAACCAATGTGGACAAGCAAAATTTGAGTTTGCATGATTATTTTAATCCTTCTAAAAGCATTAGTGAAATATACAAAGTTTAGATTGCTAAAACGTGGCTTTGATGAAGGAAATTGTAAATTATGTACTTTTGGCACAAAGAGGGTGTCTTAGTTCGAGGGGAAAACTAAGATATCTTGTTGGCCAAGAAATAAAATAATCCCTCTCCTTAAATTTA
>JAWWEW010000112.1:72694815-72744199 GCA_035583185.1 Anabacerthia variegaticeps | reverse complement strand
GTGAAAAATATGAAAGGATAACAGTTCTTAATCACAATACACAGATATACACATATACATATATATATATATATATATATATATATATATATATATATATACAAAAAGAACCAAAAAACAACAATTGTAATAAAAAACCCAAACAGTTAACTGTCTTTTCGACTGTGTTCAAAAGGGGAGAAGATGCAATTATATCTGCAGACAGCAGGTGGCGCTGTTGCACCTCAAGCGTTGGCTGCTCCCGCTCCCAGGGGTGACAGTTATATTTATGGACAGCAGGTGGTGATGTCGTGCCCAGCTGGCTGGCCTCTGTCTCTCGGGAATGGCGGCAGCAGTTGTAATCGGCTCCCGGGGCAGGGGTTGGTGACAAAGGAAAACAGCAGCAACGCAGCCTCCGCAGGGTAGAAAAAACAGGCAGGTGTCTCTCCTTCACAGATGCCTTTGCAGTGTCTGAGAGTGATTGCCGAAAAAGACCAGAGAGAGAGAGCAGAGTACACAGTTCTGGTCCCACAGCGATGTCAGACTGGGTGTGTGTGTGTCTGTTCCCCTCCGCACCGCGAGCTGAGCTCCTTGACTTGCGCAGAAGTCCTAGGAAAAACACTGCCCCCTTCCCCCCATGTCTGGGGAGAGATCAGAACAAAGACTCTAGCTTGGGTCGTCAACAGAATATGCACATCCACTGTGCCCCCCGCCAACCACCTTAGTGATGCTAATACATTGCCTCCAGGCCTCTCTGGAAGGAATTCCAACTAGGCTCTGAAACCACAACAGAGGGATCAGCAGAATCAATGTACATATTCAAAATCAGGAAGATACAGTGACTTTTGGAATACAAACAAGGCAGCATTCTGAGTGATACCTTTGCAGCAGTAAAAATAAACTTTAAAGAATTATTTTGGTAAGTTATGCATACAATTAATGATTCTCATGAAACACATTTGTAAATTGAAATAAAAGTCTTGTATATACCTGAATTAATTTTCAGTCAGCCACCTCTGGTGCTAGGCTAGGAAAAACTTGATTTTTAATGGAAGGAGAAGGGAAAAACAGATCTGACATTTGGTAGCAACTGACACTTTAGAGTAGATAAGGAGAGAATTTGGTTTTTATCTTCCAGTTTAAAGATCCACGTGAAAGAGGTTTTTGCTTTATTCTGGCATGTTTTATTAGAAGGCACTATTTTTCCAGTCCTGTGTTCTTTATCCATGAATCTAGTAGACAAGAAAATTTTGTCAACTTGCATATAGTTGTCACTGTGCTATATAGTTGTTTCTAATTTCTAACATATTCTAATAGTATGGATATGCACAGTTATCTATTAGAAATACATATAAATTTCTTTTAGTGTTTGGAATTTGTCTTTGTGTGGGAATACACCTCACTCTCCAACACTGATGTTCAAGGGAGGAGGGAAGAAAAGAAGGAGGGGAGGGAGGGAGGAAGGAAGCAAGGAAAGAAGGAAGGAAGCAAGGAGAAAAGCAAGCAGGAGGTGAGGGAGAACAAACCCTTTGGGTATGCAGAGTAACTTATGTTTTCTATTACAGAACCTCTAAAATGTAACTTATCACCTCCAGTAGTTTCAATTTCACACTTCTTCATCGTGCTTGGTAGAGATGTTTAAAATTGGGTTGCTCCTGAATAAAGCTCAGTTGAGATAAATCTGCCATTGCAAAGGATTCCTAAATGTTTGTGATACATCCGCATGCTTATCATCTTCCTATCAAATGTAATTGTAGTATTTTTTAGAGGAAACCTAGTCTATCTACTTATACACTGTACACTTTATGTCCCACTGAAACACACTTAATGTGACTTTCCTATGTTCAGCATACTATAAAACACAGTAATTTTGTGACAAATCTTATTTTTAGTAATTTTTATTAACATCATTAGTATGAAGTGAACCACATGAAATGTTAGAAATGTAGCATTTGTGCAATATATATTAAGGCCTTAATGGTCTGTAAGGATGCTTTTTACAAACATAGTTGAAATCATCTCTTGGAAAAAAGCGTGCTTCATGGTTTCAGGTTCTTATTTCTTATCCAAATTCCTGTTTCTCTTCAGCGTGTTTGACAGCAGGCTACTTTCCATCTGGCTTGGGCAGATTTTCTACTGAATTTCCATTTGCTTTTATATTGAACCTGGAGCTCGTAAATGACTGAGAAGTGAATATGTCGAACCCATTCCACATGAGTAGATCTACTGAGCATGCACCTTTCAGATGATCTGCATTTATGTGGCAAATGAGGAATATCCTGTATATGCCAGACAAAAACTCTGTATGTGTGAAGATATATGCAAAGTAATGCCTTTGACATTTTGAAAATGAAAAATGGTATGTGTAAGTAATCCTAAAAATTTGCATATATTTCTTCTAACTCTTAAGAAATGCAAAATAGAAGGTAGTGTTTGAGAGATATGGTGCATATAAAATTTACAACTAGTCATTTATCTAATGTTTCTCTGTGATTACTGAGCTGAGGAAAACTAGAGAATTAGTTGAAGAAGGGGATTTAGTGGTATAGCAGTGACGTTCCTAGAACATCTGATAAAGGTGAAGCAAAAACTGTTTGAGAAAAAGGTGAAATATGTATTTCTTTATCCTTTATTCCTGTGCAGTTATTACAATAAAATAAATTCTGCTATTAATATTAATGATGCCCCAATTTCAAAATATAATGAGAAGAATCAGTGAGGCTGTTACATGAGTCTCTTCACTTTTACAAGGTTTTTTGACTTAATTTTCACTTGACTTGATTAGACTAGGACTCTTCCTAGTGGAGCATATCACCATTTCTATCCCTGACCCTTTCATATTGATGGACTACCAAGATACCCTGAAAAATGCTGGAAAGGGTTTAGCATTCACATTTTTAAGATTTAATTGTTAGCTTAAAAATTGTTGAAAAAAGAAATGTACACTCCCCCAGCTATATCAAGACCCTTCACTGTGCATTGGGATACAATACAACTCTCAGGATATGAGTGAAGTGATGTACTTTGGGGTCAACATACCAAGTGGCTAAAGCCACTTTTGTTGCCAAGCTGTCTTACATAACTGCCCGTTATACAAAGCTGCAATAACTTGCAGTAGTAACACATATACAGGTATGAAAATTTATTCATGTAAGTGGATAAAATAGAGCTGCACAGGGTATATTTATAAAGTCATAATAGAAAGTTGGCAGCTACTGTGAAGCAAGCACGTTATACCTCACATGTCAAAAAGAAAAATATATGAATAAATTAAACAGCATTCCAGCAGAGAGGCATTGGCTGCAGGCCCCAGGTATCAGCATACTCGCTGAAGTTCAAAGGGTGAAACAAAACTTCAAGGTTCTCATGTTCTCTTGAGTCGGATGTGCCTTTTTCGGTGAAGTTCTCTGTTCTGTAAATTCTAATGAAATATCAAATAAAATGTCTTTGTAGGAAGACATTTTGTCTCTTAGGCAAAAAAAATATCTTTTACAATACATTGCACTAGAAGATTCTCAAAAATTTGTCCACTCATGTATGAATTCCAAAAAGTCCCATTAGCCAACTAGTATAATGTGCACATCACTTGTATGTAGAAATTTATTTATATGCTTATGAACCATGTAGTTAAGGTTTTCTTTTGTTTTTGGCAAATCAGAGCTGAGAGTGGGATTAGTTTCCTTTTTGTTTATTTTTTTTTTTTTAATTTCAGTCGGCTGTATAGCATGTAATTAAAAATGCTGTCCGAAGTATGCACATTTTGAAGACAGTAATATTCATATAATGATGATATCAAACATAGAACCTACAAAGAGTATCACACTCCATTCCCTTAAATTAAAGATTTCATTGCAGAAGGAAAAAAAAAAAAGGGTTTTAGACAATAATTTATGATCTGCTATTTCATATCTTCTCTAGGGATATGACTTTGTGAATTATTTATATTTATCTAAGCCATTAATAAATTAAATGCAATAGTGTTCTTCCTACTCCAGTGATAGGCTGCTGGATTAAAAGAGAATTTAAACTAATAGTTTAATCAACAAATGTTGTTATCATGTTTTATCTAGTAACACGTTCAGGTTCAACTGATTTATATTTTGTGTTCTGTCTCTAAGGATTGACCTAGATCATCATAACAGATTTTTTTTTTTATAGTCTTGAAATTTTTTAACTAGCCTGACCATCTTCTTAATGCAGGTATTTCACAAGATATTTCATTATCTGCCATTTCTTAGGGGTGTGTTTCCGAATATAGACAATTTTAAGTCAAGGTACAAGGGGAATATAAATTACTCAAGATAAAAGCTTTTAATAGATGTTTGTACTTTCAAAGAGTAAAACTTAGTGTAGTAAAAATGCAAACAAATAAATTATTATTTTCCTAAATACACAGCAGAAAGTGAAAAGAAGACATAAAGATGATGATCTCAGAATTGTCTTGTTTCTTAGAGTTCAATCAGCCTTCTCCCTTGCTGCATTTATTATTCCAGACAGAGATTTGCAGCCTGGATTTATAATCATCTAAAAATTAATTTACTTTTGGGACCTTCCTGTAAAATGAAAAGTAGATAAAATGTAAAGAACACTTTATCATGCTGTAGATGTGTAGAATGTTGTCTCCTATGTTTTGTCTAGCTCTTAAAAGACCAAAACCTTGAATTCTACAACAATGTGTCTGCATAGGATGTGTAGGAATGGTTCAAAACTGCCCCAGGAGAGGTTTAGATTTGATATTAGGGAGCATTTCTTTATCCACAGAGTGGTCAAACACTGGGACAAGCTTCCTAGATAGGCTGATGCCCCAAGCCTGTCAGTGTTTAAGGGACATTTGGACAATGCTCTTCACCAACATCCTTTTACTTGGTCAGCCCTGGAGTTGTAGTAAATGATTGTTGTAGAACACTTTTAATGGAAATATTCTGATGTGTTTGGTTCTATTCTATTCCTTGGATGACATTTTGTATGCAGCTTGCTTTCTCTTTTCGTTTTTTTTTTTTTCTTTTCCTTTCTTTTTTCCTTTCTTTTCCCTTTCTCTTTCTTTTTCCCTTCCTTTTCCCCTTTATTTTACTTTTCCTTTTTTCATTTTTTTTCCTTTCCTTTTCTTCCTTGTCTTCTCTCTCTTTTTGGTTTTGTTTTTTTTTTTTTTTTTTTTTTTTTTTAACTTTTATTCTCAGAGACAATTACTAAATGTAACAAAAGGTTTGGATTGGAATATTACGTTTTAATCACTGAGTGCCTTCAACTTACTTCAGTATTCCAAATAGGTTTTGTGTAGGTAATGCAATCAGACCAATTCACACCCCTTCAATTTTTGCCAGTGTTCAGTTCTCATAATTTTTTCCTCTTAGTTCGATGAAATTCTCTCTTGACTTTTCAACTGCTTTTGGGGACAGATTTGCAGGAAAACACTGACTTTTTCCCTAAAGAAGTGTTTGATGAAAGTCTTTCACATGCTTAATGCTTCTATTCTGTGTGGTGCTCTTTACTGCACAGGCACAAAAGAAGGCACACATTTTCAGTCTGTTTCTTTTTATTTTGATTTAATTCTGTTAGAAACAATAAGGCTAATAAAGATATATCAACTTGAGTCTGTGAACCAGATGACTTATTAAAAACAAAACAAAACAAAACAAAAAAGACCTACAGGCATAATAGTTCTATGTCTAACATACTTGAATATGAAAGTAAGGCTGAAGTTTCACTGTCATGCTGTAGGGCTGCTGCACTTTGCAAAAACTGATGGCTATATGACCTGGTTTAGTGACCTGAACCAGGACCATAATGTTCATCTTTTTTTTTCATAACATTATTTATCTACTGCTAATGAGGCTGGAAGAGCACCACTCATAGTATGAAGGAAATGATAGCAGACAAAGGGGGATGTGGAAGAGAAAATGGGATTTCTGCACAGCCAGCTGTTAGGCCAAGTTTGAAGAAAATCCTGAGACGCTTCCCTCTTCTCTGGTAGCTGCAAAAATCTGCAATGTGTCTCAGTAGGAGAAATAAAACAGTTGTAATTTAACAGCTGTGAGTAGTTGCATTGTAGAGAGGAGCTATCAAAGTGACTTTCCCATATTTTTAAAACTTCTTTTCCCCATACCTTGCATTCATTCTCTGTCAAACTTTGCAGAACTTGAGCATCATTCCCTTCACATTGGTGCTCCTTCACTTTTACACTTTTATTCCTTTTTTTTTTTCTTTTTTTTTTTTCTCCTGGAGGTCTACACGAACAATCAAAGAATGTTATGGTGTCAAGACAGACACAAGAAATTAAAATACTGGCTTGTATTAAATACCTTTAAAAGAGAAAGAAAAAAAAAAGGGATCCAATGGATCCTTTCAAAAGTAACTGTTTGGAGCTTAACAACATTTCTTACTCTTTGAAGTTAAGCCTTTACTGTAGCTAAGGCTGCTTTTTTGTGTCCTGACATAATATCCTTCCTAGACCTCCACCAGACTTAAAAGGTGACATGTTTTGAAGAGGCATGTTTTAAAAACTTTCCTTAGATCTCAGACAAAACCAGAAAACAATGCTAGTGAGCAAAATGATTGACACTGAATATTGGCACATTCATTTTAATTAATATATATATTTGGCAGTCAGTGACCAATGCAGAACATAATTAATTTTAGACAATTTTTTTCCCCCCAGGAGATGCAGGAAGGTTTTTTCTCAGAAAAATTCTGTTATTTCCCTTAAACATGACACAACTTTCTAAAATCAGAATTATATATTGCTTTGTTTGAAGAAATACAAGGAAAAGAACATCCCAGTCTCCATAGAGACAGTGAGATTTGCTTCCTCTTTCAGTAACTGTTGTGTCTAACACTGATGGGTAAACAGAAGGTCTATATTATTCACACATCTGTGATTAAATATATTTATATAAAACGAGCAAAGCCACAGATGTGGTTGATATAGAAACCTTTCAAAAAGCAGCCAGTTTCAAAACTGAAAAGAATAACAGATAAATTATGCATAAATTTATTCCCCAAAAATTGTTAACAATACATTTAATTGATGTAACCGAAACAAAATTCTACATATCTGAAAATACTAAACAGTACAGAAGTTTAAAATTTTCATCATTGCAAATGTACTCTTGGATTTCTCTGTAAAGTACTAAACCCAACAGTCAATGCTAGCTTTCAATTTAATCATTATTGAGATTTCAGACTCTCTAGTTATTTCCTGTTGATATTCTGTGGGACACCAAGGATATCTGAGCCATCCTTGATTATTACCTTTGTAAATTAATGCTCCTGTAGAAAAATTTCCATCTCACAATTCAGCACTCTACTTAGAAATTGTGCGTATGTTATGTATAGATATTATTAACTCTTAGTTTCAAAAATGTTTTGCATTTTGAGTAAGAATACTCAACATACAAGCATTCCCCCCATAGTTTTCAAAATTTAAAGTAGTAGTAGTAATAATAACAACAATAACAATAAGAACAGTTATAATAATGTCTAAGGAATAATTTTATTTTATTGTTAAGTCATCCTGGTTCTCTTGAAGTTACTTATTACCTCCAGACCATATAAATTACGAAATATGAACATTTTTTACCAGTCTTTGGAGACGAGACATATAAACAAATCTGTCTCTGTAGAAATAAATAGGAAACCATGTACCAAGTCAGGAAGGCTTTTTCTGCTTGCTTCTTAGTCTGTAATCCTTCATACAATCTGAACTGCAATATTCATCACTTATGCATGCATAAAAGTGCTGAGCTTCAATTCTTCTTTAACTAAAACAAATTAATCCATTTGTCTTCATTAGTTGAACATAATGCACAAAAAATAGGTTCAAATTATTTATTTTTATGCAGGTCAAACCATGTATTGAAACTAATTTGGGAATTTCAACTGCTTGAGAAGTTCATTTATTGTTTCTGAAGTGTAAGAGTGTGTAGCTAACATTTTTGGTGAAAGAACTGGTTTTTATAGTTGCCTCAGGAGTATAAGTGTATTGAAGCCCTATCACACTGAAGACATGTCAATAAGGAATTTGCAAAACACTTAACATTTGGTAGCTCTTATGAGCAGACTTTGCCTTAGAGAACTGGTTTATAACAGTAATTTACCAAACAGATGTAACTGAAGCAAAGACATTATTATAACATTATTATAAGTTCAAGGTTGATGTTATTGTGCCTAGGACAGTATATATGTATGACATGCATATATGTCATACACATGGTCTAGAAAATTAGTCATGGGAGAGCATCTGAGAGAGCTGGGGCTGTTTAACCTGGAGAAAAGGAGGCTCAGGGGAAATCTAATCACTTTCTACAACTGCCTGTAAGCAGGTCAGCCTCCTCTCCCTATCAGCTGGCAACACAAGAGGAATTGGCCTCAAGGTGCCCCAGGAGAGGTTCAGGTTGGACTTGAGAAAGAATTTCTTTGCTGAAAGGGTTGGCAAGCTTTGGAATGGGCTGCCCAGGGAAGTGGCGGCATCACCATTCCTGAACCTGTTCAGGAAATGAGTGGATGTGGCACTTAGTGCTGTGGTTTAGTTGGCATGGTGGTGTTTGGTCAAAGGTTGAACATGATGGTTTTGCAGGTCTTTTCCAAACTTAATGACTCTATGATTCTATGAATTGCATTGTCAAAGACTCATCTACAAATTTAAAATGACTCTGTTCTGATACATTGACCCTAATTTTCAACAAACTATGTGTTGCATCCCATCACATGACGTTTGCATGCTTTACAGTTGGATGCACCCAAGGCCACTCCATGATGAAACAGCTAATGGCAAAACAATCATATTTATTGTTTTGACATTTTCCTTTATAGCTCACAAGGGAGTTTCATGCAAAAATTTGAAATGGGTTTTTAGATCTGGAAAGTTTTGTTATGACCTTACACTTTTCTAGTCTTTCATAATCTTATCTGCCTGACCAAAACCTTCAAGTATACAAGAACTGTATGTAGCATTTAATTAGGCTTCTTTAAGTCATCTATTACTAGTGATTGTTAGACTAATATTTCTTGTGAAGGAGGCTTTATTTTCAAACTACTCATATGTGAGGGATACAGATTTGCAAGGAGAATTGAAAAAAGAAAGCACTGTATAAATATGAAATACTTTTATCAGTGGTAAAAATAATATCATTGGTTTCCTCGGTAGAAGTTTCAACAGAGATGTCCTCCCATTCTGCAGCTGTGCAATTCAATAGGTATAGAGAGATTATGATGTATTATGATTATGATAATTTCAAACTGTCTGTGATGTTAAAATGCTTGAAGATTGTATGAAAAATGTTACTAAAATTCATTTGCTTGAGTTCAGTGTTTAATCTGTCTAAGAGATGTGATTTAGAGCAGTTTATAATGATAGTTTGAGGAGGGACTGAGAAAACAAAACAGTGTTAAAAGAAAAGAAAACAAAATTAAAAATGGAATAAAATATGCATGTCTAGCACAATGATTTAATAACGCTCTGAGTCTTTAAATAGTGAAAAAATCCACAAACATGTCTTCATTCTGTTCAGGTTATCTTGGTACTACATAAAGAACAAGAGAAAAACAGTGTATATTTACTATTAAACCTCTTATCATATTTTACTAATAATGTATCTCAATAATTGTAGGCAGTCATTACCCTGTTGGGGGTTTTTAAGGGATTTTTTTTTTGTGATGAATTCACTGTGGACAATAGGTATATTTTAAGCTAGTTACAAGTTAATACACTCAAGGATGTCCGCTTCCCAATCCTAAAACGGGAAGTACTTAGGAACACAAAAGTTATTTAATGGCTGTTGTAGTTCTAACTCCTAAATGGTCATCCAACTTTGGCATCAATTTTGTACCATACTTATGGCCGGAAAACTAATATGAAATAATTGCATCTTGGTTAAATTTCAGCTTTATAAACCTATATGAACTTCTAAATGATGTTTTATAAAGAAACAACCAGAAATTAGAATGAGGTGGGAATAATTTTGTGTGGGAAGAAGTGAATACAGTTAGCAACCACACCACTTGTGAAAGGATTTTGATTACATTTAGCATACAATACTGATTTTAAATGTTTTCTGCCTCTTACCAGCAACTTGTCTTTTTCAAGTCATATATGCAGCTCAAAGATGGGTATACATGTATATAAACATACAGTGAACAGCTTTGGTTTGTTTGCAGTTTTTAATTTAGACATGGGGTAGTTTAGACTGCTGTGAATATTTACTGAGGATTTTCAATTATAATAACTGCAACTTAATAAATATTTAATGGTAACAATATCTCTAATATTAAGATATGATACTCTTATTGCAGCATGAAGTGTCAGGGTTAGCAAAAAGAATGAAGAAACATTGATTTTTTTTTGTTTTGGTCAAAAAAGATAACCAATCCTGAGAAGTTTATTTATTTAGTTAGTTAGTTAGTTAGTTTAGTTTAGTTTACTTAATTTTATTTTATTTTACTTGTGACTGTTACTTATTTACTTGGAGGTAAACTGAGATCCAGATTTTGGGATAGAGGAGAATCTGCTTCTGTATCAAGTTTTCAGGAATTCTTGGCTTTTCTTTTGCTTTATTGCTCTTGCCTTCACTGCGGGATGTTGCTTGCTTCTTATCATTGCCAAAGAATCCATCAAAGAAACCATCAGGTCCCTAGTTATAGCCATGGCATTACTCTGTAACCCAGAAAGAATCCTCAATGATGCTTTCATATATGAAAATAAGTTGGTTTTGAAAGTGGAGACAGGGACTGAAAGAATCCCTATTCTTTCCTCATATTTTATTTGGAGACTTTAGAACCCACAGATAGGAAGAATGAACAAGCTATGTTGACCTTTCTTTCTCTCGCTTCCATCACATTCTAATTAGACAGGGTTAACAGAGTTAGGGAGCAGAGGCAGTTGTAACTTTTAAAACAAAAACATTTCTGTGAAGATAAAGTGCTATATCCAGTGCCCTTTAGATGCCTGATACTTTCCTATGGGATGTTATAACTGTGACTGTCAGTCTTTAGTACTACTGAGTGCTGACTATGCTGAGGATTCCTGTAATGTTTTTCAGACCCTGTGATGTATGAGGCTGATTTTCCCATGTTTTTTCCATGATTCCTTATAGTCTAAACATCTACTCCACAGTTGTGTGTAAATGAGATCCCTTCCATCTTGTTTCAATGTAAACTATTCTCATACAGCTTCAAAACCTAGGTATCTTTCCTGTTACATGTGTCTTTCTCCTTTCAATAAGTACTTAATTACTCGAAGTTCTTAATTACCTAAATTTTGTACCTAGGTTCTGAATATGATGGCGTATTCCTAACTAACTTTCCCTTTTGCTTAGGCCAAGTAGACAGAGTATGAAATAATGTTGCAAGATAAGTAGAATGGTAACAGGAATAAAAGATGCTATCAGTGGTCTATGAGTGTTCAGAATGAATTTTACTCTCTAGGAAATCAAAAGTCCCATTGGCACCAACTTTCAAAATACTAGGTAATTCATAGTGATTTCTTTTGGCAAAATACACCTGGAATGAGGAAACAAAAATTTCCTGGTTCAACATTTTCTTAATGAAGGAGTTAGAAGAATGCTGCTGTTTCTTTTGATTTTCTCAATCAAAATCAGTTCTACAGGTATCAATATGTTCCAGCTCCTTTCATATTTGAAGGAATGAGTCAAACATTCTGAAAGTAACCAGGAAGGAGATTTTACTAAGTTATAATCTAGTCAGAAGCATTTTCAAGACCAGCCTTATCAGCAGAATTTCAAAATGCTAATCTGTATGCAGTGAAGTCTCTATATAAAAAGCTTATGTGTTCATAATTTATGATCAAACATATCATTATGTGCATAAATCTTTATATACTGAGATTTCAGGGCACAAAACATATCTATGTATAGCTTCAGCAGTAATTCTGAGAGATTCTGTTGTCTCAGTTTTGTACAGATGCTTGAGAAAAAAAAAGGGAGGGTTATGCAAATTTTCATTTTTATTTTGAATTTTCATAGGCATGTAACTGCAAGTAGAAGTTATTGCATCCCTTATTGAGTTTGTTGAACCTGTGTAGGAAGGTACTAAGGTCTCTATAATCTATGACAGAAGGTCCTAAAATTCTTCTGACAGAAATTCTCATTCCTGCAAACAGCATCTAGATTATGATCAGCAAATAATATATATATATTCTGTAGTCCCTCTAGTCTCAGTCATGGAAATAAATAATTACTTGATGGAGAATTGAAAGCAGCAGAAACCAGGAAAAGAGAAGAAAGAAAAAATCAGATAATTCTATACTGGTCTTCTCCCTTTCTCTGCACACAGTGGAACATTATGCACTCACTTTTTTCCTCTGATTTTGGAATAGAGTTTTAAAAATCACTGTGTGTCCCTTCCCTGTCTTCCCACCATGCACAGACTTGTTTGATTGTTTTTATCAATTGCTTTGTCTTATCATCAAATATGAAGATGTGAAGTTTCTATTTCTTCACATTTCAGAAATTTATTCTCTTTATTTTTCTTTCTCTTTTTTTTTTTTTCTTACGGTTTATTACTTTAATACTGTATTTATTTTGCAAATTCATCCGTTCTTATGCGTTGTTTGGGAGTCTTAAAATTTCTATTGTCTTTTTTTGTTTGGTTGGTTAGTTTTGTTTTGAATAAATCCAAAACTCTCTCTTTAATGAGAATTGAAATTAAATGAAATTAAACACTTTTGATTTAAAAAAAAAAACAAAAAAAACAAAAAGCAGGACATGGTCTTCTTGGATGGGTGTTTCCACCTCATGGAGGGGCTCAATTCATCTTTCATTCAAGTGATAAGAGTGACAGGGGAAATTACCAGTAAGTGTCAGAAATGTTTTGCATTTACTTGTTTGTTGTTTTTTTTTTTTTTTAATTCTGCAAGGAAAACAACTTTAATATCCTGAGTGTAAACTGGGTGCCCTAATCATATTCTATGTTTATTTTCTCTTTTTTTTTAGTATTACCTTTGTCATCCACAGATCCATGATACTCTTAGACACTTCAGGTGCTTCTGGGTAGATTTTCCATTGCTGAGAGTTATAATCCACTTTGTAAGGGAAAAAAAGCTAGGAGAAATATATGATGAAATAATATTGTTGATTTGCTTCCTTTGTTTTCCTAATGGTTACTTGAATATGTATAAACAGCACTAAAAATTACTTTTTATCAAATATTAGATTATTGCATGTACTCAGTATTTGTTGCAAAATGTTAGTCAATCAATTTAGAACATTCTAAGTCCTTCAGAAATAGAACTACAGCACTGAATGTTAGCTTTTTCATGAGTATAAAATTTTTATATACTTGATTTAATAGCACCAATATACAATGCTGGTCATCCTATATTGATAATAAGACAAGATAATAAGGTATAAAAAATACAAACATTGCAGTAGAAACATGAAAGGCCCTGTATTTTGTCCATTCTATAACTGTGTAAAATTTTACAAATCACTGATAGTACGTAATAAAAATACTGTTGAACTGAATCACTATTAACCACGTTTCTAATGCAACCATTATAAACTTAGTTAATAGTAGACAGGATTAGTCCATGCTTTATGTTTTTTGTCTATGAATTCCTCAGTCAATTCATTTTTTAACTGCTTCAAATAGGCTAGAATTGTTAATGTACAAATTTGATCCCTCAGAATATATAAATAATACATGAAGAATAGATGGTGCTCACTATATTTAGACCAACGGTAAGCGTGGAAACAAAATGCAAACCAGTTTAATTAGAAACAGCCTGACAGATCAGAATACTGCTTAAACTGGGTCCAAGATTATTTTTCTGAATCTAATGCTATTTAAATTGTTGTTGTTAAATATTTATATGCAGTGTAATGTTGAAAATACCCCCAAAAGATTACAGAATGCACTTACACTTCTCCAGGCTCTTGTGGACTAATCACTTTTTTTCTTCCATCTGACAGAAGAAATGTGTCAAGTATGGTGTTTTACAGAGTTTCGGCATAATCAGGATGGTCTGAAATGCTGTGATTTAGGGCCCTGCATGCACAAGAGAGTAGAAAAGAATATGTTTACCTTTCTTTCCATTTCCTATATAGTCCTTAGCAAACACAACTTAACTCCCAGGGTAAAACAACATCCATTTGTAAGCATAGATGTGGACAAAACATGAATCCTTGCAATTTAAATACTTTGAGGATGATTCTTGATTCTTGAAAAAAGGAAAAGGTACTTTTGTATTTTGAAATTTATAGTCCTTTCTATATTCTACTTCTATACTGGCATAGAAGCCCTTTGCTATTAGCTTCATTCTGATGATAAGCTCTAGATATGCAAGCAGAAATTGAAGAAATAAAGAATAAGAAAAAAAATAATCCCAAAATAACATATATACATCATCTGACAGTGTAAAGACTATACAATATCCTATCCATGCACTTCAGTTCCTTCACAGTTGATCAAAATACGTTATATAGTCAAATGGACAGCGTCTCTCAAATGGATACAGAGGATTTTTTAAAAGGTAACAAGTTATTTTATTATATGCATTGTATTACTCAAGCTAAAGGAAACGTTAAAAATTATAGTGAATAAGTAACATTATTATGACAGAAAGAAAAAGAGGAAGACTTTGTTGTGGAATTGCATTCATATCAAATGAAAGAGGGGATGCCACACTTTTTCATCTACTCTTTTTTTTTTTTTTTCCTGAGACTTCTTAACCACTTTAATGAAGAGTCTTTTGTTCCTGTTTTAGAAGGAGAAGAAAAATGATGGCTTTGTTCTCTCCTTAAACATTACACAAGCCTTAACATAGAAAGCACTTCTAACTGACATGATTTACTCTCTAAAAAGAAAAGAAAGCTTTCTCTATTGCCATTATTCATTTTTTAATGTAGATTTTAAAATACTCATTGAAAAACCCCTATGCACTATGTAAAGAAAAAGAGAGCAGATGACATACACAGATATGACACCACCCTTTGAACTGCTCCTTGAAATATCAAAATGTTCAAAAGCTACAAAATTATCAAGTCATTTGAAAATACTGAATTATGAGAAAGCAATACATCAAAATATGAGAATTTTACATCGCTGCTATCCAAACACACTTAACCTTATCCTTCTGAATGCACTGCAACCTGGTACTGTTAATAAGTGCATGCTTGAAAGGTGTCTTAATTGCCTGACAATCTATCAAATAGAGGTTTTTATGGCTTGGTCCTGATGCATCATTTGTTTTTTCATATTTTAATACAGTAATAAGATAAAATGTTCCTTAAATATCAGACCTTGTATTAACTTTAGGGTAACAAGCTATGAAGCAACAGACTTTAGATTTATGCATATTGGACTAAATCTCCTGCAGCATAAGAATACTGTTTGGCTGAATGTAATAGTTAAGCATGAAGGTGTTTTGAGACTATGGGGCTAAATGTCGCCTCAAGTTGCCTGGTTTACTGGCAACACAAGGTGGATCAAGTTTTGTGCATGTATATTTATATGTGTGTGTGCAAGGGGATTTATATTTATATTTATATGACCAATATGATCATGTTGAGAAGTAAATGGATATTTGATTAACGTTATGGTAGTTAAGGATATAGTTTTTCATGTGACATTATATTACATTTTATTCTTATCAGGAATAACTAGCATTTCATATATTATATTTCATTCAATATATCTTCTCTGTGGTCTCTTTAGGTTCTCCATATAGAGACAAGATAACTATAGCAATTCTTCAGCTACAAGAGGAAGGCAAGCTCCACATGATGAAAGAAAAATGGTGGAGAGGCAATGGCTGCCCAGAGGAGGAAAGCAAAGAAGCCAGTGCTTTGGGAGTTCAAAATATTGGAGGAATCTTCATAGTGCTGGCAGCAGGATTGGTGCTTTCTGTCTTTGTGGCAGTGGGGGAGTTTTTGTATAAATCAAAAAAAAATGCCCAGCTGGAAAAGGTAAATATTGTCATTACCTATTTTATTTTATATTGATGTTTTATTTAAATAATACTTTAAACATCTGGTAGTGAAATGTAGGTGATGCATACCTACTGTTTATTGTTATAGTACAGTACTTGTATAACAAAGGATGACAGCAAAATATCCAAAGTTTAACATTTACAGCTTTTAATTTGTCTTCAATGTGTTTAATTGTAGCCAGATTTCAGGACAAGTGACTATTTCTCCTCTTATTCAAGCCTGAAAAAAGACAGCTTTTTACTCCTGGAAGTTCACTGCAGTTAATTTTATGGATGAAGAAGAAATCTGAAACAGTAATGGGAAAAAAAAATAATCTTCTACAGATAATTCTGATTTTCAAAAGACAAACTGTCTGTAGCTCAAAGACAAAATCTAAAAATGTCACTATAAAAATGTTCTTTACCGGAGTTTACACTTGCAAAATTGTCCTGGTAGCATCTGGAAAACATTACATCAGTGTGATTGGGTATTTTTTGGTGGTTTTACTACTGATCTGATGTCCTGTAATTTTAAACTGATCCAGTTTTGAAAATTCTTTTGTTAACTTGTTCTGTACTTGCAATTTATACTGTAATTGTGCCAAGACTATTATATGGAGAAATTCTCGGGTGAAATTATAATTTTTTGCATAATAACTAAATAAATCTTTCTCTATATATGTGCCCATGTTTAAACCTAAATCAAAACTGTGTGCTTTATTGCTGTGGCAAATTCTAAATTTTAAAAATTGAGAGAAACTGATGGATTTTACTAGTTTTTTGTTTGTTTGTTTGTTTGTTTGCTTTTGAAGTCTTTGTGATCTGTGGCAATTTCTAAATTTATGCTTAGAAATTTAATAAAATCAGTAGTAAATCCAAAAACTATATTTATATTGGTATTTTTCCAGGTGCTACTGGTGAGTTTTTGTAACTTGAATCATTATTCAGAAATTACTATTTCTTTTCACTTCTTTTGAGGCAACCTTTTGGTGTTTGAGTGTCCTCTTATGTGTTTTGTTTTTGTTTTTTTTTTAATATACACTAAGTCTGTGTGAGGTTTCAGTCTTAAAGACTGTTTGAACATGGGTACATTTATTTAATTGTTAAAGGACCCTTTATGACCTCTTCCTTATGACACTAAAGGCTAATTCCTTCTGTTAAAATACTATTGGAATGTCATGTTTCTGAAATGAATTTATGAGGAAAAACATACTGGTTACTTAAGAAACCCATGCAATTCTCAATAATTTTTATCCATTCGTAACATGGATATGGATCTCATATGAACATCAGTATAATTTGGTTTAGCTTTTCTGGATTTTTAACAAGGACTCAGAAAAAAATAAGACTGTTTTGATAATAATTTTGTTACACAAGTGTTTTGCAGGTTGTAAATGCATGTCATATGTGACAATAACAGCATGTTGGAAGTCGTGAGAGAAAGCAAATAGAAATTTCTTAATTAAGGATTTGTTTCTTTGAACCCTATAGTTTTGAGGTTTTGGGTTTTTTTGTTTGTTTGTTTGTTTTGTTTTTGTTTTGGTTTGGTTTTGGTTTGGTTCGGTTTGGTTTGTTTTTTTTTTACTGTGGTGGGTTTTTTTTGTTGTGTTTGCTTTTTTCCCATTTGTTCATTTATTAGTGACGATAGAGGTAGCAATGACTGGAGCAATCTGACCTTCCAACAGTATTTGTACCAGAAAGGGTCTCATCCTGAAGTATTTAGACACTTTAAAATGTTAGGAATAAATCTGAAGCAGTTGAAACAGTCAGGTCTCTCCTCTGTTTCCTTCTTGCCTCCAATCACTTATCTTCCCTCTCCTCCCTACTACACACACATGCCCTCATGTCAGGAGATATTCAGTGCAATTTTACTTATTAAATGAACTTTACAGGAAAATGGTGCCTGCATCCCTACACATGGCATATCCCAGCATCCCCTCACCCACTTGTCTTGCAGCATCCACAGACCTTCAGATAATATCTTCTTCCAACCTCTCCAAATGTAGCAGATCCCATTTGCCTAGGAGAGGGAGTAAGAGCAGCCAAATGGGAGATGAGAAGTCCTGTCATTTGTCTCCTGTCTCTACAAGTCTGCTGGCATGAGTAAACTGTGCAAGTAATACTGCCTTGTCTGTCCCATGTGGAGAGAGGAGGCCCTTATTTTTGGTAACATTTATAGTTTCATTCCTTTGGAATCAGAGCATCATTCTAGCATTTGTATTATACTTGTCAATATTTGGAAACAGGGAACATCAAAGGTCATATTAACAACCAAGGAAACAAAACAAATCAGATAACTTCAACTGCTGAGTTTATGGGATATCCTGAGATATAAGTGTGTATGCGTGTTTGCTTTTTAATGTATACAAAACATTCAGTTGTACTTCCAGCAGAGAGGAAATGTAGATTTGAAAGTATATAATATAGATGTTTTCTTTAGCATTTTCTGTGCCACCCTGTTCCTGGAGTACGCACATAAACAGAGGCATTGACTCGTGTGAACTTATTTGGAGGAGTGAAATCTTGAAAGGAATTGAGCTCAGAAAAGCAGCAGACAAAATGGTGTTATTTGCTAAAGTAAAACATGTCCCATCTTGCAAGCGAAGTGGTTCAGAACATCCATGCCCCTGATGTGCTCAAAAATCCAAAGGAAACATATGACACTCCTGTAGGCTTTCTGGGAAACAGATGATTTTACGCCACCACGACACTTTCTGGACACAGAGAAATTCTTCTTCTATTGACACCTTTCCAAAGGAAAGATAAGACTGAATGTTATCACAGTTACACTGCCAGTCACTGACACTTACTAAAGCTAGTTTGCTTGAAAAAAAGAGTATCCTATATTAGTAAGTATTTTCTAGAAGATCCTGAAATTGTGGATGTGTAAAGAACAATATATAGATTAAGTTCTGCAATCATTTATAGCCATTCAAAACTCATTGAGCCTTCAGCAGGTCAGAACTAGGTATGCTTGTGTAAAAATAGCAGATGTACAATTTATTAGTTTTGAACTATTAAGTGTTTAAACTAACATGAAATGAGACAAATACCTAACTGTTTGTTTTAGTATGGGAGATGAGATCATATGCTTCCTATAAAACAATATTTTAGATTAAATCTTAATGTTTACTGAAAGAGTAACACCAATAAAGTATTTCTGGAGTTATCAAATCACAACATAAACATCAATTAAATTAACCTTTCTGAACTAGTTATTTATTTATAAGTTATTATAAAAGCAATAAAACAAATAACTAAAGTAATACTGGTTTATATTTCATATACATTTCTCAAGGAAGGAAAAAACTATTGAATTTTCCATGGTAAATTATTCACTCTTCAGCTGTGCGATTGAGTTGAGAAAGATAATTTATCTCACAAGACTCAATGAATGAGCACTTAGCAGGACTGGGCCCAGAGCAGAGATCAGTAGCTGGGAATATACACGACTTAGATACAAAACTGTTTTACTTACAACTGTAGAGTCTATTGAACAAGAAGTTCCGAATGCTGAGCTGTGACATGTATATGAGACTAAATATGTCTTTGAAGATGGCATAAATTTATCTGGTTGGATCTTGCCCAAAATGAATTGCATACAAAAATTTTAAAAAAACCTTCTGTAAAATGCTCAAAACATGTTTTTATAATGTAAGGATAACAGGAACAGAAGTTTCTGATCCTAGCTGGCTCAAAATTCCATGCAGTTTTAATGAGCTGCAGAGAATTTAGGTTATGGTAGTATTTGATCTTACACTTATGAAAAATTTTGTGGGCTTGCTATGATTGCTAGTAATTCTGAATTTTCTACCTCACATACATGTTTTAATAATGTGATAACCTGGAGTGTATTTTGAAATAGATAACCCTGCTAGTCTTGCTTAGTACAAAGTCTCACTGTTTCCTTCAGAGGAAGTATCAGGAATGACAAACCACTGTCCTCGTCTATGGTAGAATTTTGACATTCTAATTGGCACAGTGGGAAAGGGTAGGAGGAGATGACAGGTCAGAGGCTGCCTTGACTGCATTCCTATAGAGCAACCACAAGACGGTGCCTTCTAATTTCTGAGAGGGAAATTTAATTGTTACTCTTTAATAGAATTTATGTCAAAATGCTTACCTATTGTTTAAGCACAGCCTTTCTAAAAATGCTAAAGGCTTGTATTATTTCCAATTGTTTATGATACAAATATCTAATTATGTCATCTGCTTGGAAACATGCTATTATCAGACCTATTTTGTCTAGCCAATCTTGACAATAAATGCTCAGTCATTTGCATTTTATAATTGCTTTTACTGGTGAATGACCTGCTCCCTGATTTTAACAGGCACTCAGAGAGCAATGAATAAGCAAGGTTAGAAACAGAAGCTATTTAAAACAATTACGATGTCTTTTTTCTTTCCTTTTCTTTATTGATGTGCTTCAATACATTATGAGTTTATGTCCACCTCATGCATTTAGTTTTGTATAGCTCATATTATTATCATAAAGCCAGGGAAAACATTGACCTTGAAGACCATTCATATTTAACATAATATATTGATGATTCTCAGTTTAAGAATTTATTGACCTTTCCCTTGTTTTTGTGTGGATTTTTTTTCTTCTCTGAGATTATTTCCATTATCATACCACCTTCACACAGTGACTAGATACTACCGTGTCAGCCTTTTGATAGAAACTACATGTGCACTGCTGAAAACTTCAGGATGAAATTCACAATACTGATGAAGGCAGTGTCAAGAATATATAGAACATTGCTCTTTGTTGCCCTTGTAAATCATTGGCTTTGTACTGATCCTGGTCAGGGTTTCTTTGGAGAAGGTGTCATTGTTTTGAGGAGTTATTTGCAAACCTGGCTTAATTAAGCTAGTGGTCCACACCCTTCGCAAGAGGCAAGGAGGGGCCAAGAGCTGATGGACTTAAAAAACTGTTGTGCTGCAACCATAAGCAGTTGACACCTCATTCTGGTTTTGCTTCTGTCGACTATGATTTAACTGTTCTCAATTTGTTTAAATGAACTTAGTGTAAATGCTAACATGAGTTTATTTTCCAAGGTCCTTCTACAATCTTTTTGCACCAGGATAAGTCTAATTCACTATGTCTTACAATGTTTCTTTTTAGAATTGATGTGAGCAAAGTCCATATGCGTAACTTATCCTATATGGAACGGATTTACAGAAAGAAGTTAATAAGTACTGAAATATTGTGATGCTTCTTTGTCTGCAGGATAGTTAGAAAGTTAGTATTTCAATCTTTGTTCTAGTTGTTATCTTACCAAGAGTGTGAAACAAAATTTCCATAGTCTCAATATGAAAAAAAATGAAAAGGTTTTAGGACCCCTTCTTAGTTTACCAAGATAATGTATGATATGGTGGCTTGGGAAATTTTTCAAATTTTACTAAATTAGTTTTCATTAAAGTATCTTTCATTACTTTCTCAAAAAAAAAAAAAAAAAAGAAAAAGCATTAATGTCAGTTTTGTTGGAGTTCAAAAAATATCCCTGATAGTTTAATATCAAAAGCCTTTGAATTTGGGACAGTAAATTATAATAGTTTTGGAACAATCCCAAAGTAAATCTCAGCCTAGTGATTTTTTTTTTTTCCAGGGGGAGGCAAGTTCAAAGATTCTAAAGTTGAAAAGCCTGTTCCTCAGGCTACAAGAAACAAAAGAATCTCGACATTCTTGGTAAATCAAAGTAAAAGCTTTAGGATTTATATCCCAAATAACTTTTATACAATGTACAGTCGGTGATATAGTCTGCATTTTTGTGTCACATTTTGTAATGGACTAAACCCCGAAATTTTAATTTTGGCTGGGAGAAATAGCAGCTGTAACAGCTCATGAAAGGAAATGTTTTTCCAACTTTAACACATTGCATTCTGCTGATATGCAGTTGGAAAATTGGGAATTTCTATTGCCCTGTATTCATTTGAGCACTGTGTATGGATTTATAAACTTGTACGGTTAATTTTTGTGTGTGTAAGTGTATAGTTTACTTGAAGTTGAGGTATTAATTTTAATTAAATGCTCTCTTGGAAACCATGTAAGTATATATCAGAGGATGTTTTCTAAGGGAAGGAACTTGTACAAAACCCAACAAAACAAAACCAAATCCCCAGAAACCAAAATCGAAGCAATTTATTGACCTCAACATTTTACAAGCAATTTACCAGCTATAAAACAGTAAGAACAAGATCTCTATTTTGATTTTTGGTTGCAGTGAACCAATGTCTGTTTGGTAATAGACCCTTTTAATATCTTAATTTATGTCATGCAAGAAACAAAGAACAGAAAGTATAGAAATATATGTAAAGCTAACCATTACATAAGTACACAAACATAGGAGATTCACTATAGCTCCATAGATATTCAGGTAAAAATCAGATCTTAAATTGTAGGTCTGAGTTATGGAGTATTTTATGTTTGATGATAATTTAAAGTTGCACAAAAAAATTCTGGAAACCCCTGCATATTGTTTGGTTTATAGCAAATACAGTTCATTTTCACTCACCAGTAGAAAGAAGAAACATTTGCATTGCATAATTATTGACTCCTCTGATAAAAATATCTTCTTCATTCTCAATGAAGAAATGTCAGATTATAGAGCATTCATGTTTTTCTAATAATGTTTTCATCATCTTTCCCTAAAAATACATTAACATGCATTTTTTTAATATAAAAATATTAATCATTCAATTCTGAATTGATCAGTTATGCTACAGCTAAGCATAATAATAAATACAGTTGAATTCAGCTGATTTAGTTACTTTGGCTTTTGTATGTCAGCAAAGTAACAACAATCACTTCCTGCTTCCTTTTAGGTTGAGAAAATACCCTAGACTGGCAGATAAAACCTTGTAATGTTAGAGAAATGAATGATAAACATTTTGATATTGTGTAGCACAATATGATTATAATAGTGTTTGCAAAACAGTAGAAACCCTCATCATAAAGTTAATACTAATAGTCTCTCTCTATTCAATATGATTTGAGGCCATGACAAATTTTTTATTAAGTTCATACTATCACACTGAACTATTTAAATTTTTACAGTGAACTTGAGCTGAGCAAATTTTTTTTTTTTTTTTTTTTTTTAAAGATATTTAGAACTCAGGTAAGAAAGGTTGTATTATTTTCTAAGATGTCACTTTAAAATTAACTATTTTTTTTTTTCAAATTATGTTATATAAAGTATTTTTGTCCAGATAGATTCGTACTCCAAAAGATTAATTACAAGTCATCATCCCTTCCTTTCACCCTGCCTGATGATCAACAAACCTGACATTCTATGGGCAAACAGAATGAATTTAGAAGTAGGATCAAAAATGATTCAACAGGTAAAAGAACTCTCACATCTACTGGCTGCAAGTGCAAGATCTCAGGGGATTAATTTCAGTGCAATCAGGATCATCTCTGCTGAAAGGCAGAGAAATAGCCTGGGCCGCTGGGATGGCAAAATACAGAAACATTAACAGTACAATGGATATCATTGTAAATGATAGGCAGTATTTATTCTGTTATTTATTTTCTCATATATTTATATGCATCTACATGGCTGAAGTACTATTAATTGCTCTCAGTCCTTATATAACACCTGCTAGTGAGGTGTAGCCATTGTCCAGGGACTGGACTAGACTGCTGTACTGTGTTCCGGAAGAAGATCTGGACTGCTGTGGCAAGGTTTACACCAGCAGAAATTATTGCCACTGACTGAAACCCTAATGATACATAGAACTTATTGCCACTGATTCAGATTGAAAACCCAGACCCCTAATGTGGAGAAATCTGAGACTGTCAGCCTCTTCCAGAAGAGGTGTAACTGAGTAATGAGGGTACATAATATCTTCTGAGCATTTAGCTGTCCAACATAGCACTATCTTCCTGGAATTAAGCTGCCATCATCCCCCATCACCACACAGCCAGGCACTGGAAGCTCAAAATGACTGCACCATCCTGCCCTGACAATAGAGTAGGATTGTGTATCATCTGTGTGTCGATGACACCACAGCCCAAATTATTTCATTATCTCCTCAGTGGCCCCATATACATGTTGAAAGGAGAGATGACAGGATGAAACCTTGTGGAATCCTGCATGAGAGAGAGCTCTCGGGGCTGATGAGCAATTGCCCCATGCCATCCTCTGGGATTTCTCTGAGAGGAAAGAGTGGAACCACACAAGTGCAATCCCTTCTGCCCCAGCCTAGGTCCACAGGTGAGTCAGAAAAGCATCATGGTTAGTGTGATGTCCAGAAAGGCTGCTGGCAGAGCACTTTGAAAAAGCTTTCTGCTCTAATAGGAGTTCCCCATCAGCCACAGGAAATAGTGTAGCTGTCAGGATGCACTCAGACCGGAAACCAGGTTAAATAGTTTCAGAAGACTTTAAGTGAACTCAGAATTGCTTTACCAGAAGTCTCTGTCATCCACCAGAGTGCATTTCGTACTGTCAGGAAATAAATTTTATAATCTGAGAGTGACTGAATTGTTTTTTGGGTGGGATTTTTTTTTGTTTTCTTGGTGTGGTTTTTTTTTTCAGTTGTTTTTGTTTTGTTTTGTTGTTGTTTTGGTTGGATGGCTGGATAGTGTTTTGTTGGGGTTTTTTTGTTTAGGTTTTTTTGTTTGGTTGGTTTTTTAACTCAGCTGATAATTTATTTAAGGCAATCTGGAATTTTATTGTCCCACTAGGAGACATAATAAACATTAGATGTGGCCTGCAATGAGGCCTTGTATGTCATCTAAGTTCATTGCATAACTGTAAAACTCAGAGGACACTTCAGCCTGTGGAAAATTGTTTCAGTGTTGTTTTGTTATAGGAAAGGTCAGTCCTAACAGACTTTTGTTGATCCTCTCCATCAAATAGCAACAAAAGTCCTTGAAACATCCAGCATTCAATTCAGTTACAGAGTAAAGCGTCTTGTGCTTCATCAAGCTATCTGGAACTACTCTACTGATCTTGACTTTGTAAACACTATGGTGAAAGCAAAGCTTGATTTGTGGAATTAGAATTCTCATTTTGCTTGATATTGTTGTCTTAATCTGTATAGGCAGTGAAATCTTACATACTTTTTGGTCTGAATATAACTTCCTAAAATTGCTTATTCTACTTCTACCAAAAAAACAATTGCTAAGTTTGAAATTGAAGACACATTGGTGATATCTTCAGTTGACTGGTGTGAACTCAGTCTGGAGCGCACTTGTGCATACTTGCTATGGATTGAAAATGTACTACATTAGAAAACTCAGTGGCAAAATATTTTTCATGTAACCATTTTGTATATATAGATATATATAGTAGGTACATATATGCACAACCTTGGATCTACAGTCATGTCTAAGAATAGGTATATAAACAAGCAACCTAAAAATCTGATCATTACAAGTACACTTCAACTTCTTTGAAATACTTGCACTTGAACCACAGTGATGTATGATTTCACTTTTTCTGACGTTATTTTCTGTCTTAATAGTTCATCTCTTTGTGATCCTAAGTCAATATTTTGATAGGATTCATTTTTCTGTCTAGAGAGTTTAAGACTGACATGTTTCTGATCTACATATTCAAAATCCCTGACGGAGTAGCATAGGAATCAGAAAATTATTAGGGAGGGTGAGCCTAGCCTGACCCAGGTATATTCATTCTCAGCTAACTTCAAGGCAAAAAGCAGTGTGATTGATATGTCCTACTAGGTGCTAGAACAATGGCCCATAACACAAGACAACACAGGATTATCTCCGTTACTGCTTTAAGGTAATTGAAAAAAACTTCTAATAATATTTGACACACAAGTCTGGAAGTAATGAACTTCTGAGTAAATCTGAAAGCTTTTTATAAAATGATCTCAGTTAACTTCATATTATCTGTATCAAAGAAGGGGGAAATATCAGTAAATGATTGGAGATTTTTATATTTAAAACACATTGACTATTAATCTCTCAAATCAGAATGCTTAGAGTGATGAAGGCAAGCTGTTTGTGTCTTTCTGTTGCTCTTTCTTTTGCTCTGTTAAAAGCAAAGTCTATGGTGATAGTCTCATAACTCTGTGTCTAACAAATGCTAATATGATTTCTAATTACCTTTCTAAATCCCTATAAAGCAAAATACTGAAAACAATGTAAGTATTTTCTACCTTTCATAGTAATGCATACATGCAAAGATACATTTTTTTTTTCTCTCAGGCAGTAGAGCCACACACAAGCTGTCTAAATAGATTGTAAGTAGGAGTAACATTTCCCAAAATTATCATCTAGATTCTACATAACTTGTGAGCTATCATATGTGGCAAAGAACATCAGAAGTATCAGATACTTCTTTACTCATCTTAAGGAAATGAACCTTTTCCAAAATTCTTTTGTGTTAAAAGGTTAAAAACTACAGTTCTGACTAAAATTTTCTTTTGTACACTTTTTGGTGATGTTTTGTCATGATTTGCTGCAACAAAACAGATGTACTTAAGCGCACTATTGTTTAGAGAGCTGTACACCATCCTTAAACTCTTCTACCATTTCATTATGTCTAAGACAACTTGTAGGCAGCATTTACTTTCTGGTAGCAGTTAAAAAGAACAATTTATGATTTTGTAAGGGTTAGCAAAAAATCAATAATAACTGATGTTCTTGTAACATGCCTGCAGTGTGGAAGGTAAGTCGGGGGCAAAAGGTTATTTTATTTGTATTAAGTGGAGAGACGTGTAATATATACTAAAAGCGATCAATTTCATGATAACTGTTTTGAAATGTAGCCTGTAAGTTCTATAAAAACTTTGTTGTTCTCCCCTAGCAATCTGACTTGTCAGTTGGATTCAGGATCGAGATGTTAGATTATATTCTCTAAAATAATATCCAATGCTTTTTGTTTTTGTTTTCATGCCTTATTTTTCCAAAAGTTGTATCATAACAGTGAAAGAACACAAAGTTTAACTGTACAGAAAATGAAGACTACACAGATTGGAGTTGAAATGAGACAAAAATTGCTAATTTCAATTTACAAAAGTAAAACATAAAGTAATCCTTTCTAACATTTGTTGAATATGATTTTTCTTAATATGTGTGGAAGTTCTTCCTTATATTTATCAGATAGAATGCAAAGAACAAAGACACAAGTTAGGAACTCTTACACAGCTTTGAAATAATCTTTGTTTAAAATACACAATTACTTCAGTGAGTGAAATTTGAAACAAAGAAAAGAAATTCTCTTAATCAATAAGAATATTTTCTAATACAGTATGTTCAGATAAGTTTCCATAAACTTAACTTAAACAAAATAATTTGAAAACACAGAATGGAAGAATTTTCCATATAAAATAATTCTCAAATTTGGGGTTTCTGCTTGTTTAACACTGTCAGTCATTCCAACATTTCTCATTTAATGAGTTTTCATATCCATGTAAAATTTTCAGATAAAATGTGTTGGCAAATTTCTTCTCATTTTCAGGATATATCAGAATGTTGGCACGTATCTTCTTACCTCTTGGATATTGATTTCAATTTTTTTTCTTCTGATATTACCTAAAAATTTTTACCCTTTACAGATCTTTGTAGAGGTTTTGATAGACTAATGCATGTTGAAAAGCATTTATTCTAATTTGGCACTCCTGTTAGATGTCTTGGCAAAAAAAAAGACAAGAGATGAAATCTTAAAAGTGTTCAGGGTTAATGCATATTTTAAAATTAGAAGGAATTTGTTCCTCAAGTGTTTCAGTTTTTAATTCCAGAGGTGAGAGTCATATAATGGCTAGAAGTGGTATAGTGTACCATTTACTTCCTAATGGATTCCCTACAAAATTCCTGAGTTATGTGTTAGGTTCATCACACAGTGGAAATGCCAAGATCTTAAAGCCTTAGCAATTTAACCTGAAAGACATAGGGAATACTAAAGTAAATCTTGCCCATTTGAAAGACTTCAGGGTTAATTTCAGTTTCATAATCATATTTGAAGTTATGTTTGAAGTTTTGATGTTACGCAACCGAATTTTCCCAAAACAAAGAAAAAAAAAAGAGAGAAAAAGAGGTCTAAGAGGATTGAATATTTTCTTTCAAAGTATAGTTGGATAAGAAGGTACAGTTTCCCACTTTCTTCACAATGCTCAGCAAAGATATCTTGTGTATGAAGTTCTGACATACTACACTCAAGCCATTTAGTTAGGAATTTTAGCCACTTCATTTACACAATGTAAGTGTGTGTGTAAGACAAACTGTGAGTTCCGTGTTGGATGTCAACCCAGTGCACAGGAATATTTTTAACAAGGATCATTAATGAGTATCCGTTGCAGAGGTCACTCCAGCAAGAAATGCCAGTTAGAAATGCCAAACTTTTGCCTCTGGAGGACTTGTGCTTGACTCTGAACCAGAGAGATAAACCTTCGTCTCCTTTGGACTCACAACTTTCTATAGTTGTAGGTGGTTAAACCTTTTATATTATAGGTTGATTAGGTATCATTCCATTATTTCAAACTCAGTAGGAGAAAGGAATGTTTCAAAGGAAGAGTATCACTGCCAGAGTAGGATTGCCCTTTCCTTCCTACCTGCATGTTCCCTTATTCATACAAAGGATTAAGGAAGAGGTCTATTTTGTTTTTTTTTTTAAGGATTTGGTGAAGTCAGGTACATTTCTGACCCATGACTGAGACAGGTCCCGTTTTTATTCCTCTGCACAAACCAGAATTTTATGTAAAAGTTTTGAATTCCTCAATGAATCAGGAACTACCACCAAAGCTTTGCCTCTGCCACTATGTGCTCTCATCCCTAATCTACAGAACAGCATGCATTTTCCCTCTTTCCCTTTTTCTCACCTTGCCTCTGTTAACTGCTTCTGTGCAAAGTGGAACAGGATCAGTAGGCAGAAACTGCACGTGTTTTTTCCTTAGAATGGTCTAATGCCTGTAGGTTACATCTGTTTACTGAGACATTGAAGCTTTAAATCTCCTCTGGCAGACACTATTAAATTGACACTCTCAAATGCCTCTCACATTCAGCTCTAATGCTCCAGCTGATGACTGGCTGCTCACAAGAAAGGTGTAATATCTGCCACGTGTTCTTCTTCAGCAGTTACCATATTTTTTAAGGAACATGATTTGTTAGGTCTTTTCAGGGCATACCTATTGGATTGATAACCATGCTTGGAGAACTTGAGTGTGAATTCTGATAGGATCCAGGGCTAAACCAAGCATCAATGTGTTTAACAGAATTTCTGCTATTGACAAATGATAAAGCTATGAAGTGTAATGTGGAAAACTGAGTGCCTACTTGCTCAGTGTGCTTTCATCACTGGAGGCTGGAAGTTGATTGCATCTTTTATAAACACAACTTCAATTTAGGTTCCCAAAGAACTAGGTGGGGTGAGATGCTTAAGTATATTCTGTATCTAATCTGCAAACTCCAGATTTGTATGAATAATGGTGATATAACAATTCAGAAATAAAGCAGAATTGTTATATGAGAGATAAATTAGACAATTATATATTTACTATCACTAATCATACAAAATCACACAATGGTCAAGAGATAGTTGTAGTAATTCTAGGCACTTTGTCTTTTTGTTATTGTTGTTTGATTGATTTTTTCCTTTGTCTGTTTTATGTTTGTTCATTTGCCTTCTTTCCCAGATCATCTCCCTAGCCTGCAGGTTTGTTATTAACAGAGAAAAATGCAAAGGGCGAGAGTATACCTCAAATTTGCTTTGGGTGAAAGCAATTGGCAGAGGCTTGGCATAACATCTCAGCTTCCATTAGCTGGAAAACATTTAAATAAAATTATATGATACAAGTGGTTAATTCACAGGCCTCAAAACTGTGACTCCTCTTCCTTACTTCTGTATTTCATCCATACTTCAATTCTCACACTGAGACAAGGATCATTACTCAGCACACTATTAGCAGTCAAGAATTCAGTCAGACTGAGGGAATAAGGAGTTTTTATTTTACTTTTCAAATATCTTGCACTGTAAAATGGAATAAGGGCTTTTAGGATCCAGCTTTTGATGAAAACATGCTAATAAAATGCTTCTTTAATATGTTTTTCATAAAAATCCATGAAATGTTTTTTTTTTTTTTGAGAAGACATATGATAATCAGTAGTGGTAATATAGAGAAGATATTAAAAATAATGGAATAGATATTAGTTTTCAGTAATAAATTTGAATTTTGACAGCATTTGAACAAAAATTTTGTTGAACTTCTTATAGTAAAGCTTGTTGTTTTGTTGAGGAATGCTTATTTAAAGAATATAGAAATTGAGTTATTATTTGGAAATATGGTCACAGAGATTTTACTGAATACCTAAGATACACATTACATTGAAATGCTGCACTGTAAAGCTAATCTATGTTGACAGAAAATCTGCTTGAAATATTTTTATGTATAATATGCATTCATAGTCAGTAGCTCCCAGATAAATAACTGTAGAGACAAGGTGATTTTTACAGAGTCATCACAGCTTTATAAATAATTTTAATTATTAGGCGATACATATTTTAGAGGCAGAAATTTGTTTTGAGCTTGAGACTGAGACAAAGCAAACTAACAGGACTTACAAGTCTGTGCCAATACAGTGAATCTGCTACTAGACATTGCAGTTAGACATTTGTTACAGCTGTTTGTTTTTTTTTCTTGTTCCTCTATTTCCCTCTGTAGAGGTCCTTCTGTAGTGCCATGGTAGAGGAGCTAAGGATGTCTCTGAAGTGTCAGCGTCGATTAAAACACAAGCCACAGGCCCCCGTTATTGTGAAAACAGAAGAAGTTATTAACATGCACACGTTTAACGACAGAAGGTTGCCAGGTAAAGAAACCATGGCATAGAGCTGGGAAGCCAAATACCCCAAGCACAAACTGTCGTCTTTTTTTCCAAACAACCTTGCGAGAATGTTTCCTGTGGAAATATGCAACAAATGCAAAATAAAATGAGTTACCTCATGCCGCTGTGTCTATGAACTAGAGACTCTGTGATCTCAGCAGTTGCAATGGCCAGACTCGAATCACAAGCATCATGGATCAACCAATTTATGCAGGGTTACACTGTTTGTCATGGGTTTCCACCATTCTGAATGAATGAATGTTCCATGTGAGTTTTGTGGCTGGTTTCAAATGCAGTCTAAGTGAGAAGTTACAGGTTCCTTTTGAAGTTCAACGGTTGCCAGGAGATGTCCAAGATCATACAAACAACAGAAGGAGTCTAGTAAAAGTATTATCTCAGAACTGTAGTGGAACAAGAAACCATATGGTCTTCTGAACTTACCAGCATAGAAGAGTTGGTAACTGCTGGTAGACTGAAACTACCATCTGGACAGGTGATATGAGCTTCCTGGATGGAAGAAATGTTAAAAGTGAAGAAACATGAATCCCATGAATAGAAGGATAAATATGAGGATGCTCACCTGCTTTTTTTTGACTGTTTGTGAAACTGAACTAAGTAAATAAATAATAATAATTAAAAAGAAAAAAAAAGGGAACTTAAATTTAACTGGGTTGGAACTTTGATTTAAAAAAGCCAACAAAAATATTTCCACAATTTTGACCCAATTTTTAGATGAATGAAAGTTTCCTTATTACAAGGGAGTGTATCTTACAACCTTTAGATATAAGCAATTAATTTTTTTCTATAATTGTGAAAAGAGGGAGGGGGGTGGGAAACAGTATATTTCATACATAGAGGGCTTTCATTTTAGGCTGAATGGGTTTTGAAACTATTGTTCCTGCTACTAATTGAACTCAATGGAGCCTGTGCAATTCTCGCTAATGTTGGAAGGGGGATGGGTCACCCAAAAGAAGTGAATGTTGAGAACTTTAAGGAGGACTGCATTTTTCAATACAGTCACAGTATTAAATGAACAAAATTCTTGAGCAGTTTTTTTTTTTTTTTCCCCAAAAAAAAAAAAAAAAATGTTCAGGTTTATTTGTGGAAATGCAAGATTTCTATGAAAATAGTTTTTGTATGGAAATTTTTGTAATACTTTTTATCAACAAAATAAGAACATGTGTTTCTGTCAGGGGTGTGATGCCAAGCATGTGTGGTAGTGCGTGCGCACCACCAACGTTTGGTGAAAACTATTTTTATCATGAAAAAGGAATCTTAGAAGAGACATATTTTCAAGTTATATAATATAAAAAAAATAGGTGCACTACCACCACTGCTTACCATGCTACACCCCTGGTTTCCACTAAGCTGATAACATGCTGTCATGAACAATTGTGTGTAAATGGTAAAAGACACAGACCTCTTGACCACATTGTGATAAAGTGCACTCAGTTTGCTGTTTGAACCTAATGCACAAAATTAAGAAAAAAAAAAAAAAAGAAAAAAAAAAGGAAGAAAAAAGAAAGAAAAAAAAGAAAAGAAAGCATTAAATTTATGTCAGTTTTAGTTGTTTTGGTTTTGCTGTGTGATTTGAGCAATGTATGTACAGTACTTTGTGTCAGTACTGGTACTCAGCTTCAGCTTAGTGCCCTATCCTGACAATTCTTGCCGCTAAATGCATGGCAAGAGAGTTTGCTGGGATTTCTGAGAGAAGTCACTATAGCACATTGTGATACAATTCGCAGGATCTGGCTCTTAGCTGCTTCAAAGTTAATTTATATGTCCTGACTGTAGTGAGTTCCTGGACATAACATTTTGAAATACTGCCCTACGGATGCTGAATCTTGCACCTATGTCTACTGTAAATTTATTGGTATTTCAACAAGAAATGTATAGGATGGACTATGTAGGAATGTTATGTCAACCAAAAAGGTTTATGAAGAGGGTCTTTGCAAGGAAAATAATTAATTTGACTAATTAAAGAAACCCACAACAAAACATTGAAATTATCATAAATAATCCATCATTGGTGAATAATCAGATAATTTGTTTACTGGGACTTAATTTAATTTTGTCATCATCCTTATAGCACAGGAGTATTATATATCATTCCAAATGTAGAAATTATATAATGAAGCTTGGGGGGAAATGGGAGGTATGTGTCTACTACCCAGTTATCATAAATCTTCATAGAGATTGAGCTGGCCATTTCCTTTGTGAGCAGGGACTGAGAAAGCAAATTCTCTTATATTTGTGCGTTTCATCCCCATTCATGTGATAACAGAGAACAGGTTATCCTTGTCTGAAGTATAAACAAGATGAAAACACCTTCAGCAATTATTCTGGAAATGAGTATATTTGCATAATTTATATTTAATTAATTCTTTAAAACACAAAGGGGAAAAGAGTAACTGTCATACAACACAATGAGAACTCCTAATTATGATGGCTTGGAATGGAAGAAAAATTGGCTATTGCATTTGATTGATGATTTACAATAAAATTTGTAAAATCATGTAATAAAATGCTGTATTATATTCAAACAAACCTTTCTTTTTTCCATTGAGGATGTTGAAATAAGCAGGATTTCATTCTCAACATGATGCACATGACTAATTTTCATTAAGCTTTATGTGAGCCAAAGTAAGCATGAATGCAGAATATGTCCCAAATATTTTATTGGGTCCAAGTCCCCCAAGGAACAAAACTTCTATCACAGGAGTGCTGTGTCTTAATTAAGATTTCAGTAAGAATTCCAGCCTTCCATTACTAAGTGAAATATGCAAAGTGACTGGGAATTTGTATTAAAGATCAAGACAAGAAATGCGTGGCTCCACAGATTCATAGTAGGATAATGGCTTTTTTTTTTAAAAAAAAAAAAAGTCATACATTAAGTCATGCTGTTACTCTGTCGTGAATTAGTAATTATTTCGCTATTAAGACATTTATGGAAAATTGACTAACAAAGACCTGACCCCCAAAGCAGTAGAAAGTACTACTGGTAACTTTGTACTCCAAAAAGCTCAATGGTTCATTTTCCTTTCACTTTTGTGAACAAAATCCTCAGTTCTGAAGAAAACTTCCCTATTTTGAAAGGCCTCTGAGAGGTTAATCCAAATTCCCAAATTCCTATGTACTGTACATTTCTATACTGTCATTAAAATTGATGGAACTACACCAGTTAAAGTCAAGTGAGTATCTGGCCCATGAATATTCAGAGCCTGTAACGTAGCTGCTTTATGTAGTTTCATGTAACAGCTTAATTAGTCTGCTGATTACCCAGGACAGAAAGATGGGTGCTTCTCTGACTGACCTTGAATGTCACTCTAGAGAAGACTTTTAAGGCAGCTATAGCTCAGTAGTACGGTCCTACCTAGTGGATGGCAATTAGTTGTAATAACAGAACTGGACATTTCCCTCCCCTCCCTGACCCCAATCCCCGCCATGTTTGCTTCAATGAAAATAGACATCTATAATTTTCAAGAATTCTCAAAACACACAGTTTAGATCTTCAGGTTGTCTCAGCATGATTGTATAGCAATAGCTAACTATATGAATAATATAGAAAAAAAAAGACAAAACCCTTTTTATCTTATTAATAAGATAAATGTCATTTGTGAAGGACTGATAGTGAAAATTTTGAACCAAATAGTTGGATGAAATCAAGATATCTGTGGTGCTTTATAGCAAATGAGGATTTGTCCAATCAGGAGGCCATTTCATAGTATTCTCTTTTTACACAAACATAAGTACAGACATATCCATGGAGTATCTGGCAGGTTTTATGTGTGATATTGCTTTATGAAATTTCTATCTCAATTTTCAGTTGAAAAATTCAGTATAGTTTTGAAAAAACATTTTCTTTCATCTTAATATTGCTTGAGGTTCTGTACATTAATTCTTCCTGGTCTCATCAACAGAGTGTTCCCAAAATCCAAAATAGCACTCTTCAGTACTACTACACTAACTAGTTAATATTTCAGAAGGGAAAAAACAAAACAAAACAAAACAAAAATAAAAACAAAACAACAACAACAAAAAATCCAAAGTCTCAAATAGAAGTAGGAGAAAAACCCTGATAGTCTACAAAATAAAAATGTTTTCAGGGAAAAAGGAGTCATGAGCAGAGGTAATGGCATACGAAGAGGTAAAAGATAATGCTATAAATAATTTTTGCATTATTATTTTATTAAGGATATTAGAAAAATATGTAAAGCATACTTCAGACACAGCTTCACTTAGTTTCCAAATACATCAGAGTCTCCAAATATATCAACGAACACAAAATATGGTGACCAAAATACTGACTACTTTGAAAGAAGTGTCAAAATTCCTACTTCAGAGGAATCAAAATTTTGCCCAATACAGCCCCGAATATACATGATATAATATCCAAGACAAAATTAAGTGTACAGAAACGATTAGGCATAATTTCAAGGATGTGTGGGAAAAGAAAGGATTGCTGAGGTTGGCTTGTCTGACTTACAAGATCGTTGCTTTCCAACCTCAAATATGTTAGTGTCCTGTTCCCTTCCTTTCCAATCTTGCCTCTATGCCTTCCTACAAGCACCTCTGACACTTTCAAATTTATCTACAAAGCCCATTTCTTCTAGCTTTCCTTTAAATATAGTTCTAATTTAAAGTAAAGTTACTCAAACAACTCATCTCCCCCGTTTGTATCCACCAAGATAAACACATTAGCTTTTCACGTGACTGTGATCTAATTGTCTTTCTTTTCATTTACTACCCCTCTGTCCCCTGCCTGTGTTATCTTCTCCTGTTGTTCTTGTACTTGCCTAGACTGTAAGCTCTTAGGGGGCAGGGAATCTGTCTTTGATTTGTTCTGTGTAGCACCATGAACTATGGAGCTATATAAATAATAAAAAATGTAGATCTTCTTAATTGATGTTTGAATTGATACTGATCTGATCGATTGCCAGTCTAGTAATTTATTGGTTTAGTTCATTGCCTGAAATCCTAATCACTGCAGCAATAGAATAATAAAAAAAAAAATAACAATAATAATAATAAAATAATAAAACCAACCCAAAGGAGCTATTACATTGACTCATCTTACTGGAATTTTCCCTATATGGTTGGGATATAGGAATATAACATCATGTTCACATACTTTCTGTAAAGGTTTTAATAATAAATCAGTTACATCAAAAATAATAATAATAATAAAGTAGCTAACACAGATATACAGGATGAGCTTTGAAAAGAGAGTATTTAATTGGTTTAAGCTTTGAACAGTTACGATTAAGAGATTTGTTAAGTTACAATCTATAACAATCTTCTTTTATTAATTATTTTATGGGCATAATTAGAAATTTTCCATGAAATATAATTCTAATCAAAATTAAAGAAATACTTCCTCTTGTTTCTGTTCAAGAACTCTGGCTTGGACTGGAATGATGTAACTGGGAATTTAAGAAAAATCTTAAATATATGTATAAAAAAAGGAAATGTTGCATCTGATCTTGAGGACAAACATATCAGCCTCGTCTTTAACAGTTTTCTGCTTCAAGAAATGACATTCTGTATCACTGAACTTAGTTTTTATGAATGTTGAAGAGTACACTGCCAATTTTGCATAGGTCTGTATTTCAAGAACTCTCACAGCTAATAGAATGTTTTTCTTTCCTAATCACACAATGTAAATTTTTCCCAGCTACTTGAGAAATCTAAAAATAATGAAAAAAAATCTTAGAGTTACCTTCTTTGAAATGGCTGTTGGATCTTTGTTTGAAGGAAATAAGATATTTATTGCTACATTAAACTTACCTGAAAAAAAAATCAAATGAAAACATTGAAACTTGGTAAAGGTTTAAGCTGCTGTTAATGTTCCTTGTGCAACACTGTCTGCCAATGACCAAATTTTTAGTAATTTTGTTTTGAAGGTACAAGTTCAAACATTACAGTGGTTGCCTCTTGACAGTTTTGCACAAGTAGACTGCTGGCTGTTAAGCTTAGGGAGTGGAAAGCAGCCTAACACAGCAGTAAACAAGTCATCTGCTTTATGCTTTAACCACCCTAACTGTCTGGGCCATTTGGACTCAGGTAAATCAACAGAAATTTATGCAATGTGCATTCTTGCAGAGGATGCACTCTGTCCCATCATACAGATAATTAATGAAGATATTAAAAATATGACACCCACTATGGACCCTTTGGATACATCTCTATTTACTGGCCTGTGGCTGGACTTTCTGATACTGCTTATAAACCTTTCACCATGACAGGTGAGCCAGTTTTCTATCTGCATTTTTGTCCACTGGTCTAGTTCATAGTCCATCACTCTGAGGTTTTTATAGGGGATAATGCTGAGAACCTCGCTAAAGTAAAAATAAATATCCACTTTTATTTCATCTTCTGTGCAGCTAGTCTTCTCATTAGAGAAGGCTATCAGGTTGGCCAAAGATGAAGTTCCCTTTGTGAATCTATGCTGACTACTTTAAGACACTTGCTTGACATCAGTATGTTTGGAAATTATTTCCAGGATATTCTCCATCATCCTAATGGGGGTGGAGATGAGCTGATAAACCTGTAGTTTTCAACATCCTCCTTGTTGCCTTTCACGAAGGGAGGAGTGACATTTGCTTTCTTCCAGTCCTCAGACATCTTTGCCAACCACTGTGAGCTTTCAAAGTTTATCGAGTGATCCCACAATTACATCAGCCAGCTCCCTCATCCTTGGCAGGTGCATCTCATCAAGTTCCATCAACTTATATATGTTCAGTTTGTATAAAAGTTCCCCAACACAATCCTTGTCCACCAAGGGTAAGTATTCTATTCCCCAGACTTTGCCATTAGTCTCAGGGCCTAACTTGTCTGAGGGCCAGCCTTAACTATAAAGACGGAAACCACAAAAGATACAAAGTACTTGCCTTTCCCATGTCCTCTGCCAGTAGTTCTCCAACCCTATCCTGCAACCATCACATGATTTCCCTATTCTTTTTTGCTGTTGATATATCTGTAGAAACCCTTCTTGTTGCCTTGCTGGATTTAGTCCAGATGGGCTTTGACATTTGTAAAACCATGACTGCATTCCATGACTGCTTTCCTTGGAATTCTTCTAAGCAAGACTTGGAATGCCAAATGCTAAATTCTGTTCTCCTGAAATACACAATTATGATCCAATTTTTGGCCTTCATCCTCTTCCTTCAGAATCCTGAAATCCATCAGCCATAGCCAATACTGTCCCTCATCCTGATTCCTTGTAATTTCACTGCCTTTTCTCTACCTTTTATTTTTTTTCTTGGTAACTGGATTTGGGTGGTTTGTTTTTTCTTTTTTTTTTTTTTTTGTTTGTTGGTTTGTTTGGTTTGTTTTGTGTTGGTTTGGGGTCTTTTTTTTTGTTTGTTTGTTTGGTTGGTTGGTTTTGTTTTAACCTTTGTGTTCATGTAGAGTGACTGCAAAAATGGAATGCTATCAAAAATGTAAACATTATATAATAACAATAGGTGTGTGGTTCCTCAGATTGGTACATGGTGTGACTCTTGGGGATGGTCAAGGTTAAGGATTGGACTCTATCTTTGTGGATGCCTTCTAACTCTGCATATTCAATTAGTCTGTTTTACCTTGATGATAATCTAGTTTAAGACGTTTATGTGATGACATTAAATTAACTTAATTTAATTACCCACATCCAGAATATCAGTTGTTCAACTCTTCTTAATGTGTTCGGACCCTCTGTAATGTAAAAATTCTGTACTACTAGCATTGCTTTGACAAGGTGAAGTTCAATCATGCTGCACATCAGCAACACATCTGTTATGTCCTTTTCTAATTATGTAGCAAAATTAATGTGATAAGACTACAGAGATGCTGGGACTTCAGTTATCTAAACACTTAGACTACAGGCCTACCAGGATTTCTTTGGAAACTGGTAAAACACACAAGAAACATTATAAATCTGTAGGGTTGCACAGCTCTTTTCTGGAAGATATTGCTATCAAGAAGGCAGTTATTTTTTTGCTAAGGAAGATTTCCTGCATGGAACAAGGCATCTTTCCCTGACACAGTTTTGGGATGTTTCTCTGCATGCATTCCACAGAAGGTTACTCCCCAGGCACAAGAGCGATAACACTCACAGATGTGCTGCAAGGCCTTAGCAGCCCATGGGGGAGCCAAATGGGGGGAAAGAGACAATAAACCCAAGGAATGAATGAATGAAAGCTTTGCCTTTGCCTTGTGCTGTGAGGCCTGGTGCTGTCCATACAGTGCCCTTAGGATCTATAAGTTTTCAGCGTCCTCACCTCTGAAGTAAACCTTTTGAATCCTTTCCACTGTATTGCTGTTGTTTGGGGCAATACCTGTGTACATTTTGCTTTAAAAAATCAAATCATTACTCTTAAACAGGGACTGTGAAAATGCACTTGAAGGAGCCATTAATTTTTAAATGGAAGATACAATGAAGTATGGTTTTTGAAACAAGCTGTCCATGGATAAATACATACTCGATGAACTAAAGGGAGTCTTTTTCTAGAATATAGTTGAATGACCCAATTTTACATCTCTTTATTATGATGCCAACGTCTTAATGTATTATAATTAATATTGACATCTTTAACACTAAAAATTGAAGAGTATGAGCTTTGCTTGAATGTCCTAAAATGTGCTGACTTTGAATTTAATGAAGTTTATGTATCTCAGTTGTTAGGAAAAGATTGTGAGAACTAGATAACTGATCCTGAGCCCAGTGAGTTCAGCACCCCATTGGTGGCACAGATTAATTATTAATATGGATTCTGTCAGTCATTTTTCATAGCAACTCATTATGAAGGTGAGCATGCTACAATCATGCCACTTTTCTAACTCCTTTCCTGGCATAAATGGAATTAATGGGAATTTTTAGAGAATATTTGGGCTGTTAAATTACAGAAATTCATGTGTATTTGTCTACACTTGCGAGTGTTCCTTAAGGCTTACCCATATATGGTATGGTGGTATTTTTTTCATGAACTCTATGTATTGATGCACTGATTGCTACTTTAAGCTTACTTTCTTGGCTTCCTGGACAGATAAATGTTATGATTTTTAAGGTAACATTGATCTGACCAGATCAATGCCTATTTTTAAGGTGAGAAATAGCTTTTCGAAGATAAATGGAAGGAGCAAAACTAGCCTAAGTTATTTATTTTAAAACATGTCAGGAGGTGGATCTAAAAATCATAAATATGGCATGAAAATGAAAATATTGATTAATTTATTGAAGAATTGGCATTCTTTAAAATTCAGTGTATAAAAAGGCAGATAAGATTGCCTATTCATGAGTGAAACATTTTTTTTTGTTCTCATTAACCATCTGGAACCCTATTTCTAAACTTTTTTCAGTCTCTCTTTAAACCTGAGAGATAACCAGCAAGTGTCTGATAAGAGAATTCATCATGTAATGCTCTTAAATTTTCTTTTCAATAACCTAGATGATTCATAATTGCAATTGACTCATTTTTTGTCTGTTAGCTTAATTATGAAATTCTTGTAATGTGTCAGTTTCTTTAAAGATTTTCAGATAACTAAATTATAGATAATTGTTTATAATTCTGAAATAATTGTTCAAAATTATGGATATTTTTAAAATTTCTCAAAGACATATCCAATGTCCTTTTTCTTTTTTTTTTTTTTTTTTTTTTTTTTCGTACTGGGAAACTGTTAAAACAGCTTGTGTGTTAAATTTACTCATATATTTATATCTCCATCTGTTGGAGATGCAGATATTTAGTTTGTGTTCCTTAATGCCTGTAAACATAATTTTTAGTTTAACTTTCCTTGTAATAATTTTATTTAGTATATATTTCCAGTAGAGAACTTCATTACAGTCTTTGATTCCCTGACAGGCATCAATATTTACAACCTCATAATGACTTCAAAGAATATTGCTTTCCAATTTACAGAATGGTATAAATGACAGAAGGAAAAGCGAGTTGCCTAAGACTGGGTGAAGGTCCATGTCTGCCGTCTCCTGACCATTTGAATACAGTTTAAATCCAGGTTGCTGCCAAAAGGAGAGCTTGTTTTCTTTCTCCATTTTCTAGTCTTTTAACTTAATTCCCTCCTTTGTGACATCATTATTTATTTAATTATACCATATAACACTCTCTATTCCTGCAGAAAACTGACTGTAGGCAAATATAGCCATCTAGTCTTCCCTTAAGTAAGAATGTTGCCCCATTCTGCTGGGATTTGAATGGAGGGAGACCACATAGTTTCTCCACTTCATTCCATACTCCATTCTGTTTCTCTGAGCAGATGTTTGTTGTTGTAACGGGGAGCAAGTAAACCTCAGTCTGTCCAGGGAGTTGCATCTGCTTTTTACCCTAGAATTCTGAGTATCCTTTAGATTTAGTCCCATCCATCACCTCAGAGTGGGTAAAACTGCTCAAGCCAACCATGCACTTTCCAGCTCTGTTCAACATGAGGACTCCGTTCTCCTACTGACTACTTTGCAGCTGAAGCACTGCAAATGGACTGAGAAGACTGCAGCATAACATGGAACAACCCGCTATGCTTGGTTTTGAGACAGAAAAATAAACCCGCTGAAAACATCACCATGCTTTGACTCAGAATTTTCCTTCTCTGAACCATCTGAAATGCTATTTTCCAAAGCAGTTGCAGCTTAGTAGGTAATTCCCATTTTGCATAGTGAAACATGGATATCCACAAGTACAAATAGTGAACATTCATGGGACAAAGAAAAGAGAGTCAGTGCCCAAAAAAGTGTGTCGTTAAATTGCTTATATTGTTAAATTGCTTGGAGAAGCATTTTTTCAGATCTTGGTTTACTTTTCATTGTTGTGACTTTAACTCTCTTTTACACTGGTATTTATTATTCTTATTTTATCACTGGAAGTGAGAATTATGAGCTGTGGAAAACTTAATTTTATTCCACATTCTTTCTTTCTTGGTATCTTCAGATTCTGATATTCAGTCTCTCTGGGGCTATGCTTATTTTTTCTTCAGTGCAGACCAGATGCATCTCCTGAGTTTGTATTGTTTTAATACACTAAAATATTCTCCTAGCTTGAAGGACACTTTTGGATGCTAAAATGGATAACCTTAGTTTTTCAGAAGCTGTATCTAAACAATACTAAACCTCATAATATTACTTCATTTTCCAGACGGAAATAAAAAAAAAAAAAAAAAAGGTCTCATTTCTATAAAATTGAAATGACAAAATAGTAACAACTTCTGCAGCAACAGAAACATAAGGTGAAAATCACTTTGCAGTTGCCCTTATGAGAAAGTGGGAGTGTTACTCTAGTTCAGCTTTTGTGTACAAAAACCCCAACAAAATCAAACCAGTAATAATCAGCATAAATCTCAAGGAAACACATAATCAACAAAACCAATGCTGCTTACACTGTACATATGTCAGATACTGGCCGAAGTAGTGTTCACTCTGCCCAAATCTGGCTGATGGTATGATCAACCATGTAGTTTCCTATTACAAAAATCCTAATGTTGATTCAGCTTACACCAAAGTCTGATTTAATCCCTTTTGTTCTCCAGGCTCCTGTTTCATAAATCAAGCTTTGTGCTAAACACAATTTGACTGTAATCAAGATTCAAGAACATGATCCTTTTTTGTTCAAACAGTTGCTGAGCATCTTCATCTCCCAAAAGGATATTAGTCCTTTTTCAGCGCTGCTCTAGGTATTCTTCAGTGCAAAAGGAGAGCCCTATTGCTCCATTTTCACAGAACCCTAGATAGATCACTGTCTACATACAGTGTATGGTTCGACTTCTGCCTAAACTCTGCATTTGGGAAATAAGCCTAAGGTGTTTGTTGTGGCTGACACAGCATGGGACATCTCTGCTACAAAAACAGACCCTCAGCTCAACTGTGAGCTTGTAAGGGAAAGACTTGATGGCACATTTGGATCTTCACACTCTCTTTTACTATTTCTCTAGATCATAAGAATTTTCATCCTAGAATGAAAACCAGCCTTGAGTCTTTCCTATATGTCTTTTTTTTTCATCTTTCTTTTTTCTTTTCCTCTTATTTTCTTCCTTTTATTACCTTTTTTTTTTTTTTTCCCCATGCCCTTGGTTTTTGGTTTGTGTGTGTGTGTGTTTTTTTGGTACGATTTTGTTCTCTTTCTAGTTTTGGGGGTTTTGGTTTTTGTTTTGTTTTGGGTTTGTCTGTATAATTCTCTATGGTGTATCATTCTGTCTGTATTGATGTCTGTTTGAAAGCTGCATTGTGTCATTTGTAGCTCTTTCTCTTTAGTCTGTGCTGCTTGTGCTTCCTCTACTGTGAAGAACATTACATTCACGGAACATTTATTTGGGACTGTGAAGAGAGATTTTTGTAGCTGCAGTGCAGGGAGGGAGGTAGAAAATGAAAACTAGAATCAGTGTCTAATAATCTGTCTTTGTCTTGTGTTAGCTCATTTCTGTGTAAGTATTGTCTGGGGAAGGTAGTAAGTGAGAAAACATGCCATTAAGGGATTTCCTGCAGGAGGGGTTATTACATGATCAAAGACCCATTAGTGAATAAAGCTGGCTTAGTGTTATTTTCATACTTACTCTCTAAAACTCTGCCTGTTGTAGTTGCGGGGCAGTCAAAGCACTGAACTGCATCTGGTATTTTTAGAGGAGTCTGACTTACACCTAAGGTGCAGCTTTATATTTCCATTTGGCTCAGCAAGGTGGGAACAGATATAATGAATCCTCTTATAAGAATTTAAGGGTTGAACATGTGGTCATCCTAATCCAAGGTCCTGAGGAACTTTTTAGATGTGAACTGAAGTGATGAAGTTAATGTTGGACACAAGGTTGCAACGTGGGGAGTTCGTTTAGCTTGGATGATAGTGGATAACACTGCTTTTTGTGAGAGAATTGCCGCAGGAAAACATGCTGAAAGCCTTTAAGTTCTGACTTGAATGATACAAACTGCACTTATTCTTAACATATGTAAATCAGTGAAGATCAAGAAGGATCTTTTCAACAGGTTCAAAATGAGTATTTCCCAACCCCATTTTAACCTTCTGTTTTTTGAACTGTAGACAATCTTAAGGATGATGCTTAAGAACTGAAAACTCATTTTGCTTTTGCTTTTGGCCTTTATCAACATAACCTCTAAGTGTTATGAAAACAATATTTTGCATGCTGTACTCTTGGTGTTTTGTAAGTGCAAATCATCCATGGTTGACCTTGTCATTGACATTTTTATCTCTCTGAAATATTTATAGCATACTCCTTTTAAAAAGAAAGAGTTGGCAATTTTGTTCATGGTGCTTGTTCTGAAGACACTGTTTCCTTCTGTGAAACTTGTATGGTTCCAAAGAGACAAGAAAAGGCTAATGAAATTATGCCAGTGAAGGTGGAAAACAGATACCTTTTCCTGGAGGAAGGATTCTGCACCACAATGCAGTCAGATGCTAACTGTGGTAGTATTTCAATGAAGCACATTATAGTATCATGAGGGAAATCAGCATCCGAATTTATAAGAACACAGAAAAAAAAAAGATAAAGGAAGAAAATAAAATTAGAGTAGTAGTCTCTATTTTATGTTCTTTCTTAACCTTCCAGAATAAACATGCATAGCAGTAGCTGTAACCCATGAACACATGACTGACTGGCCATAATCTTGCCCTTCTTCCAGACTGGTAAGGATTATCTCACTCTTTATATAGAGTGGTATATTGCTGCCTTTGCAAGCCAGCTAGTGTAAATAGCATGCAGGAGTCTTGTGTTCCTCCACTCACTAGTTTTCTCTTTTTCTTTGAAGAATGGAAGGGTAAAATCAGTTGTGTTCTTTACACTCCAAAGTAATTTGGTCTCTTGTATATCCAAGGTAAAAAAGTGACAGTCTCACCTTAATCACCTTCCTGACAAATGTATCTTAACAGAACCTGAATAAATGTGGCACAAATGAGTTGTGTTCATATTTAAAACTGTGACAAAACATCTGTTTTAATAGTCCTTAATGTTCTTTTATGTAAATGCAAGGGAAAAATGACCCAATTTTGCCAGCCTTTTAGTCTGGTTGGACTTTGCAAGCTGAGGTTTGTAAAAAGGCTCAGAAGGTCCCTAACAAAGGGACACCTCTCAGAATTCAAGAATTTGAGAAGCTGGGTTTGAGGGCCTGCAATAAAGATTGCAGCTACACCACTGAATCTACCTACAAGCAGTTTACCAGGAAAAGAAGAGGGAATAGAAGCTTTCTGAGTGTCTGAGATTATTAGAGCCTTAAAGAAATCTTTTAGACTATGAAAACCTTGTCAACACTGCAGTAAACCTATATATTAACTATGTTAGTGAAGCTGTAAATTGAAAATGAAATTGGCAACAACAATGTAAAGAGTTTTGGGATTAAATATTTATGTTGTTTACAGAACCCAACCTTCTGCTACATATTTTAGAGAATATATAACAGGCATGACATTTTCCCTTACTGCATCCGCCCCTCCATTTTCCTTGCCTATCGTTGTCACCAGAGCCTTAGACAAAGAAGACATGACAGAATTTGCTGAATATTTTGTCTATCACAGTATTCCAGTGTGTATTCTATTGTATGTAAAAGTATCATTGAAATAATAATTAAACAGTCAGAGCAAGACACCAGTTTGCTAAAAGGTTTTATTTACTTTTGTGTGCAGCATATAAATGCACATGTGTTTAGACTATAGAAATTTGCAGGAGCTATTTTCTAATTATTCCACTTACATTCAATTATGCCTTTTGTGGACTTCACCGAAACAATTACCATAACCCAGAGAACAGCCTTTTAGGTAGCTACACAAAAGAGCATGTTATTATCATCCACTGTTAACAGAGGCAAGCTGAGAAAACTGCTACAAAAATAGCAGGAACCTGCTCCTGTGACTTTGTGTGTGTAGGCACTGCTTAAAGTCTCTCTTTTGTGAAGGTTATTTGCTGACAAAGTTCCAGGTCATCAGGAAAGTAAGGGAAAAAAATGACACAGCTGATGGTTAAACTTGGATATTCTGAAAAATCAAACAGACATACATGCCAAATAAGAGGAAGGGTGCCACAAGGCAGGCTGAAATCTTGTGAGGTTTTGTTTCCTTCATACTATGAACCAGTCAGTGACTTTACATGGCATACACAGCCCACTGAACCCATGAAACTGTAAAACTTCAGCCTCATTAATTATGCCTTTGAATCTGAAATTTGTTGAGAAAGAAATAGAGAGAACATGATACAAAGTAATATCCTCTTTTTTTTCCCATTTTCCTTCCCTTTGAAATAAAGAAAAGGTGTGAAAATAAAAGCAGAGAGACTAGATAGCATGTAACACACATATAATAGTTTAGACTGTTCTAAGATGTATCTTCTGTGAGTACAAATAATATGTACTGATGTTTACAGACTGCTGATGATAACTATACTATAACACACACCTTTTTTCACTAGTGCTTCTGTAGCTTCTCTGTAGAGACCTGCAGCACTAACCTACTGACCACTCTGACTCTCCATGTACTGTTTCATAATATAAATGGAACAAGGAAACTAAAACGTGTTGATATTTGAGCATGTGTTGTGCTGCAAGAAACAGCAAAAACTGTCATCTGTAGCAGAGAGTGAATTAGAACATTTTGTTCTTTGGAACTGCACATTTTCGCTCTCAGTATCAAGCATTGGGTCCAATGACCCATTTGGTAGTGTTGCATTTTTATTCAGTCCCTGTTACTCCCAATGGGGCAGCAGATCTTTTCTATTTCATGTATTTGCAAGAATAATTCAAGACATTCTGAAAAATCTTCGAAGCAGAAATGAAAAGAAGTCTAAATCTTAATATTCAAATGTAGTCTCTGATAGAGAGCTTTAGGAAGTTCTACACATTTTTAGCCTTCCAGGCACTGTAAAAATTTAATTTGTGTTAATACTGGAATAGAGAACTGTTTATATGTTTATAAACCTAATATATAATATTGATACAATTGAAATTATCTATCACCTATGTGAGAGTTTCCCTCTGCACAAGTAACAGGACTGAAAGGCTCCAGACATCAGAAACATCGACTACCATCTTTCTAATTTTATGTTAAATAGAATACAAGCAGTTTTCCATGAGATAAGAGAAAATTCAATGGATCAATCAAACAAACAAAAGACTCATAATAAGGTATAATAAGACAAGATATTGAAATATTCCTAAGTATAAGCTGTGACACACTATGTGAAGAAATAAATATAAAAAATTCTGTAAATATGGGTCGACTACTGCTCCACAGTATAGGGAGAAAAGGTAACCCTGAAGACAGTAATGCAATCTCTATATCTAGAACTGAAGGGAAACCTAAGGGCACTGAATTTCAGCAGAAAAAATTTTGGAAGTATGCAGGAAATGATGGGTGAAATTGAATGATTTTGAGTAATGGAGAAAAAAATGAAGTGTTTAAATTTCTTAGGCACAGATATTATGCATGCTACCTAGTAATAAATATAGTCAGAGTTGGGTATTATTTTTTTGTTGTTGTTGTGGGGTTTTTTTGTTTTTGTTTGTTTGTTTGTTTGTTTGCTTGTTTTGTTTTGGTTTTTTTTGTGTGTGTGTGTGCGGGGGGGCGGAGGGGTGGTGGTGTTTCTTTTTTAAGCCAATATAGATGAACAGGGAAATGAAAAAAACTACTATCAGTAAGAAAAAGACAGGACACTGTTCAAACACTGGAAAATTACTTCAGAAAAGAATAGCAGATAGGACAGATATTGAACCAAAACTGAGAATTTTACATATTTGAATTGCCTTAGATATTTACCAATCACATGATTTTACCTGAATATGAAAACTCTAGTGAATAATTGCTTCTCTATTGCAAACTCCCATTGCAATAGCCTGTGTTACCACTCTGGGGATTTCTAAGCATTCAAATCAGAAGGATTTCACATAGCTCACAAAGAGCTGATTTCAGTGCTTTCATGACTGTTGCTAAACAGTCATCATAAACAGCATTATTTTACACTCCCAAGAGATGATACAAGTTCTGAATAGTGCACAGACACAACACCACATCATCATTCTTTCCCTTGTTCTTCCTCCTTCATTTGATTGAAGAATCTTGATTTTTTTTTTTTTCCCTTTAGAGCTTCAGCTGAGTAAAAAAGGGATAAAACAGAAGAGTCTGAGGGGTGCTGTCTTCCAGTTACACTGTTTTTGCTATCTAAACTTTTAGTCCTACATTCAAGGATTAAGCGTGTCTTCTCTGACTTACATTTTTAAATCAGAAATTTAGATACAGAATTTAATATACAAATGAGTGCATTAAATTGAGAGTTTTCTTATGGGATATTCATACCAATTGCCTATAATAATAATTTATTTTATACATATCCCTTTAGATATGATAGGGTCATGTTCTCTGGTTCTTTCTCCAGGACCAAAGGATTTTCTTCTCCTTTTTTCATTTAGATCATTTATATTTCCATTTTTTTCCCAATTCATTTTTATACCCATGTATGGATAGTTTTGGTTTGTTCATTAGAGCACTATTTAATTTACTTGCAAAGGACTTTATCCTAATTAACAGTGAAACTTTTCTGATGAAGTATTATCTCACAAGATCAGCAGTGCTACTGATGCTGTGCATTTCCTTAGGAAGGATTTCTTTTTAACTACCATTACATGACAGCACTAATGATAACCACTCCTGAACTAGTCACCTGATCCTCTTCTGAAATCAATTTTACCATAGAAGTACTAGGGCTTTAGAGGGAGACTAGGTTTACTAGTTCACACAAAACTCTCTAGACACTGTCAATGACAACAGCTGATCATCATAGTGATCCTTCACTTTTCTTGATTATGCATGATGAGAGCATATGATACCTCCTAGCACACATGTGCCATGCTGTTGAACAAAGAACAAGACATAAAAAGCAAAAAAAAAAAAAAAAAGAAACGAAAAGAAATCTCTTTGCAAGTTAATTTAACAGATAAGTTAATTGACAGAGTAGGAAAATGGAATACTTGCAGAACACAGAAGGGCAGGATGATACTTATGATACTTAACACTTAAAAAAAACCTAGAAAACAAATAGAGTTCAGTTACGAAGTAAATTTCTCTAGCTATTATTTTGGAGCTATTATATGTCTCTTTTCTGTGACATTTGAATAAAAGACAATTAGATTTTAAGAAGTTTCATGCTATTTCTTGTCTTGTGAACGAGTATGGTGTCATCAGGTACAGTAACTGCCCAAGAACACTGGAAATTCTTGTACTGGATAAGAGTTTTGCACATTTCAAAACCTGTCATGAGGTGTGTTTGATAGCTTTTTTACCAAATAGGTGACCAATTTAAAAAAAAAAAAAACCAAAAAACAAAAAACTCTGGTAGTTGTTTATACAACTGAAATCTCCAGTGCTAAGAGTTGCTTCACTGCTCAAGATATTAAAAAAAAAACCCAAACAAACAAAAACAACCAACCAAACAAATAAACAAAAATCAAGCAATACTTTGCAGAGTGTAATGAATTCATTTATAGGCATCTAGAGTAAATAATTAACACTTAAAGTCCTTGACAAATTTTGTTCCTTTTTTATTTTATTACAGTGTATTGTAGGCTTTATAGATAGAGATTTTATTTCCAGATATTTCAAGAGAGATATTTTATAATTAAATCCTTTGACTAGATTCATACCAGGAAATTAAGCAGATGATTTGAGGACAAAGTAGAACATAAACCTCCCTGGGTCCTCAGAGTGTTTCAGGTGGGCTTCTAACACTCC
>JAWWEW010000112.1:72639631-72674299 GCA_035583185.1 Anabacerthia variegaticeps | reverse complement strand
GTTTCTGTTTTGTATCATGGGAAAGGAAGGGAAGGCAAGGCAAGGCAAGGCAAGGCAAGGCAAGGGAAAAGAGGCAGAAATTCAATTCAGATTTGAAACATAAAACTCCAGACACTTCTCTGCTAATGTCTATGAAAATCAGAGAAGTGTAGGACAGGCGTTTGCCTAAAATATTATATTAGGTAGGATGGACCATATGTTTGTCTCTGTTCTGGTGTCTCACAGGCTATAATTTGTTCTAAGACAAATGTCATGTGCCTTCATGAATAGATTGAAATTGCCCTGGAAAATGTTTATGCTGCAGCTTACAACAGAGATTTCCACATATTTTATCACTACAACATACTCAGAGAAAAATTCATGTGAATATGTATACATTCTAGTTTTTCTTCAAACTTTTCAGTACTCAGGGAAGTAGGTATGTGTTTTCTGGGGTTTTGTTTGTTTGTTTGTTTGTTTGTTGTAAAGGGCACATAACTTTCCTTATAACAGTCTTTTTATCTGGAATGGGCAAAAAGATTAAAGAATTTTTTCTTTTTTGCAAGAACGAAGTAATTGTTTTAACAGAGGGAAAGGCAATAAGATGGCATGTTTCAACTAACTATGGATCAGTAGTGAAGAAAAAAATAGCTGCCAATGAAATAACTCTAAAATTCTTCAGGTGATCTCCAGACAGATGAAGTGGGGAGATGTATAGGGAAACGGGATTTTTTGTTTACCTAAACAAACACTGATTTATTTCTTTTTGTATGTTTGTTTGGGGTGATTTGTGTGTGTTTTGTTGTGGGTTGGTTTTTGTTTGGTTGGTTGGTTTGGTTTTTGTCCACAAATAAAACTATAGTGATACCCTTTAAATAGCTGTATTTTAAATAAAACTAAATTCCATAATGCCAATATTTATGAACTTCCAAACTGTTATTTTGATTGGATCTGTTGTGATTGTTAAGACATATCCTGTCCATGATTCTTTTCCTGAAAACTAAATAGAAATATTTCAACTTCCTTTATGAAGGCAATAAGTACTAATTAGAAATTTGATCTCCTAACAGCTACAGAATTACTGTCTTAACTGTTGAACTCAAGTTTTAATGGAATTTTTGATTTATTTTTTTTTAAATTTTGCAATATGTGGTGTGTATCATAATGTCTGTTCATGTAATGGAACTCGTATCACAAGAGAGGAGAAAATTCATCTGTATTGAAGAGAATCAATATATTACGTATTTTCTGTAGACACAGAGTGTCTAAATGTCATTTATGTTATAATTTTTTTGAGGGGAGGTCAATAAGTTACAAAACATGAAGTTGCAAAATCATTAATCTTTTTAGAATTTCTGCTGCTGTGTAAAGACATTCTCCACTGAACCTCTTTTCTAGTTTGTTGCTGCTCACAATCTGTAGATCTCACACACAAGTAAATTACTAGAGGCACAGTTTGCAAATTACTAATGTATCAAAGCAAGAACACTTTTGAAAGTCTCTGGATTTTGCCTTGCACAAAAGATCAGAGCAATGTGATAGACACTATGAGACCTAGAAACAGTCTTTCTGGAAAAAAAAAACCAAAACAAAAAGAACCAAACAAAATAACCAACCAACCAACCAAAGAAACAAACAAACAAAAAAAAAAAACAAAACAAAAAAAATTGCAAAAACCAAAGTATACATGATGGTTGCATAGAAAGACAAAAGTAACTGTTATAGGATGAAAGGAAAAACAAAAATGTAGAAAAAGGCATATGATAATGAAAGAATTCTTATCAGTATTATTTTAAATAAGGTCAACCAATAACGATCAAAGAACTAACAACCAAACATGTGTTCACTCACCAGCCAAAATTAGACTGCAGCTGCAACCCAGGGCAACATTACATTTCTCTGCAAGTCTGCTGACATCTAGCTGGATCTTCATTTTGCAGCTGTCTGTGATGCCCTAGAGTGATAAATGAATACTGGTGTGTTAAATTGGAAGTGCAGAAAACTGTATAGTTAAAACAAAATTAATAAATAATGATAGCCTTAAAAATTATCCTTTGTATGAAATCTGTTGCTTAAATCTGCAATGATAAGCTTTCTTTTTGTTCTAATAGTTGTAGATTACAAGCATAAGAACTAAACATTAACATTGTTTTGTTTGGTAAATGACACATTTTCCTTCCCTTAATTTACATTTAATGCTGGGTACCAGAAATGTCTTCAAATTTATCAGTTTTTCAGACATATAAAGATTATCACTGGCCTTCTTGGAATAAAGGGCATCTTTACACCTTATAAATGTGTGCTCCCCAAGACCATGAAAGTCTGCCATGTGATGTGCTAATGGCTTTTCTTGAAGACAGAACCCTTTATACGTAATTGTGAAGAGAGTCTTTAGGATAAAAGGTATTTTGTCAGCTGTCAAGCTCAGAATCATAGGGTTTCTTGCATATTGACATAAAAGGCCAAAGGTGAATCTTGTGTTTATTGGCTTTTATAAAACTGTGTAATGCAGGACTGCTGGGGTAGGACTGATCATTACTTTTAGGCCTCAGTTATTCATAATAGGACTACATCTGGATCACTATGGTGGTTCTGGGGGGCTCATGAGTATAAGAGAGGTAAGGATATGCAGAAGTAAGGCCACCAAAGGACCAGATAAAGACTTTAAGTATCTGTCATATGGTGAAAGGCTGAGAGAGCTAGGGTTGTTCTGCCTGTGGAAGAGAAGGTTCAGGCACAACTGAGCAATGCATAGAAGTACCTGATAAGGGAAAGTAAAGATGAAGCCATGATTTTTTAAGTGATGTTCAGCACATGAACAGACATCAGTTGCCGCAAGTTGAAATACAAGAAATTCTGCTTATATATAAGAATTCTTTGTCACTCTGAGAATAGGCAACCACTGAAACTCTTCATCTACAGAGAGTGTGGAGTCTCCATCTTTGGACACATTCAAAACCTGATTATGTATTAAGTAACCTTCTGTAATTGACTCTCCTTAAGGAGGGCATTGGACTAGGTGATTTCCAGCAGACATATGCAACTTCAGTGAAACTGTGATTCTATGAGTTTGTGCAGTATTTTGTGTTTTGATTTTTTTGTTTGTATTTTTTTTTATTTATTTTTGTAAAATGGAATAAGAAATACCAAACTAAGCACTAGCCTTATGTACAATTTGGTGCCTAGTCCCAGAAGTAAAGGATACATTATCGATCTTCATCTCCCAATTTCCCTTACACCCTAGAGGTACATGGTCATCCAAAATATGAGTGCTGCCAAAATCAAAAGCCTGATATGAGGTAAAAAATTGTATATATGTCTTCAAAAGTTTTCAGGTGATACTTCTAAAAGTTTTGAAAGAGCTATCAGATGTTTTTTAGCAAATTTTTCTTAGCCCTTCTTTCTGACTTTTTTTTTTTTTTTTTTTTTTTTTTTTTTTTTTTTTTTTTTTTGGTAAAATAGTTTCACAATCATTTGGCTCAAAATAAACTAAGAACAATTGTATATAAACATCATCTGCAGAATGTCTTCAGTTTAGGGTCTCAAGAGCAAAAGGACCTGGATTCCATCCCTTATCGATGAAAAGAAAAGAAAGGTCTAACTGATCTCCTCTAATTCCTCAGTTCCATGTGGTGCATTGATAATTTAGGTATGTGATAACCAGAGCACTTAGCTGTAAAACAATTTTTTAAAGGCAAGTCCCTTTGCAAAATGGCACTATCTTCCTGAAATTTATATTTGACTTAGTCAAAAAATGCACTTTGATTTTTCTTCCTGTTGAGATTCTGAATTCATTGTGTAAGGTCAATCTGCAAAGACCAAGTCCTGTGCAGGATCTCTTGCTTCTAAAAATACGTTTAACTGAGTATTGAAATTATTTAAAATTAGATAAGTAAATAAATAAATAAACTTCAGCAGAGCATAGGGGACTTCACTTTATAGCAGTTAAAATATTTATAATATATTTGTCTCCAATGCCACTGAAGGAAAAGAAGGCATTTATAAGGTATTCATCTGTAAGTTTTTAAATATTTATTCTAGGATGGTATTAATCACAGCCTGAAACTAGCATGTTCTCTCTCTCCTGTGGAAATAAAAGTAGCTCAAGGGTTTTTTTGCTTAATGGTAGACATGTAGGAATTCATATTTGGTCAGATGAATTTGACTTACAGTTTTTAAAACTGAAAATAGTTTTCATTACCTAATATACTGAAAAGAGCTTCCTCATTTTGGGAAACTGATATAGAGTCTACCCATTAGTAATTTTTTTTCAATTCACTTGTCTAGCCTAGAATGCAATATTTCAATGTGTAGATGGACAGAAAGAGTCTATAAATCATAACATAATTATTTTCTGTCTTAGGAATCCCTGGATAAATCCCTAGTGAACTACATGACTGCTGAGTATGTTCTTTGGCAGCTGAGATTCAGTACTGATTCTTAGGGACTGAAGGAAGTTTTATTTTAAATATATGATAGACATGCAAAAAAGTCCCACTACTACATACTTGTATACAAAAATAAAAAATGGTTTTATGGCTGTGAAATCATCATAAACAAACATGTCACTGTATTAATGTTCCAACCATGAAGCATAATTTTTAATTTATTTCAATGTGGAATTAATAATGAGTGATATTTTTTTGACAGGAATGGATATTGATATGATATATCCAGCAAATACTGAAAAACATTGGTGAACCAGGGAGCCTTTGACATCTTCTGCTATGATAAGGACAGAGGAGTTTGACAGCTTTAAGTCAGTTTTATTTAAATAAACTATTGAAAGTGAAGCTGGCTCTGCAGAGGAATACTTGAGTAGATTCATAAAGCAGCATAATTCAAGAAAGTGTGAAACTGGCTGCCAAGAATCAGAAAAGTTATAGACTAAGTAAGAAGAACTTAGCCTTTTTGTTTGTTTGTTTTCCCACTATTCTTTTATGGATCGTTAAGCCATTATATATTTTTTTTATTTCCTAAGGAAAAAACCCAAACTAATCAGTCTAGATATCTTCAATTTCTGTATAAACAAGAACTCATATTCTAAGATCTGGACTAGTAAACTAATCAAGAGTGGAAGACAGAAAAAATACATATTTATTTAACACAGAGTTAACAAGAACAAAGTTAATCAAAGAGCCATGAGAAAAACTAAGCCAAAAAAAGCCCCAACCCTAACTAAACAATACATAAAAATAGAAGAAAATGCAGATCACAGCAAACAAATCCTGACAAGTCTTTGCATCACCTCTCTAAAATTGAGTCAAAAGTAATAGAAAAAAATGAGGAAGAGAATTATCTGTTATATTATGTTGCTGAGGTATAGACAGATCCTTTAATTTCTAAAAATTCATCCAAGGTGGACCTTCAGCTTTTCTTTTGCAGCACAACTTTTCTAGCCTGATGCACTGAAATTTTGAAGTCCAGGTTTGAAAGAAGTGACCATGATGCAATTAGGGATGTCAGAAATAATTTCCTTGTCACAGAGATTGTTCTCAGGGAATGCTCCAAGTTAGATGCTGTGCCAGGGGAGCTAGAGATGGCCGTTGGTCACAAATCTGCCACCACAACAGCTTAGGAAGCAAGTGTGAAAATTCAATTGCAACACCTCATGTTTGAAAAGTAATGCTCAAGTAGGGAGGTAATACAAAGAATGATTTTGTCCATGTCTGTGAAGAAAACAGAAGTATGGCTTGTAATAAAACTAAGAAATATAAGTTTCCAAAGGCTGGAACTTAAATCTAACCTTATAGGGCTACTGGTGATATGTACTAGCAGTGGTGATAAATAATAATTTAAACAATTCCCAATAGTTAGAGAATATTCTTGATGACTCTAAATTTTAATCAGGGAATTATGTACCTCTAAAAATACAGCTTTTTTAAACTCTAGCCATTGGAGTGAAGTAAATTGCAAGAAAAATCACAACCATGAATCCTATGTTACTCTTCTGTTTCATCTGTGGTAATATTGCAGTCCATTAAGAAACAAATGACCCAAGCTGCCTAGTCCAATTTGTGAAAATGCTGATAGAAACACATTTGAATTTTTAAGTGAAAATGTGGTTCATCAATCTTGTCAAAAAAGAGTATTCTCAGAACAATATTTTGACAACAATTTTCTATATTTGTGTTACTACTTATTGAAAAGTATTGTTCCTCCATATTTGCTTCAATAAACAATCAGTCTATTGCTGCAATTGCAGTGTGACCTGTATGTTATGCTCCTTGTACAAAATTTCAGTAGGGAAAATAATTATTAAATGCACTGTGGATGCTTGCATGAAGAGCAAAGTTCTTTCACATTTGAAGTACATTTTTAATATGACTGGATAGTGACCTCTGGCACTGGTGGAATAATCTCTGGGTACTGCTTGTCTTTTACTCTTTTTTTTTTTTTTTTTTTTTTTTAATTTTTTCTTTTTTTTTTTATTATGACTTGCAATATTTTATCAACTGAAGTTTTTTGCCATTCCAGTAAATTTAACAATACATTCAAGGTATGTTTTAATGTTCATACTCACCAAATACAAGTAAGTTATTTTTATAATATTCAACTGCTTTTAAAAATACAACAGTATAAGCAAAAACTTATCATGAGATTTTGACACCAAAAAATATAAATAGATTTCTCAGTATGATCCCATAGTATTTCTATTTTCCTTATTATAGCACATGTTAGCCTTGGCCAGTGATCCTATTGTTGTTTTCCCAGGGTTGTTCAATGCCAGTATACCCGAGTGTGGGAGAAGTTTTGTTCTGTAGCTTTTGAGAAATAGCACTGGTATCAGAAGCAAGAATTCACTCAAGATCAACATCTCCTCTCATTCATTGATAAAGCTTAAATACTCCTTAGTTTTCTTTGTATTTTAATCATTGTGTACAAAGTAGAAACAGATTCCAGGACGCCTTAAGGATTTCACTGCTTAATGTTGTGTGTTAACTTCAGAAGGCAGGTTAGGCCCCACAGTCCCTCACTCACTCCCCTGCAGTGGGATGAAGGAGAGAAACAAAAGAGTTAAAATCAGAAAACTCGTGGTTGAGGTAAAGACAGATTAATAATGAAAGCAAAAGCAACACTTGCAAACAAAGCAGATAAAGCAATTCATTCACCACTTCCCATCAGTGGCCAGCATTCAGCCATCCCCAGGAAAGCTGAGCTCCATCAGTTGCAATGGTTACTTGGGATCACAAATGCTGTAACACTGCACACCTTCTCTTCCTCCACCTTCTCTGCAGCTCTTATTGCTGAGTGTGATGTCATATGTTCTGGAATATCCCTTTGGTAAGTTTAGACTAGCTGTCCCAGATGTGTTCTCCCTCAGTTTCCTCTTCATCCCCAGCCAATTCACTGGCAGGGCAGTGTGAGAAGCAGAAAAGACTTTGATGCTCTGCTAGCACTGCTCAGAAGTAGCTAAAAATACATTATCAACACGTTTTGGTCACAAAACCACAACATAGCACCCTACAAACTACTGAAAAAAAAAAATAAAAAAAAATTGCTCTGTGCTAGACAAAACGTATACTTACTAAGTCAGAATCAACAGAACATGCTTCAGCTCTGTCGTATAGTGCTAGGTTTTTATTTCCTTTTGTTGATATTTACAGACCTAAACATCTAGTAGGAATTAAATGCCTGACAAAATAAGTGTTGCAAGAACACTTAGTTCAAGGATGTGTAGGAACTAGCTTGGGTTCCCTTCTGGCTACCAGACTGTTTCAAACAGCTCTGCTATGGAACTGTTTTGTGTTGCTCCTGTAACTTGGGGCAGAGGACTAGCACTAGTCTAATTGAATTTGCAGTTGCCTAGAATGGATGAAGGCAAAGCCCTTGATATTGTAACAGGCCTTTGCTATCAGCTCTGTCTCTTTCTGTTTCCTTATGGTTAAAAATTTTGGTTTAATATAATTTATATTTCCTAGTGTTGTCATAAAATGTTTCATTAATTTGCATCAACTTAAGATTCCCCTTTAAGAATCCTCTTTGAAATTAATAGGATTTGATTGCTCACACTTCTACATGCAAGTTAATATGATCCAACAGGCATTGCTTCTGAACATAAACAAACAGTGTGAAATTATAATTACAAGTAGTAAGTAGAGCAAGAGAAGCAAATTCATCAATTTTCATGCAAGCTTTATGTCTACTTTTCTTTTTTAATTTTTTTAAATTCTTATTTTAATTTTATTTTAACACACACTTCTTTCCACTCTGGCAGCACTAGCAAGCATGAGGGAGAAATGAATAATACCAAATATGATTTGGGATGCGTCAATGTTCTTTACATTCACAAGCTTTAAAGACAATTCTAAGAAAATCTTAATAAAACTGGATGTTAATCAACCTCACCTGGTCCTTGTACCGAAGCTGATTTATTGATACACAGAAAAATTTGGGGTTTGCTGAGTTTGATGGATAGGTTTTGTGCATTGTTCATTTATGTTCCCCCTAGGGTGAGTCTACATAACACCAATGAAGAATCTGTATTTGCTTTGCTGTTGCTGCACACCAGGTCTGGCAGAGCTACGTAGGAGATGATACTGCATGATAAGGAATGAACATCTGTAGCTGGGGGACTTTTGCAGAGTGCAGTGGGACAGGCACCTTTTCAGCCCAGGAAAGTGAGTGGTCAGAATAGTGAAGACTTGGTGTTGGAGTGGCTTTGCTGAAATGACCTTCCAGCACACACAACAGGCCATGGAAATGACAGAAAGAAGCTTTTCCTGAGTCTCAAGAAGGACTTTATATAATTTGTTGCAAACCAGACGATCTGATAAGTGGCAGCTGGGAGGAAGCTTGGAAAAGGAAGCATCTAAACAACAAGGACACAGGAAACAGGGAGGCGATACTCTTGCATTCTAATGCATTGTTTTCTAAGCCTGTTCCATCTCTTCCAGAGGCTGGGACCTTTTGTGTGTTTGTTTGACTGATTTTGGGTTTTTGTTTGTTTGTTGGTTTTTTTTTTTTCCCCTCTTAAGGATTCTTGGTTGTGTTGTAATAATACGTGTTTTTTGCGATTCGAAAATTGTTGAGGTTTCAAGGTGTGTAATTAATGGAAAGGTGTTGGTGGATCCACTCCAAAGATTTGTTTCTCAGAATCTCAATAAAAAAATTTTGTGTCAATGTTCAACACAGTTTATCAACAAATTAAATAAAGTTTACTCTATTTCCTGAATTTGGCCATGGCAATTCATGAAACACATCTGTAAAAACATTTTGCAAAATAGTCACTATACTGTCTCTTAACACTGAGAAAAGCTGTGATTGATTTTACACCCAATAATTCAGTTTTTGAAATTGAAGCATTGTCTTAGTCCATAGACTATTTCAATCACAGGAAGCAAACAGCTGTATTAGACTAAACAGATCTTTTTGTTTCAACCTGTTACCAAGTATTGTCCAAAGAACTATTGTGAAACTCTTCTGCAAGGTTTTTTGCAATTTTTCTCAATAATGACAGCATAACAAAATTATTTGTTCAGTGATAATGCTTCATTCATTTATAGAAGAAGTAATTTGATTGAAGATGATCAATGTGAGGTACTACACAGACTTTGATATATTGTGACTTCTTCTGCTCATTTCCAGAAAAAAAAAAAAAAAAGCCAACTATAAAAAATGACCTCCTCATACCACATGAGCACAGTCTTTGGGTACCAGTTCTTCAAGTTTTCCTTCGAGCCTCTTAAAGGGACTGTAAAAAAAACTGTAAAAAAGAACAATAGTTAAGATGGCTGTAATTGTCAACGTTCTTGAATGTAGAGAGTAGTACTGCAAAGAGATTTGCACTGGCTGATTACATGGATTTACATTGTGTCTCCTAATCTGAGTGAATAAAAGTAGATATGAACAGGATGTTGCAAGTTCAAAGAACAGTCTTCACTGGGAAAAAAAGAAAAGAAAGAAAAAGAGGTTGCTCAGAACTGGAATCAGAGAGGGTTGCTAAAGTTACTGCTCTGGAAGGGTTCTCCTATGATGCATCAGTGATAACAGTTTGGAGAGAGAAAGAGACCTCTGCTTTAGAATGAGCAGTCTTGCTAGTTCTAGTTACTAGTCCAGGTGACTCCAGAGTGGTAACAAAAGACTGGAAGCAAAATCTGGAAGTAAAAAGAAAGAAAAAGTAACAGACGAACAAAGAAAAATATGTCAACAGTTTATAATTTTACCTTTAATCCTTGATCTTTTTTTTGTATGAGGGTGGTGGAACACTGGAACAAGTTTTCTAAAAAAGTGGCTGTTGCCCCATCCTTGGAAGTATTCAAGGTCAGGTTGGATGGGGATCTGAACAACCTGATCTATTTGAAGATGTCCCTGGTCATTGCAAGGGGATGGACTAGACAGTCTTTAAAGGTCCCTTCCAACACAGGCCATTCTATGACTCGATACTTTCAAAGAAGAACTAAAATGATTTACAAAGACAGGATAAGAACATATTACATGTGAAGGCAATAAAAAGAAGTAAATACTGCAATTTAATAATTTACCCTTTGCTCTGCTCTCTTTTATGTAGATAGAGTATGGAAAAGGCAATACAAAGACAAAGTAGAAGGTTTTAAAAGTGCAAGTGTAGAAAGATGGAAAAAAAAAGAAACAAGAAAATAATTAAAAGTTCATTTTTTATTTAAACGGGGGAAACACAGAGTAGACATGTTAACATCACTGGAGTAATTCCTATATCTTTTGGTAAAAATCTTATGACTTTAGTATTATAAACTGTGTAAATAACCAAGTAATTCTGCACCTTCAAAAGATTATGAATGTATGTAAAATTTATACTGTGTTTGAAATAAGAAAACAACAATAGCAATTATTACTATCTTAATAATTTTACCTATTTGATAAGTCATTTTCAAAATAGCAAATTATCAGATAACTACACATGCTGGTCAATGTCTATTATTTTACTGAGATGAAAGTAATTTATATATTACACAGAGGTTTTTATGGAGAGGTTGGATATAGCAAAAGAAGGGAAAGCAGACTTCTTGTTCACAAGAATTGCTGAGGTTTAAATTGCTGACAACCACTTTAAAGAGAAAAAAGAAAACTACCAGACTATATCTAAAAAAAATGTGCATCTTAGGGATCAGAAATTAATTAGATAGAAGAATACACTTAATATATTTGGAATGGTGTTATTTCCCTTCTGACTTCAGTGAAACTATGAAAAGGAATTAATTTTAAAGTCAATTGCATCCAATGGTGGTCACATGATTTGTGGTAGGTATTTTCATTGATTGTGTAAACAGAAGCTGAATGTATGTGCAATTTAGTGTCTTTGGCCCATGGGAAGTACTAAGGGGAACATTTTGTTCTCAAGTGTCTTTTTTGGCTTACAGCAAAAGCCAACGTGACTGTTACTAAACATCCACTGGCAGGATGGAGGAGAAGCAGAGGACACAGAATCAGCATAATAGAATGAGAATGACCAGGTTGCCGATGTTTACCTTGATAATGTAAAAATGTATAATAGACCTTGATTTCATGCTTTGTGGGCAGTCCTGGTAAATTTAGCTGAACTATTCAGAGAGCTTGTAGTTAAGTGAATATGCAAGTTTTTGCAGAATAATGAGTTTGGTTGCATTTTTACCTTTTTTCCTAGGAAATCACAGCAGAACATTAGAGTGTATCTCTGATTGAAAAGACAATGGACTACACTGAAAGCATAGCTTTGTGACTTTTTTCAAATTTACACTTTTCCTCATATTAGTTACAGACTGTATTTTAGTGAGTTTCAAACTAGCTTTTTTTCTTAGTCTGTCAGTATTTTTGTTTTAGGTTTTTTTTTCAGATAGAAACAAAATTTTATAATTTTAGAATATTTCAAACTATTTCAATATTAACTGGAAATGGTATAATTATTATATATATATATATAATATTAATAATTGATGCCAGTGCTAAAAACAATGAAGAAATACATGCCTCTTCCTAAACTAGAAATATAAAACTTGATGTACGGTTGCTTAATCCCTTCTTACATTTATATAGATAGCTGAGATAAAAATACCTACAAGGTAAACATTGTGAGTCTTAGTCAATCAGACAGGGACATACATAAATTGATAAGAGTTCCTGCACACTCACTTTGAAACACATTCTACTATGAAAGAGATATAGAAGAATAGATACCAGGCTTGTGGAAAGTCTTATCTTTATACTCTGTCATGAGTTAGGTCATTGAGATTCTTATATTCAATGCTTTTTTGAACAGGGATTCAATTGCATTGTTTCATAGGTAATTCTGAGAACTCCACGTCTTGGGGTTTTTTACTTTATCCATTGTTCCTGCTTTAATTTCCTTTGGGAATCTTATCAGAAAAGAATGTAGTGTAACAAGTGCAAAGTAAATGTCCTGATCAGCTTCAATTAGGAAAAAAAGTTGCAGATATGCAATATGGCAGATTCTGATATGAGAATTTGTTGATAGAAATCTCGACTCTGAAGTCCTACTGGGGTCAGTCTGCCCAGAAAGGTGACATCTTGTAAGGACACCGAACTTTTTTTCTTCCAAGAAGTCAAAAATATTTAAAAGTAAGAAATTAATACTCAAGTAAAAAGTAATGTACATGAATTAAAAAAAAAAAATAAAAAATAAAAATCAGTACGGCTGTGTGTCATACATGTGGCAAAAAATTCCTAATACCTAACATTTCATTTTATGAAATGGTAACCAAGAAATTATGATAAACAGTGGAGGAGAGACATCAACACCTGCATAGGTTAAGAATGAAAATAATTGTTTTGATCAAGTTAGGGAGATTTGGGATAAAAAAAATCTTTGTTGGTAAAGAAGTGAAAATAGAAAAATAATATATTAAGAAAGAACCAAAAACTGAACAGAACACAGGAAAGACTTAATGTAAAATGGGACTGAGAAGTACTTTGGAGTAAAGAATATTTTTACAGTGAGAATGATAAGTTCATAAATAAGGCAAGAGAAATAAACTCTCTGGGGAACTGAATGAGATGAATGGCAAACGGGGGCAAAGTTGAACAGGGTGAAGAAAAACATTCAGGCAACAAAACTTTTCTTCTAAAGGAGTAAACGGTGAAATGATCTGAGTATAAATCATAGAGTCATAGAATAATTTAGATTAGAAATGAACTTTAAGATCATCAAGTCCAGCTGTTAACCCAGCACTGCCTAGTCCACCGGTAAAACATGTCCCCAGTGACCACATCTACACCACTTTTAAATTCCTTTCTGGGCATCCTGTTTCAATGCTTGACAACCGTTTCCATGAAGACATTTTTCTTAATAGCCAATGTAAACCTACCCCAGGAAAATTTGTGACCATTTCTACCTCATTCTTTTTCTAATATAGGCCAGATTACCATTAGCCTTCCTAGCCACCTTGACGCACTGCTGGGTGTTCATCTAGCTGTTGACCAACAGGTCCTTTTCTGATGGTCAGTTTCCTATCCACTCTTCCACAAGCTTGTATTGTTGCATGGACTGTTTGTGACCCAGGCACAGGACCTGTCCCTTTGACTTGTTGAACCTCATGAAAATGGCCTTGGCCCACTGATTCAGCCCATCCAGATTCCTCTACAGACCTTCCGACCCTTCAGCAGATCAACACTCCCATCAAACTTGGTGTTGTATGCAAACTTATTCAGGGTGAACTTGATCTCCTCATCCATATAATGGATAAATGTAGGAGAACACCAGGACAACAGAGAAGAGATCTTCCATGAATGGATGGAATGGTCAGCATAATAATGCTTAGAAGAAGATTACTGATTAGTTTTCATGTTATAATAGTTAGAATATAATTGTATTAGACAGGTAATAGAGCTTTATATTTGTACAGTTGTTTTTATTGGTTGTTTCCCCTGATTTGCCCTAGTTACTTTTTACCTATTGGTCACTTCCCTCCAATTTTCTCGTTGGCTGACCAGTGGTGCATTGCGGCACTACCATATAAGGTTAACCTTACCCCCTAACTCCTTGTATAGTATTGTACCACCCCTAACCATCCTTATTTGTCGCGGTTCTGCCTCTTTTCTAGCAGCTTCCATACCCGACCCTATGAATGTTTCATGCTCCCTTAATAAACGTTCCACTCTGTTCCCCCCCACTCGAGTGTGGACCGTTCCTTTCTACCCCGGTGGACCGCGACAGATAAAGATATCAGGAGTGCTGATAAATCACTGAAAGTGGCTCAATGAGCACTTCCACCAGCTCCCTCAGCACCATTTGGTGTAATTCTTCTGGTCCATAGATTTGTTTGTGTGTCCAAGTACTGTAGCAGGGCCATTAATTATTTACCCCTGAACTATGGGAGCTTCATTCTACTCCCTGTCCCTGTCTTCCAGCTAAGGGGGCTAGTACCTGGAGAAAAGCTAATCTTACACTTAAAGACTGAGGAAAAGTACCTCAGTCTTTTCCTCATTCTTTGTCACTATGTTTCCCTCCACATCCAATAAATGTTGTAGTCTTCCTAGCTCCTGCCAAAATTCTCTCTTCAGCCAGGCTGGTCTTCTTCCCTGCCATAATCTTAAAGCTTACATTTTTTCAGAAAAAGAGTTAAACTCCAAGTTATAATATATACAATTTACTGCAAACAAGTTGGGGAGGATCAGGCATAAGCATGTTTTTTCTTAAACTTTCTGACTGTTGCAACAGCAAAGTTGTGATTGAAAGTGAGAGTCCCATAGAGATGGGGCAGCACTACTCTGAGTCAACTTCCAGCTCTGCCTTGAGTCTCATTCTTAGCTCAGTCCTATCGCATCCCATCTCATCCCATTCTGTCTCATGTCCCTAACTCACTTTCTGGAGGAAGGCTCACTCAAATAGGCTGTCTGTGCACACACAAATGAAATGGGACAAAAAAAAATGTAGTTTACATAAGAGGCATGCAGCAGGTTATCTATACAATGAAGAAAATTGGTCTGTTTCTCTCTCTTTTCCTCTATTTCTTTTTCTTCTGTCTTCTTTTTCTGTTTCACTCTCATTGTTTACCCCAGGTCTTGACTATTCACATGGCAGGACCAATGTGGGATCTAAGGACAGGTGATCTTCTTTGTTCTCTATCTCTCTTTTTTGTCTTTATTTCTTTTCTCTTTTGCTTGCCTGCACAAAGCGCTGTCATATTCAACCCCATACCCTGTACTGAAGTTTGTTGTGGGAGCGAGAAGCTTGTAGATGTGTGTTGTGGCTTTTTAACCAGCAAATTTGAGAAGCGTTTTGTGGCTTGTGAGCCATCACCTTTGAGAAGTTTGTTGTGCGAGTTGAGAGTTTATTGAAGTGTACTGTAAAAATTTAGGGCTTCCACCACTTGTGGGAGTGTATTGTAAAATTTACGAGCTTGCTAGCCAACATATTTTCAGTCTAAATAGTGCACTGTTGCTGGAGTTAAGAAAACTGTATAACAAAAGCATAAGAGTTCCTTGACACATGGTCTGGTGTCTTTGTTCAGCCTGATGAGAATTAACTGCAAACATCATGCTGCCTACCAGTGAGTCATGACACAATTCCTTTCCACTTCAGTCTACTTACTACCTCTGTGTGAGTGTAAAAGGCTCCTTAGCTAAACTGTGGGCTAGGGCATTTTTCCAGAGAAGAACATAGTGATATTGCTGAAGGCAAACACTTTCTCCTGTTGTCAAGCCCTTCGGCATAATGTGTTCATGATGCCATTTTCTGCATTGTTCTATGATTCTTTTTCCTCTGTAAGAATCTTTTGAGAGTTTATGTTAAACCATAAGCCAAGATAGATGGGTCAAGAATTTGTTTGGGACCAAAGTATTTTTTTTTTTTTTTCTGTCAGCCTCAATTTTGATAAAATGGTTGATGAACTGTACTCAGAATAATGCAAGTCATAACCTTGTTTCACTATGACAGTAGAGTTGATTGCATTTGAGTAAATCTAAATGAAACAGTGATAGAATAATATCTCAAAAACTCTAGGTTAATAATGTCTTATGCTCTTTTTCCTGTTTTTGTCAAGCAGAGAATATCTCTGCTCTTTTTCTTTTTTTTTTTTTTTTTTTTTGGCACATGGTCACAAAACACATCATATGGTACAGAATTTAAGGAGAACAGGTTTGCAGTAGTATGACAAGCATAATGGTGCCAGTTAGCATTTCAGAACATAGACATGACTGGCCATCTGGGAAAGAGGGTAATTTAAGGTCAACACGTGAATGAGAATAAAAGCTGATATGCACTTTTCTCATCTGCAGCAACTATGCTGCCAAAAGATTTATATTAAAATGCAAAAGTCAAGTATTGTATGTTCCAGCAATAATTCATTGTCAAGTATTGTATGTTCCAGCAATAATTCATTCATAAATTTCAATAGATCCATCACACTACTTTTGTTCTGTGTGCATGGTCTAGTGGATTTAAAAACTCCTCTCAAGCCAATGACACCTATTTCACAAGTAAACCTGGCATGGCATTATTTAAAATATAATTTGGTGCAAGTTTCAGTTTCCCATGAACAACCAAAAATGAAGCCAATTATGTGACAGAAAATTAATCTTATTAGTAATAACCTGAAATTGTGTAAATTGTCTGCTGCTCAGAGGAAAGAAAAAATCTTATCCATGCAAACTTCTGCTGAGCCTGACTAACTTCATCCATTCAGTGTGGATTTGACTCCAGGAAACATACATCTATGTTTATTTGTTTGAGGAACCCAAAATACTTGAAACTAAGCTACTGTCCTTGTTAAGGCACAGTACTTACTGGAAATTCACATGCAGTGTTCAGAGGGATGTACATGTGCAAAAATGAAGTATGTGTAAAACTGGACTTTCCTATTATTGCTTAACATGCATCATAAACATTTTTTTGACCTGGTTCTTCTATGCCTATGAAAGTGATAATTTTTATTTCATTCATTTTCTTGAAGTTCTATCAAATAATGTACAGGAAAGTATATTTGCACTCCATATGTAATAGAAAATGAAGTAAAAGCCTTTCTCATCAAAGTCACTATATCAGTCTAGAGAAACAATGACTGAATTTTTTAATCTCCTGAAAATTACTTGACAAGTTAAAATGAGGAGAGGACACTTCGATTTTCTCCAAATTAGGTGTCCATGATTTCCAAAGAGAGAAAACCTTGCCTAATAATAGATCTTTTCCAAAACTTTAGGAATTAATTTGCCAATTTTATAAACACATATACAGTAATTTTTGTATATACTCCTGACATTATGAAATATCATGTTAATGCTTAAAAGACATCCCAAGGAATGATTAAAGCTGAAGTTTCTTCATAGATATTCTTATTAGCCTAATGCAAACAACATAGTCTGATCAGGATAGAGACAAGACACCTCTTTCATATATTCCTCACGGATTTCTCATCTCTGATGTCAAAACAGAAAAATCCATGTAAATATATATTTAATTTTTAGAAATAGAGCAAACAAGGTAAATGTCCTCTCAGTGCAGCTGTTTCTAGGCTGCTAACAACACCTGAACTAACTATTAAGAAGCTAACTTCACTGTATTATACTGTAGAAAAGCTTAGTCATTTTATCTAGGTACAATAAAAGCCAAAAGATAAAATTTTTATTTTAATGAATTCATCTAGGTATTGAACAAATTGGAAAAAACCCAAACATTAAAGTTGACATAGAAGACATTTTTTTCATCTTGCCATGAATTTAGTCCAGAAATTAGAAAAATCTATATCCAGAATAAGGAAAGTGTAGAAAATTTCTATCCTAGCAGCAGAGGTATGAAAACCCATTTGCACATGTGTCTGGAGGACAAAGTCAAAACTGTCAATGAGCATGTCACTCAGTGTAAGTTGATTCTCCAAATTTTCATATTTTTATGACTTGATAGTCATAAAATAGTAATAATTCAACTATAGGATTTTCCTATTTTAGTGTATATAAATTCTGTAGTGTTCATTATATCAGTCTGAGATTTATTCTTGTGTTTCTATATTCTAAAGACAACAATTACACATTATGCAATATATAATACATCTTGTATATGATTATACATTGTAATTCTTATGAAAGCAGTGACAAGGAACATATACTATCTAGGAAATTTCTTAATATCTGTGTGCATTTCCTTTAGAGTTTTCCTTAAAATGCCATCAACATTTAAAAGACTTGCAATGGTTACAGACCTAAAGCCACATGCCTGTATGAAACTACACACAGAATGCTATTTTTGTGAGGGTTTTTTGAGGCCACTGTTACCTGTCTGTTTAATTTTTTAATTCACCTCTTGTATCTTGCCTTTTTTATAGGAATAATAACTATATTTTCCTACACAAGAGAATGAAAACATAAATATATCTCTTCTTCTTTGAACTTCTGAATGACTGGCATATATATTCAGAAGTCATAACACAATACTGAGATAAAAAATTGGGTGCAGTACTTTAATTCCTTCCTTCCTGTGTAACATATTTTCTCTTAAAAGAAAAAAAAAGTTATCAGAAAGCAAAACCAAGTAAATAACCCTGTCCTCAACAAACCCACAAAGACTTATTTTTTAGATTTGCTGAAAGATATGGTGTATAGTTCAGATCAGCTAAGAATGCTGAAGAATTCTTATAACACATCAGAATAGTTTCTCTCCAGAGTACGTGACAAAGTATGCAGAAACGGTTCAGCAGGACCCAAGTCCTGCCAAGGACTTACAGCCTTGCATTTAATGAGACTTTTCAATACACAGCTAATTTAGCTCTTATTCATGTGCAATGAATCCTTTCTCAGTTGGGCACTTTACAAGCTTAGCAAAAAGTCTACTGTGTATTTTCAGTCCACAGTTTTCAAAGGCTTATCATTCTGTCAAATCAAAACGGATTTCCTATAGGACAGTAAAAGACACTGCTCCTTAGTGAAGGTTATTTTGTAAAGCTTTAGTTTCCAAATGAACTTCAATTCTTTTGACTGCAGAACCCATGGAAAATAAATGGGTATGAGTTCTATTTTAATGACAATAATAAACGTACTAATTTTGTATTCAAATGGTTAAATAATTACAGCAGAAAAAAAAATAGAAAGAAAAATCATCACTGTACAGATGATTCTAGTTTTTATGGAGAGTGCTTCTGACAGTCGGGCATGAACAAATGCAGGATTAGTACAGAAACTTCTTTTTTATTGTAGTGGTAGGTGTAATGTCTAATAAATAATAATAAAAAAAAATCTATGGATTTCCATATTAAAAAGAACCACTTATAGAGTAGTAAGAGCATAATCTTATGCTATGTATTTTGTTTGCTGGTGCATATGTGAGGAAAGTTAGTTTTCTTGCAGGATGTTTTCAGGCAGCTGTGACACTGAGTTTTATGTTGTAATTTTTGAAGACTTCTTTTTTTTCTGATAGTGCTGGAGAATGTTTCTTCACTCTAACTTAGAAAACACTGTCTGATTATACATATAAGGACTAGAATGGAGTGATATCATAATTCTAGAACAAATCGTTATATGACAATGAGGAAGATTTAATTTTAAAGTGGTCTGCTCAGAAAGATGAAAAAAAGTCAAATAAACTAAACAATTGTATATGCAATATTCTAAAAAAATCAGAAACAAAGCACTAAAAACAAAATTAGAACAAGCAAATGCTTATTATCCAGGCAATATCAGTTTTGTGAACAAAATGAGACAGAAATCATTGGGAAAAATATCTTATGTTCATGTAGTTCATGAAAATGTGATCACACATTTAAGAACAAAATTCCAATTCCATGTATAACAGTGTAGAAAATAAGGGTTATATATGGAAATATAATCTTGCAATTTCTCCGTACAACTTGATTTTTTATCTTTAATAATGATGATGTGCTGAAACTGTGATTTCCTAGGGTATTGACAAAGTAAAAAGGAAAATGTTAATGTCATAGTAGCCAGTAGAAAATGCAAATACATGATGCTGACATATAGTGGATACCTCCACTCCTTGAGCCTTAGTGAGTAAATGATGATATTAATAGATTATTACACTCCATAGAACAAGATTAAGTGGAGAATAGCATGGAAAGATTATTTCTTTGTAAAGGTTTGCAAAGAGCCACTTTCTTCACTGGTTTCACAAGCTTTTCTAACATCATATTGAGGAGTTCAGCATTTAATTTTATCCTATGGGAATGATGTGCTTAAATAGTCACATTGCCATTTGCTTTCTCCGCCCCTTCTAGATTATATGCACAGCATAAATACATATTGAAATTCATGTGGATCACATTTCTGTCCTTGTTTATTGGTTTGCCTCTTTTACCTTATCTGTCTCCTTATCACTGTGTGATGATTTCCACAATTTTTATTTTCCTATGTTCCATTTCTAGTTTTGAGGGATTTTCAAGAGATTTTCTGATGCCACTGCACTGATTTAGTCTGTGATCCTGTGCCCTCTGGGAACCTGTTTGCAGGGCAGTGATGGTATCAGATCTTACTTGTAGTGCTTGGCATCCCAGCCATTCATGAACTCTTTCACCTTTGAATGAATACACGTGCAGTAAAGATTAAACAAACAAACATAGAAAATTACTTTTGATAACCAGCAGGTTTTTTTTTTTGTGTCCTTCTATTGGACCTCTTTTGCTGTAACTTACCAAAACTTTCTATATCAAACAATCACTCTACAAAATGTCATACTGACCTGTTAAATTCACATACAACTATATTAGTCAGACAAAGAAAAAAGAAATTGCCTAATATTAAGCATTGATTGTCCTAAAATAAATCCTTTCTCTTCAAGTGTATTTTAAGTTGGATGGTTTTTGGTTTTGTTCTTGTTCATATTTCTTCCCATCCACCATACCTTACACAGGAAATGTGATCTCAGCATTTATTATGAATTAAACTTGTGCTGTTCAAAGGAATTTCAATTAGTCAAATGAGACAAAATATCTTCATTGACCTTCAAGCCAAACTGGAAATAAAACAAGATCAGTTTTTCACAGTGTCCTCCTCTGCGGAAAAGTCCTAGACAGCAATGATAGAGGTGAACAGAGATGATTTAAGGATGTGGCTTTGTATTTGTGTTAAGCCAAAACATTACATACTACTCAAACAGAAAGGGAAATTATTTTCGTATTGCCAGTCTCCTGTACCATTTTATATGCACTCAGAGAGGAGAACAGAGGACTAAAGGAAACACTTTCTCTGCATGACTCAACCACAAAACGGCACAATCAGGGTTTCTAGCCTTTTCTGTGTTGACAACTTCTCAGAGATGAGCTGCAGCAGCCCAGTTTAGGTGCTGCATACAGGGTCAAAATTTGTCTATTGAGTTAAGTCATCTGACTTGAATGTGACATGGCTATGAACTATTTCAAAAGCAAATACCTAAAGAACACTCAGGGAAATGTTACATATTTATTTCCACTTTTTCAGAGATTAGTAGTCACTTTGGATGTCTATCTTTTTCTGTAATCAAATGAAGTAGCACTGAGTGGGAAGTTCTCAGTATGTTTTGAAAATCATAGCTTTTAAACCAGCCCTAAATAGAGAAAATAAGTATTTTCAGTTTTAAGAAAACCAAGATATAAATTCACAGAAGAAGATGAATCTGTAATAACAAAATAAGTATCTCAAATGACTACTAAACAGATAAAGACAAAGAAATTTTTACCACAGGTGGAATGCATTTGATGGCTTTACATCTGTTTCTAATGTATCCCACACTGGTTAGTGTGGAGCTTTCTAGACATGAAGGGTTATTAACCTATCCTGCAATTCTTGTTGCTATTAATGCACACATTTTAACTGGTACATTCTTTCATAAAGTAAAACTATGAAGCTAAGAAACCCTGAGTCAAAAACAATCTCTAAAATTATCCTAGTTATTCTTGTCTGTACATCAAGATGGGCACAGCCGCCTGAGTAACACAGTTTCATCTATTCAAGCCATGAAAGAATGGTCCCAGCATACACACAGAATGAGGAAGTATTTAATTTGAATTTAGAAACACTTGAGGCACATTAGCAACATTCTTTACTGCTAAGTGGAAGTCTTGCATGCCAACTGGCATAACAGGAGTAATATTCTAACTTACTCCCTAGCACTAACCATCATAATTTTAGACTGTGCCTTTTTGAAGGCTTTAAATTCTGTTCACCTTTCCATTTCTAAAAAAAGATTATTGAATTCTTTCTTCTCAAAACAAGATGCTTTGCAAATGACAGTTCTTTTTATATTCTCCTCTGCTTATTGTGTGCATGACACAAATTGTCAATATGCCATAGAATAAAAATAGAAAAAAGAAAAGATACTCAGGCCAAGAACTAGCACTGAGCTGACTCTAAACTTTTCAAACTAATGACTTGACATTTATCACCTTATGCTTGGCATAAAAATAGAAACTATATGATTTAAGTATAATGGTCCTCTCATTTAGATTTCCTAATAAAATAATAATAAAAAAATCCTTCTTCCTGATTTTGACTTTCTTTGCTACACATCCCTATGGATGTGGAAAAACAATGAATACTAAAGACATCCTCTTAAAATAAAGAATGTATAAGTATTCTCTAAGTCACAAGTAATAATTAATACAAACTTTACATATAAAAATAAGAAATCCTTGAAAGACAGATATTATCTTTGAATTGGATTGCAGCCCACTCACCCAGGGACAGGACTAGAAAAGGATCTGTGAATAATCTTTGTATGAAGAATAGATTTCCACTCACTGAGGTAGGAGGACAGGCAGGAGCCTAAGGCCATGTGCTTTCTTTGGAACAGGCTGCTTGCAGAATTGTTTTCCACTTGTTCTATAGGAATCTCCATCCTGAAGTATTGATGGGTGCAAATTCCTGGTTTTAAACACCTCCTACATGTTACAGGATTGTGAGAAAGACCATACATAAGTACTGGTTCCTCATAAGCCCCTTCATTGCACTCAGCCTGTCCCACTGTGCAATGTGATTGCAATGCAATGTTGCTGTAGTAGCATCCAAGAAAACTATAGACATCTGCAGTAACCATACAGAGTTGACATCACAGAGCTTCTCACATTAGAAAGCACACATAAAACTGCAGCTAGCACCTAAATTTGCTTATTTCAAGCCAGTTATTTCTAGACTTCATTACTGTCACTATTGCAATTTTACACAAGTCAATTGCATTATTCCCGAGGACAGCATTAGTGGCCTCTTTATCACATTAGTGAAAAAAATTGTTTGCTTATCCCAAGAGTTTCTTTATTGATTCAAGCTGGTATCAAAGTGATTACTAAATCAAAGTGACTGAGCAAACATGCATTTCCTATTTACAAAATTTGATTTAAAGTGTGGCTTAATTTTGCTTAAGTCTGATTGGCTCTGCTTTTAACCAGGAAGATAGAACTAGGAACCTATTCTGGCAGCACCCAGAGCTAATCTATAATGCTTTACAACGTTTCAGTTCATAAATTATTATCTTTGAATGTATGGGAATGTTTCACCATCAAATGACATGATATTTACTGATTTGATTAATGAGATGAATGAGGGGTTGCAATCGGTGGGACGAATTTTATTGTTGGGGCTATTGAAGTGGGGCCTGAGATAGCAACATCATTATTCAACAGGGATGGTTTCCTGGCTCAGAGTGGCATTTCTGTGTTATACCTACACATTTATTATGTGTTCCCAGTGTCTTATTTATATTGCCATTGTTCACTTTGCATTCTCTTTTTTTTTTATTTTAAATTGTCTAAAACCACAGAAGATAAAAGTTATAAAATATAAAATTCACTATGACTACGATTACAGTTTTTTTTTTTGTTTTGTATTTTTCTCAGTTCACATTAATTGATATAGTTATTGTAGGTCCTTTTGCACAATTAAAATTAATTAATAAAAAATGTTGGCTTAGTTTTATCCTCATGTTCTTACACACAGATACTTCAATGTTCCTAAAGATGTCTCCATGGAAGCTCAGCTGCACTAACTGCACAGCTTTGGCAAAAGTAAACAGTGACTGGGCATCAAAATGTTATTACTTCAAATGCAGCTAGACATTCTTTTCCTTTCTGATTACAGAGGTAATCCAGTGCTGCCAGCTTGTCACTTTTAATACCCAAAACCTTTTCTCAATCAGGTTTTGCTTTTGAAGTTGTGACACATATCTGTGTGATGACCATTAATATTTTCACAGGAAGAAGAATAGAACATAATTTGATCCTTAATTCCACTGCTGATACTGAGGAGCTCTTGCAGTTGATGTCATATATGTAAGTCGTCAAGATGAATTTGGTGAAAAAGGCAATATTTATTACAAATGCATTGTGGCCATGGTGTAGTAGTAAAACAAAGAGAAGTAAAATCCTAAATGGACTGTTGGGCAATCCTGTGTCTGCTCAATAAATAAATAGTTCAGAAAGGAAACAGATGTATATTAACAACCCATTTTAAATCAACAGACTGTACCTGATGGTCATTGACCCAGAAGTACTGGTTCTTTCAGAAATGTTTCCTGAAAGGCCAGAACAGGTTATGCTGCTTCCTCTATAAATGTCAGTGCTAAAAGTTCTTGCCCTGGTAAATAAAAGCTGAGAATAAGCCTGTACAAAGAGTCCAGATTTCAGAAGGCAGCATGTGTGAATAAAAATACAGTTCACCAGAGTCCAAATATGTGTTTTTAAATACTGTTTGGGAACTTACCCTTACCATGAATTTAAGCTGATGAGAGTGATTTTAGCTTCTCTAGAAAGCTAAGCTACCGATGGTGGGAAACAAAGTTTATTTGTATTTTCTGATAAAGAAGCCATTTTGCTGACAGTACTTTTCAGGTTTTCATGGGGTTTTAAGTGTTTGAGTCAGTGTGTCACTGGCAAACTAGAAACAACTTCATAATCCAGAACTAAGGCACTGATAATATGAATATAGAAGAAATAATTTGTCCATGTATGTGTGCCTGTATATATGTGAGTGATTGGAGCTGGGGCTGATCCTGCTAAACACTGTACATTCTGTCTCTTCCAGCAGAGCACTGAAGCCCACACATGGCTAATGGAGGTTCTGCCTTTCCTGATTGAAACCTTAATGCTGTACTGTTTCGTTTCCAGAGGGTTTAGTTTGTACCTGGTCAGATCACGTATGAATTTTTTTGGGTTCAATCGGTTCTCAGCTATTTCCCTCAAACCCCACATCTTCCTTCCCCTCCAAAAAGGAATATGAGAGAAGTCCCTGCAGTCCCTGCATAGCAGTGAGGAAAGTCTTAGTAATTTATGTATGCATTTAACAATTTTAGCTTTTAAATTACAGTGTTATCTTATTCTTACAATTCCTTTTTCTTTCCATCACTTAGGAAAAAAAAAAAAAGGCATTTTATTAACTGCCTAATTATATTTCTCTTGTCTGTATAGATTATTGCTTACACGTATTCCTATCTGGTATTGACAAATTACTCTTTTACATAAAAAATAGATATTGTTTCTTTAACATTTTAATAATTACAAAATACCTTGAGGGTATTATTCCTCTGAAGCATGCATATGACTTTCAGTAATCCCTAATGAGTTTCACTTGCTCATCAAGGTGAAAATATGCCCTATAATGTTGCATCTAATTTTCCTTCTTTGTCCTTTTCCTTAACTAACCACTTAGTAATCAGATGCTAATGAGGCTATGACAGAATACTTAAATTTAAAAAAAAAAAAAATCAGAAATGGAGTTAGCTTAACATTAAATCAGTCTTTGAGTATCATCATGCAATAAGGCAAGGTATATCACACTTATATCAATACATCTTACAATATTTAGTGTGATTTTAGAACTTTTTGTCTGTCATGTTCACCACAGGAAGAAAATGATTTTTTCTGTCCAGAATGCGTTAGAGTGATCCCATCATTGGCTGTACTGCCTTTAAAAAGGACCACTTGACTTTCATTTTGATAATGTGAAATGTCAAGCTGATTGTTTCTTTCCCAGATATTACCCAGGTGAGGTTTTCCCAGTTCACTTTTAACCTTGCTGTCAGCTCACTTTAATGGAATCTTATCAAACTATCTTCATGCTTTCCTCCCCAGCATGTGATCTTTTTTCAGTTTTCCTAAAATAAAAATGGTAAAATCCTCTGTGTTTTTTGGCTGGCACTTGTCTCTTGAATTGACACAACATCAAACCCAACTATTATTTTCACCACTGAGGCAAGAAGCAATGAAAGAAAACTGTAGTGTCCAAACTATTAACTTTTTGATACTTTTTTATTTTAGATATATTGTCTCTGACTTTGGATCTGAAGCTAAAGTTATACGTAGCAGTTGATATGTAGTCTCAGTCTCCTTTAGATTTTGCAGTATATTACTGCAGGTCAGGCGTATCTGAACTTTTTTTCACAAGTCTGGAGGAGATCAGCTAAGCATTTGTATATTTCCATGGGCGTATTTTGGTGCACGTGACACTATGATATACGGATAGGATAGTATTAGAATGGACAAACACATGTACTAGTCTACAGATTTTTATAACTTCTAGGTAAACATTGACATCTTTTCTTCCCTAGCCCACAAACCTAGAAGGATATAATCTCTATTTTTCAGTCTTGTTTTCTTTGCAGTACTATGCCTTTTGTATTAACATTAAACAACAATTTCTTGAAACCACCCCTTGAAATAATAAAGGTGCTGTGTTTTTGCCATTTCCCAAAGAGTTTTCAATTATTTTGGCTTGGCACCAACTTGTTTAGCTGCCTAATATTATTAAATGTTTGGTCTTCTATAATCCATAAGCACAACCTAGATCTGTATTTTCCATAAATGCAATAGAATTCTTGATATAAAGATCATGAAAATACTTCAGAAACGTAGATTTAAACAAATTACTTCAATTTTTCTGGTTCCTTTTAAGAATTTAAGACTTATTACAGGACATCAATTAAAAGAACACAAGCAGTGAGTAGGGGTCTTTTTTTTTTCTGTTTAGTTGCACTTTGGTTATAGTTTTACTTTATTTAAAATTTTTATTTTGAGTTGTCTTTTTGTCAGATACCTAATGTTTAACACTCAATTCTTAGAACTAATGTCCAACATTTATTTTTAGAAAAAAAGAAAAAAAGGCAATAAAATATGTAGAAACTGTAGTGAATATGCATAGAATCTTAACAGTACTGATTTCCTCATTTTGAACTGGAGCTGTTTGAATGGGTTAATAAAAATCATATGTCAAATGTGGAAGTAAACCTTTAGAAATCTGCTTTTCAATCTATAATAATAGTGTGTGGTTGATATCGAGTGACATTGTGTACTAACATTGAAATGAAATGCTGAATTATTTTCATTAACTGTTTTACAGTTCACAGTTGGATTCATGCTGATTATGCTAAATTCAAAAATGGAATACCATGGCAAAACAAAGAGAGAGAAGTAACCAAAAAGTCAGACAACTATTCCTTTAAAATTTAATTTGAATTTTGACTCCAAGAACAAAATAATCTAAGGGGAAAAAAAATAGAGAATGGGCCTATAAAACTCATGTATCTGAGAAGAACAATGAAAGCATGCTTCTTATTCTAGATTGTTCCTTTTCTTACAAAGAAAGCATCTTTCATGTTTCAGTGTCTCTATTACTTTATAGAACAGACAACTTGGTAGCTTTTACTGCATTCATTAGATGCTTTCATAAGTGGGACATTTTGTGGAGATTGACCTTTTTAATGGTTTCTTGTTATTGGATTCCTGGGACTGTCTGGCTTCCTGGAATTAAATTCAAATACACATACATACGCATAATTTTTTTATATGTGCACATGTGTGCATGTGTATATACACATATGCTTATGTGTATCTATATATGTTTCTATATACAGTCACGTGTATATATATATATATATATATATATATATATGAAAACATATATATACGTGTAGCTTTCCATAAAAGAAGAATTTCTGAAAGTGCCTTGTTTAAGCCTAAGACACTGGATAACAGTGACTAGAGGAATTGACAAGTAGTATTGTCAAGCAGCTCTGGAAGTCTTAATGGTACTTCATCATGCAGATGAGACTAAAAGCAGAATAGAAAAGTCCATAAGGGTTTTTAGGTCCTGGGTTTTTCCTACAGCTCGCAATCACTAAGAGTTCACCTGAGCCCTTCAGAACATTTCTGCACTGTCCCACACAAACTCACAGACTGAAGGCTTTAGTAAGATCATCAGCCCCACTGAGTAGACTCTCAAGATGCAGGATCTTGGTAATTGTTCAGTTACCAGACAATTCATTCCAGACCTGGAAACACCATAGCCAACTGCTTCCAGGGTCAGCACTGCCAGGGCAGATCCATCATATAGCTTGACCCAGAACAAATTAGTTATGTGAACTTGTCCCAGCTTTTGACAATCAAAGCTTTCAGGTTTTCTTTTCTGGAAATATTCTGGTCAATCAGTCCCAGACCTGCCAAACTTGGCAGCAGTAGATTGATTGCTCTGAAGCAACCTGGCAGGACAGGAGAATTTGCCTTTGATTTGGCAAAATGTAGTCAAACCTGAGAGGAGTCAATCAAAGCATTTAGACTCAGTGAAATCTTTTTCAATGAAAATATTTCCTTGGGTAATGTCTGTCCATCTGTACTCAAGTTAACAGAGCTGGTTCTCACTAAGGTCATAAATATAAATTGCATGCATGTTTCCATTAGCATTATATTGTAAACACAGTGGGGTTTTTTGAAAATGTTAAGTCACAGGCTTTACAGTACACATAGTATTTCAGGTTTTGCCTAGCAGTCTTTGTGATATATTTCCTTTTTTTGTTTGTTTGTTTGTTTGCTTTGCTTTTTGGTTTTATTTTGTGGTTTATTTATTTTGTTGTTGTTGTTGTTGTTGTTGTTTTTAGGGGGAGGGGAGTTTGGTTGGTTGGTTGGTTCATTGGTTGGCTTTTTTTGTTTGGTTGTTTTTTGGGGATTTGTTTTTTTTGGGGGGTTTTATGGACATTCTGTGTGTATCTTCCTGAAATGGAGCATGCATCATGTAACTGTTTAGGGTACTGTCTATACAACTTTTCCCATGGTATCTAATACTTCCTTTACCTGAGTTACACCTGGAAAAAGTAGTCTTACAAACAAGAGTTGTTCAGGTTACAAGACAACCAGAGGCAGTCCAGTTTGTGGCTCCTTATTTACTTGTGTGACTCACTGTTTGTTCCTGGACACTCCAGGACCATCATGGCATCAGAGCACAAGATGTATGCACGTTTATTCTTTTCCTACTTGGATGTGTTCATACATCAGAAGAAATTATCAGGTCAGATTAAGGTGCAGATCAGTCTGAAGTGGGGAAGATGGACCTTGCTTATACTAATCTGAAGTTATAGAATAAATTAAGAAATACTAAATTATTTTCACTAGAAAGAGATATTAGTAGAGAACTATGTTCCTGAAACCCCCACCTGCTGCATTGACCTTCTTCCTTTGCATATGATCAAAAATACATCAGTTGTAACTGGATTGTTTGATTCACTTCTCTTGCCCATGCCTCAATAATATTCATAAAATCATTTCTTGGATTGTTTCTCATCAAGACTTGCACTCAAACCTGCTTTGAAATTTCTCTGTTGTATTACATCACTCATCTAAAAATGTGAGAAACCTGGTTGTTTTGGTTTGTTGGTTTTTCTGTCTTGGTCTTCTCTAAAGGAAATCAACTTCACATCCATTTCCTATATAGAAGTGAGTGGTGTGCTCCCCACCCACCACCTCTTCTAGGGGAATAAACTTGCCAGGCTTCAGTGAAAATAAGTGGCAGCATTTCTTAGTTGTGTAACAGTAATTCTTTCCTTTGAGAATCAGGAGGTCTTGTATTACATCCTAGCTCATAAAGGTCATATTTATACTAGTAAACTAACTGTTCAGGACACAAAGTTTTGTACCTAATGACTCTAATAATTTTGGTTCATGATAGCTAATGCCATCCCAGGCTGTACAAAGTGGTCTAGAGAAGAACAAATAATACAGTTTTTGAAGAAAGATAAGGGTATTCCTTCCAAGCAGTATGGATGAGGTGTCCTGCATGAGGGATGAATGATAATTTAATCATAGCTATGTCAGTCCTAGCCTATTCTGTTTACCACCAAAAACATAACCAAAGGATCTGTGAACCAAATGAAAGTCAGTGAATAAAATGCCAAGGTAAATCTTGGAAAATACATCTTTCAGGCTTTCTCACATCTTTCTTGAAAGCTCTTATGGTAAGATTAAAACCTAGCAACTTACTCCTTCTGAATGTGTGATATCTCTTACTCTATGTAAAGTGAAAACATTTTCAATACATATCTCATATGATCATCCTGTCATACAGAACAAGTGAGATAGAACTGTTCTCGGGGACAGGACAAGTGAGAGTCATAGACTGCATCTTCTCAAAATGGAGAGGAAACTAAATGTGTGCATAGATCTCTCTTTAGCATGCGCATTTTTGTGGAGCCTATTTTAAGATGACTAGCTTCTTTAATGAATCATAGAGGAATCTTTATGATTCCATCCTTGGAACCAGTGCCTAAAAATTAGGTATTGAGATGTGTTAGCTCCTAAAATCCCTTTGAATCTAAGCCAACGACACTTAGCATTTTCAAATCCCCCTTGAATAATAGTGAGACAGAAGAAGAAGAAAACTAAGTTTTATTCAGTCTGCCTAAGAATAAATCATAACCCTGAGGATATATTCTTACAATAACTCTAACGGGAATTCATTGTGACTTTGAAGGGAAAGACAGAGAAGTAGAATGCATCAAAGTATTTGAGAAACCTCTAAGGAAACAAATAGAATTGGAATAAATCAGTGTGATTATATGTATCCTAAAACGGTCTAAGCAGACTGGTCTTAAAGCATACATTATGGTCCAGTGGGATAACTTGGAAAAGTTCAAACAAAGCTTCAATAATCATCTTGCACATATAAAATTTACATTTAAATAACATTAATGAATTAGGTGTCAAAGTATTAAAAAGAATTTAAAAAATCCTTCTTGGTCAAAAAAAAAAAAAAAAGCCAGTTACATTTTTTAAAAGACTGTATATAAATGCTTGAGGAGTTAAAAGAGTTGAACTGGCAAATTTTCCCTAAGGAAATTATTAAATTCCCCTCTTCACTAACCCTCCTATGCATTTACAGATTCCAGTTCTGGTGTGAACTGGATGTTTCAGTTACAGCAAGTTTGTGTTTCAAAGGAACAGGATTTCACAACTGGTGATTTAAACATACAAAATATTATCCTTAAGAATTTGTCTATTATTTGAATAAGTCTGTATTTCTATGAAGGGAACCCTCTTTTCTGAAAGAAAGAAGACTATTTTAATTATCAGGATTGTACCAGTCAAGCACAAAAGCATTTACTCTGGTCATCTATTATTGTAGAACAGCATTCCACAAGCCCTCAGCCAGAATTCCCATTCATCCTATTCCCTTTTGGGAATCCTTCTGTTCCTCTTTCCAGAAAGCTTTCTTGGTCATGGAGATGTTTTTTATTGAGGACTCTCTTTCTCCCTTCCAGCTGTCTCTAGCTCAGAAAGTAAATAAACAGGCATTCTCTTTATTTTTTAATCTTTGAAAATCTATTACAACTGCTTAGGTTGTGGGCTGTTTTTTATTGGTTTGTTATGTGTACTTTAATCCTCTGGTATCCTAAAGTTCTGTCCTGCTGGAAATCATCTGTTCATATAAAGGAGATCTAGACACCTTTGCTATCGGAAAAAGAAGGTTTGTTGTTGTTGTTGTTGCTGCTGTTGTCGTTGTTGTTTTTTTTGTTTTGTTTTTTTTTTTTTGTTTGTTTGTTTTGTTTGTTTGATTGCTGACACATATACAGGGTAATAATTCAATTGCATTGAATTGGGGAACTTCAATTTACCAAACATCTGCTGAAAATAGAATACAGTGGAGAGGAAACAGTCAATGAGGTTCCCGGAGTGTGTGATAGATAACTTCCTGACACAGTTGGTGAGGGAACCTATTATAGAAATGCCCTTTCTGGACCTACTCTTTGCAAATAGAGAAAGACTTATGGGTGATATGATGCTTGAAGGCCATCTTAGGCACAGGGATCACAAAATCATGTGAGTATTGATCTGCTGGAGGATAGGAAGGCTCTATAGAGTGATCTGGACAGGCTGGATCAATAGACAATTTGGCAATTGTATGAGGTTCAACAAAGCAAAGGGACAGGTTCTGCACTTGGGTCACAACAACCTGGAATAACCTGGTGGAAAAGGACTTGCAGGTGTTGCTCAACAGTCATCTGAACATGAGCAAGCAGTGTGCCCCGGGGGCCAAGAAGGCCGATGCCATCCTGACTTGTATCAGAAATAGTATGTCCAGCAGGACTAGGTCAGTGGTCATCCCCCTGTACTCAGCACTAATGAGGCTGCACCTAGAATACTGGGTTCAGTTACTGGCCCCTTGTTACTACAGTGACATTGATGCTCTGGACCATCTCCAGAGAAGGGCAACAAAGCAGGTGAAGGGTCTGAAACACAAGTCTTATAAGGGGTGGGAATTGTTTAGCCTGGAGAAAAGGAGGTTTAGGGGAGACTTTATTGCTCTCTACAGTTACCTGAAAGGAGGTTGTAGAAAGGTGAGGATTTGTCTCTTCTGCAAAGTAAAAATGATATGAGAGGAAATGGCCTCAAGGTCTTCACAATAGGTTTAGATTGGATATTAGGAAAAAAAAAAAATATCTCCACTGAAAGGGCTGTCAAGCATTGTAACAGGCTGCCCAGGGTAGTGGTGGAGTAACCATTCCAGTACATGTGTCAGTTAGAGAGACAACTCAGTGGTGGACCTGACAGTGTTAAATTAATGGTTGGACTTGATGATCTTAAGGCTTCTTTTCAAATGAAATAATTCTATGATTCTGCATTTTGGCCCTGACAACAGAAGTCCTCTTGTTCATGTTTTTGCTTAACTGGGGAATTTCAGTTCTAAATACCAGTTGATGTGGAAAACATTTTTGTTGACTTATTTGTATGAAGACTGCAGGATCAACTTAAAGGTGAAGGCAAATTGAAGGTGTACTAAAATTAGTGTTGTATTCTAGTAACATTTTACTTTTGAAACACTACTGATTGTTTCAAAATGTGTTGTAGCTTCCTTTATGTGCAGCCCTTGTTGTATAGATGATATTAGAGATCTGTGCAAAATAAAATGTACCCTTGACCCCATGGCAATTTTATACAAAATTTGTTTCAGAGGAGAAACGGTAAATGGTTAGGCACAATATTCTGTTTCATTCTTTTCTGAATTAAATATATCATATTTCCCTTCAAAAAAAACTTATCACAGTACACAGGCTGAATAAGAAATATTTAAATTGAGTCGATACTCGAAATACTGTAGTGGTGTTTTTCAGTCTTTTTATAGCCCATGAAGTACTTAAACCAAAATTCATAAGAAACATGTATTTACTAGGTGAAAAAGACCTCACCTCATTCCCTACAATCTAGTGTTGGATTTGTGCCATCATGTATGGTGTAGCCTCCATGATGTTCATTTTCACTTTTATTAAAAGCCGGATTTTTGTGAGTTCACACCAATAAGTTATTATCATCCTTTTCCATTCCATTTGTTTCCTTCCATTTGATTAGGAACATATGGTCAACTACTTTTTTTTTTTTTTTTTTAATACATTCAATGGCTTTATTACCTGTTTCCACATACCATAAACCCAGAAATATTATTGTAGAGCATGTTGATATATTTTGTTTTGTTCTCAACTGGAGAAGAAAAACAAATATTAAAAACTTGTGTGAAATACACTTTTCCTCTTGAGTCTGTCTGTAAGTGATTTCAAAATATATTAAGAGGAATCTCGAAGAAAAAATTACCTTTTCCATACCAGTCATGTCAGTTGTCTGAAATGTTTTGTGTATTAGATCTATATAAATATCCCTACCTATCCATGAGTGGAGAGTGATATAATTTATATTTATTTCTACAAATTATGTCCACACAACAGCTATTTTATTAATTATAACAAGTTGAACTTATCTCTGCTAGGCTGAGTAAATGAACAACACACATACCCTTTGGCAACAAGAATGGTAAGTAGCTTCTGTGGTCCCTCCAGTACAGATCAAACTGTCAAGAAGAAAAAGGTGGAAAACATAATGAATCTGGCCCATGTATGTGTTAGATTTTGACATGCTTGTCTGTACATCAATCAATATGATTGAACCTCAGAGGAAGAGAAAACTAACAGCACTCAGGAATGCTGCTCAAGGAGACTGTGGATGTCATGTTGCATTTTTACTTTGTATATGCATAATCCCTTGCAATGCAAAAAGGGTAAAGATAAGAGCTGTGAAGGAGGGGACTTCTGAGTTCTATTGAAATTCCTGTTTTGTGCCTGGTATGAGAAAAACATCTATCACAGTTTTTCTATACATCACTGAGATGTGAGTTTGGGAAAATAAATTAATGCTCTAGTGACTAAATGCACTTAAGTTGCTAAATACTTTCTTGATACATTTGTCTGTTAGCCCAGCTTTGTTTCTGTAGGTACAATCCTTTAGGGGTAAAGACAAGGCAGACTACAGATTGTCTGTAAAAGCAGGAAATTCTTATTCTCTTGAGAGTAAGGTTTGGAGCTGGATATTCAGAATCAGAATCAGGCAACTGATTGCTTTCTGTGACCAGACTTGTCTTAGTTTGAAGGGAAACTAAGATATTTTATTGGCCAAGAAATAAAATAATCCCTCTTCTTAAATTTAGCAACAAAACTTTAATTAGGGAAAAAATATAAAATATGAATATGAAAGGATAACAGTTCTTAATCACAACCCACTGATA
>JAWWEW010000112.1:72587174-72633594 GCA_035583185.1 Anabacerthia variegaticeps | reverse complement strand
GACCCCTATAAATACCCATACCCTGGGAATAAAATCCTCTTTGCTTCCTGTCTACCCCGCGTGTGGGTGGTCCTTCCTGCTACATCTCGGGACCCCGGTGGGCCACGTGAGGGTGGTACAAGGAGCAGAGAGCATCCCCCATCAGCTGCCCCACAGAAGATTCTTAGTATTAGATGCACTAAAATGTTCTCGAGTTTCATGAACTTCTATCAGAAATAGGTGAGAAACAGAATGGCAAAATGCTTAAATGCTATTCCCATTGTACATAATTATATATTACTGTTATTCATCTGTTCACTTGGCAACAGGCCTTGCAATAGGCAAATGTCTTTATAAAATATTTTGTTAAAAAAAATAGGTTCAATGTTGGAAACAGCACTAAAAGAACAGAACATATTGCAAAAGCAAACTTTGAAAAATGTGAGATTACAAACTACCTTGAATGTTAATAAAATGAAGACATTGTTTTTTATGAGTGGAATAATATTTTTGCATTTATTTAATTGCGTAGGACAGATGTAGATACAGCAAGAAAGGTTACATGGGAATTACAAGGTTGTAATTGTTACACTACCTACTTAAGGTCCTGGGAAGTATGCAATGACTAAAGTAGAGTCTACATCTCATAGAAAGATACTTATTTAGTGTTCTAAAAGCTAATTGGGACAAATTCGCATTTGATGTGCATGAAAGTTCATGAGATATGAAACAAGTAATGAAATGAAAATATACTGTTCCTTCACCTCCCAAATATATTTTAAAAGTTCTCATATTGTAATGCTTAGAATAGTCCAGAACATCCAGGGAGATAATTGATAATCTGTAGTTAGAACAATATTTAAGTAGTGTCCAGTAAATAAATCCTAAAACTATACTTTGAGCAAAAGAGTTTCAAATTAAATGAAAATACAAAATATTAAAATATCTGGTGCAAGTACACAATGTTTGTTTTATACCACTTGAAGCAAGAGAGTAGAGAAAAATATGGCAATGTCATAATATATATATATAGAAGGGCTTTGAAATAAAGTTACAGAGGTAATTTTATTTTTCAGATTAATTTTTCTTTACCTGACTTTTCAAATTCTAGAATGTTCTTTCACATAAGCATAACAATTATAGATGAATGGAATATATGAATATATATATATATAGTAGCTACTTCACAAAATTAAATCTGTGATTGTGATCACTTGCAACTGTGAGAAATCTAATGATTCTAAATAAGTAAGATAATGAGCCAGGAAAATATATACATTATTTTAAAATGCACACTGTCTTTCTCCTTATTTAACCAAATCATGTCATTGCATCTCAGACTTTTTTTTTTTTTTAAGTCCTAAAAAAAGCACTGTGTTCTGATTCCTAACATTTGAACGCCAAGATTGACTGTTTGTGAAAACACTGAGACAGAACAGCTCACTCAAGAAATTTCATAATGGTATTTTCCATTCCCCAAGGGAATGTTAACTTCAAAAGGGACAGATTGACGAGCATTCCAAGATATGTAGCGCAGTGGAATCACACACTGAAGAAATCATTCGGATGGAAATTTTTCAGTGTATTTCAACTATATATCTGTTTCCAGTCTTAGCACAGGTTTTTTTACTTTTTTTTTTCATAACTAAAGAATAAATAGACACCATAAATAAATTTGATGAAAATAAAATCAAGAACAAAGTAAATTCAAGTACTTGTAATTTGTGTGAAGAAAAAAAAATACATAGTTAACATAGAATTTCTAGTTATGTTCTCAAAATTAATCTGATTTATGCCTTATCTGAAGCACTGGGCTAAGGAGGTAATCTGCAGAGGATAAGAGGAAATATCTTTGCCTTGAAACAAAACATTAAGTCTTTAAGACAAAAATTGCATCTTAATCTCTGAGCACTGTTATTTTACATAGTTAATTCATATCTTCCTTATAATTGTGTTATTTTGAAGGTGGATTTTCTACTGACTTACATGAGACTGAAGTCAGTGATTTATGTTGCTAACTTTCCTGACTAAGGTAAGTGCTAAACTGACCATCAATCAGGATTAGAGACTGTGTCTTGGGAATATCTTTACTTGATCATTCAGGTGAATACTGCCAGTCTATTTAAACAGGATCTTCTCTGTTCCTGTGATTGAGAAACCATTGTATAGAGTAAAATCATAGAATCATTTAGAGTTGGAAAGGACCTTAAAGATCATTGGGTGCAAGCATTGAACCAACACTGCCAATTCCACCATTAAACCATCTGTCTAACTGACATCTACACATCTTTTAAATACCTACAGGGATGTTGACTCCACCTCTTCCCTGGGCAGCCTGTTCCAATGTTTGACAATCCTTTCCATAAGAAATTTTTCTTAATATCTATTCTAAACCTACTCCATCACAACTTGAGGCCATTTCCTTTCATCTTATTAAAATAGATTTATAGTGACTTTCTAGTCTATAATTCCTTTTTTTGGTATAAAGACCATCCTACTTATATGTTGTTATGGCAAGTTGTCAGCATCCCTAGTTTTTTGCTGGGACAAAAAAGTACTACATTGTCAGGAAGTTTCTTCCTTCCGAGTCTTGAGTGTTGTTGCTCAGGGTTATTGTTATATTTCTCAACCCTGTATTTGGAAATACATATAAAATCAAGCTAAAAGACATTCATAATCAAACAAGTCCAGGTAAAGCTTTGCAAATTCTGAGGTACAGCATGGTTAATTACTGTTTTTAAAGCCTGAGGCTTCTTGCTGACACTTGGCAGAATGAACTTGCTTTGGCCACAGGATTTATTAAATTCAAATTACTCATTCAGCTGCTTCAGGTTAGGGACCTCTGTAATACCTTGCCATTCTCTTTTTTCAACTATTAGATTTCTGACAAGAAAAAATTGTTATACTTACCATTGCTTTTCACTGTGGTTGATTGCTGACCATTCCATCAATACTTTTACTGGTATTATAACAGTGGGTGTGCATTGCCACTAATTGAATCAAACATGTTTGTAACAATTCTCAGCAAATCTTATCTCAGGTAATAGAAGAAACATCTATTCTTTTACACAAATAAATTGTGTTAGTGAAAAAAAAAAAAAAGAGATGTTGCTTGCATTATTTTATTTTTTATAAGTCTCATGGATATAAATTACAATATTGTGCTGATTCCATCTTGCTTAAATGAAATTTGCCTGATCAGTTGGTATTTGTAATGATCTTTTTCTTTAGATGCTTTCCAGAATGACGACAACAGAAGTATGTTTACATAAACTCATTATAAGTGACTTGTAAACCATTGTGTCTACTTAATTTTCTTAATTTATCTTATCAGTTAATCATACATGCAGATGAATAATTTCCTTAGTTTCTTAACTAGTGTGGAAAAAAATGTTAGGAGTTGCTTGCTTATTTCCCATCCTGTCCTCCTCTCCTCTAATAAAGCTCTAGAGAGATGGAGTAGAAGTCTCTGCAAAATGTTATTTTTCCACTTCTTACTGTTAATATATTGCAGCATATAATTCTTTTTGAACTCCTGTCATTTAAATTACATGTATAATAGCTATGATAATAACATCTGGCTTTCCTACAGTGTTTTTCATTAGCAGATTGCAAAATGCTTTGCAAAGAAAGTCAAAAGCTTTATTACTACTAAATAAACTACATACAAATAGTGTTTTAAACAGAAAATACATGAACCTGTTAAAAATAATCCTTCTCCAAGGTACTTCACATTTAAGACAATATTCATTGTGGAGAGAAGAACTTTCCCCAAAGTATTTACTTATGTACTCAGTAATTTATATGTTCATTAGTTCCTGAAGAGAGATACATTCTGTAAATTCTCTCTGGGGTTTCATATTATTTTTTCATTCCTCTGGAAATATTCAGCATAAATTTCAGGTCTGTCTTTGCTTACAATAAGCCACATAAAATTCTGTAGTTTTCTTCTTGCATTTCTAAGGATTTTATGATTTTACTATATAGGAATATTTCTGTGTCAGCCTATCGTGCTTCATAAAATTATTCAATTAGTTGAAAACTGGATTTGATTTGTAGCAAATATCAGTCAGATATTTTATTCAGGAACTTTTTTTGTATCATGTGTGTGCTAGTATGGAGTTCATAACAGGAGACATGTCAGTTTTGAATCTCTAGGTCAAGATAAGAGGGACTAGTAACCTGAGAGATATTGGGTAGAGATATGCTGCAGGCTGCCCCTCTGACTGAGAGGGGTAAATAAAGCGTTTTACCAACAATCACCAGAGCCTCCCATTTGCAGCCACTTTTCCCCACAGAGTCTTTGGCTACTCCTAGAACTGCTGGGAGGGAAAGATACCTTTATACCAGGAAATTGCTCTGCCTATGTCATGATTTAACCCTCATTCACCTGCCCTGCAGTAGAAGTGAGAAAACTTGTGACTTGAGACTAAAACAGTTTAACAGTCAAAGCAAAAAACACAACATACAAGCAAAGCAAAACAAGGAATTCACTCACTGCTTCATATGGGCAGGCAGATGTTCAGCCATACTCAGGAAAACAGGGCTCTGTGTGTAATGGTGACTTTGGAGGACAAATGCCATCCTTCTGAACTCTTCTGAACTCTTTCTTTCTTTCTTCTTCCCCCCCAGCTTTATACACTAAATATGATGCCATATGTTATGGAATAGCCTTTGAGTCAGTGTGCAAGCACTGCTCAGCAGGAAAGGAAACATCCCTGTGTTACCAGCACTTTTTCCAGCACAAATCTGAAAGAGCCCCCTGACAGCTACTATGAAGAAAATTAATCTCAGTCAAAACCAGCATAACCTATTCGAGCTTCTAAGAACACAGGTATTAACATTGGTTATAATATCTATGTGCCTCCCAGAAAATGTCATTATATTGTAAATTTGCTTTAATACTTTGGTTATTCTATAGAATTGGGAGTAAAAACTGACCCCAAATCACATAGTCCTGAAAGAGCTCTTGTTATAATATCTTGCTTATATATCTTGAACTATTTTAATTTATATAAATGAAGAAACAAATTGTTTGAGATTTAGCTTGCTAAAAGAGTTATAGAAAATTAATATAACAAGTGAAATTTTCTTATTTCACAGAATCACAGAATATTCTGAGTTGGAAGGAACACAGAAGGACCATGAAGTCCAACTCTTCAGTGAATGGCTCACACAGGGATCAAACCCAGAATCCTGGTGTTATCAACACCAGACTCTAACCAACTGAGTTTCTCCCCAGGTCATTTGTGGTTGTTGGTTTTTGGTTTGTTGTTGTTTTTTGTGGTTTTTTTTTTTTTTTTTTTTTGCTTTTGTTGTTGTTGATTTGGTTTTTTGTTTGTTTGCTTGGTTTTGTGTTTTCTTTTTTTTTAAATCTTAAGCTACCCAGACCTCCTTTCTGTTCATGCAGCTGTGCACTCAGTTTAAAATCATGCTTGATTTTAAAAAATCTTTCCTTTCTTTCATGTCTCCTGGAATATTTAGAGAAAAATTATAAAATCTCACAATAGAGTGTAAATTCCCAAGATTTATTTCTTATCTATCAGCAATCCAGTTTGTTTTGGTTTGCTTCGTTTTTTTTTTTTTGGTTTGTTTGTTTGTTTGTTTTGGGTTTTTTTTCCCCAGAGTTCAGCTCGTTGATTATTTTATTCTACCATGAACAAACTTAACACCTTTGCAGTTGGTGTCCCTGTTTTGGACATCTGTGTAATTCAGCTGTAATATATAGCTGGATTCAACTATTTATCTTCCCAAAGCCATGGAATATTTCCTTTGACTGGGAGTTTTAAATTCTGTTAATAGTTGTCTGCATGTTTGTTAGATTTGAATTATAGGTGTTAAAATCCATTTAATACTTTTGGTATCTTTATCCTTTTCCACATTTTATCTCACAATAAATAATGCAAATCTCTTGTTCATATTTGTGTTTTCAACTTTTGATGCTACCTATATTTATTTAATGATTTATTATTATTTTCTATGTCTCCATCTTTTAGAGCAGGCATGATTGCCCTGATGCAAATACTTTCATCAGCTCTGAATTAATGAACAGCCAATCAGAGAATATAATTTTAAGCAACCAATAACAACTCTGTACTTTTTGACCCAAAACTGAAATAGTGACAAAAGCTTGTTCTTTTGCATACCATTTTTAATGTTTAAATTAATATTAGGGTTTTGTTGGGGTTTTTTTGTTGTTTTTTTTTTGTTTGTTTTTCGGTTTTTTTTGTGCTGCTTGCTAAGTTTATAAAATGGGTTCATTTACTTTCATTGTTGCTAGTGACTTCTCACAGGAGTTCCATGTTCTAATGAAAGATTGCAATCTGTGATGCTAGTACTTCCTTTGAAAAGTTAAATAGACTAGGATAAGATGTTTGGATTTCATACCTGAAGATTTGGTTTTGTTGTATGTCACATTTCTGCAATATTACATAGATATTAGTACATAAAAATGGTAGTGTGCATGCTTAAAATTAACAGGAAAAACCCCCAAAACAACAACTTATCCAGCTGGGAGATGCCTTATGACAGCCACACTTCTCTAGGGAGAAAAAAGAAAGAAAGAGATGTATACATGACCCACATTAGTCACATCAACTGGCTCTTCTGGAGATAGTGTTCAGACTTTAAAATTATTCAGAGAAGCATCATAGACAAGGATGAAACAGGTAACATCAATCTAAAGAATGAAATATTTTTCTGCGTGGGATGTGCAAATGTGAAGAACAGCTGCTCATTGGTATAGTTAATTCAATTGCAATAATGTTGCCTTCAGTGAAAACTCACCGTTAAGACTGCATTGTCTTTCATCCTCTGTCTTAATCTCTCATGGTAGGATGTTTTGTGAACAGATCAAACATCTGTATTGATACATCTGTATCAATATTTGAAGCTCTTACAATTCTAATAAAATCAAAACTCACATCATACTTGGAGAAATAGTTGTTTTAAGCTAAATCCAGATCAAAATAAATCAATTGGTGTAGTTATTTTGCTGCATAATAATATCCTCTGTTATTTTTCAACCCTTAGGGGTAATTACTTTACTGGTAATTTTGAGTGTGTAAAAGGAATTTACATAAAAAGTCCATCAAGATGAATGCCTTCTGAAGTCCTGATGGATCTTCTGGTTGGAAAGTTCAGGATGAGTTATCTTATGAAATTAAATTCCACAGATAATTAATTAAATTTTCCAATTTGAACTTGTTTTTATTTCTGAATTCTAGTATAGCAAAGGTTAAAAGACAGATACATTTGATTTTGCTAAATTATATTGCAGTAAGTACATAAAAAAGCCCAAACAGAAAAACAGAAAAAAAATCCATGTGCAAGAAGCCTGTCAAGAGGAAACATAGTCTCAGTATTAGCAAAAATAGCTTGACAATGCAGTGTACAGACTGCTCTGTACTTTATTAGTAGCAAAGTATGAAAAAGTATACTGTATTTGTCAATGTTAGACTCTGGAGAACAGTATTATTTTTTAGAGTTATGTTGTCAATATCAGTCCTTCAAAGTATTCTTGTCGTGCTGGGTATTTAATCCATGCTGTGAGTTCATCCACACAATAGAGTGGTGGGCTAAACCTTCAGTCATTCAGAGGTAGAAAGAAGGAACAAACTCTGCCATTTTGCTGTTTTCAAGTATATAAACTAAAATGATTGTCACATGCTTGTAAAATCCTCTCTTATTTTTAGGTTACAAATTGATCTTGCTTGTGATAACTCTTCATCTTCTAGTTTTGTGCACTCTTGCATTCATGCCTTGTTGATTTAGAAGCGATTATATTTTTCTAGTGTCAGTAGCTGTGGGTCAGTTTGACACAGATTCTCAGCCAGATTTCTATTTTCTATTTAGATTTCATCACCTTTAGATTTCTGTGATACAGTATATAACCTTTCTTCTTCTTCTTTACTTATTTCAGGTAGAAATATTTTCTATTTTGACTATTTGACTATCCAGTAATAGTCATTGATCCTTAGCTATTTTTTCTCTTACATTTCCATTTTGCAAGAATGATTTTCTTGACTTTTGTCTGCAGGCTCTTACTTTTAGGCAACTTTTCTAGGTTACATTTTAAAAGCATTCATAAAATGGAACCTTCTTTACCTTCCCAAGAAAACATAACTTTTTATCAAAGTTATTCTTATCCAAATTTTCTCTAACAGCTTTAGTTAAAAATTGAATGACCATATAATATCATTTCCTAGTATAATTTTCATAGGTGAAAATATTTATTTTTAAAACGTTCATAACTGGATCCACAAATGACTGCTTGTAATGTTATTAAATGTTCTCTACCATGCCTCACTATCAGTTTAGCTATAGAATCACGGAATCACAGAATATGCTGACTTGGAAGGGACCTACAAGGATCATGTAGTCCAACTCCTGGACCTGCACTGGACCAAGAGTCACATCATGTGCCTGAGAGTATTATCCAAATGCTTCTTGAATTCTGTCAGGCTTGGTGCTGTGACCACTTCCCTGGGGAGCCTGTTCCAGTGTCCAGCCACCCCCTGGGTGAAGACTCTTTTTTCTAATATCCACGCTAAACCTTCCCTGACACAATTTCAGGCCATTCTCAGGTCCTGTCAATGGTCACCACAGGAAGAGATCAGTGTCTGCCCCTCCTGTTTCCTCTGATGAGGAAGTTGCAGACTGTGATGAGGTCTCCCCTCAGTCTCTTCTTCTCCAGGATGAGCAGACTAAGTGACCTCAGCTGCTCCTCATATGTCTTCTTCTCCAGGCTCTTCACCATCTTTGTTGCCCTCATTTGGACACTCTCTAAGAACTGAATATCTTCCTTATATTGTGGTGCCCCAAACTGCACACAATATCCAAGTTGAGGCTACCCCAATGCAAAGCAGAGTGAGACAATCCCCTCTCTTGACCAGCTGACAATGCTTTGCCTGATGCCCCCAAGGTCACCATTGACCCTCCTGGCTGCCAGGGCACTGCTGCCTCATATTGAACTTCTCATTGACCAGCACCCCCAAGTCCCTTTTCACAGCACTACTTTTCAGCATATCATTCCCCAGTCTGTATGTACATCTAGGATTGCCTTCTGTATGTACATCCAGGATTGTCCCCTCCCAGCTGGAGAATTCAGTTCTTTCCCTTGTTAAACTTCCTAAGGTTGGTGATCATCTAGTCCTCTTATTTGTTGAGGTCTCTCTGAAGGGCCTCTCTGCCTTCAAGGGAGTCAACAGCTCCTCCCAGTTTTGTGCCATCTGCAAACTTGCTTTGTATTCCTTCCAGTTCAGCATCCAAGTCGTTTATGAAGCTGTTGAAGAGCAAGGGACCTAAGATGGAGCCCTCCAGAACTCTACTAGTGACAGGTCACCAGTCTGATGTTACTCCATTCACTGTTACCCCTATGCTAAACCTGTGAGCCAGATCCTCACCCACCACATGATGTGTTTACGCAGTTGTGTGCTGGACATTTTGTGAGAGACAGTATCAAAAGCTTTCCTGAAATCCAAAAAGATTATATCAATTGGCCTTCCTTGATCAACTGCATAGGTTACCTTTTCATAAAAGGAAATCAGGTCTGTCAAACAAGTCAGTTTACACTTATTTTACAAGTAATTCACCTTACTCATGCTGCTAAAAGTGTCAAGTGTCATGACCTTCAAAATTCTAGGGAATAGTTCTGATTAAAAAATAGTATGAAGGGAATAGACCTCTCATTTCAATTACATCAAATCAATTTTGAAATGGTGATTAGTTTTTAATATCAAGTTAATCTGAACTTTCCCAAGCTTCAGAAAAAAAAGCTGTTCTTAAAATGCCACGTCCTTGACATAAAGATGACTTTTGCTCAGAATTCCAGTGGGATGCTTTTTGTAGACAAAATTTAGCACTCCTGCTATGATTTCTCCTCCCTTCCAAAATCAAGAAAACTCACATATATGCAGAAATAAAGAAAACTATAAAAGTCTTTTTTTCTGGTTATGCCTGGCAGGCCAAATCATCTGGAAGATGAAATCTTATACATCTTCATCACTATGGTTTCTTAGAGGCAAAATAACACATCACAAAATGAACATAACATATGTATGCTTAAGTTAAAACTTTTTAAATGCTAAGTAATTAAGTTTCTGAGTTCTCTGGAAATAGTTCTACTTAAAAATATGATCAGAGTTATAGCAAATGTTGCAACTAATTTGGAAACTGAGGTTTAAAGACTCAAAAACAACACATAATTGTTTGGAATGTCACAGTGACCTTTTAAATTCGACCATTGTGCCAGTTCAAGCTCATTTTTAATTAGTAATTTCTATTTCTATGCATAACCATGCTTTTGGAATCATCGTGGAAAACTTGACGTTTGATGTAAATTAAGTAAAACCTATCATCAAGGTTTTAATGGAGAAATTGGCAGACATAGTCTGTTTTATTGGCTCTGCTGGTTAAAAGTCTTTAATTTGAAGAAATATGTTACATGAGTCACAGATTTTGTAATATGTAATGTACTTACAGGGAAGTTCAGGGTATCAGAATAATGTACCCAGGAGTTTTGTTGTTAGACATGTTAATGCCTTCAAGTGTCCCTTCACAGTTAAGAACATTACCAGAAAATTTAAGCACCAGGAAAAAAAAAAAAAAGTGTATATATATATATATGTTCAATTTGCATATGTATTTTATATATATATATATATATATATATATATATATCAATCAAAAGAGCTCTTCCCATGTCATTAATGTAGACATTCTAAGGTAATATGAACAATTCAGTTCATGTACTGAAATGAGTTTATCTACTATCTGAGGTACATGCTCTCAATGAGAGAGAAGAAAGTAACTTAAAAAGCCTTTCTAATTAAATGGTTTTAGTATACGAGATGGTAAAAGCAAAATTTTTCAAAAAAATGTACACATAAGAAATACATAATTCCCAGTATATGTGCCTTCTTTTTTAAGACCATATTTAACCTGTGTGTTGGTCTCTCATAATTAGCTCCATCACTTTTACATTAAAATGTTTTTTAAATAGTAATGTCCTAACAAAAACTACATTGAAAAAATATTATTAAAACCAAGAAAAATTATAAGACATCATCCCAACACATATTTACACCCACTCTGAATACTCAGGACAAAGGAAAACCTTTAACAGACTAGTTCAAACAAATCTGCAGATCAAACAAATTACAAGATAATTTTCCTTCAAAATATCATAGGAATTTTTTTTTTTTAATTTCCCCCCCCCCCCCCCCCCCCCTTAATTTAAGGGAGAAATAAGGGAATAAAATTTTGTTTATTTTGCTGAAATAGTTGTCATCAATATTTGAGCCGTTCAAATATGTTTCCATGAGAAGGTTCTCATTCATGGTGAAGCGGATAAAAAGAAAGCAGTACAGGGAGGCAATTTGAAATTAGTGGTAATATTGCTGAAGGTTCTTTATATCAGTGGGAGGCTGAGAAGAGGACAATAAATACAAATGGATCTTTAGTTGTGTTGCAGTCTCTGATTTTGTCCTAAATGCTTGTATGATCTTCTTAACTTTACACTTATGAGTAAACTGTTTCCATGACAGGAATAGCTAGAATGATAAATTCTTCTGAAGTATAGCTGCAGTCTGACTTTATATCAACCTGCAGTGACTTCCATCAAGAGAAGAATCACCAGTAAGACTATGTCAGCCAAATTAGTTCTTCTGTTCACAAAGACTCTGTTGAGTGCAAATGGTTTTGTTCTGTTAAAGAACTGATTTTGGCAGTTTATCTATGTGTTCCTCAAAACACAAGAATAAATATCAGCTGGGTTTGTTAAACAAGACCTATTGCTTCTGAAATAATGATATGTACATACAAAAATTGGAAGTTCTTAGTGACGTTAGCTCACAGGAGCAATCTTTTACTACCCAGTATGTAACATTACCATATGACTACGTCTCCACTTGATAAATAATTTGAAGATTATTTTGAAGCTTTAATTTGTTTTAATGAGATTTAATCATATAGCTTAATTTCTCATAACATATGAATTTATAAATTCTCAAGAAAAATGTTTGAAGAATAAGGTACATTTCTCTGTGGATATAACAGATGTGTGACAATCAGCAGTTGTGCATTCCCAATTTAAAGCAAGTAATTTATACTAAGGAAGATAGCACGTGGACTGTTAAATCAAGGTAGAATCATGCTGACTGGGTTATGTGGGACTAAAAGATGCATACAATGATCACATGATATGCTCAGGCATAGCGAGTAGCATAGATGCTTTATATCAGTAGTCATAAAATGGATTTCATTCTGAACCGGATTCAGGAACATTATTGTGCAGGTGGGATGTACTAATAAGCCTCATCTGCCAGCTCCAGCTGTGGGCAGAGCAGACATGATCACCTGCACTTGACATCACAGGCATGCCTAAATTTCCCTTAACATGTTAAGTCCTACTCTAGCAGCTCATTGCAGTAAATGCAAGAAAACACTGTAGAGCATACAAAAGCCATTAGGCTTTTGAAGAAGGTCCTTTTGTATCAGTATTTGCAACATTTTAATTAATCTTTTATAAGCATGGAAATATTGTGGGGTTTTTTTTATATATCTATAAATACATATATATATTACATATATATATATATCCCAAAAAACCAGAAAGAATACTTCATGCAAATTTGTGGGGGCTAGCAAATATTGCTCTTTCAAAAACTAGTTTGCATAAAAATTCCAGGCATGATAAACCAGAAACTCAGAGAATTCAGGCTTACCTCAAAACCAATTTTAAAATCATGATTACCTTAATTGCTGTGGTTGGAACTGTATCAGCTAACACAGCCCAAAGCAAGACTGAGATCCTGGTGCAGTTATATGCTTAGATAATTGTTCCACTATATGACTTAGAATCACAGAGGCAGACAAGCCTCAGGAACCACTATAATGAGATTGAGTGAGTTCTCAGTAAGTATGTTAGATGTTTCCAATGGTTGTGTGGTCTCTCTGTGCTTACTGGGATTTCTGGAGGGACGGATGATCTGCCTTATCAGCACGAATATATATTCTGCTTGCCTTTTCATTCCTTACTTCTCCCTTTCTCTCATCTGTTTCACTGTTTGCCTTACAGCTCTTTCATCACTGAGCTCCCTGAATATCAAATAATAACTAAATGTGCAGCTAATATAAATAGGTTCCTTTGTCTTCAGTGGAACTATGCTAATTTCCACCAGTCAAAAAATATCCTTTTTATAATCTGATTCATTTTATAACTCTATTTCATGTTTGAAAATAATTCCTCAACTAATATTTTTATTATGGAGAAAAAACTGGTAGTATAATTTCCCTGTAGTTCTATTACAGTTGTTACAAAGCAATGGTTAGAACCATGATTATGCCATCCTGGAACACATTTTAGATATCTTATGAATCTGCTGGTTCATTTTGTAGGAGGGGAGAGAGGGTTTATTTTTTTATTTTTTTTTTTTAATTTTCCTTCCATTTTGATAAAACAAAGTAATAGTGAGAATTTTTAGAATGTTCACTTATTTTTAATAAAAAAAAATGGTTAATACATTCCTATAAATATTGTTTTATCAAAACACATAGTGAAAGAGCCAAGGATGTTTTTTCTGAAGGCATTTCTTAATTTCAAGAAAATATGCATTTAGGTATTATCTGGTTTTGAAAGGAAGATGGTTACCCTTTTGTCACCAAAAAGTGTGTATGAATTTATGGGTAATTATGGGGTATCATTCCCTTTTCAGAATATTGGCGAACAGGTCAGTCTTTTAATGAGATGAATGGTGAAAACATAAGAAGAAAAAGAAAAATATATTTTAAAGACCATTCTATGCTTTTTAATATATATAAATATATGTTATCATTCATCTAAATCATAGTATTCAGAGGGTTCACATTGATTTTTTTCTCTCCAATTGGTCCCTGACACTGTGTTTGTTATTTTGTTGTTGTTGTTTTGATTTTTTTGTTTGTTTGGTTGGGTTTTGTTTGTTTTGTTGTTGTTGTTGTTGTTGTTGTTTTGGGTGTTTTTGTTTGTTTTTTGGGTTGAGTATTTGCCTTTTTAAAATCAGATTCCCATTTTTTATACAATTTTTTTATACAGTTTCTTATAGCATAGTGTCTGCAGAATTCACTTAGGAAGTGGAAGAACTTAACCCACTCACTCTTCTGCAAAGGTGTTCATATCCCATATTTCCATATTCAAAAATGCCTTGAAAAAGAGGAGGAAAATGTCTATCCTCACCTTGAATCCATTCTACAGTTAACTAGGCCAGAAAAGGAAAGTGCTACACGTTCTGATGGAGTCCTTGCTGTCAGACATTACCATGGGGACAGCTGACATTTTATCTGTTATGGATTACTGCTTGCATTAGAAAAGAGTGTTTAAAAATGATTATTCATAGCAAGGATTAAGTGTTCTTTTAGAAAAAGAAAACAAGACTTCAAATGAATTTAACTTTACTGGAAAAAAAAAATCAAACACAAAAAACCCCAAAAACATAAGCACATTCAGACACCATTCTAGACTCTAGATTGGGTTAATGATGCCACAGTGCCTAATATGTTGGGGTCTATGTCCATTTTGTAGATCTAACCATGAATCAATCAACTGAATTTTCTACTGATGCTGAAAGGGTGTAAAATGATCATTTATTTTCTCCTCCAAAACAAAACCAGCTTTCTGCCTTGTCTAAACTGCTAATGAAGATATGAGGCCATTTGTAGAGGTCAGTGTAATGAAAAGAAATTGCTTATTTTAAACACTTGTTCCATTTCATGGCAGACTTCCAATGTGATCAGTGATCCCTGGCATTCAGCAGGTTAGGAAATGTTAAGGACAGACAGGAGTTATTTATGTATTACCTGGTGCACCTAAGGTAGAGGTCTGATGCTTTGCAGGGTAGGGAAATTGAGACAATCACTAATAAATCTTCGTAAGAACAGGTAAAGAGAAAGTATGCCATACCAAGTTGTCAGCAAGTCCATACAGTCTCCCTGAATGCCTCCAAATTATAAAGATACTTTACTTAATATTAGAATCATTCAGTTTGCTGTGCAGGAATACCCTCAAGGTTTTTTGAAAAAGTTTCGTAGGTGTATGAAAAATGTTTATTCAAACTGGAGATAGGCCAGAGGTTTTGAATCAAGGAAAGGAGACCATTGAGTCCCAGTGTTACTCACTGACCCTTTCTGAAGTCACTTGTCAAAGTGACAAAAAGTGTTTTAGAAGATGTAGAAAAGAACTCTGAATCCACCAAAACAAATAAACAAATTAACAAATGAATGAATTATACACAGATGCTTACTCCTATTCTTTGGATGAAAACCATACCTTCACATCCATCAGGTCCTACAGGGCTTGTCCTAGATGCTGGCTAGAGGCAAGTGGGAGGAAATCTGAACACTGTCCTGTGGTTGGGGTTATGAACTGTGTTTCTATTCATGATGCATTGAGTGCAGCACTTGTTGCTGCCTAACTAAGCATCCACCACTGTTTGGAGGATTTATATTTATATCCCAAAGCCTTCCGTTGAAGTGAAAGAGAGCTTTTGATTCTTAAAGCTTCCTGTTCACACTGACAGTAGATATCATGCAGAATCTACCTTTTAATTTTTTACCTTTTAGAATACTGTAAAAATGTTTCGTTGTATTCTTTATGTATTTAGGCATATTAATAAGATTTAGGCAGCTATTAAACCTTTTATTGCTTGCTGTTATACTGACTGCCTATGCTCCTTCAAACAGTTTTCTAAGTCCTTCCTTGCTTTTGATCAAAAGACTCTTAAAAATCAATTTTAAGTTGAACTTGTAGCTTGAAAAAAAATCATGAAGTTATTATATACTCACCTGGAAAAGAAATAATAAAAATTTGTCATTATTACATTCAGAATTAAGAACTGCTGTATCCAATTGTGCCAATGTTTAATAAGCTGTAGAGAAAGGAGCTATGTAGTAAAAATTTTCAGATAAACTTTTGACGGAGAAAATGCTTTACAAATCTTCAGGGATTAGAGACTGCCTAATGAGATTATGTTTTATCTTAATTCTTTTTCTTCATTATTGTAAGTCTGTATTGTTGTGTTGTCCTTTTTCATTGCTCAATCTCTCTTTTTTATTTTTCTGCTTGGTAACTTTTGCTATCATGTTATATTTGGTTGTGTTAGAGATCATGCCTCGGATCTTGATTTGTAAGACAACCAATACAGTGTTGTAGGTTAATAATTACAGTCATAACTGCTTACATTAGGAAAAAAAAAAAAAAGATTTCTTACAATGTTTTACCTAATATGAAGAAAAAATCATAATTATATAAAAAAGGCAATTGACTTAATTGCAGTTGATTAAGACACTGAGACCTTCGTTATTGTTGCATTGATATTCAGCTATTCATGGTACATTAACAACACTTTTGTTGTACAAATCTACTATAGATTCTAATACATATGTACAGTTTGAAATTTGTTAATCACATAACAAAAATATTTCCTAAAAATATTTGGCACAAGTATATTAATAATGTCTGTTTATATTAACTAGATTAAAACAGAGAAAGACAGGTGCAAATTCTCTATACAATACATAAAATGTGGAGGCCGATAACATAGCATTGATGCAACATTTCTATTTAAGCAAAACAAATACTGATTTTGGTAAAAATATTGTAGAACCTTTAAATCATTGATCCAAAGCATTTTTAGCAGTTCTATTTCTGTCTCAGAGACCTTTGGAAATTTTTAGTTACAGAACAACTGCGTCTCAGTGAGGCTGAGAGGTAGTTCTAAATCATACAGGACATTTGAGGCAGACTCAAAATAGAATTTAGTTTCCTTAAGTACAAGGAATCAATTTCCTCAGGTACAAGCCAACTTTTTTTCAGTGGTATAGACATATTTTCCTATATCATTACTTTATATACAACATACAAAAACTCAAAGAAATCAGCAGCCACCAATACAGAAATGTGTTTAGCTTTAGAGATTGTATTCAGCTATTAGTTTCCTCTCTAACTAGTCCAGTGACAAGTCATTTTCATTTTCAAAGGCAAACTTGTAAAAAGAGTGAAATCCTATAATGATATGTTATAGTGTGCCCTGGAAGGGAATCTGAACCAGTGTTTATGGTGTAATTGAGGTTTATTGTACCCAGACCTTATCTGTAGCTCCATTGCTGACTCTGACATTCAGTATGACTGTTCAATGTTTTATGCTGTATTCAACCCACATTTAAAATAATACCAGTGATGATTAGCCTCCTAACTCTCAGGAGGGAAAACTGCTATTTCCTAACTTTCATAACTATTATAGTATTTGTTTATTTTCTGTTTCTTATCCTGAATTCCATGGGTTTTTTTTCTATATTCATATTTCCAAAAACAAATTGTCCTTAATTCAATGCATGGACAGAACTATAGTACTTTTGTAATTTATCCTTTCAAAGATCAAACTTTGCTTTTTCTGTATCTATAATGTAATTATTTTTTCTTCAAATTATTTAGACTTACTTCTCTGTCATCCGTGTCTAAAAAGCTCCATTCTGACCTTCATTTTTAATTTCATTGTATCTTATGTTCTTTTTGCTGTTCTCTAGAATGTGCACATATTCCTGTCATTTTGCATTTATTCAGCCAAAACCAGTGTCAGTAATAAAATGTTAATCAGTATAGTTCAGCTACAGGTAACATTAAATATTGTTTCGCCTGTAAGGTGCAACCTGATCAATCACTGACTGTCTCTAGTCAATTAAATAGTACATATACTAGGATATACACTATTAAAAATACTGTCATACTTCAATATGCAGATCATACAGCATACATATTTAAAACTGATACCATATGATACGGATGCTTTCAATTTTCAAGGAAAAGAATATTTAATTTTCTTTCCAGCAACACTGGGACTGTAGTCTGAGCTCTCATAGCATAACTGTCTTCACTTTGCCAGTAATAATGAAGACTCCAATTTTCTGCCCATTTGATGTTACCTGTTCTCTGTTGCCTCCAAGCCTTGACCTTCATGAAATATTTGGCCCTCTACCAGAAAAAACACCACTATTTTTCTGTTATAGGCAATGACATTCCACTTTGTGTAAGAAAGGGGTAAACAGTCATCATTCATTTGAGAAGCTTAGCCACATATTTGAGAGTCTATCTCATATTGCTTGTACCACACTGCCTTTGATCAGGTGAGGCTTACAAAAAACAGCATAGATTTATTAGCAACTCTTTTACCTTTCATTTCCCCTCAGTTCCTCAGCTGCAGGAGGCAGGGAAAACAACTTTGCAGACTGGCCCTAGTGTTTGGACTTCTTACTGTTTGTCCCACCCTTCCTCAGTGATGGCACATTTGATTGTATGCAAACGTGGAGCTCTTTGTCTGTGGTCTGGAGTGTCTGATGTTAAAAAGAAACCACATAATTATTCTAGGCTTCAGAACTGAAAAGCTGATTCTTAATCAAAGCTCCTGATTGCTTTCCCAAACACAGCCATGCAGATGTACCCTTTAAAGTTTTGCTTTGTAAGACTAATAGAAAAGGAACCACTTCAGAATGTGTATAAGACATGAACTTCCCCTGATCCCCTTATCCCCTGTCCATGTCAAGGGGGGTTTAAGGTCCCTTCCAACCCAAACCCTTCTATGATTCGAGGATTCTATGATTTAACGATTCAGCAATTCAATGAATCAACAAAGAGAAGACACCCAATGAAAGTGCATTATTGTAGAGAACAATCCTGCCACCATGAGCTGAACATTTCTTAATTCTTCCTTGCAGATATCCATGAACATTAAGCAGGAGCTGGGCTCTGCTTCTACTTTGAGTTTCCAGATTTATTTTTTTTTTTTTTTTTGGAACTAAGCTCTGGAAACATGACTTCTGGAAATGAGTGAAAAATTTGATTGACTAGATCACTTAGGAAAGCCCAGGTTTATGACAGAACATGTGTTTAGGAAGCATTAATGGTCCCTTTCAGGCCAATGGATATTTCCAGTTAATCACCATGAAGCAATTTTATTTTGGTAAAATGTTCCAGGTCCGTAAGTATGGGAATTTTAGGCAATATGTCTGCCAGAAATAAATGTCTACAGCCTATGTTTGATTATGCCAGCACTTTGTTTTCCATAACAGTATTTGATTTTCTTAGAACATTTATTTTTGTCCAAACTTTGCTTTTTCTGCTCTGCAAAATGACATCCCCTTGATTTATTTTATTATCACATTTTCAAGAGTTATCAAGCAGTTCAATGATTACATTAATTTTTCATAACCTCACTTTCACTTTCAAACATATTGCTTGTCAACATAATTACTTTTTATAATCAAATGAAAATATTTACATGTACTTTAAGAATCACCTGTATCTCAACCTAATTTAGTCTTTGAAATTTAAATCTAATCACAAATTGCGTTTCAGAAATTATAGATGTCCCATTTTTATTTGCTTAAATGACAATTTTATGTAAAGATATTTGAGAATTAACACAATTTAAACCAATGCAAGTAATGTGCAAATTGGAAATAAAAAGAACAAACAGGTGTCCAGAATTTTAATTAGCAAAAATATAAAAATAATTTATACCAACTTTTAGATATTCAATAAAAATAATAAAACCCATGAAGTTCCTCTAAAATCCAAGGGGGAAGAAGTGTTTTTAAAGAGAAGAAAGTGTCAAGGTTAATCCATGTGGTGAAATTATTAGGTTCCACTTAGCTTTGTTTGGATGACTGTAGTGGATTGCCCTTGTCTGTCTCCAAGTGCTCATCAAGCCGACCTATCCATCTTCTCTGAAGAATGGGGGAGAAAATATGATGGAAAACATCATGGATTGAGATAGACACCAATTAATGTCATGGGCAAACCAGATTCATTTTGGTTTAAAAAAAATATTCATTGACACTTAGCGAGTACAAAAGTGGGAAATGAAAACTAAACTAAAAGAAACTTCCCTCCACCCTCCTGTTTTTTCCCAGGCTCTTTTCATTCCTAACCCTTTGACCTCACCCCCACTGAATAGTACATAGGAAACAAGGAATGAGGGTTGTGATTAGCCTTCATCTGTGCTACTCCTTCCTGCTCGTGCTGTTCCCCTACTCTAGTGTAGGCTCTGTTCTGTGGAATACAGTCCTTCAGAAACTTCTCCAATATTTGTCCTTTCCACATATTGCAGTTCTTCAGGAACTACTCCAGCACAAGTCCTTTTCCTGTGCACAGTCCTTCAGGAAAAGACTGCTCCAGCATTGGTTCCTCATAGTCTTTCCAAAAATCCTACTGGTGCAAGGGCTGCTCGCTCCATGGGTCCACAGGTCCACAGGTCCTGATGGCAGCCTGCTCCATCATGAGTCTTTCCATGTTGCCTCCAAGCCTTGACCTTCATGAAATATTTGTCCCTCTACCAGAAAAAAACCCACTATTTTTCTATTATAGGCAATGACATTCCACTTTGTGTAAGAAAGTAGATATCTGCTCCACCATGGTCCACCACAGGCTGCATGGTGATAGTCTCTGTTACCCACAGTCTTCTCCACAGGCCAAAGTAGAATCGCTGCTCAGTGCCTGAAGACTCTCCTTCCCCGCTCACCCCCTCCTCCCACTCCCCCCTCCCACTCTCTCCCCTTCTCCGCTGATACTAGTGTCTGCAGGGCTGTTTCTCTCACATTTTCTGTCTTCTCTTTTGCAGCTGCTGTGCAGCACTTTTTACCCTTTCTTAACTATGAATAATAAATTGATGAATGGATTGAGAGCAGTGCTGCAGAGAAATACTTGGGGATATGGACGAATCAAAAATTGGACATGAGCCAGCAGTGTGCACTTGCAGCTCATAAAGCCAACCATATCCTGACCTTCATAAAAAGAAGCGTGGCCAGCAGGTCAAGGGAGGTGATTCTATCGCTTTACTCTGTGCTCATGAGAACCCATCTGAAGTACTGCAACCAGGGAATTCTTGAAGTTGTGAATTATTCTGTAAAAGGAAACAATTTCTCAACTGTAATTTCTTGCATATGGAAGCAACAGTGATAGAGGGAAAAAAAAAAAAATAATGAAATAAGGACTCTGCAAGACTGTCTAGACAGAAGGAGTCTGAGAGCATTTAGAAGCCAAACTAGACCTTTATATTTTTTTACTCAGTTGAGACACTGCTAAAAGAGAGGTAGAAGTTGCAGAAGTTTTATATCCAAATACACAGTACTTTGACTATTACTCTGGATATAGCAGCTACTGAAGGTGCAGACAGTTCTAATGTAGCAGCTTAATTGAAGTGATACTAGACTTGTAGAAGTTAAGCTACAACCAAACAGACAAGGCAGCAAAAAGAGCTTATGTTTTGTCAATAATAGCAGAAGTGTGGCTAGTACAGTAACAACGTGGAATAGGCACTTCCAGTCAAGCACAAAAAACAAGATGAAAAAGAGCAGGTTGTCAGAGGGATAGAAAAAGGAGAAGAGCAAAACAGGACAAATAGATGAACAGAGGCAAATATGTTTCACTTCACGTTTGTTTCCCTACACACTGAGATTTTCTTTAGCATTGTCTCCGAGTGCTTAATTAGCTAGATCTGTAAGCATATGATGCTTTGAAATTCATAAGAGTTACTGGAAGATATGCTGCTACATTAGCAGTATTTTTTTTTTTTCGTTTTTTTTTGGTCATGTAGCATTAGGATGATTAATACAAACACAGAAAGGGCATTCACATTAAAAATAGTGAGGAAGTAATTGACCGGGTTTTTCGTGGTAATTAGGCACTGAAATACACAGAAAGTACTGACTGCATTTTTCACAAGCTCATAGACACCAATAATATCTCTGGACATGTAACCAAATTTTTGAAATCTGGCTTTGAGACTGCAGATATTCTCCACATGTTGGGTATAAAACCATATTTGCAAAGTACATAAAAATTTTAAAAGAGACTGACAATGAAAATAATGCTCTTTTAGAAAGGAACCCAAAATTCACATTAATATTTAATCTGCATACTAATTAATCTTCAGTCTTTCACTCTAATAATTGAAAGAATATATTATCTGTTTGGGACCCTGTGTGATGCTCACTTGAAGGTCTCTTTCTTAAAAGCTGCTCCTTTTTATTTTGCTTTTCAAGCTTGTCTGGAAGTGACTCTTTATGTTGTTGCCATAGTATTCATGCTTCTGTTAGTGGGAAGGAAAAAAGTACTCTTTTTAGAGCCTTGCCTGTTTGATTTTAGCCTAGATTTTACCATTCTAGTATCAGTTGAACTAAGCTACTGCATTAGAAAAATTTCCACCTTTAGAAACCACTACATCCAAAGTCAGTGACATAGTCAGTGAAGCCACTAAGTTTAGGTTTGCTCACTCTGAAGACAGAAAAAAAGGAAATGTAATTTACCTCATAACTACTTCTGACTATGATTTGGCTTCAGGTTTTTTTCTGTGTACTCTTCTGTTATCAGATTGCCAAATCAACCGAGTTCTTGTAGCAAAAAACACAGCAAGCCAGAATTCACATCTTTGTCATGCTCTATTCTCCAGCTGCTTGGATTCAGGGTTCTTCTAAAATAAACTTCAGTGCAATCTGCATATTTTTGAATGGATATATCTTGGCTATTAAGAGAAATCTTAATTTATGTGTGTTACTACACAAGTTGTTTTCTTTCCTCACAGTTTTTCAAGCCACAATATTATTTAATGTTTTTCCCAGCAGGGTGGATTAAGTGTACCACCTGAAAGCTTGTAAAGAAGAAATTTATTGACAAATGCAGACACAAAGGCTTGCTGTATCACTTTGGGAATCCAAGGGTTAGGGGTAGGAAGCTTTAGAATCTATAATTATACATATTTGTGTGGACAAAGTAAATTAATGCTGTTCTTCCCTCTTGCCAGAGATTAGATATGAAAGTCAATTAAAATCTTAGTAAGGACAGTGTGAAGAGAGCGATCAAAAATACACCTGGCATGATGCAGGAATTCGCCTTACAGGCTCCTTACAGGAAGGGACAAAAGGTTGTTTGTGGTAGTAAATGCCACTATCTTCTGCACCTAAATATTGTGACTTTTTCTTCAAAGAGGTCAGTAAGTCTGGATTTTCGGAGGCATTTAATCATATTCCACTGATTCAAGTAAAACTATAAGCGAATCCAGGCTTGAGCACAAAGTATAAAAATAAAAATTAATACCCCCTCAAAACAAGCCAACCAAAAAAACCTCAAACCCTCCCAAACCCCCCAAAAACAAACAAAAGTGTAAACCAAAATTAGCAGGCTATGCAATGCACTTGCACTCTCGAGGTACATTACCATGCCTTCCTCATAATTAATTAATGATATTTAATTATTTGCAAAGATGCCTTTATTTTCTCTTTTCCCAGCAGAATGCTAGCAGGAATATGGAGAAAATTTCAACATGAGTGACTTACTGCATAAAAAACACTTCTTTTTTCTTTTTTTTTTTTCTTTTAACTTGTTGTACTTAGTGATATTTGTAGCTGAGTGCTTTTTAAAGGAATCACAATCACAGGTTCTTCCATTCCCCCATGAGAAAATCATAGTTGGCAGTGACCTTGTGGATGACAGTGTACCTATATCATACGCAAATTGAGTCTATAAGGGGAAGGCGGCTGCTATTGCATAAGGGCTCATTTAGTCTTGGTGCGAATGATAGCATACTTCAGTGCTCAACTTAAACATGCTCTCTTTTGTTTTTTCCCCAGTTTAGCTCTCAGATTATTGGTTATCGCAAAATCACAAAATGAGTGAGGTTGGAAGGGACCACACTGGGTCATCTGGTCCAACCTTCTCTCTCAGGCAGGGTCATCCTAGAGAACTTTGTACAGAATTTTTTCCAGATGGTTCTTGAATATTTCCAATGCAGGGGACTCCACAACCTCTCTGTGCAATCTGTTTCAGTGTGTTGTCACCTGCACAGTAAAGAAGTTCTTCATCATGTTCTGATGGAACTTTCTGGGCATCAGTTTCTGCCATTGCATCTTATTACTTGGCACCACTCAGAAGAACCTGGCTCCATCATCTTGGCATCATTCCTTCAGATACTTACATACATTGATGAGATCTCCTCTCAGCTATGTCTTCTCAAGGCTGAATGGACCCAGCTTCCTCAGCCTTTCCTCATAAAAGCAGTGTTCCAGTCCCCTAATCATCTTTGTAGCCTTATGCTATACTTGCTCCAAGAACTGTACTGAGGAGCCCAGAACTGGACACAGCACTCCACGTGCAGCCTCACCAGAAATGACTTGAGAGGACAGGATACCTCCCTTGACCTACTGGCAATGCTCCTTCTCATGCACCCCAGGTTACCATCGGCCTTCTTGATCACAAGGACATGCTGATGGGTCACAGACAGCCTGTTGTCAACCAGGTCCCCCCAGTCCTTCTCTGCAGGGCTGCCTTCCAACTGGCCAGCCCCCATCCTGTACTAATGCTTGGAGTTATTCCGCCTCAGGTGCAAGATGCTGCATTTTCCTTTGTTGAATTTCTCTGCCCATCTCTCCAATCTTCTGAGGTCCTTCTGAAGGGGTGCACAGCACTCTGGGGTATTGGCCACTTCCCCCATCAGCAATCTCGCTGAGGAGAACTCTGCCCCTTCATGCAGCTCATTCAATAAGTGAAACAATTCTTGGTCCAGTATTGAACCTTGGGGGATACCACTACTGACAGGCCTCTGACAAGACCCTGTGTCACAGATTATGGCCTTCTTGCTGTCTGTATAAAGTATTAGTCAGTGCAAAAGTAGTCCTGAAAACATGGCAAAACACATAACCAAGTATGGATAAACATTTAGTACATTTTCTGAAAACAGTGCACTTGCAGAATGATCTAGCCGGGAGTATTAAGACTTACCTCCCTCTAGTGAGAAAAGGCAGCAATTGCACTTTTTAGTGTATCTTACATCATGATACTGTCTTCTGAATTCTTTGTAAAGCTTCCTCTTGTTCAGTTTCTCCACTTCTCTGGAACTTTCCTGAACTTTCACCACTGTAGGTGGTGTTACTAATTATCTGATTTGAGAATCCATCTCATCTTTGAGTATTAATATATCTCATGTGTGAACAATTTTGTGACTAATGGTTCACAACAATATTTCTTGTGAACATATGTTGTTTGTTGTTGCATGGCGTGGACAGAATACTGAGTAGTTATTTGTCCCTGATTGATTAAAAATTTAATGTTTTTCCTAGACTATTCCCCCTCTCCCCCCCCCCCCCCATGGAGACAGTGTTTCTATCAAGTTGTTCAACAATTAAATTTTACCACAGGTACAATGTGATGATGAAAGCAACGTTATTGTTAGCAGAAATGAGGGATTTAAGAACGTTGCAGACTTGGAAAGCTACACTATAACAGAGCCAGTTTCTACCAGTTTCCTTCAACATTTTTAACATATAGTCTATGTCTGTCTCAGTTACTGAAAATTTTCGGAACACATATGGTATGTCAGTGTTATGGCTCTCTGATTCCATAATTTATAGCTAAGAAGTTTAATACTTTTATAATAAATACTAAAAGTGTTATAACATGATCTATAAACTTGTGGGTATATTTACGTCTGGGGTTTTGGTCAGTAGCATTGTTTTGAAGGAAATCTCTCAATCCTTTTGCTTACTTCAAATTGGATCATTTCCAGAATTACTTCTGAGATTGCAAAGAAAATACCTTGCAGAGGAAGCTGAACCAGAATGTCTGCTTCAGGTGGACAAACGTACTTCTACCCAATTAAAATGTGTTTAGTCCTCCACAGAGCTTCGAATGAGGTACATGGTGAGGACTGTTGATCGGTGGGGACAGGAAAAGTCTTGTCCTAGGTTGAACACTGAAACAATATATCATGTAGATATACAGCCGTCGGCACTAACCGAACTACGGCCGTGACTGACTGGCTAATACATTGTGTTATGGTATAGAACAGCTCTTCCGAGCAAATACTACTTGATCCTGAACACTAGGACTTGAAACAGCTCAGGATTTAAAATAAGCACGAGTTAACTTCATAATGAAATATGATAATGACGGCATTTGAATAGAGAACGATTCTGAGATCATCTATTTTGTGCCTAGCAAATTGGAGGTTATCTGTATAACCTCTTCACTGACGAGGTGAGGCACTAATTATAGTGATTATGTAATCAAGAATAAATACAACCCCCTCCCATATGTTGTACATCCGAACAAGGGGAAAAATAGGTGAGGAACTAATGAAGAAGATAAATGCAAGTATTCTGGTGATGATAGATATTTGTGAAGATGTGAAAGCATGTGAATGTTGTCTTCCTTATGTCCATTCTATTTTCTCACAATTCGAGAATGTATGCTACCGAACTACCTGCTCTGTGGCAAAAGGAACAGCTATAAATGTCTAAACATTCATGCTTTTCAAAGTAAGCAAGTTCTGAAGTCTTCCCTTATTTGTAGTTAGATAGATCTCTGACTTAAATAGCAGTCTTGAATACAAGGTTAGGGATTGTTCCCAAAGACTACTTTGTGTACTAAAGCTTGATCAAAACTCTAAATCAAGCCCTAACATGCTTCTTGAATTTTTTTCTATTAGAACTGTTAAGCAAACTGCACAACTTTGTTGTTTCATCACTGCAATTCAATAACCCCTCTACAATCTGCTCAAGGAGGATGTGTTATAGCCTTGCTCACAATGCAACTGCAATTTAAATTATGATCTTTCTCCATTATTTCTAATTGAAAGAAAATGACAAAAGCTTGAGATGTTTTGTTAGGTGTAATACATTCATGCGAGGTGATGGCCAGAATCCATACCTCTAATTTGGACACAGCTTTTCTGTCTTCTGAGAGATAGTGTTCACCCAGTAGATTTAGGATTAAATATTTACGTATTTATTTACTGCAAAATGAGTAAATTGTCTGCAACTTACCACTTTTACCAAATGAACAAACCCACACAATTAGTAGTAAGACTTATACATAATTAATCAGTGTAGCTGAAGAGGTAGCTTAGCTGCTTTTTATCTCTGGGCAGAAATCCAGCATCACCACAGTAATTCACTTCAGACTAATAGACAGTATCTCTTTAAACATACTTAACCTTTCCCTTACTAATACAGCATGCAAGCCTAATGTTGGTTAGTCCTTTGGAATACAGTGCCATGCATTTGTAACAGGAATAAAGATTTATATTTCTGCCAGAAGCAGGACTTTCAGCTTTGCAACAGGTCAAAAACATTCCACTAAGTATCTGTTAGATATCTCTTTCAAAGAATGCATAAATAGTGTTTTAATAACATATCATCAAAAGAAGCATGGCCAGCAGGTCAAGGAAAGTGATTCTGCCCTTCTGCTCTGGTGAGACCCTGCCTTGCTTTTAGATCTTTCTTTTTTTTCTTTACAATATCACACACAGTCCCAGATGCACAGAAAAAAAACCCAAAAAATTCCAGTCATTATGATATGAGAAAGCAAAGTCAGCAGAGAACTTTTTAGGACAAATTTGGATTCTGAAGAGCTGTAGATTCTAAAAGGAGGAGCTGTGATAAGCTTGGGAATTTGGAAAAGACATGTGCATGCAACATTAAGACAAGTGAGGGGGTGAAGCAGATTGCAGCTACCACAGAACTGCAACAGATATGCTATCACCCTTTCTGAAAGTGGCTCTGAAGTCCCTTTATCCCTATACATTTCCTTCTGTCTTTCATTCCTTGTTAAATCTGCACTTGGGAAGACAACCTGGAAGACTTCAAATGTGTAGTAATTCAGACAAGAGAAATTTACTGAAACTGTAAGGCAAAAACTTCTAGAGAGGAAAGAATGTCCAGTGGTTACTATACTAAGCCATTGTGTTGGAAATTTGGATTAAATTTTGTTTTCTACTGCAGACCCCCTCAGATTTTAAACTACCAGTTTAATGTTATGATCTCTGTTCTCATTCTGTAGAATGGAACTAATGAAATGAATATGTTTCTAATAGAGAGTATCACTGTGACACACACAGGGAACAAGTTGGAGGAGAACTTATATGTGTCTCGAAGGTTCATTTTCCAATATATCTGTACATATTAAAGTGGGATATTTTGGATATCTGACTCATGCCTGCAGAAGAAAATAATGTCTAAAAGAGCCTATTTACCTTTTACCCTAATAGTCTTTGTTGCTTCTTAAAGTATAGAGACTTAAACCTGGGCCTATAAGGAATGTACTTTGTCTTACACAATATGGGTTGTTTTATTTTTCATTCACAAACTCTTTCTAATCTAATTTCAGTATAACTAAATAAAAATACTTTTGCCATATTTTAAAATTAACATGACTTTATGTCTATAGTAGTTCTCCTAACATTTTTTAATAAAAACTATAAGAAATCATCTAACTCAGAAGAAATCACAGCAAAATCATTAGTTATTTTTCAAATCTGGTTGATTAAAGTCTGTTCACCTTAACATACTGTCTTAGTTCAGAGGAGACCTAAGATGTCTATGTTGGCCAAGAGGAAAAGGAAAAGGCCTTCTTCCCCTAAAATGGTCAGGCAAAAAAATAAAAATAGGCCCACACTTTTAAATTTAGAACAAAACTTTAATTAAAGAAAATTAAGGAAAAGGATAACCATTCTTAACCATTAACCATTCTGTCTATCTGTCTATCTATCTATCTATCTATCTATCCATCTATCTATCTATCTAATCTATCTATCTAATCTATCTATCTATCTATCTCCAGAAAAAGGACCAAACAGTTTGTTATGAACCCTTTGAATGAAAAAAGTCAGTTTTCTGCTCCCCTACAGGTGCAATTGTATTTATGGACAGCAGGTGATGATGTGATGCCTTCGTCGGCTGCGGACCCTGTCTTGCCGTCACTGGGTAGAGTGATGGATGGACAAGGCAGCAGACTTGATTCAGTTCCTGCAGGACTGATGGGCAGGGGGATGACAGGAGGGCCACTCTCTGTGGTGCAGAACAGGAGCGTTCCCGTCCTCTGCTCGACAGAAGAGGCATTGAGCTGGGCAAGAGGGCAGAAACAGCAGTAGCTTCCCTACTGGTGTTTGTGTCATCCGGAAGCTGGGGCAGAAAAAGAAAATGAAAGGTCCCTCCCTGAATCCCAGGCACTAAGGGGGAAGGGGAAGGAGCCAAAGCAGAGCAAAAAACATCCTCCAAGAACTGCTCCCTCCAAGGCTAGCCCCCACCCCTCGTAGCCAGGGATAAAAGAACAAAAATGTCTCCATTTGGCCATTAAATCAGAATGCAAATATTCATTTTCGCCTTTGTTAGCTACCAGCAGGACACTGGGCATGAGATCTGAGCTCTGGAAGGAATTCCAATGAGGTTCTGAAACTATAACACATACAACACATATTTGCAAAACATATGACTAACATTGACAGCTCAAATATATGTAACAGAAAATTAGATAATTTTGTGCAGCTCCTAAATCATTCTACCAGCTGCAAAACAAACTGCAGACTGTAAGTTCCATTGTGAGCTAGCAAGTCAGGGACAGATTGAAAAATTACTGTCTGAATTCCATTAATATAAATAGTCCAAGGATCTTCATTTGTTGCTGTGGTGGTTTGGTTTTCTTGGTTTTGGTCTAGGCCTTCCCTGGTAACAGGAAGTATATCACACAATTCCTTTACGTAATCAGGTGTATATAAGACAAGGAGGGGAGGTTCGTCTCTCTCTTCCTTTTGGGTGCTTGGAGGACAGCAGGTCTCAGTGTGTTGGCCTCGCTTTTGTCTATGTGAGCCAAGGTCAATCTGAGAAACTGTTGTCTGAAGCCGCAGGGAGATGAAGGAACTGATTTATTGAGGGAAGTTGGTGAGATTTTATTTTTTTAGTTATTTTGTTGAGCTATTCCCTGAATTTTAGAGTCTGTCTGGTTTTATTTCTACCCATTTTTGTCCTTTTTCCCCTTCCCCTTTTCCCCTTTTCCCTTTTGGGATTCTTGTTCTGTGTATTCATAGTGTTCAATTGTATATAACTGTGATATATATGAAATATATTTTTTTTTCCTATAATTTTCTTTTGGTACTTTTTTTTTATTTCTCTTGGGAGGGGGGATTCTGTGTGTCCAATGGCTGGGTTTGGCAAGGAGCCAACCCAAATCTCCACAGTTGCCAACAACAACCCTCCTGCTCATTAGTTTATTTTAAACAGTAGTTTTATTACATATTGCATATAAGTAGTGCAAGTGTTTCATTTGAGGCTATTCAGCAAATCTTCCCTGATAAACAGAAGAGTTTTCAATTATTTCTGCAGATTATGAATCATGTATTTTAGGTGGATTAGTACTCTTCCATTACACGTGTAGCAATAAACAGCAATCATAGATTTGGCATTTGAAAAAAGGTCCATAAGTATGTACTTCTGATTGCAGTTGCAGTAGAGAGAAAACCTAGAGCTTCCATAAAGCTGAGCTGCACAGACATTCAGCCAAGAAAATCATTAGAATTACAAAATCATCTGGTTTTTGGTTTTTTTTTTTTTCCTACCTCTTGACTTTTCTCAACCTTCCAGTTTGTATTGAGCTACTCAGAGTAATGTTAAAAAAGATGTAGATACGGTAACTTTTTCTTAATAATGTCCTTTCCCATAATAAGTGTATATTATTAGAACACTTTTCTCTCCTGGGAAGCTTTACATTTGATTTAACACACACATATAAACCATTTTATGAATAATGTATTTGGAACTAGATCCCCAAACACAGTTAAGAAAGGAAGTAATATAGAGAGTCTGTTTTTGAGAACGTGCAAAAGGACTCCATAAAATCATGTCCCCTATGTTGCTGTAAATATGTTCCCAGCTGGCAACCTCTGTCCAAAGAGTAGGTAGAATAAGGCTTCTGCCACTGTTAAGCAGTAACCAACAGAGCTGCTAAGTAAAAACCTAAAAGGGGCATGACAGATTGCTCAGTTCTCCGTGTAGAGAATAACGTAATCTGCTGTGAGATGTTTTACACAATGCCTCCTGCTGTTCCATCTGGGCTGCTGAACACTGGTAGTTCACTCAATTGTGTACAAGTCAAATATAAGAACAATTTCTGAGAGCAGGTTTGGTTTTTTTTTTGTAGGTTTTTTTTGGTTTTTTTTGTGAATAAAAGGACACTAAGGAATGCAAACAGCATTATATTTCAATTCCTATTTATTCATTAAAATATTAAACTGAATATACTTTTGAAGTCATGAGGCAGTTAGAAGTCCAGAAATGTTCTCTGAACTTGCAGTAAAACTGTTATGGGGAAAATTGTGGTGGAAAGTAAATTTAAGCTAGTAAAATGTCGGGTTCAGAATACATTCAGAACCATGGTGTGTGTGATTCAGCGCATTATTTTATTTTGTTATATTACTCTCTTGTGATTAAAAAAAAAAGAAAACAAAAACAAACAAAACAAACAAAACAAACAAACAAACAAAAGAAACCCAAACCACAAAAATATTTCCTTTGCTTTTTCTTTCTAAAGTTACAAGTGACAGGACTTTCACTATAACAGTTACTTCAGCTGTGGACAGTAAACAGAAAGTATTCAAAGTGAATATATTTAAGTACGCTAACAATAATTGTATAAGGGTATATTTTTTCCAACATTTTTGTATTTCTCATCCTCTTCTGTGTCATAATGACTTGGAATTCTTTAGGTCACTGCCGGTGGCTTCCAGTAGCATATACAAAGACGAAGGGCTCTGAACTTACCTACTCATTGGGAGTTTAGACTTTGCTAGGCAAAGCCCTCATTTATGAAAAGATCTTATCTGCCCAAAAGAAGACCCTAGAATTCATACCTTGAATTTTAGATATATTTAATGGACAAAAGAGGTTTATGTGCAAACTATAATTTTCTGATTAGGTAAATATTTCTGAACATCTATATGAAGAATAACATAACTTAAACAAATGTATTATTCTAGAATCCCTTGCATACTGCAGGCTTTATTTTGTGTACCTGTGACCTACCTCATTTACTAGTGAAGGATAAATGACTGAGTTGTTTAGTTAAGTAAGAGTCAACACTAGAGCAATACTTTAATAGGAAAGTTTCTAAAACATAGGTATTCTCGTGGTTTATGGATTGCGACAGCAGGGTGGAGCACTCCCCCTTCCCATTCCCCCCTGGCCGCGGGAATGAGATGCCCCAGGAAAGAGACACAGAGAGACCACAGGAAGGGAAAGCAGAGAGAGAGTTTATTCACATGGTTGGGGGTATAGAAGGGCATTTAGGGAATTTTGGATACAACCACTAGAAATCGAGGGATAACAGCCAATGGAGAAAGGGTTAACAAAGGACCAATAGGGAGGCTTCACATCGTCCTGCTAAAACAAATTCCTGCCTACTTGGCTAGGGAGATAAGAGTTTTCTCAGGGGGTCTTGGGAAGAAGAAAGGTGACTTGGGAGAAAAAAAAAAGAAAAAAAAAAGGCAAAGAATCCATTTTACAATACAGTACAAGCCTCAGTTTTTAATGCATTATGGCTGGTTTCTTCATTTTCTTCAGAGACCCATTTTTTGCATGATGTGTTCCACTTCTGATATTGTAAGTCTACTGCCACAATGGATTATCAAGAAGAGAGTGGGAGGGAAGATAGAAAATTCAGATATTTGTCAGGTTTTACTTTCATTTCCAAAAAGATAGTTTCAAGAATATTCTACTGAATAGAACTGAAGTGTATAATTACATTAAACCACACTGAAATAAAGTAGTTCATGTGACTAGATGCATAAAAAACCCAAAAAGAACTATTAGAAAATATTGCAAACTTTTAGGAAGAAAAATTCCTGACAGAATTTTGGCTTCACAAGTTCAAATTAAGCCATTCTTCAAGGTAGAAGATCTGCCTATCCAAAATGATGCCACTGTTCTCTTGCCATCAGATCTGTGACTGAAAAATATTGCTCATGATCTGATGTACCATGTCACTCTCTGGTTACATCTGCTGCTCCAAACTCAGTATGGTTAACTCATGTGGCAAGGGCTCAAGAAAGCAAATGCACGCCCTCAGGTGTGTTTGAAAGGATATTTATCAAGAGGGGTAAGCACTAATTTTATTATACAGGACACTCTTGACTTAATTTAAAGGAACTGAGGAAATGTTAAGTAGCTATGAAGAAAGACAGTTCAGTTCATGAAGGGAACAAAGGTTTTAAAAAGAAAAAAAAAATTAAGAATTTTAACTTAAAAAAAAACCAAAACAAAAAAAAAACCTGAGAGGTGATTTTTGTATCTACAGAGAGCATAAATTCCAAGGAAGAAATCAAGATATTGCAGTTAAGGACCATAGTTTGCACAATGATGAATCAAAATAAACCAGGTGGAAATTACAAGATTCTTAGTTATCAAAACAAAGAGATTTTCTAAGTTGTGTTCCAATGAAAATAACAAGGGATCACAACATATTTATGAAAGGAACATGATATGTGTAGTAATTGTAACAGTGAAAGTCTTTGTGACCTAAGGGATTCTTTCTAGTAGGTTCCCCTTTTTCATTTGGGCATTTGTCATTTGGGCCAACTGTTTGCAGAGATTAAACAGGATTCAATACTAAGAGATGGCAACCCACATTAATAAAAGTATAACCATTATTCTTTTACCCAATTTATGACACATTTTGTAAAAATGACAGCTTATTAGTCCTTTGGATAAAAAGGCAAATCTCTCTTTGTATAGAGACTATTTTAGGAGTACATAGAATGAAAGCATAAAAATTTGTATATTTGAACTATGGTTTTTATTTATGCTGAAATAAAACAAAAAATCTAACCTCTGGCTAGAATTATTTATGACTGTCAAAGCAAGACACATTTGGTCTCTTTTCTCTCTTAAACAAGACCCAGTCTGAAAGTTATGAACTTTCTTGAAATCACAGAACCTTCTGTATGGCCACAGAAACAGCCTTTTCAATGCTCCAGCTTTCTACCAGTTTACTCATGGAATATCTTTTTCTACTGTAGCACTCCAATAAGCGCAAAGTTACACCTTTATTATGGTACCCAGCAGCTATTTCCCTGGAAAAAAAATGAGAGTATAGGTTATTGTGCTACTTTCATGGCTACCCAAGCTACCTTGTGGTTACTTGCTGTTATTTTACACTGATCTCACCCTTATATATAACTAAGACTACTTGTAGAAATGGTGTGTTAACGGAAATTTCTGGTTTGTTTTCATATTTCCAAAATGGAAATTCTCCTTCCAGCTACCTTATAGAAATATAATTCTTTCCAGTATACTGGAAAAATGTCAGTTTTTTTAAGCGTCACAAAATATAAGTCTGGAAAAAATTGAAAGCTGCTCTAAATGTCTTCATATACAAGTATACAAGAAAGCAATATATAGGAAAATGTTATTTTCTAATCAGCAAGAGAGAACAAGCCTAAGGAAATCTCATAAAACCTCTGCTCTAACTTTTGCTAAAACTTTTGCTAAAACTTTCCATAATTCTGCCTCGCTGTGCAAGTAAATGAGGTATCCATATGATACTCCTGAATTCTCAAAAGACAGTTTCCTTACCAGTTACAGTTCCCTTGGAGAAAAATAATTACTGAAATATATCTTAAAAAAAAAAAAGTACCTAGGTTATTTTAGCTTGATTACCTGTCATTGGTGTGACTGTAACTGTGCAAGCTACATTTCAATGAATGCATAACTAGTTCTGTAAAATATATACCTGTTTCTAAATCTGTACATACAACATACATTTCTGTATCCATATATGTATGGATTTTTTATGTTTCTGTATCCATCTTTGCATGCCAGCTTCTTACTCGGAGTAGAGAAAAGACAAGGGCAGAAGTTGACTCTGTCAGTCTTCTCCATTTGGCTTTACTTCTGATCCAGTTGAATATGCTGTATGGATCAGAACACAAAGTCACAAACCAAATTATATCGATACAAAACTCATCAAAGCCTATTTCAAACAATGATAAACTTTTATTTGGTTTCTGAGATAATTGGAAAGTGCATGTTCTTCTTCATGTAGTTATTAAAACATTGTAAATTAGTCACAGAACCTGGACCTGAATCTGTCAGTTCTCTGCTTCTCAAGTTTCCATCAGCTGAGACTTTTCAGCTCCTTAGGCCTGTCACAATGTTACATTAACTTCATATTAACCTACTGATAATTTGATATATACTATTGAACTAAATATTGTGGTCTCAGCTGCGAGTGAAAAGAAGCATCATAGGAATTCCATAATTACTTTATTGCTCAATATATGACAGCTTTCAGCTAAATAGCTAGAGTAGAACTAGATCTCTTAACTAGATCTCAGTGACAAAATATGACAATAAAGTAATGACTACCTTGTAACATAACTGAGTTAATACTTTGGTTTTTACCACTCCAGTGTCAAGAAATTTACTTGAAAAGTCCAGAACTGGTCAAGTTTTAGAACTGGCTGTCACTCAAGTTTTGGTGTGCAGCTCCTTTATTTCCTTTATATGAACTCTGACATCAAATCCATATTAACAGGCATCTTTTAACTTTCGATGGAAGACTGATTATTACTTTGACATCCTAAGAGGGGAGCTTCTTAAAAAAAGCAAAACACCATTTGGTATAAAATTATATAAGCTCTAAATATACTATATTCATCAAGCATGGCGTGCTAATCGCTTTACAGAATGTAAAAAATACAGTTTCTGCCTGAAGAACTATGATCTAGACTCATAAACATGAAGAGATGAAGGGGCAGGTCAAGAGGAAAAGTTCTGCTCTAGTTTATTTGACACAAACCATAGAGTTTCACCAAGCATAAAGAATTGGGGTAACAAACTGTAAAGTTTGTGAAACACATCCAAAAAAATCTTACAAAATAGTAGCCCCTCTTAGGGGCTAGGTTCAGAAGATATTAGAATAACAAAGCCTTTAAAGCAGATTGGTACATTCTGTGGTACATTTGGATAAAGTTTGATATGAGGACAACAAAACCAAGAATTCTTAATTTCTACAGTAAAAGTTGAGACAAAATGTTAGTTTATGTTTGTCTTTTCCTTTTTAAGGTGGCAAGGCAATCGAAAACACAATATAGTTCTTGGTTTGCAAGCAGACTGATGTCCATCAGACTGTATAATAAAGGATGGTCAGATAGACGTAAGCATCACAAAATCAATTATGACATAAAAATACTCAAATTCTCGCATGGGTAGAAGGAACATCTGTGTAATCTGAAAGTGGTATAGTGTTTTGTGAACTAAGAATGGCTTTTCACATATGGTATTCAGAACTACACATTCAGATTTTATCTTGTGGCCACTCTCTAAGGAGATCAATTTTTTGTTGTGGTTTGCAGATGAATTGCTGATTCAGGAATTTTAATGTAGATCATGGGTTCTCAAACTCATAACAGTAACAAAGTTGCATCATCTGACACAAATAAACCAAAACTGGTGCCATTTTTGATTATCAAGCTAAAAAGACTTCAGGGCTTAAGGCCCGATTTTTATAATCATCTATGATTGCAGCTGAGAAATTTGTCAAAATAAAAAAGGAATGGCCTAACTATACTGGATGTTATTTTGTTGAAGAAGATTGAATGCAAACATTTCTTTATCATTGTATTGTGATATTACTATATATTACCTATTTTTCTCAGCTTTGTTGTGGCACTTATATGGATTGAGATCTGATATTTTTCTAAGGTATCTGTTTTATTAAAGAGGAAGTACAGGATTCTTCAGGATGAAGTAGAGACACTGAGGAAAATTTAGGTGAAAAGTCCCACATATGGTAGGAAGAAATCTTGTTACATTTAAATGAGTACTAATTCTTGTATACGTAATATGTTCTTTAATCAGTTTCCAGAAATGTAATTACAATATAAGAGAAGTCTTATCTTAAGTTTTGGAAATAAATTTATTTTGCTATTAAAGCTGATTCTGAAAGATGGGACTAAAAAATAGCATGAAACTAGTAAAATTAGAATTTGCTGTTCTTGAGGAAGTAATGAATCAGTAGAAAAAAGGACACATTCAGGTTGCTTGGAGAGACTGAGCACCTCAGACCACAGGTGGGTAGTTTTCAGAGGCCATACAAATGTCTAGGAAGACAGAGGGCTTGTGCCTGCAACTGCAGTTTGGATGAAGCATCTCACTCCACTCATGTACAAACTTTAGATAGCTATATATTAGTAGTAACTGACTCTTTTTAGTGGTCTACAATGCAGACTCCAAAGATATATCAAAATCACTGATGCATCATAATCACTGTTTTTCTTTGCTAGATGATGTCAGTAATTTAAACATCAAATGTAGTTACTATGTGTGTGCTAAACAAATTCAGACTTAAAGACTTAAAATTGCAATTGAAAGACGTTTGTTTTCTATGCTTTTTTGGATGATTTCTCTTCTGCATTAGCAACTTCCTCCTTAGAAAGCATTTTTCTCATTTGAACTAGTGATAAAAAACAAGCAAACAAACAACAAAAAAATTCCAACAAACAAACAAAAAAACAAACAGCTGAATAATTTAGAAATTAGATATTAATATTTTAAGATATACAGTACTATTCATATTTCTACTAGCCATGCTATAATTCAGAGTCATAGAACTGTAGATTTCTCATATGTGTGGGGTGTCATTGGCCATGGCAAGGCAGGTTAGAGCTACATGATCTTTAAAGTCCATTCCAACCCCTTAACAATCTATGATTGCTGCCAGAGAAATTCTCTCTGTTTAAGTAATGCAAGATGAAACACCAGTGTAAAATTAAAGGTATCAGAGGGTAAGTAGCTCTACAGAGTATGAAGATCAGGTACATTATAGTACACAGCCTGAAGTTCTGTACAGTGCTGCCTCATTTTAGAAATGTCAGGAGCCAATATATCCTCCAGACAATGAAAAATAACTATGCCTTGTCAGTGCAATGGAGAAAGGAAGAGACAGAGAAAGAAAGAGAGAGAGGAGCAATTCTCAAATTAAATACAAAGTAATGCAACATAAAACTCTGCATGTGAGGTGTGTGTTTATGCCTCATTTTTGTCTTTGGTGTGTGTGTGTTTTCCAGTAGCCATTCCAGAAGAAAATTAATTTCTTGCCTCATAAGCTTTGTTTTTTTGTGAATCTGCCAGGCACATTCAATCACTTTGAATATACCAGAAAATCTCAAATAGCACTGTGTGCCAATGCTTAGGCAAATAAATTGCATTCCAATATTGTAAGTGTCAGAAGTAACTTAAACTCCTATGGGAAAGAAGACATCTGAAAAGTGCATTGGACCCAAGTATCCAGATACTACCTCCAAATAGGCAGAAACATGCAATGATGTAAATGAGAACTCTTGATAGATCTAGTCTTTCTGTGTCTGAATAATTTGCAGTCTAGACAAACAGAGCTATTTGATTTTCTGAAAAATGGATGTTGGCCATTAAATGTTATGAAAATCAGTATTTCCAATCATTCATTGAACTTTGAGTTCAGAAAGTTCATTATATTTTCCTGTCAGTGTACACCCACTTCTGCAAGGACGTTAAGTCTGATTTAGATGGGTGTATCTGCTGTTAGATTTGTACACACAAAAGGAAAAGCAAGCAAAGCGATAAAATAGAAGTGTGGGGTGAACTGATTCTATGCCAGGTCAGTCTGACCCCTAGTCTAGTTCAGGCAAAGGAATATCAGCCATAGGTCATTTCCATTACAAAAATATAGATTCATTTCTCTTTCAGTGTAAATTATAGTAATAGCTAGTACATTTGTGCTACTTAAGATCTATCTGATCAACTTTTAGTCAGTTGACCCTATTGATTAAAGGGAAAGTTTAGAAAAATAACTCATAGGTACTGGTTTAAGATGACAGCATAATGGACTCATATCCACTTTTTAAACATAACAACACATGAACTAAAATGTACAGCCACTTTATGACTATAATGTTTCTTACTATTTTCATCCTTATTGACTATTTGTCATATTATGTCTTGGTGTAACAGAAAGCATTCAACTAATGAATTCTTTTAAAATTGAATCATGTAAGGTGTAGAACAACTGGAGCTCCAGACAGGAAAGAAACTATAGAAAGTGAAATTAAATGCATCTAAATGTATTTCTGGTTATGACTCAGGTTGCTCAATACCTTGCTCTGTTTTGGTGATAGAATTCTATGCTTTATAAATAAATTATAGATTTTTAGCTCTTAGAAAAACAGTATGGATAGTTAGTCTATTAATTAGTTTGTTCTTTCTTAACACAAACTAAGGTTCCATAAACTGTGTCAACCAGAAAGTGAAGGCAGGTTGTCTAAGTTGTCTCAAGAAAAATCTAAATTTTCTACAGTAGGAGACAGTGGATTTGAGTTGACTTAAAGTAGTCAACTCAAGACTTAATACTTTTTAAAGTAACATGCTATAACTCAATTATGGCAAATGGGACTTGAAACTGAAATACCTGAATAAATAATATTTGTGGCCAAATACACTTAGAAATCAGATTGCATTATATTAAATTCCACAAAAGGTGTTCATATTTACATGATGTGACAAGTAGACATATATGTGACAGTATGACCTGACTTTACGTGTAAAATCTATTTTGAAGCACCAATCTGTTTATTTTAAGGGTCATAATTAAATTCAAGTACCTTGATCAGAGTTATAAAAATGCAACCTTACTTTGTGAAAGATTCCTCAAACTGTCTGGGAAAAGTCAAGCATTTCTGAAGACTTGCAAAAGCAGAACTGTTCCGACTCACTCTAGTATTCATCAATATAATCACCTCAGAACATGACCAAGAAGCTAAAGTTCTTAACTTGTATTTAACTCTCTAGGGAGTTTTGTGAAATTTTTGATGAGATCTAGCCATTTGGATCCTACTTAGGGTGTTCAGTACTAACTTACATTTTCTCCACATTTTTCCATAGCCATATCACCATTCTTTCTGGATATTTTAAGTAGAAAGGAAGAAAAAAATGTTATAACTTCTCATTTTTAGCAAAGAAGAGAAAGACCTGACTTTATAAGATTTTTTTGCCTGAAAATCCAGCATTGGGCATTGCTATGAAGATTACAAAACTGAAACAGAAACAAAACACCAGAATAAAACCAAAATATTTTTACATAGAAGAGATAATTCTATTTTGTCTCTAATTAAGATACTGCTAAGAAAAAAAAAATAAAAAAGAAACTTGTTAACTAGGTGGTGGAATCACTTTAACCTATATTTTATTGCTGAATTAATATTTTGACAAAAGGAAATGTCTTTAGGAATAGGTGATGGGGAAATAAACATTCTCTGGATTTATCTTTTTTTGTTTCAACTGCCTGTTCCCCACCCTTCTCCTTTCTACTAGTTTCTTCTCTGTGTTGAATTAAATACTTTATAAAGCCCTGTCAAGGAGAGATTTTAAAAATACATTTTTTAAGCCATATCATATACTCCAGAAATTTTTCAAGTTTTGATAATACAAGGCAGATGGCACCAATCGTTTATTTTTTTTATTTTTTTTTTCATGTGTTGCAAGCATACATGAAACTGGGCAATGAAATTCAGCTTTAAGGTAAATCCAGGCAAGATGAATTTCTCTTAGCTACTGGGCAGCTGGCTTAGCAGTCATGTTGTGTTTATACACATGTTTCTTAACTGAAGTGATGTTTGGGGACTTCCTCCCAGTAAAAGCTGTTGAGAAGACTGATGGAAATGCTGTTAACATTATCAGAGCCATTGTAAATATTTGAGGGGTAGAGGGATCAAATCTTCTTATTGAAAGAATACTTTTCATTGAACTGTAAATGTGGTGTTTTTTTTTTTAACTCATGCCAATATAATCTGCTGAACAATGTGTCTGGATAAGCTCTTTCTTTCCCTAAGCCAAATAGATATATTTTGACCTCGTGCATTCTCAAAGGGACTGAGATGTTGCAGAATAGTTCTATTTTTATTTTCTCAATAGAAAATAAAAAGAATGGAAACTACATGTTTCAGTTAGGGAATTCAGTAAAAGACTCTAGCCTTCCAAGTGGCAAAATTTGATTACAAAGTCCACAAGCACATATTCCCTTGTAAAATGGATAATATTAAAATATTGCTAAAATAACTTTTGCTTTCACAGTATTTATTTTCCTGAATATTGCTCAAATTAATGGTCGTGAATGGAAACAAGAGAGATATAAACAAATAAACAAACGTTTAATTATAAAATTTTATTAGGTGGGTTTGTTGTTTGGTTTTGTTTGGTTTGGTTGTATTCTTTTTTTATGAAGACAATAAAACCACATTTTTTTCAAGCCAACTGTCTTCTCTCTATTCACTCAAACTTAAATTTCAGTAAAAATTAAAAAAAAAAAAAAGAAAAAAGGAAAAAATAAAAGAAAATATTCCTGTTTTTATTTAGCTGTTCAAACTAGACATATTCCTTTAAATAACTTGTACCTCCTTGGAAAAGATTAGAGTGTCCATGAACAGTTAATTACATATTTCAGGAATCTTGTCAATCAAAATAAAGACTAAATTTACACTGTGTCCTGGCATAACCCACTGACTCACAGATGAACCACCAAATTTGCAGCTGATGTTGTGCCATGAAAGAGCACTATTTTTAGGATAATAGTTTCTAATACCATGTCACCAAGCTAATTTTTGGCTGTACTGAGTGGAAAATCTGCAAACCTCAAGTCTTCATCAAAACAGTTGGGTTTTGTAGCAGAACCAAAATTTTGGAAAACGGACAGCTGATTAACATGTGAATGACCTACTGCATACAAAAAAAAAAAAAAAAAGATAGAAAGCTGAGTTCAGACACATTTATAGACAAACCCTTTTTATCAGAACTTTGAAATGCTGAAATGTTGTAAATAGCTGCTTATTGCTGTGAGTAATATAGATTATTTGCTTTAAAATTATGCAAGAGCAAAAGTAGCAAACCCAAATTAAAAATTTGAGGACACTTTCTGATGTTTTCTTTGCCACAGTTAATGTTTCCTCCCTCTATATGTTAGTAAAAGAGAGAAATGAGAGTATAACAGACTACTTTCTTGATAGATCACAATTTGAAGATATGTACAATGTTCCAAATGGGGAAAGGCAATGGAACATGACCTTGTGTACTTAATTTCTCCCTTGATTTGCAGACAAACTATATTTGGATTTGCCTACAGGGAGAATAAAGGAAGTTTCCACTAGACTCCAGGGATATAACAAGGACGAACACATTTCTTACTGCTCTTTCTCTACAGACCACATTTGAGTACTTGTAATGAGCTAAAGAAATAGTAGAATAACTATAGTAAGTTACGGTATCCTTGTGGGTTAGTTTCCCTTTCCTAAGAAAGTACTTCCAGAAAGATGAAGTTTTAGATTGGTGCAACACTGTGCAATTGGGTACTTACTGCTTCAGTATCCAAGATGATGCTGTGATGTTTCTAGATTTATCAATTTGGTTTGGTACTAGCTGAATATATGTGATATGTTACATCCACACTGTAAGCTCTTTCAGACTAAACTGTATATATTGTGTATATATTGAGATAATTATATAAAAGTGCTTTACCTGTTACTCTTAATCAAGAAGATAAAAACTTCCCTCTGTCAGCTGTATTAGAACAAAAACCGCACAGACCACAGACTACACACTAGTATGTAAATGCAATGCACCTTTGTGACCACAGAAATATCATATATATGCAGAAATATTAGTGAATTGGAAGACAGGAATTCCAATGGATTTCTGTTATCACTACTGAAGGAAGACATCCCTGTTAACAGATGAGCAAGTGGCTTTTAAATACACATTTAATCTCTGATGTGTAGGTGGGTGCTAGGTCTGGACAAAATCTTCTCATCATCATAGGCTTATTTGTGTTTGGATGTATACACAGTATAAAATGTAGTCTTAACCAAAAGCAGAGCAGTATTTATAAAGTCTGTAAAATATTGGGATATGTAAAATAGCTCAGGAAACTCTTTAGAAAGGGACAGTGTACTCTGTATATGCTCCAACTCATTTTATTTGAGGTCAAGTATTTAGGGAGCTGGCACTCATGGTGACACATCAAACTATTTATTTTTCCACCATTTTACAAACTGCTGCCCCATTTAGCCAAGATCTGTCCATCCCTAAAGTAGCTGCAGTCTTCTATAAGGGGTCCCAGAGTGCATTTGCATCCATCTAGCCAGACATTAATTCCCGAGCTTCTGAGCACAAAGCAACTCTGTAACTCTGCTTTTGCAAAGAAAGCATGAATGGAGTGCAACCTTCCTCATGATACCAGTGCACAGTATGTGCTCAGCATGCAGATGCAAGGAATGTTCACAAAGCCATTTTTTCTTTCTTTTTTTTTTTTTTTTTCCTTAACAGTCTGTTTAGACTTCATTGTAAGAAAAAGCAGGGAGCAACACTTTAACAAAGCAATTATAAGATTTAAAAGCCTTCAGACTGCCTGATAGACATCTGAGTTGAACTTAGGTGGAATGGAAAAGATGGGGTTTTGGAAACGATTCCTAAATCAATTCTTTTTATTGCCTCTCCCTGTAACCACTTGCACTATGAACAAAAAAAAGCTTTTGTGTGCTATGAAAGGGAGGTGTTGAGCCTCAGACTGAATCCCAGAGGGACCCCAGCTGGCAAGGGTTCTTGCCACAGCATTAATTTACATATAGAGCACAGTGGCCATGACACCACCTCTCTTCAAAACCACCTTCTTCTATTTCAGATTATTTCTGGGTTTTGTCCAATGACTCTGATAGAAAATACTTAAACAGTGTTGTGAGCAGAACTATGTTCTGTTTTTGTTTAGTTGAATGGAGCCTTCTTACTGCAGATTTCTAACTCACCCTCCTTTTCCCCTTTGCTTACTACTTTCCTAGCCCCACGGCACTTGCATTCATCATTACACAATACCAGCTTCAAGAAGTGGGAGAAGGAAGAATATGGAATGAGAAGTATGCACCCCATCATCTATATTCTGTTCCATGCTTGCTGCGTGAAAGATAATGATCAAATGCTTGCAAATGGGAGACGAGGTTTAATGTTGAGAAACTTGACTCTTTTTTTTCTGTGGTTATGTGCAGTCAGCTAAGGTTTTACACAGAACAGTAACACTGCCTCAAGCACTTCCTGCACCTAAATAGAGTGAATTTGTTCCCTGATCTTGGTCAAGAATGCCACAATCTGAAGCAGAGTCTATGCAGTCTGGCTGCTGTTCTGAAGCTTGAGGTCTGTACTATGGGACTCAGCATATCCCCCTGAGCAGGACTAAAGTGTCCTGCTTGAGGTCTCCTGTCAAAAAGTTTGCACTCTGTGTGCAGTCAACCAAAAAAATAAGAAATTCAGCTATCTGAAATAGACTCTTAAATGAACCAAGTGTGCTGCCGTTGACTGAATAGATAGGCCAGGTAACTACAGTGGGTCTGAACTGCCCAGAAAGTGTTAGGTGATGGATTTTCATGCCAAAATTAGTTTCCTAAAGCATATAGTCTGTGTCTTGCTGTTAAACTCTGTTGACTTTCAAAATCTGAAATGTTTATTCCGAAGCACATTTCTGCACAGTGGGTGCTGTGATCACTGACAGACATACCTATCTATCTGCAGGCGGCTTGGCATTCTAACTGTGAATAGGGAAGCCAATCCTACTGTTTGTAGAGCTCTATAATTGAATTAGTGAACCTTATTTTATAAAACAGAAGTGTTCCCACTGAAACAATCAAACATAAACAGCTCACACATAAATTATTCACTCCTACACAAAGCTACAAGGCTAAAGTTACCTTTCCAGCACATCTAAATGATGTAGAATGTGTCTATAGAGAAGTGCTGTGACGAGTAACCCAAGCTGTCCCTGGAAAAGACTGCTTCAGCAAATAGCTTAGATGCAATAATATTCTAACCAGTAAGAATAGCTTTCCAGCATTTTATGGATGCTGCAGATCCACCCATACTTCTTCCATACCCAATCTAGAACTGCTGCATTGTATGGCATTATATCATGTGGAAATGACAGCCAGAGTCAGTTAGCTTAAAGATCAGTGCACTGCACACCATCATGATAGACTTTTTTTTAAAGTCCTCTTCATTAGTTAATTCCTCAGAAGAAGAAGCATTTAGGCAAGGTTTGACTTCTTATGTTGTCACCTGAGACTAGCAAAGTTTCCATGCCTGAATTCCTTGGATTTAAATATATCCAATATTCTGAAACAGAGGCATTCTGTCTTTGCAGAATGCAACTAAAGAGGCATTCCCCAGTAGTGAGCAAGAATAAGATCCAAAACAAATCTGTCTCAACAATTCTGTTATTAATGATTGCCCTAGTCATGGAAATCTCTGGTTCTACTTCTCCTGAAAAACTCATAGATGCATTAAACTTTGCCAGTGCATGTGTCTAGAAGATTTACTACCATGGCACTTGTATCTTGAAATACAGAAAAAACTGTTCTGAGCATTGACGCACTCTTATCCACAACTCATATATTGACATCATTCAGGTAAGGTCAACACAAGAATGGCTATTTTCTGGTGGAGTTTTCTTTGCACATTTTAAACTGTGGTGTTTAGAATATTTCTCAGTAAAGTCTAGATTTTATGTCTTCATCAACAAAATTACTCCAGAAAGAAGAGACACAATATTATGCCTAAATATATGCTCTGGCTACAAAGTTCTGGATACCCACTTCCTGCAACAAAATTAATGAGGATCCTTTTTGTTATAAGGAATTATAGTTCCTTATTTTTCTGTTATCTTATTGGCTCAATGATCAGCACAATGTTAGATATTTTCCTTTAATATTTATTAATTTACTGTTAAGTTGGCTAAGAAGTTATGTTTCATTAATTTCTACTTTAATAGTTATGTCCTGACTATCACAAATTGTGTGTCACAATGAAGGTGGAGATATCCAGTTTATGTATGAATCAAGTCTTAAATTTAACCAACTGTATACTCTGAGACAAATGTTATCGTATGTGGCCTACTTAGTCCTACTGAGAAGCTGGCTCTACCTTTTTCTTCCAAAACTTACACTTAACTGACTCCCAGGTGCAAACGCTATAGTGTTTATTTGTAATTGATCATGAAACCTTCTATTCAAAAGCTAAACCAAAAAATTATTGAGGGGCACAAGTCACATTCTGAGGATAAAAGCATCACTTTGAAAAATACTCATTCCTAACTCCTACTGATTTAGAAATTCTGTTTTAGAAGATTGTGAAATAAACATTGTTAAGTTAGACAGCAAGGTGAAAAGAGAGTGAGAGGTAAGAGTTGTTCTGCCAGAGATTTAACCCAAATAATTCTTCATACCTACAGAGTCTCAAGAATTTATTAAATCCTCATAGTATCTGAATCAAGTGCCCTGGACAGTAATATGGTGTCTGTTATAAATCCTGGAGACAATTCCTTTAATTCTAACTTTTCTTCAAGATTGCAAAGACATTCAATATACCCAAATATAAGTTGTACTGATTCTCTTAAGCATTTAAGGGTGAAATTTCTTCACTTGTTTTGTTCCCTATTTACCTTCTACAGCTTTTTGTAAAAAATGAAAATGCATTTCGTTTAAATTTTGATGGTAATTTTGGGTTAGTTGGGGGGGGGGGGGGTTAATTAACG
>JAWWEW010000112.1:72529414-72587083 GCA_035583185.1 Anabacerthia variegaticeps | reverse complement strand
GATCCTCTAATTTCACTAGTCTTTTTTATTTCATAAAAGAAGCATTGTTTCAGTAAGTCTGAAACACTATAATTTATATAGAAACTTTATGTTAATCAACAATATTATGTAATATAAAATATAATTTGAAAGATGTATTTTAACTAAATAGACTTGAAGTCTGCTTATCTCATTGAAGCAAATTTATTTAACATTGAATTAAATACAAAAGTGAAAATAACATGTTTTGACAATTTTCTCACAAAAAAAAAATATCAATACTCTTTTATGGTTATTTGTGTATTAATGAATTACATTTTTCCAATGAAGGTATTGTCTGAAAAAAATATTTTCAGGCAGCTTTATTTTCGTATTTCTTTTCTCCAAGTACTTCTCCTGTCAGTTGCTGCCACCTTGCAATTAGTTTTCAGCTATTTGTAGTGCAGATGGCTCTGTATAAGTTGGCTGATTACAAACCTCTGAACCTGTTGGCCTTACCTATAAAATGTACATGTCATGATGTGGGCTTTCCGTATTTTATGCGTCAGCTGGTTCTGCAGTTTGTCTTCCAAATGCAGTTTCCAAGATTGTCACCCACAGGAAGGCCAAGAAGACGACAGTGTTTTACTCTTAATGAGGCTGAACCTAGTGAGACCTTGCAGGAAAACTCACTCGGCAGCTGACACCATTATTCCTTCTTGTTTACATTACCAGTTTTCTTGTTATGTGATAATCAAATCCATGTGCTTATCCCATACTGGAGTCTGACTCATGGGGCCAGATGCAAATTAATATGCTTCTCTGTTAGATTACTGACTTAATTAAAACAACAGTTTTGCAGTGTCTTCAGATATGTCACTGCAAACATCCCTGATGCTGCAGGGGGATATAGGAAGAACTCTATCCGGACCATTGTCTCTGAACATAATCATTTTGTTAGACTCTTGCAGTGAAATGAGCTGCTAATTCTTAAACCTTAATATACTGCATCCTGACTGTTTCTTGTCAGGTTTCTACTGTTTTAAACACATCTTGTATTTTTCCTTAATACCTTAATACTTTTTTAATCCTCTTTTTTTTTTTTTTTTCTTCTGCCTAAAGAACAATTTAGAGCTTTCAAATTTACATGCCTGGTCCAAAATAATGCCTTTGATAAGACTTCTGTTTTCTGTAAGTTTTAGTTTGAGAATATTGAGTGCCAGAAAATAAAATTACCTCTCAAAAATCTGTAGATGAGTTTGTGGGCTCGAACAGACACTTTTTTCCTGTATTCAATGGTTTCTTCCTTTGATCACACAGCTCACCCACCTGTTCTTGTAGAATAGGTTTCCAAATTGTTCGACTTAATTGCTCACTTCAGAATAATTATGATAGAGAGCAATTCTGAAAGAAGGCAGGTTCCCTTGCAGCCTGAAATTCTCTGTATGCATTTGTATCTCCAAATAGTGGCACTGACAGTAATTTGAAATTTAAATTTAGACAAACTCTTCTTCCAGGTTTTTCATGGGCATGTGGCACTGGATTTTGCTTGCTCAGTGAAAACCTAGAGAGATATGATGGAGGTTGTCAAATTGTCTTATAGTAGAAAGGAATCAAAAAGTGTTTGACAAAAGCTATGCCATGAAATTAGTTAAATGTGCCTATTTTAGAAATGAAATTTATATTAAATTGTGTCACTGAACCCTATTCAAAAACTCCTCCATGTTTTAGACACAGTCACTTAAAAAAATTAGCAAATGGAATCTCAGTGGGATTATAGAAGGTTAAGATGACACTTTACAGTTATAAATGCAGGGTAAGGAGATCTGCAACTTGGACGACATAAAAGAGCTTCATTACATACTCAAAGTTTCTATTTAACCATTCAGTAGGGGCTACATCTCTATTGATGTCAAAGTGATAAAAGATTTATATTACAAAATGCATGTTTAAAGCATAGTCTCTAGCGAGATAGAAAAGTGAAATGATTTATTCCTTAACATAATTTAAATGTCATCAGTTAAGTTTAAGAGACATTTACCAAATTCCTGCAGTCTTACAACAACAAAATATTTAATTTTTAGGTGATATGTGGAGGCAAAAAGCACAGATAAATATAACTCTTTAAAAGCAAATGCAAGTTATTGAAAAACAATGTGGAAGTGTTATAACCCTACCTCTAAATATAGATAATGCTGACTAATGTACAGTCTTTAAATAGGAAAAGACAGTAATTCCCAAATGGCTTCTGTAGGAATTTAAGATGCTTTTAACTTTTAACATCCTGTGTCAACTTCTGCTTTTAGCTTTTGATTCTAGTATAACCCAAATGTTAAGACTAATCTAAATATATATTTGAATAATGACTGGTGTATTTTCCTCTGAATCATTCTATTTCTACAATAACAACTCAGAACAGATTAGTGCAGCAGAAAATGGAAATGTTTTGAAATTATTTCTGGGGCTGTTGGACCCTCTTTCTACCCGTTTTTTTCATGTTGAATGCCTGGCAATGTCAATACAGGATTTTTCTACCTTTTGTACTAAGATGCTAAGAACTTTTTGTCATATTTTTATACAGTTTAAATGTAGGTTCAAGCATAAAGAAAAGCCATGTGTTTGATTGGCAGCTTGAGTAGCAACATTGTTCTGTGATACTAATTGCTGCTAAAAAACTTTCATTGTTTGTCATTCTTCTAAATACATTTAGTTCTGTTGTTCTGAATTAATGACTATAACACTTATATTCTCTAGAAGGTAATGCAATCTCACAACCTTATTCTTCAGTACAAGTAGCCATTTATATCTTTTACAGAGTGTGATCTCTACTGAAAATGAGTACTTGCCATTCAGTTCTACTGTAACTTTAGTACACACATTAACTCAGTGTAAACTAGGACAAGAGATAACAGATTCTCTGTTTTCAATTTTGTAATGTTTCCCTGCAGAATAGAATACTAAAAAATAATTTAAATAATTCTATGGGAATATGTATATATTTGTATTACAGGTGTATTTGTATTACAGCTCATTTTTTCAACAGAAGACCCACAGACACTAACAAATGTATATTGAGCAGTTGTTTTTTTTTGTATCAGGTAACTTGAAGTTTTGCTTGTGCTAATGAGATTCTTTAACTAAATAAGGTCTTCATGGTTTAATCTCACTTTTCTCTGAATACAGCATTAACTGAGAAAATAATATTTTCTAAAAACTAACTTATTTACTACAGTATAATTTATAGTATTTGCAGTTTCAGATCAGTGAGACAGACTTTAATTTATCTCTGAATCTTTATTAAGCTAAATAAGTATTTTTAGAAGTATTCAATATTTAATTAAGAGAAAAGCCCCATTATTAATTCTTAATTGAAAGCTTCTATAAGAGACATACTTTAAGTAAGCTTTTCTAATATAGAGCTTGACTCCCAAAAGATAGCCATTCAATTTTCTTGACAGAAAACGAAAATGTGTGTGAGGAGAAGAACAAAGGGAAGCAAGAGTGTAAAGGATGACAAAGAAAGACAGATATGAGAAATTCATGTAGTTTTGTAAAACAGAATGAATTTACAGGCAGAATCCTTTACTAACTGTCTCCTTCAAGACAACTGAGGAATGCCCTTCTCCTAAGAAAACTGAGACAACTGGAAGGGAAGACTAAAAGATTTTCATTTGAATGGAATGATATGAAAAACACCTGTGAAAAACTTTTTGTCTTTACTCATGCTTCATATCCCATAGGGTTACAAGGGCACTCCTCATTACTCCCATTACAGCCCACTGCATTGCTAATTGCTCATCGGGGCAAGAGAAGGAAAAAGTGCATTTGTTTACAAGATGCTATGCTGAGTAATTCATACAGAGTAGTGAAATGCAATTAACGTATCACACAAACAACTTTCGGCATATATTATTAATACAGACTTTATACAGTATGGCTGGAGTCCTACTTTCCTGTTGATAGATCACAGAGGTTGGTGGATTATTCCTCTCTGAGTGAAAAACAGGACATTTTCCTAGCAGAAATCAAGGTGGAACAAAAAAGAATTTATGTTTTGTAATATATTTACGGCACTAAATCTTTATGTCCTCAGTTCAAGCAAATATCCCTGCCAATTTAAAATCTAACATCAATAGAGATAGACATTTTATGCATTATGTCATCTTTACAAATCTATGAGTAATATGCCTAAGAGAACACTCTGTTCAATCTTATGCTCTCTCTAAACTTTTTTCTCCTTGGGACAGCAGCTTACCTAGGATGCTGAAAAGATTGAAAGACAACCTCACATCTTGAAAAATACAGAGTGATTTTTTCCTTTCTCTCTGTTGAGTACTTTTTTCTGGAGAATGGTGATCATCTTTGTGGTCCTCCTCTGCACCTGCTCAAATAGGTCCACATTCTTCTTATGCTGGGTGTCCCAGAGCTGGATTCAGTACTCCAGGTGGGATCTTGCAAGTGGAGTAGAGGGGGAGAATGGCTTCCTTTGACCTCCTGGTCATGCTTCTTTTGATGCTTGTTATGATCTGATTAGTTGCCTCTGCTAGAATTAAGGTTTAAATGAGGCCATATGCCAAAGTCAGCAATATGGATTTTATTTAACAGTAAATATGAGGTAGAGAGAGATAGAAAGAAACAGAAAAGAGAGGAGAGAGAGGGAGAGAACAAACAGAAGATAGTCACCATCCAGGGATTCAGCAATGTCCCATTAGTCCTTCACCTGGGGCTTCTCAGTGGCTGGGGGGGACCCAAACTCATTCTTCTGGAAGTACCACCCCAAGTCTTTCTCCTCAGGATAATCCATTTTCCTCCTAAACTGTATTTTTTCTTGGGATTACAGATTACGTCAACCCAATGACGGGACCTTGCAGTTGACCGTCTTGAACTTCAGGAGGTTCGCACAGCCCAACCTCTGAAGTCCATCAATGTCCCTCTGAATGTCACCCTTTCTCTCCAATGTGCTAACCCCATCACACAGCTTGGTGTCATCAGCAAACTTGCTGAAAATGCATTCAATCCCACTGTTTATGTCACAAAGAAAGACTCCTTTTGAATAAATCACTCCATTTCTTACTTTTCTTTATTCAGACCCACTAACTCTTCTTGTTTGACTGCTGATACCTTCTGTCCAGTTCATACTTAGGTCTGGCAGAAAAGTTGATGGGAACTATGTAGATAGCCCTATATTTTTGCCTTTTATTTTATTTTCTGATGTTTCCTGTATTAGTTTTTGAGGTAAAAATGCACTTGGAAATCACTGCATGTCCATGAAGATACACTCTTATCTTCTAACTATAGTGTTCCTAATTTCACTGGTTGTCAGGGATAAGCATGAACAGGACGGAAGAGGTGAAGCAGGAAAGGAGAAGAATGGAAAGAACAAAAGAGGAGTTACAATGTCCAAGCAAACCAAAGATCATTATATAAACAATATTTTTGATTTCTTGAGCAGTTTTTGCTTCCTTCACTGTAGGACCCTTCCAACTGAAATAGATCTATTCTATTCTATTCTATTCTATTCTATTCTGTTCTATTCTATTCTATTCTATGCTCAATTCAAATGGCAAATTTGTAATTATTGTTTAGAATTTCCTTATTTTTATAATCATATTGCTAATATATTTGCAATTTTATTTTGTCCATAAAGACTGAGATATACTCTTATGAGTAGTATTTGTTAAAATAAGAGAAAAAAATCAGTAAATAACCATTAAATTTATTATACAAATGTGACAAAGTCAATATTATATTTAACCCTACTTCTTAAAGACAAGACATTCATGATTAGGCACTATTCAGTGAAGGAAGAATAGCTTAAATTACATAAGCAAATGAAAAATAGTTTAATTTATGTAATACCTCTGTAGAAGCAGTTGTCAAGTTTTAGGCTAACCTAGTTGTTCTGTGGGGTATTATCAACAATTTCCAGTCTCTTTGCTGAAAGTACTAAATTGAAAAGCGAAAAAACCCTACAATCAGTTATTATGGTTAGATTCTCTGACATGTTCTCATCATTTCTGTCTGTTCAGGCAATAGAAAAAAACCTGAAATTTCTCATAAATCCTGTGTGAGAATTCTCTGCATAGTGAGGGATCTGTCAAACAATTATGGATTGATTATAATTGGCTTTTGTACTCTCAGTGTCTGCAGAAAACAAAAATTTCTGTAGTCATCTATATTCTCAATATCGCCTGTGAGCAATAGTTCTTGTGGACTTGAACCATCTGCCAGAAACTAGAATAGCCTCTTGGATGATTTGAGTTAGGCTGAAGGTGAAGTTACAGCAAAACATACTGATGTTTCAACTGAAAATTAATTTTCTGTTTCTTTTGAAAGAAACAAAAGAAAGATTCTTTTATATATGGATGGACAAGGATGACCAAAAATACACTTTATAGTTAATAGTATAGCATATTCATAAGCAATAATTTCCTTTCTGACTGGATTCTTGAATAAAGCTATTAAAAGGCACACTGTCAAATAGTTACAGGAAAAAAAAACAAAACAAAACAAAACAAAACAAAAAACTTTGGACCAGAACAAGAACATCTCATGGAAGAAGTGTCTGTAAACCACAGGCAGAGTAAAAAGTAATGGAAAGCAGGACTTTTAGATAACATTTACCTTATGTGGAAATCAGGCTAATTTAAATAATTAAGGACAAAGCCTTCAGGTAAATGACCAGAAACATATTCTGTATATGCTTTTTCCTAATGTAGCCTTCTCTGGGGATTGGGTTTAGAGTTCTGAAATAAATACGTGAACTCCAGAATTTAGATTTGATGCTACTCATTTAATACTTATGAAGCATATTAGTTAGAGAACTGAAAGAGACGCTTAAATTACAACAGCTTTAATATGTCGTAATGCAGAAATTAATCTGGGATTTTATCAAGAGAACAGGTTTGAAGAATTTTGCTTTTTTGCGCAGTTTTATCATTTTATTGTTGACTATATAGGACCTTCACTCTTAATGCTCAAACCAAATTGTATATCCTAGTTCCTGCATCATGTAACTCTAGTTCCTTAATTTAAAGATTCATTAGAAGAGCCCATCCTCGAAATTTTAATATCAATTTTAATATCAATAATTTTCAATTTTAATAATCAATTAAAAAGAAAAATACTTAATCTGTTTGATTTAAATTAATTATTTTGACTATGCTTAATTAATTTTATAACAGAGCTTAAAAGGATCATGTTCTCACAAACAACTTTATTTAGAGTCCTATTTTAACTCTGATTTATTTTATCTTTCTTTCCTTACTTTGATAAAGGGATGTACTTGCTTATATTTTTTGATGAATAGTAAAGCCTAGTTTTCTTCAGTCAAATTCTAGCTCTAGGCTTCTGAAGAACAGCCTCACTATCACTTCACTTGTAGTTATTTACAGGAAATCCTTGTCCATGAGAAGACAGCTCTACCAGTCTTCTTGGACATTTTTTTCAGGAAATAATGAAAACTTCAGTCTGAGTATTTATTTATCTCAAGAAAACAGAAATAATATGCTACCCAGATCTCATATTCCAGCTGACATCAGCAGTAATGATTATTTGCTGTCTTCAGTGTATAAATTGTTTATTTAGAAGTGATTTGCTGCAATCCAAGTAGATAAAATTAACTTTGATCATCCAAAGGAAGAGTTGTTTTTCGTTTTTTTTTTTTAAAAAAAATACTCAAGTGAGATTCTGGGGGAAATATATTAAATTGGCAAGAAGAATGAATGTCTGCAGGATGACAATTCAATTAGCTGTATGTATCACCACATTAAAAAAAAAAATAATCTTTTTCACTAAATTCCTTCAAAAAGATCATGAAATTAATTGGGTTACATAAGGTACACACCAGACACTGAGTACATTAAAAGAGCAAATACACTAGCCATGAAGGGAATGGTGATAAAAATGCAGTTGAGGCAAAAATGAAGTGCTTGAGTCCTTCATCTAAAGGAATTCTATAGTAAAATTGTCACTTTTGAAAAAAGGCACTTCTGCAGCTAACACATACACAAAAAAGCCAACCCAACCAAAACTATCTATTGACAACAGGGAACAGAAACCAAAACTTTTAGTTTTAGCACATTTGAAACTTCCTGTAATGTACTCAGCTAAAGTAACGGCTGAATGTGTATGTGAAAAGACAAACTAGTTACAAAGTTGTCTTATATGTGGAACTTAATTATCTTGGCTGTGGAAAACTATTCCTTTCAGCAGGGAATTATCAGCTCATGTGAAGTTTTGCAATGAATGCAAACAAATAGTTTAATTACAGACTGCTGTCATTGACAATGTGTGTAGCAATGGTTATGTACCCTGCAGGATTTAAGCAACTTGTCAAACAGACACAGTCAGAAAGACAGATGTTTTTGATTTTTTTTAAAGAACCACTGAGATATTACATTTAAAAGTAACTATTTAGCATTTTTTTCAAACCCAAAATACACCAAAGAATTTCAGGATGTTTAAAATAACTTAAAATAGAAATTTAATGCCTTATCAAACATAATAGAAGCTAACATGACATCTCAAAATGTCAAAGGTAGAATAAAAAAACCTGCAAGTCTATTTTCAAAAATACTTCTGTGACTTTTCTATCACAAAAGCAAAGGCACTATGTCTACCAAAGAAGAGCAAAAAAACCCCTAACAATTGTATTGCTTCTACAGAAACAGATCTCCTATCTACAAGGTGAGGATAATAAGTTTATTTCATAAGTTAAGGATGTTACAAAAAACTATGCTGAGAAAATGAAAAGATTAATGCAGCTGATATTGAAAATTACTGAAACCTGAAAGAAGCGTGTCTCTCTTTGCTAACTATTACAAGACAGTAATATAAAGTGACACTAAATTAAACAAGCAACTACTCTGATAGCATCTTGATTTGGGAAGGCAACACTCAGAACTTTCCATGCATCACTTTCATGAGTCTCCCTTCTAAGTTATTTCTTTTCAACAAGGAACAGGGCAGCTGAAAAAGAATCCACAAAATAACTTCTAAAGGAACAACTATCTCAGACTGCTATTGCCATTTTTTTCAAGCAATAAGAATATAAAAGAGGATTTATTGTTTATTTTATACAATGGGTTCATTGATATTGAAATACTTTTATGATTTATTAAGAGATTTTTCTACATATTCAGATTTCATATTTCTAAAAGTGAGGATTAGGTAAACAGAGAGAGATGAGAGTGATATTTACTCAGGAACTGAAGTTTCTCAGCATTATTTACATGCTTTGACATGTGTTCTTGCATATGCACTCGAAATACCTGAGTTAAATATTTCCTTGAGTTTTGTAAGATTCAGCAGAGCAGTCATTTTGATCTGAAACTCTTCCCTAGCTACACACATTTTTACAGCAATCCTGGATGTATTTCACAAATTTCACCATGATGCCCATAAAATACCTTTACCAACCTATGAGATACTGTACACAATTGTACACTGAGTTTTGCAGACATATATTTAGATTTATCTTACCTGGAGAAGAAAGCACGGGTCAAGGAAAATTCACTTTTACAAAGAGATGGCTACTGCACACCCTCTGGGGAGAGCTATACGGAAGTAATTGTAACTGAAATAAGAGATGCAAGCTATTTGGTTTCTTTTATCATAGTAGTTTCTTATTTGTAGGTAAAGTGATCAAAATGTATTGTTATAGTTATTTTAAAGTCTGTCTTTTGATGTCTTTTGGCATCTGACAAAGAACATCATATGGCAAAAGCTCACGGGTATAATTTGTTCTTGAAGTAGGTGGAGACTGAGTCATATATTTGGTACAAAACAAGCAATAGTGAATGGAGATACTAGGTTTTCCCATTTTTCACTTTAAAAAGAGATTTAAAAAAAAAAATAATTATCTAATAGGTACACTGTATGAGGAAGTTAGTGGCCTGAGGGGAGCCAAATGTACCTCCTCCAGCAATTCCTGCAATTATGAGTTTATGAGTGATCCAGAGAATATGTCTTACTCTTTTCTGTTGTACATATACATAACCCAAAGAGACTAGGTAAGAAAAATAATAATCCTTGCAGTTAGGAGAAACCTAAGAGTTGTGGAGTTCACTTAAGGGGTGGCAAGACTTTTGCCTCGTATTAGGTGAATATTTAATCCCATGATTATTAAATATATGATATAGAAACAGCTGAAAAGTAAATAGGGGGAAGGGCTATGGGAAGGTACCATTGTGTTACTGACCTAGAATTTATAAGTGACAGCAAACAGTAGGAAAGATCTCAAACCCTTTTTTCCCCAAACGAAATTTATATGTGGTAATTTACTGGATAAAAGAGCGGAAGCCAGATTTTTTACCTTTTACTAGATTTGGGAGACATTATTTTGCATTTTACCTCTCTCCCTCTCCTGACATACTTTTCTTACCTCATGCAAATATGTAACTAATGTTTCACTGTTTCATGTGTTTTAAACAAGTTCAACAACGGAAGATAATGTCCTTTCATCTGCACTGCAGATGATGTCTTTGATGAGTTCACATAATGTGTTCAGACTCTTTGTTTAGTGTCATCTTGAAAATACTTCTAAGTTTGAATGTTTAACTCACATTTACGCCTAAACTACCAATCAAAGTTTATAGTTAATTACAAAGTATTATTGAGCATTTATCATTCTGTACTCTTATAATTTAAAACATTTTAATGATCTGATAAGGTTACAGAAAAGGAAGCTGGCAAACTTTGAAGGAGTTTTTACCAAACAAATGTATAGAGGAAACCAGAAATGGTTTCAAAATTATTCATGTTAAGCAGTGGGTGAACATTTTTTCTGCCCAGAAGTTGATGTATTTATAAAATATTTGCTATAAGATGTTCAGCTAACTCCTGAAATGTAATATAACCTCCTCCAGCCTTCAAATTTTCGAAGTATTAAACCAAATATACAGTCAGTCTTTCTAATACAAATAGCTTTTATAGATATCCTTTCAGGACAACCAATAATCTACATTTGTGAATGCATTTAAAAATTAAAATGAGGGTTTGGGATAAAATGGGATAAAATACAATAATGTAATGGGAAAAAAACCAGTCTGCCTAACTCAGCCCTGGTTCATGACATTTGACTGAATGTTCAAAACTCAAAAGCATGTGCTTTGTTCTGTTTTTTCTGAACATAATCACAGGTATTTGCAAGCAAATTGTTGCCAAAACAATTATTCAATAATAGTTGCTTATAGTTAGCACTTCAATGTTAAACATTAGGAAAAAAAAAAAAAAAGTGTATTTTGAGGGCTCTGCAGTGGTATAATTCTACCATACATGTCCTTATAGAACAAGTCCATTTTTTAACATTTTCTAATAATAAAACACACAGCATAGATACCAAAATATTACATATGTAATATAACATGTACAATAATTTGTACTTTTTTACTACTGCAACTGAAAAATTCTTTTCAGATCTATTGTTGGAATCAGTTCAGTTTTTTCTGGTGTGTAAAATATTCTCATGAAACATCCCAAATGTTAAATTCTTCCTGAAGTTGATACTACTGAGAAGTATACTCAACCATAACAATTAGTGTGAAATTTTATCAATTGCAATTGCAGATGTGGTTACTAAAGTGATATTATTGGTTCTGAAGCTATATCACTAGAATTTTAGAAGGAATAAATTTTTAAAAATATTTAAAACATTGAAAGTGGAGACAAGGGAAAAATAAGATCCTACTGAGAGGTTTCATTCCACTTTCATTTTCAGAAAAAAATAGGTTGAAGACAACAAGACATTTCCCAGGAAAAATGTTTTATTTACATTTATGTCTTTTATTTCTTTAATTTCATTGAAATCCAAGAAATATTCCCTCAGAATTTATGTTCTATAAGAAACTGTTTTCTTCCTCAGAGTGATGTCTGGGAAAACTAATACTTCTTATATCATCAGTAGCCCTAGAGAAAGATATTTTCTGCTAGTTCTGATTAGAGACTGACTATTTTTTTTTTTGATTATTATTATTATTTATTTTGTATTCTCTATTCAAACATAATTGTTGCCACCAACAGTTTACAGACGTGATATGGACTTAATGCTGGTTGTTAAAATGCCATTACTTGAAAAAACCTAGAAACTGTTGTTATTTCATATTTTCTTACCAACTAAAGATACTAAGAATCAAATTATTAGCCATATTTCAATGTACAACATTCAACAGACAGATACAGAACTAATATCTGGTAGCAGATCTGGCATAGAGATCGTGTGATCTGTCTGTTTTCATAGGTCTATGTCTTTTTATTTTCTCCACATTTGATAAAAATATTTCCACTGTTAAATTAGCCTTTGTATTGGTTTTCCCTTTTTCCCATATCCTGCCTCATATCTGTGTCTTGCCTCATATTCTGCACACATTCTTCTCTTCTTTTTTAGGGTGTTGTTTTTTTTTTTTTCTTTTTGAGTGAAAAAATAATTTCTTTTCTGAAGAGTTTCATCTCATCCTTTCTATACAGCTTGCATGTACAGATGATGGAATGAGATGATGGAGAGTAGTGCCACAGAAAGGAACCTGGGCATCCTGGTCGATGGCAAGTTGAATAGGAGTGTGAATATCAGCAGTGCCCTGGTAGCCAGGAGGGCCAGCTGTGTCCTGGGGGATCAAGGGAGGGGATGGTCCTGCTGAGTTCTGCACTGGGACAGCCTCACCATGAATATTATGTGCAGTTTTGGGCACAGACAGATATAAAGGTATTAGAAACCTTGCAAAGGAGGATTACAAAGATGGTGAAGGTTCTAGAGGGGAAACCATATGAGGAGAACCTAAGGTCACTTGGTCTGTTCAGCCTGGAGAAGAGGAGACTGAGCAGAGACCTCACTGGAGTTACAACTTGCTTGTGAGGGGAAGAGGAAGGGCAGGCACTGATCTCTTCTAACTGGTGACCAGTTACAGGATATGAGAGAACGGCATGAAAGGGAGGTTTAGGCTGGATATTAGGAAACGGTTCTTCACCCTGAGGGTGGTTGGGCACTTGATGACTAAAATTGGCTCTTAAAATAAAACATTTAAGACTCAATTCATGAGTCTTAGGAGGCAGCATTCCTTTTATTATTATTACAATGTCAAATGTACAAGAATATAATTTCTCCAAAAGTGTGCATGCAGAGTTAAAAAAGCCTTTTGGTTTTATTTAGTTGCCTGATTGACAATTCAAAGCATTGCCTAATACTGTTATATCCATTTCCAAAATGGTCTCTCCCTCAGTACAACATTCAACATGCCTCCTAAATTTGAGTCAGAGGTCCCAAAGACCCCTTATCTTCATCTTTCTCATCTTGCTCCTTAGTCTTTGGCACAGTGTCATGCCTTCTGGAATGGTTTCAAGGCTTTAAGTAGCTTTGACTGGTTATATAAGGTGTTATGTCCATTTCTCAGTACATTTTTTACAGACAGAAAACTCTTCACCTTGTTAAAACCCCTTGTCTGTTGAAATTTGTAAAAAAGAATGCCAAACTACTTCCAGAAATGTTCGACAAAAGCACTACGAAGCCAAAGGCACTAGCAAGCTATACTACAATCTACATAATATGGATTTTAAGGCATCACTCTGAAATAGGAAAGTGGTCAGGGCACCAAGTCTGCCAGAGTTCAAGAAACATTTAGAAAATGCACTCAGGTACATAGTGTGATTCTTGGGTGCGGAGCCAGGAGCTGGTCTTCAATGATTCTTGTGGGTCTTTTCCAACTCAGAATATTCTATATGATTTGCTATTCTCTGTTTACAGATACAGTGTGTTATGACAGATTTCCAAAGTCATCCTGAATTCTGCCATTTGTTACATTATAAGTACATTCTCTGACCTCTGAAACACAGCTTTTCTTGCTGATTGATCCATTCTTCAAATTGTAGCAAGTTCTAAGCTTATTCCTTAGATATTTTATAATTCAAAAGTTGATCTATTTATTCTGGAGATCTTTCCAGAATCACAGGGGAAAAAAAAATTGGAAGATACCTACAGACAGCACTCTATTGTCACAGGATTAGGATCAGCTTTGTTTAGGCCATTCCTTGTAAATTATTGTCTATATCCTATTAAAACAGATGCAGTGAAAAGTTTTGGTTTTCTCCTTTTCTGGATACAAATTTCAATTATAATCCAGAAGCACATATTAAAAGTGTTGCTTCCTTCCTCTCTCACAAGTAAGAAAAATGACCCCTCATCTTCACAGAATTCAGAAAATAGATCCAGGAGTTCCAAAGCCACCTGTCACAAAACTACACAGCTTGCCAGAAACAGATATTGATTCTTATAATAAAGTCACCGCAGCAAAGGAAGTCAAAAGGCAAAGATGACTTGGCAATTGTAAATTCTACAACAGTACTATAGAAAGCTGATACTCCCTCAACACCCACCTCTCTAAGCTAAGTAATTTTTTTTTTTTTTATAGTTTTCACAGGGAAGTACGGTAATAAAAGTATTAAAATCAGCATTAATATTTATGTATAGAGTATTCCTTTAACTTTGGTAGTACTGGTAAAATTTGAAGAGCAAATACTAACTAGGTCAGCAATATCTGAGTTTTTGCTTAACAAAACACTTTCTTTCCTGGCATATGCTTCACCTCCAGGATATCTCCAAGGTATTTCTGAGATAACATCTGTTGTCAGGTGTCTTAGAATTAGTATTTAACTTCAGTTACTTTTTTCACATAATGATTATATTGGTATTATTACTTTCCTTATTGTTTATCCTGTTCTTGAGTTGTTACCCCATCTCAGTTCAACATTTCTTGTTGTTCAAATGTTTCTGTTCCCCTTTGAGCTTCTATCAGAGTAGTAGGCACGAACAGTTCTAAAACTTAGCTTGCATAGTTTGTTTAGAGGCTCTGTCAAGCCACTTCCTTCTAATGAGAGATAATTGATCTTATCAAGACTTATTTATGTGTCTCTTTGCTTTTTATATTTCCATCAAAATGAAGATTACATATTTTTTTTTCAATCATTCTGTTTCGTTGCTGTAAGTCTGCTCTGCAGAAGATATCTACCTACTTGCCTATGCCTTTCATGCAGTGCATAGTTAAGTGAAAGCACTGTAAATTAAGTGATGTATGGTTAAGGTATTTGGCATTTATATTCATATCTCCAAGTGATTCTCCACTCTTTTGCACAGAGCTCTGTATTTCAACTTCTTGGAAATTAATATTGTTCTGAGATCTTCCTCTCCATATAAAAATCTTTTTATTTTGTTTTAATGTGAACTTGATGCAAAAGTTTGATACCACAAAGAAGTCTATACATTTCTGTGAGATAGTGATAGAAAAAAGAGGTGCCTTTCAGTAATTATTTAAATTTTTGCCAGTGCTGTTTTTCACAGTAAAAGAACCTACAACTGCTTCACCAGATACAGTAATATTAAGGAGCCTTTCAAAGATTCTCCCCTTAGTTTTCTTTCCTCAGTATCAACAACACTCACTGGTTTGATTATTTACTGACTCCTGCCCTTTGAAATAAAGGCAATGCCAACACATTGTCATCAATAGAGTTTTCTAAACAACACACACTGTTGAAGAATATTCTGATTTCTTTCATCATTATAATGAATGCCATAACTAAGGAGTGTGTGAGAGTTTGAGGTTTTTTGGTGTGTTTTTGTGTTTTGTTTTTTTTTTAATTTCTCTCTGCTTAGAACCATCATTACAGCAAACCTTTATTTCTGTAGTTGTCAATCATCCCCAGCTTAATACATATAATATTAAGAAATACTCAGAAATTCATTAGTATGTTATTTGTTCTGGATTTGCCTCAATAGGTTAATCCTCAGGAGAGTACAGAACCATAAAAAAAGTTGCACAAACAATAATGTTGACATTCTAACCCTGAAATTGATCATACTTCATACATGTTCCTGGAAAACTGTTTCCCCAAAGAATGGTCTGAGCCCTATCTTGTGTACAATATACTGTGTGGTTTTCTTTTCTCTAACATATCCACTGGAATTGTGATAATCATCATTATATTTTTTATATGTGTGGTGTTTCAACTGTGTTTAAATATCCATTTCAAACGTATATTTTTCTCCAGAAGTTACCTTAATATTCATAAAAATCTCAGAGGCTTAGAAAAGCATTATCAGATAGTTTGCAAATCCACACACCCTTAGGGATTTTTCCTTATCTTAAGTCAAGGATGTGTTTCTTCACATTCTTGATGTCCTTGAAAAGTAACAGTATTATTTTGTTTTGCCATTTAATTTTCTTCTTTGAAAGTAGAATTGTTAATTTGTAAAAGGATAGGTGTTGCTGAAACAAGTGGTAAATTTCCCTTCCCTTCCCTTCCCTTCCCTTCCCTTCCCTTCCCCCTCTCCCCGCCTTCCCTCACTCATGAGCATCACTCATGAGATAAGTCAGGGATCTCTAAGAGTTATGGGTTTGTGAGGACTGCCAGGCAGGACTCCCCATTGCACGTGCACAGCACGCTGCCTGGTGTGCTCAGGACTAGCAAATGTGCTAGGACTAGATAGCATAGTCGGAAAAGACATATGTAAAGGTTGTGCAGTTATAGAGGTCTGGATGGAATTGGCTCTATCATCACTAGATTAAGAGCTGCTGTTGTATTGTAACAGAATTCTTTCTTTTTGTTTTTCTTGAGCAGAAACGTCAGCTATAGCACAAAGAAAAGCAGTTATGGTTGGGCATGGGGGAGGTGGAGAAAGGGGTGAGAGGAGAGAAAAGACTCTGCAAAACAAAACTTATTTAATTCCTCATTTACCCATTCTTTTAAATTTCTCTTTCCTCCAACAATTCAATTAAATTCTTTCTCTATGAATACAGTTACATTTCCTCATGGCACTTCAAGTTTGAATTGTCCTCCACAATTCATTCTCAATCTATATCCAAAATTGATGTTCCATTGTGGTTTTCACAATTTCTATATTTCAAATAAAGATAAGGGTTCTGTTTTTTGGTTGGTTGGTTTTTGTTGTTTTTTTTTTTGTTTTTTTTTTTGTTTGTTTTGTTCTAATATCCAAATAGGACAGGTAAAGTAGAAAGTAATTAGGGATAAGTGGTAAGATTGCATATGCCTACATCAAAATAAAGCAAATAAAAGAAAAATCTTATATGAAGGTAAGAGAAGCACTCAAACTGCATGGAATCCTTCTAAAACACCTGTCTTCAGATACTCACTTACTTAAAATACTTAAATTTCCTGCAGAGTATTATGAACGCATCTGCTCCCACAGTACTCCTGTTAGAAGTTTTGACAGTTTGGAAATCACTTGTCAAATTACCTCACAGGAATTTGCAGTATGGTGAAATTATAAAAGTCTCTTTCTGAAGCAGAATTTCATAAAAGAGTGTTGGTACAGCTGATAATTTCCTAGCTAGTGAAAGATTTTGTTGTATTTGCTGGTTTTGTTTTCATTTTTGTTTTTTTTTCCTTTGTTTTTGTTTTGTTTTGCTTTTTTTTTTTTCAAAAGGAATGCTAAAGTTTGAACTTGACCTTCTATGAAGTGTTTCTTTGTTTCAATGACTCAAATAGCTTCATGTATATCTGTAGTGATTTTTTTTCCCCCTTACTGCTGTAAAATTTGCTGTACTGTGAACAGTCAGGGTGTTTAGTGGGAGGTGTGTGTCAGTTTTAATATTGCATAAATATGTTACAAAAATGAAAATAATTTAAGGGAAAAGACACAGGTGTTTAATGTCTTTGAGTTTCATGATGTGTGTCCTTAACAAATACTTAAATTGAGTGATCGAGTAATCACAGAATTGACTAGATTGGAAAAGACCTCTGAGACTGAGTCCAACCTTTGTCCCAACACCGCCTCATCTACTAGACCAAGGCACTAAGTGCCACATCTGGTTTCTTCTTAAATACCTCCAGGGACAGTGACTCCATCAACTCTCTGGGTAGTGCATTCCAATGTGCAATCACTCTCTCTTCTTCCTAATGTTCAACCTAAACCTCCCCTGGCACACCTTAAGACTGACCCCTTATCCTTCTGCTAGTTTACTGAGAGAAGAGACCAGCTCCCACCTGTCTACAACCTCCTTTCAGGTAGTTGCAGAGATTGATAAGGTCTCCCCTGAGCCTCCTCTTCTCCAGCCTAAACAACCCCAGCTTCCTCAGCTGTTCTTCATAAGACTTATTCTCCAGTCCCTTCACCAGGCTCATTGACCTTCTTTGGACACACTCCAGCACTTCAATATTCTTCCTGAATTGAGGGGCCCGGAACTGGACACAGTACCTGATGTGCAGCCTAACAAGTGCTGAGCAGAGGGGAAGAATCATTTTTCTGCTTCTGCTTGCCATGCTATTCCTAATACTGGCCGCCTTGGCCATCTGCGTACACTGCTGACTCATGTTCAGCCAGCTGTCAATCAGCATCCCCAGGTCCCTTTCTGTGGGCTGCTCTCCAGCCACTCTGTCCCCAGCCTGTAGTGCTGCAGGGGTTTGTGACCAAAGGGCAGGATCCAGCACTTGGTCTTGTTGAACTCAATCCCGTTGGATTCAGCCCATGTATCCTGCCTGTCCAGGTCCCTCTGCAGAGGCCTCCTGCCTTCCAACAGATCAACACTCTCCCTGCCAACAACAGGCGCCACCTGCAAATTTGCTAATGGTAGACTAAATCCCCTTATCCGGATCATCCAGGACTGGGCCCAACACTGATCCCTGGGGACACCACTAGTGCTGGCCACCAACTGGATACAGCTCGATTCACCACCACCCTCTGGGCCCAGCCATCCAGACAGTTCTTAACCCAGCAGAGAATATACCTGTCCAAGCCATGGGCTGCCAGGTTTTCCAGAAATTCTATGCAGTTGTATTTCCAGGATCCTGTGTAGTTATATTTCAGCAGGAGAATACCTACAGTTTAATATTCCGAACAGGGTTTTTGTGGCAAGGTTTTGTTATTGTGAGAGCTCCATGTGAGAAGACCCAAAAAAATTGTCCACACATCACACAAAGGCTGTTCAGCAGGCTTCAAGGACTCACCACTGGTCAAAGCTGAGCCCATCAGTGCTGTTGATAGTGCCACTGGGCTAGCATATTTAGGAAGGGGTAAAAAAATTTCACAAGAGCACCCAAGAGTGAAAATATGTGTAAGCAACAAATCTGCAGGCATCAAGGTCAGTGAAGAAGATGGGGGAGGAGGTTATTCAGACACTGGAACAGGGACTTCTCTGTAGCCTTTGATGAAGACCACAGTGAAGCATGTTGTCCCACTGCAGCCTATGTAAGTCCACACTGGAGCAGATATCCATTCTGTAGCCCATGGAGGATCCCATACTGTAGAAGGTGAATGACTAAAAGAGGTTGTGACCCACAAAGAAGAAAGTTTTCAGGCAGGCCCCATGACCCCATGAGGGGTCCAGCCTGGAGAAGGTCTAGAAGGACTGTATACTATGGGAGGGACCCCATGATGGAGCAGGAGAAGAGTATTAGGAAGAAGGAGCGGAATAGACAATGCATCATGAACTGACCGTAACCTCCATTCCCCATGTCCCCATGCTGCTTGGAGGAGAGGACTTATGAGAACACAGGACTGAGGTTGACCTGGGCAGAAGGGAGGGTTGTAAGAAAGGTTAAATTTGTTGTTATTTCTCATTATGTTTTTTTAATTTAAATTTTAAAAAATTAATAATTTCCCAAAGCTGAGGATTTTTTTCCTTGTTATTATTGCAATTTCCTTGTGATTGTTATGTGGTCTCCCTGTCCTCATCTTGACTCATGAACATTTTTATTGTATTTTCTCCCCTTTTGGTGAGGCAAGTGAGTGATAGAGCAGCTGGGTGGGTACATAGCATCTAAGGTCAATACAGCACATCTTACATCAGGGAGTGTGTGGCAAAGATTTGTTTCTATCAAGGAAATTTCAAAAAGTTGTTCAAGTCAGATAGGTCAAAAATGCAGTAGCTAGATGAAGGTCATGCAATCCAAGAAGTTGCTTAAAAAAATTGCTTCTTATCTTGTGAAAGGCACAACTGAGAGTCTAGAAAAAGGGATAATGAATAAATTTGTCTTTCAAATAGGAGCTAACAATTATGCAAATCATAGATTTAATTTTAAATGTCAAATATATATGGAAGTACATTTGCAATCTGAAGCACTGAAGGCAAATGTTCTATCACAAAATGAGTGGTTTGGGTCACTTAAAAAATAACCAGCAAAGGTATCAGAAAAAGCAGGTTTAATATGAATTTTAAAAAGTATGATAAATTTTGATGGCAAGGTTCACTCTTCTTCTTGTTACATGGATGAAAAATGCACAAGAATATCAAATTAGAATCAATTTAGAGTGATTCATGTGGAGACCAAGGGCAGGAGAAAGGTGTAAATGTGTAAGAGGGAGACCCTTCCTCTGAGGCAGGAAATTCAGAGTGGATGCCCCTGCTTTTTAAACTCCTGATGGAATGTAGTTGCAACTGAGTCCAGTCTTAGTTTCAGACTTGATCAATGATTTATTTATAGGGGGTTATAACACCATTTAATCATTGATTAATTTATAAAGTGGTGTAATAGGATTTACTACAATTCTATTGTGACAGCTACAAGTTCAAAATAACTGATATTCATGCTATACTCACTATAAGGTATTTTGTCAATTCACATGCACACACATAGATGTATAGTAGTATGTGCAAAAGTATTCCTGTGAAAAATTTCACTCTAGAGTCAGTGAAATTCTCATGTCTAATGCTTTGTCACTTCTCAGCAGGTGAAGCATTGAGCCTTGAGAAGTCAGGATGTCATCAGAGATTCTGTTATCAGACTACAGTTGTTGTGGTTTGAAACCAGCTGCAAATTAAGCTCCAAGCAGACACTCCCCTTCCCCTCACCCCTTCAGTGAGAAAGGGACAAAAGGCACAGATTATGGATTGGCTGGAAAATTTTTTACTGGAAATTTACTGGGAAAACACGAATGAGATAAGAAAAACAAACAGTAGTGGCAACAATACTAATAGCAGTCTATGCAGCTTCCCAAGACAAAGGAGAAAAATGGTGGGCACTGCTGTTCGTGACAGTATTTTTGCCTCCGACAACAAAAAAAACCCAATGGTGGATAAAATTGCCTGCACCCATGTTCCTCCCCCAAACCCAAGAAAACAAAAAACAGTGATGGACAAACATTCCAAGCTGGATAGTTTGCACCAGCCCACCACTCTGTTCACCACTTGCTCCCTCAGAAAAAAGAAAAAAATTGTGGCAAAGGGTCCCGAAGCCATGCCCCCTTTCCTCATGGAAGTGAGAATCCCTTACTTCTGTCCCCCAACGATGACATGGGTGGTATCGAATAACCTAGACATGCCCACACAACTCCAGACTCCACATTCCTCTGGTCCTTGTGTGAAAACTAGGACAATAGTGCTCTGCGTATTGCAAATTGTCTAGTTTACAAGGTCTGAGAGGCATCTCACTCGGAGAGAGGTGACGGCGCAGCCCACTGTGGTCCAAGAAGAACCCAAAGGGTCTCAGGACTGCTGTTTATAGTGTTTCGAGATTATTCTTTTAATCATCCATAAATTTTCCATCCTTGAGTCAATAATTACTGACGTTTCCAAAGAAAATGGAAATTTTTTTCTAACACACTGTAATTTTTTTTTTTTTTTTTTCCCCAGAAACTCTGGTGACAATGATACCACTCCCTTTGTGCAATGATTCAGGCATAAAATTTTCCAACACTGTCACAAAATGGCTGACTATCCCTCTTTTTCTTCTTCACCCTAGAAGCGTGACCAATGCTGCCCTGCTGCAGTCAGTACCATTCCCACCTTGCCATACCATCCAACTCATCACACAAAGGTCAGGGGCTAACAGGTACTCCAAATTCTTATAAAACCTAAGAAAGAAAGCAGCAAGGAGTGAGGTGGGTGAGATGGATACACATCAACATGTGGTCTGGGGTTTGGAAGTTATCTATCTTATGTAATTTCCAAAGTCAGAGGGGAAAAAAAAGAATAGGAAAAAGAAAAGGAAAACTTTAGGGTGAAAAAAACATCTCTTTATCATCCTCACAACAAATTCTGAACAGGGAGGTTCTTGTATCCATAAAATGTATTATGCTAAGTATTACAGTAAACTTATATGTGTGACTTAAATTTGTGTTTCCATGTGGAATCAGTTTTGCAGCTCCAGTAAGACTGAGATGTTTCATATTTTCATATCTCTAAATGTAACTATATTAAGCCTAATTAATGTTTTTGACAGAATTATACATCATTTTGGTTAATTTACAATGAATTTACCCACTGAGTAACTTTTTTATAGCAATACTTTGAATTCACTCCTTGATGAAAATTAGTGGAAAATACAATGCATAAAATTAGTGTTAACTTAAAGAAAGAATGGCAGATAGGAGTGCAGGTATCTTCTAGCAGATTAAGAAGACTTTTATTAGTTTCATTTATAGATACATACAGCCTACCTGACTGACAGCTTACACTGATGACAACTGAGAATGCGCACATCTCAAATAAAATCTCCATATATACAGGCATTTCAAGACCTTTGTGAAATATATGGTTTCGTTGATTGCTTATACAAAGATTAAGTACTGGAATTTACATTTTGCAGCACCACAGTATCATTCTCTTTTGGGTAAACTAAAGTAAACCAGAAGGAGCTTTGCTGAAGTTACCTGGTGGTCCAATACATGTGTATGCGAGAAAAGAAAGAAATCTAGGATTGGATGCTAAGTATCTTGGTAGGCAGAATGGTTTGATCCTTTCATATACAAGTAATGCCCCTAACAGTAATTCTGATACAACCCAAACTTTGTTATGAATGGTTGTCAGTTTTTCTGAATTCAAAAAAAAAAAAAAAAAAAAATCAAGAAAATAAAAGATAAGGAAGACAAATTTCCATCTCATATTTGGTTTAATGCTGATAAAAGTGATACACAGAGAACCAGTTTTGAACAGATTAACTTTCATTGTGCTGGAATTTGTGCCTATACATTGCCTTCTTAACACAAAAGTGGAGCAAGTTGCTATTAAAGACTTTTACCACATTATGTTCTTATGTATTCCAGCGAATGCATATTCTGGGAAACTGCTGGTGATTGCAGTTTATGATGCTTTGTCTACTGAAATAGCTAATAAATTAAGCTGATTTCATAATGCCTACAAGCAAAAAAGCCAGTGGAGTTCAATTAGTATAAAACTAGAATAAGAGAATAGTGAATTATGTCTAAGGTTTCCTTTCCTTATTTCTTTTAACAACTTGATAGTTTGGCTTCAATTCTAACTTATCTTCATGTGATTTATGCTTTGGAAAAAAAGATTACTGAGGTAATAAAGTCCACGGCAACTGTCTGTTTCTCAATGAATTTATCATTTTCAGTTGAAACATCATATTTGTGATTATATAAATTGATTTTAATTATGGACTATTTTCTACATTTGTGAACTCACACATTCAATTGGTTTACACCCAAAATCAATATCTGGTGATTTTATTCTGGTGCACTTTTAGAAACTTATGTCGAAAAAAGTGAATGTGTGCTAAGAGGAGAATCAAATTAAAGATCAGGCGAAGAAGAAACCATGGAAAAATATTAATATTCAAATAAATGTAGTAAAAATCTGACTATCTTCCAGTTTCTTTCAGAGAAAATTCAAGCTTGTCATCCAGGAAAAGCAGTCATACAGTATTTCATTTCCTTGCCTTTCTCTTGCATACTCATGTAGTTATTCTAATTATCTTTTAAAGTATTTTTAGATTTTTCCAACACTTCTTGTTTCCTGAAAGCCTCTTTATTTTCCACTACCATTTTCTGAATTATTTTTCATATACCAACAAGATTCAGAAGTGGTTCAGAAAGCTGAGAGCACTACTGTGTCAGGTATTTTATCACTAATTGAAAACTTTCACATACTGTAGGTGTAGGCATAGTATAAATTATGAGTGTGAGCATATTCTTCAATATCCATAGTTTATCATTAGGTTTATTGCTTTTCAGGGCACATAATAGATCTTAAAATCAATGATTCTGTATCTGAATTAAGCAGTCTAGCATCTCTGCAAGACTTTTTTTGCCACTTCACTAAGATTAATAATAGTTTTAAAAGAAAAAAAAGTATCTAAAGATATGTATCTTAGAGGAAAGAAAAGTTAAGTCTTTTCTTTCTTGCATTTCTGCAGCAACCGGATAGTTCAAACACAGAGATATGGTTCGGTAATGTGTTCACTAAATAATAAATTAGTCCTTATTTGGAGTACTCTGCTCAGCTTGAAGTACTATTTCAGGCATGGCACAGATGTCCTATATGATGCAGCAAGTTTGCATCTCAAGTTCTCTGTAAAATGTGTCTTATAAATTTCTAACATCTTCTAATGTGATAAATACAAAGATGATTTAAGATATTCAGAAGTGTGATAGTATGCATACTGAGTTATAGACAACAGACATTACATTCCATTTGCTATAATACTGATACTACCCACTGTCAGGCACATGCATATGTGTTCGCAAACAGTCTTTCCAATTTTTTTTTTTTAATTGTTTTGCCTTTACATGGTAGTTTTATATATATATATATATATGTATACTTCCATCTAACATAAATATGTGGGTTGGAGCTAGATGATCTTTAAGGTCCCTACCAATCACAAGATTGTATGATTCTAAGATTCTATGATTTAACACACCTTTTGAAAAAAGCATATATTAATCAAAATCCAATCAGACTTTTACCCTAAGGGTATTGTTAATAGTGTTTTTTTGATTATTCCATACCATTCTCTGTTTTCTCCTACATTAGATTCAGAGTGCCCAAACTGACAAGCTAAGGAAAGTACTTCTTGATCACTGGCTTTTTCTTTGTCAGGCTTTGGTGTCAATTGTGTTGGCTGCTTTACAAATGTCTCTGGATCTCTCAGAGATCTGTTGTGCCAATGGAGAGTATGCCTGGTAGTCTTGACCATTACTTTATTTTAATTAATTTCACTTTCAAAGTATTCCACTGTATGTAGGAATATATTTAGCTTGAAAGGAATTCAAGATATCTGGAAAATACATGTTCTGATCCTTCAATTTCCTAAAGCAAAGATCAACCTATCTTACACCTATGATTTTTACGGTTGAATTTAGTGGCCTAGTAGCTAAAAATGAGAAGTTTCCAGCAATGATCATGTAGGAAAAAAAATAAATAAATTATATTTCAGAGACCTTAGAGCTTATAAGTTGTTTTATTTTATTTTATTTTTCCTATTTCTTTTCCTTTTTGTCTGTCAAAGCAATTTGTTTACATAAGATAATTTAAATGGATTTATAGTGATTCAGATAACTTTTAGAACATTTGTATTTGGATTATGCGATATTATTTTGGTAGCAATGAGGAATGCAGGAGTAGATTGTGTGATAAAGCACCAGGAGCTGTCTCCATGTTGGACAGAGACAGTTCCAGCAGGCTCTTAAACAGAAACACTGTTGGTTGAAGCTGAGCCCATCAGCAGTGCTCGTGGTGCCTCTGATAACATATTTAGAAAAAGGTAAAGAGCACTGTACTGTAGCTGTAGAGAGAAAGAAGGAAATCTGAAAGAAATATCCCTGGAGGCACAAGAGTCAGAGAAGGAGGAAAGAGAGACAGTACTCCACATGCAAATCAAGCACTTCCCTGCAGTCCATGGAAGAACTTCCACTGGAGCAGGTGGATATGCCCTGGAAATAGAAGAGCCCATACCACAGCAGGCTACTGGCAGGAGTTTGGACTGTGGAGAGGAGCTCATGCAGGAACAGGTTTACTGGCTGGAACTACAGCCTGTGGGAACCTACATTGGAACTGTCTGTGAACCGTACCCAGCAGAAAGACGCCATGCTCTTGAAGAACTCCAGCACATGGCAAGGATCCACATACAAGCAATTGGTGAAAGACTGCATCACGTGGGAGGGATTCAATGCTGAATCAGGGGAAAAGTGAGAAAGAGGAAGGAATAGCAGGGACAAGATATTATGAACTAACTGCAACCTCCATTCCTTTTTCCTGTGCACTGCTCCAGGCAGGGAGAAGATAGAGGTTAGGAAGAAAGAGGTGAAGTTGACGCTGGAATAAGGGAAGGTGTAGGGGAATGATATTTTTTTTTTTATTTCTGTCTTTTTTTCTTACTGTCTCACACTATTTCTACTTGACATTAAATTAATTTTTTCCCAGTCAAGTATCTTTTGCTTCTGATGGTATCTCATGAGTGCTCTCCCTAGCTTTATCTTTGAGCCTTTCACCTTATTTTGTCCAGCTGTCCCCGTGATAAGAACAGGGAGTGAGAAAGTGGCTTGGTGGGCATCTAGCAGCCTGCCAGAGGTAACCCACTAAAATGATATATATCTGCACTCTTCAAAAATGCCATGGGTGAAAATTATTATTGTGACTCAGCCAAAACTTTCTTATCAATTTCACCGCCATAATGAAGTGTGAAAATCAGAAAAGGATACAATGCTATATACTTTAAATTAATTGAAGACATGTTTAGTTAATAATTTTGAGAATATATATTAGGCCATTAATTAAAGATTTTTTTAACATAATGCTGTGATATTTTTTGCTGCATTTTGTGTAACACTCGATCTCAAGCCTCAGTCTCAAGAGCTTTCTTTACTAGATAGACAGCATGTGTTAGACAAATTTAATTTGTACTGGTCTTGTACAATCCTTCTCTTTGAATCTTGTTGGATAAATTTGCCTAATTCTGCATACATAATTCTAAAAAGAAATAGATATAAGGAAAAATATGCATGCAAACGTTTTACCTATTATTCTTGAAATTATTTCATAATTAATCAAACAGCAAATATTTTTATAATTATGTTCTTATAAAATGTATGTGAAGAACATTTTGTTTCATATATTCCTGTAAAGCATTTGTTTTTAAAAAGACAAATTATTTTCCAGTGATTGAAGCAACTGGGATCACCTCACAAATGAAAAGGAATTAAAGAGAGGAGACTGTGAACTTTTGTCATAGTCTATGTTGATTTAGAGTCTTTAATATAAAAGCAAAGAGGGGCCTAATACAGAGTTTTGAAAGGTAAACATAAAAGTTTCAGTTTACCTCACAGAGTCATTTCTCTCTCTGTTTATATCTTCATATATAGAATTATGCAAACAGACAATATGTAGACAGTTTAAAATACAGCCGTGGGAAAAGGCATATGCTCAGTTACATCACTCTGAGAACCTTGAAGTATGAAAAACACCAGTTATGCATGTGTAGATACTTAGTTTTCATTATAACAATGTATATATACTTAAATTTGCATCCCAAGGCTGCAGAGGAAGAAATCTTTCCATCTGTATTGACCTCATAGAAAATAAGCCTTATAGACATCTGGAAGTACTGATGGCATAAAGGACCAAATACTACATGGAAATACCACAACATTTAATTCTCCTTTCCTAACTGGAAAGGATAGAAAGGAAATATGTGGAAATTATTGATTATTGTAGAGAAAGGAAAGAAAACAGTGAAAAATATGACTGACCTTTGAAGAAAGACATCATATTCATAGCCAAGATACAGGAAGGTATCAGTATCATTTTAGAAGACATGGATAAAACCACTCTGAAATATTGTATACAGTTCTGGGAAACCATGATCAAGAATAATTCTAATCAAGCAAATGCGAAGTCAGTCTTTAAAGATTATTGGACAATATATTTCAACTCATTAAATAAAGATAATAAAATTTCTTGACTCAATCAGTTTTGCAAAATAAAGAGTAGGAAAGAATATGATTATTCCCTTTAATTGTATGAGGAGAAACAGACAAAATAAACAAATATTTAAATTAACAGGCTAAAGTTGGGACAAGAAAAATATTCACACAAATTATGAAGAAGTATTTTTGGCTGAAATTAAGACCGAATTTCTGTTATTAGACCAATTAAATGTTCTAACATGAGTTTCCTAAATATGTCAGCCCACGAGCCCATGAGATCTCTTCTTTTAGTCTCCATGTATTTTATCTTGCTCCTTAGTTTTTTCTTTTTTTTTTTTTTATCTTGTTTGGTTTGTTGTTGTTGTTGTTGTGGGTTTTTTTGTTGTTTGTTTGGTTGTTTTGTTTTCCCATGTGTTTCTTTGCAAAGATAAAAAATAACTAAGGATTTGGGGTATTGTGAAAAATTGTTTCTGATAACAAATGTGAAACTGGATTATTGCCATTTAAAAACAGATGGAAAACATATCTAAATATACCCAGGAGGCTAGAACTCCTGAAAAAACAAATCCACAAATATCTTAATAATACAAAATTCTCAATAGTACTTTAGCAATTTCTTTGTAGTATCTTCACTATATCTGTAATGCATGATAAAAATAAAGTCCTGAGGTTTCCTCTTCTTATCACTGCCCTTATTTATATTTTAATTTTATTTAGCTTTGGAATTTAATTTTATTTTTCTTTTCGTAGACTTCAATACTCTTGAAGATAGTTTGCCCAATGCTTCACATGTATCTAGATCAAAAAATCCACCGTCTGGAATAAGCTGTGATTTTCATTTGTCTTAGTGTATTGGGGGTGCCTGGCAAGGTTCTGGTAGTGAGAGGAGGTGGGTGGCTCCTGTGAGAAGCTGCCAGAAGCTTCCCCCATGTCCAACAGAGCCAATGTGTTGGCTCCAAGACAGACCTACTGCTGGTCAGAGCCATACCCATCAGCGGTGGTAGTAACACCTCTGTAATAACAGATTTAAGAAGGAAAAATGTTATTGTGCAGAAAACCGTCTCAGAAGTGACAGAGTGCTACAAAGCTGTTTCTGCAGCAGCTGCAGCATAATGTAGTATTAAGGCATTTCTCAGCAAATGGGCTTTCATTCTCCAGTAACAGATACCTACAGTTTATGACATATAATGTGTGGAATGTTGTAGGTTAGATATACAGACCATCATTTATGATCCAGGCACTGATATCATCTAACACAGAAAAAACATTGCACATCATAACATACATTTTAATCCACTACACACAATGGTTTCAGGCAGCACTAGTTGATGTCACTGAACCCCATTCATGTACTTGTCATTGGAGTTTCCATAGAAACTAGTATTCCAAAAGAAAATGGAGAAACATGATTGAGAAACATGGAAGAAATAAAATTAGAAAAAAATATAATTAAAATGAGCAAGTTGCAGTTTACCAACATTAGAGCCTCAACACAGTGAGCAATCTGTGTGTAGAAATCCTGTCAAAGTTAATGGCACTTATGACAGACACAGCTGCAACAACTGTCTTGTTGAACATGATGTTAGATTATTTAGGGTACTCTAGTAGACTCAAATGCTGCATTAGTGCAATGTCATAGCAGAGGGATTTGTTTGTTTTCCTTGGGAATGAAGAGGAGAGATTATATCCTAGGAAAGAGAAAATGCCTTTGACTTTTTTACAGTCAGCTTCTCTCAGGTTTTTAGATTTTTTCCAAATGAATTGACTTCACATGAAAATATTATTCTGATTTGTCTTCTCTTTTAATCTTCTATATTATTTATCCTATAATACACTTCATTTAAAACACTTCCCTGCTGCTTCACTTCATTTATCTGGCATAATAGAAATAAAACTTCTATTTAGTACATGTTTCAATGATAAAATAGCTCCCAGTTTTACAATAAAATGAGAGGTATTTATTATGTAATGGTAACTCTTTGGATCACTGGCACTTGCACTAAAAATGTCAATGGTTTATTTATTAGAATCCAATATTATCAGCCTTATATTACTTACAACCTGAAAATACTTACAAAGCCTCAACCACTTATGATCTGAAATGTGTATTAGAATAATACAGAGTTGCAGGGATGGAAGATTCTATTTTCTGATGGTTTCAGTGCACGCATGTTTTAGATCTCCAGTACACCAGATGCTTTCATTAGTCTTCAACCTGTATTTAAAAATAAAAGTATTGATTCTGTACTTGTGAAGAGAAACACAAAATACGCGAAAAAGGATATGCTTGCCTTTTCTTACTAAATTAGTATCTGATATACAAGAATCTCACTGTAAATAATAATTCTTGCTTTTTCCTTGGGAATGGAACATGAGTTCTGGTTTGCAGATGAAAATAATTATGTTTAAATCCTGAGTGATTTATTCAAAGATATGCAGTGTCTCAACTACAGAAAGTCCTGAATGCAAGTGACGCTCATTAGACCACAGTGTTCCTCACCTTACCCATAACTTAAAATTGCAATCAAGTAATAGAGACCATACTCATTATTGCTATATTGGATGGAATTATCTTGCAGGAGCTATTTTGAGACATTTTTTTCCTCTCAAATCTGCTAGAAGAAGGCAGGTGATGATGTAGAGTGTCATAAGGAATAAGTATTATATTGCAGTTCATGGGTCATTGCAGAGCAAAGGAAACATATAAAACTACACATGTAGATTAACTCTGCAAGCACGATGGTCAACCAGACAGATGTTATAACTGAGAATCTCTTGAGTGCAACATTATTTTCAATGGGGTCCAGTCTGCATGTAAATAACTTAAGAAAATTTGAGAGTTACTTGTTTTGGTTTGTCTTTTTATCTCCTCACAGGACTCCAGTGCATGACGATTGAAAGTCAATCTTTGCTTTCCTCCTGCTTAGCAAAGTTCACAGGTAGCATATTTTCTTAACTATAATATTTTTCACTGGAACTGTCTTTACAAATAACAGCCTATGAGAAATTCTACCAATTATCTAGATATTTATTTTTATTTTAGAATAGTAACATGTAAAATTACAGTGTTATATCTCAACCTAACAAATCTGATAAAATATATGTGAAAAGAAAACAAATATTTAATATGTAAATCTCATCTAGATATGCATTCTATATGTGTATTTTTTTATTATCCTGTAAAATTTTAATAAGTTATCACTATGGTCTGGATAATTTGGTTTGATTCCACTGTCCAATGTCTAGCCTATAGGAAAGATTCCGTTCATGAAAATACCTTCTTTTAAGTAGGAAAGAATTACTGACATGTCAGTACAATAGTATTCTGTGTAGAATCATCATACAATGATCTTTAAATACAAAACTTGTGTCCCAGGAATAAGGTTGAGCAAAACATTATGCAATAATTTCAGGTCAACTTCATTAAAAAACAAAACAAAACAAAACAAAACAAAACAAAACAAAACAAAACAAGCAAACAAACAAAAAAAGAAACAAACCAGCTCCGCTATGGAAATTGCATGTTTTCAATTATTTTCTCTTTTGCTATCTATACCCCTTTAATCATGCTTGCAATCAAAAGAGTAAACTCAGAAAAATCAAGTGGGAAAACCTTTCAGTAATGTCAAAAAATGAGGGCTTGGGAAAACTTTTCCAACGGTGGCAGGCAAAAAGCTATTGCAAGGCAAAAATATCCATATCTAATATCAAATACTTACGAATGTTATGTTGTTTATTATTGCAACTCTGTAGGTCTCAGTTGTTTCTTCTCCTTTAATTTAGTTTTCTAGACAGAACTGAAAGTCACTAGTTTCATCTGGAATTCTTAGAAGCACAGCAGAACAGAACAGTTTTACATCCTGGTTTTCAGGATGGTACAAAAATAAAAGTGAAAAGATTTGGGTAACTTTGATAATTAATATTTTTTTCAATAATGTGACTGTATTTGTGTTTTATTCATTCTGAAAGCTGAACTTTTGTTTTATTATTACTTCAAGTGTATATATATAAAAAAATAGATAGAGCTCATTTTTTCTTCAGAAAATGAGCAATGAGTCCAGAGGAAAAATTACTGAAGACAAGTGGATTTAATAAGAAATAATCTGTTCCAGTCATAAGACCAGAAAAAGCTTTTTCAGCTAGCAAGTTAAGCCAAAAAAGAAATAACATTGTGTGCTTTTTATTTGCTGATCCCTGATGTTGACAACCTTTCTGAAATCTTGGGTTTATATTCGAACCCAAAGTGGAACTATACAGACTAGAAGCTAGGTGAATTTTAATTCTAAACTAGGAGCCAAGATTTTTGCAAACCACTCAGGGCAAAATGCAAGTAGTCAGAATGAAAGGCATCAATGTCCCTTATGGTAGACTTGTAATTTGAATTCATATATTTTCCTGTATATAAAGGTGTATAATTGTCTGCTGTCTTTTTGTTGTTTTGTTTTGATTTGTGAGGTTTGTGTTTTTTGAGAGAAATCCAGTCTAGGACTATGAAGAAAGAATCATTGAAGTGATAGAAGATCTCAGTTTATGACATCTGATATGAAAAATTCAATTTCCTGTTTGAAATTAATTTATGTTTAGAACTTCATAAGAAAGGATCATAGAACCACAGATAACTCAGGCTGGAAGAGACCACAGTAAGTGTCTAATACAAACTCCTACTCAAAGGAGAGTCAGCTCAGATGAGTCCAGGTTTGCCCAGGGATCCAGTCGGATCTTAAGAGCTGTCAGGGATGGAGACTACACAGCCTATTTGGGCAGCCTGTTCCAAACAACTAAAAGAACTTAAAAGGTCAAAAGAGAAATAGAGGAACATTTCAAGATGATTGAAGTAAAATCTTTGATAAGCTGATGAGATTTGGAACCTTTAGAGAATATCAGCTTGCAAACCTCACAGAAGTGTGAGGGCTGCTGTGGGGAAATGAACTCCATCTCAGCCAGACCCTGTGAATACCCTGTGAATTTTAGTGGATGAGTGTTCATAATGTTTAAAACAATCCTAATGAAATGCAAAACTCATGACAAAAGTATATCTTGAACATATTTAGTAGTGAATGCAATCCAGGACATATGACTTCTTCTTGAAGTCTTCCAAAAATATGTATTCAACCTGTAGTAGTTTGAAAATATTAGTGGGTGAAGGAAATGTTTATTTATAAACCTATTCTGACACTTGATCAATTTGAACTTCATTGATTTCTGTTTATCTTTGCTAATTTCTGATGAAAAAATGCAATCAATATTCTTAGAATCTATATATTTTTTTACATGATTCAGTTCCTTCAAAAGCTTCTTTTAAAAGTTGCATGACCGGAACACCAATTAGGTGAAAGCTTATCATTCTGTAAGGATATTATAATTTTTAATCTCCGTACCAAAATTCACATTCAAAAGAAAGATAAACAGAGTAACACTAGAGAATGAGCCACCACTTCATTTCTGAATGCAGTACCTTGTACATGATTCCAAGGTGAGATCCAGTGAAGGATCTACTAAAGCTGTAAGTAATAAATTTACGCATACTCATTCTTTCTGTCCCAGGAAATAGTTGACGTGGGAACCACTTGTCATTAATCAGCCATTTTGTAGACTTCTAAAAAGTATTATATTTATGCAAGGTCTGAATTTCAGACCCAGAGACACACTATAGATTCATAATTTTTCCTTTCATTTTCAAATTAAGAGATACATTTTTAAAAATTTTCTCCTGATTAAGTAATGAATATGAGAAAATGGATTTCTATGTTTTATGTGTGAAAGTTCCAGTGAAGAAAAAAAGATTAGATGCCCAGTAGAAATCTATACCTTAGATATGGTTAATTATCTAAATATGATCTATCATAAGTAATTGATTTAACAAGCTAAATATATCTATTTTCCATATAAGACAGTGAGAATACTGGTTCCAGTTTCACACGTAAACACCTCAATTGTTGTCATCCAATTTATTAATCAATTATTAAATTATTGAATTACTGGCCACCTGCTTTCTGAATGAACTTTTTGAAAGAGCATTAAATTTTAATGAAGTTTTAGGAGGGATTTTCTTATCAGAGATTGCAACAACATTGATGATTTAATAATATTAATAGAGTTTATAAGTGCAACTGTAGCACTGGTCAGGAAAGGGATATTTAGTCATATTAATGGATATGACCATATAAAATACTGGAAAAATATGACTTTGATGACACTTCCATTAATTGAAGGTTGCCATAACAACTGAAGGCCTGCATTGAAAGCCAGTCAGGTACAAAAGAAAAAAGGCAGTTGTCCTCCATCACCCTTATACTCACTTTTTAACCCTTACACATGCACAGGGTACTCAAGCAAGATTAATTAATACTGATAAAATATGGAAGTGAAAAAGACATGACATAAATCAAAGTAACAGCAACTACTAAGAAGCATCTGCATGCCTCTCAAATGACCAGTATAGTACCAGGTATTTCAATAATTAAAAAAGCTAATATCAGTACTAAATTGACCTGCATAAAGATGCAGCAAGATATTTCTGTCTGCACAGTATATGTGCAGGTAAGAGCAATATGAAGGATAATGCTTTCATTATTATTTATGCTGTGCCAGAGAACCACCCGTGTAGAAGGTTTCATCTTTTGTTTCCAGTTTTGTTTGTCTTACAATTATTAGAATTATTATTAGAAAAAAATGAAAATTGTTAATAGAATTCTTTTTTTAAGCAATAGATGATATGCTAAATATATATCATGAAAGATTAACTTCATCAAAAATTCTGTGAAAGACTACTAATTTTGAAAAAAGAATATACCAGAAGGGTGTATTTTTTAGAAGAGCATAATGTCTTGTTAAAAATAAAACCACATTATTTAAACAGAAACTGCATAACTAAATTTAGGGAAAGTCGCTTGCAGAGCAGAATGATGTTTGGAATGATAAGTATTTTAAAATATTAATGAAGCTGTTGTACTAGAACCAAAACAAAAACCTAAACAACATATTGATGGCATTTGGTATACTAAATGAATATGTCATGAGAAGGGAACAAGAAAAATGTTCATCATTTGCAGTATCTTCTTTGCTGATTAAACATATCTATATATATATACATATAGATATACAATTATATTTAATATATATAAAACTATAATTTACCTATAGAAAACTGTATATGTTGTTCACAATCACACACAAGATTTTTAGGAACTTAAATGCTATGAAGTAGAAGTACTATGATATATAAAAAAATAAATAGATACATTCAGCCGTGTGCATGCACATGTACATGCTTATATGTCTACACATAGATCTCCTTGGGACTTTTATAAACCCACGGTCTTGTGACCCCCTGTTGCTACAAAGTTTGTACATATGACACTCGTGTTGCTGTGCAACAATAAGTCTTGTTGAATTTTTTCTTTTCTCAGTAATGCACCTGGAATCTCTTTTTCCATATTTGTGAATTTCCAGTACTCAGATGTAGATGGAATCAGTTTTTAGACAGCAGCTTCAGAAACAGTTCGTCCAAATCACAACAATGCATTTCTGACTGTTTGAATTCCAACAACAAAATTGTAGGGGAAAGCTATGTTCCTAGTGAGGTGATCCAAATTCAATGAGAAAAGGTCTGATCATCTGATCATAACGGTAATTAAGAAGAGTTTAAGAGGAAAATAGAACTTCTACTTCTATCTCATACATGAAAAAAAATGAATAAAGCTATCTAAAATTCCTCTGATGTTTTGTTTGTTTGTTTGTTTTTCAGTTTCTGTACCCAACAGTTCTCGATTTCCCCTTATCACATTGTGAAAGAAAGGACTTCTTGAACAACTGGCTTTTCCTCTGCACTATGTATAGATGAGACATAAGTAATTCAGAAACACAAGTGTATAAAAACTTTTCCAACTCACAAAAGTTGCTGCTGTTGTTTGAAAATGTCAGTGGGAATCTGCCCAAGTCTGATAAAATGTGCTATTCACTCTTGAAAAATTGGGATTTGCTATTCTCTTGGGTATAATCTTGGAAATATCTAGAAGTTACAGATGCTCTTACAAAATGTCTATGGTACTTTGTCCACTCCTTTTTGATCTACTTGACTCCAGTTCCAAATACTACTTTACTACTTTACTTTCTTGACTCTCTTGGCTCTTAATGCCTTTTTTTTTTTTTTTTTTTTCATTCTGCTTTCTGTTCTCTCTTCTCTGAAAGGTTTTTTAACTCTTCTGGGGCTATATACCCATGCATTCAGAGGAAAGCATGATGTCCTTTGATGTTATATTCATTCTAGGACTAATATTTTATATTTTAATTTCCTTCACTTGCTATATCATCATCTCAGGTTCTTGTCCCTTGAATTTTGTCAGTCTTCAAATCTGTAGAATTTACCTATAACAAGAAATCTCCAAGAAAACCAGCTATGTGTTAAACAAAGCAGATTGTGTTTTTAAAATTTACAATGTACTTACCAGAATACAAAAATTAAACCCCAAAATGATGTTTGCAAAGAATTTGCAGCATTTTCCAGTCATATTTTATAAATGACACTCTTGATATTGTTTGACTTATTTAACACTTATGGGAATTTCAGCAGCTTACTTAGAAAGCAATTCAATGTCTTTAATCAAGACAGAAGTACACAATGATATTTACTCAATAAATCACAGACAGTTTGAATAAACTGCCATGAAATTTTGCTTTTCTTCTATAAAAGTTAAAAGTTAAACTCATTCCTTGGGTGGAGGGATGGAGAACAAACGAAACAGAACAAAACAAAAGCAAAGCTTAAGAATTGTCTCTGTCTTTACCTCAGATGAATAGATATTTGAAACATTGGTCAATTTTTATCAACAAAAGATAAGTTGCTTGGTTTTGGCATGTATTTAAACATAATAAAAATATGAAAAAGAAAATATTTTTTTTTTCTTGGCCATGGGACAGAGAGAAAATTGTTTGCTTCCTATATGTTTCAGGTTGGCCAACAAAGACTAACACTTCAGCAAAGTCCGGCATTATACATTTCACACCTAAGTGAATAAAACTTCCAGATGGAAAGCCATTCATCAACAAAGTTCAATGTTTTCAATACCATTCAAAACTCAAGGAAAACCACTATGAATAAACATGTTATCCTTGCACAGTGTACATTCCTATATGGTCACGCCTGCATATGGAATGATAGGTACATAAGAAAAATCCTCACAACAAACTACAAGAAATTCCATTATTGGAAAGGCCATATGTAAGACTGGAAATTTTAGTATTTAAATTTAAGTTTTTGTAAAAGTTAAGACAAGGTAAAAAAGTAAGGTGTTGGTGATGACCCTGGCAGCACTTTGGTCTGATGGTCTCATACTCAAAACTGAACAAAAAGGCATCATTAGCTGTCATAAAAAAGAGTTCTCATGTTGGAAGAGGCAGGACTCACTGCTCGTATTGCTTATATATGTGTCCTTGTACTAACCAGCTCCTTTCACAAGAATAGCATCTGAATGTTACATTGATTATATAAGATTAGCATATGGTTCATTCAATATAGCTCTGCAGTTGTAGGAGTTCGGTGGCTTTTTATACGAAAGATGATGTTTAAGCTAGAAACCAAAAACTTGATATTTTGGCTCAAGGAATGTTTAAATCAACATTGCTGTAGCTCTGATATTTTAAAGATAAATATGTTATATGTTTATATATATAATGATAACAGTTCGTAGTCTGATTGGCCTTAGGTGAAGTCAAATAAATTCAATGGAAATATCCCTTTTGATAAAGTCAAAATGAATTGACAAATAATTATGTTTACTGCCTAATTTTAGACTCTTTCTGTGGAAAACAAATCTCCATAGATGCTATACAAGGAGAGGTACAGGCCAATGTAAAGTATAATCATTTAAATTGTCATTTAGGTCTCTTTCAGATCGGTATTTCTAACTGGAAACAGCTCTTGATGGATATTCTTAAACTATTCTGCTATGGTTCACTCTATATTTTCCAAAGTGACTTTCATTTATCATACTATCTTATAGTCATCTGTTCATGTATTTGCTAGCCAATGCTCTGTGACACATAATAATAATGCTGTTATATTATTGCTCTACTGCTGTAGCTTGTGGATGACTAGTGCACAGTTTCATGATGGATTGTTTTGTTAAGTGATTCACAGATCAGATAAAGGAGATCTGATAAAGCAGTGGTACTACAATTCAGGTTTATAGCATAAGTTTTTAATAGAAAATTTAGGACAACATGTCCCAGAATATTAAAAATGTAATTGCTGTTATAAGATTTTTCTTATGAAGGATATTTGCTTTATGGAATTTATACAAAAGATCAAATTTTAGGATATTTCTGAAAGACTGGGCTTGTGCCATCCTGAAGTGCGGAAATGTCTATGGAAAAAAAGCATCCAGGCCAGATGAACAGCAGGTGTTCCCTCAAGAAAAAGACCCAATTACTGAGCATGTACTTCTTCTGAGACTTTGAACTATATCTGCCTATTTTCTTGGCAAAACCCATGCTATATATTGCAGTCCAGCTTGTGACCTGAATCCTATAAGTATTAGAGTACCATGCACCAATTGATACAGTTTAAACTGAATAAATGTTGATTCTTAAAAATTATTATTTGAAAAATAATATGTTAAACTATTTTGGATATTGTTTTTTTCATCACTAGGTATCTGAGTTGCAATATATTTTCCAAGCACTTTTTATCAATTGATCCCAATTAAATGTGGGCATGATTTGTACTTTGCTTACAACTAAAGAATTATTCTGAAGGATGACTAGAAAATTGCTAAAAAAATCAAGATATCAAATTTTACCTCAGTTAGTAACACAGACTATGTTTCTGTCTCTGCAGTTTTCAAAAAGCACATTTTTCTCCTTTCTAAATCTAACTAGCCCATTATTCTCAGCTATTAAGCTGTGTACTGGAACTTGCTGAAGTTCTACAAACATTGTTTTCCCAAATGTGAAATACAGACAATTCAGAAACAACAGGATATGATAAAATTCAATCTGACATAGTATAAGTAAATTTGTTTTAATTATACCTGACAATATAATTTTATTACCACCTGGGAAGAATAGTGTAGCAAACAGAGATCAGAAAAGACATAGAAAATTGTGAGTCCATTATTTTTTAATTTATTTTTTTAAACAGTGATGGTAATGCTACATCCCAATTTCATCCCAGTTGACTGGGAGCTTAGACATCATGGGTTTGCTTCTCATGTCCTTTTTTTTTTTTCTCCCAATGTCATGAAGATGCAACTGCTTTCATTTTTTAATCAAAGCTCAGCCGGTAGATATTATATATTATAGTCAGTATATGTTATCATGGCTTAATGATTGAAATCTATTTTTCTTTACTGCCTTAGAGTATTCAAGCTTCCTTCTTCCACCCTATTGAAGCCTGAGTGGGATCTTAATAGTGTAGAGAACATAATAAATGACACCTGCTGAAACTCTTTTACTTTGTCTAATAGGACCCATATCGTATTTGGAGGAAAGTGGAACTATGTGGAAAATAATTTTTGTGATTAGAGCTTTTATTTGGACAAAGATATCCTAAGTTTTAGTCTTTTTCTCAAGGATAAATTAGTCTGAGAATCATTGGTTCTTATGACTGAGTTAAATTTTATTTTATTTTTTTTTATTATGTTTTATGTCCTCACAGTAATGGAAAAAGTCAGGGGAGAGACTTCAACAAGATATAATTTTTTCAACATTTTTGTGACACTGAAATTCTAAAGAAGATGGCTATTGAAACAAAAATGCTCTTAACTGACACTGATGTTTTTGATTTTGAAGGTAAGCCAAGATTTTCTAGTGAAAGGACACAGAGAATTCAATTTCTCTGGGCACAGAACCAAACTATACTTAAATTATATTACATTATTAAATCCTTATTTCCTGAGATTTGTGTGCAATAGGTTTTGTCAATGGTAAAACTCACATTGAAGTTCTACCTTCACTTGAAGCTCCCATATAAGCTGACCACTCTGTCCACTGCTGTTAAAAGTATCATCTCCTGGCGCTGTATCAGGATCTATAAAACTCTAGGGTTTTATGATATATGGTCACAAAGTTCCTCTGATTCTTTTACAAACACAGTTTTGTTAACAAAAAACAGATGTGCCACAACAAATACACCTGCCAAATGTGGGAACCACTCAGCATTGTTTAAAATAACTGTTTAGTCCCTGAGTAATTTGTCACATGCATCCTGCTGTGGTCTCTTGAATTATCAGTTCAAATTGTCTTGTTTCTGACCATATGCAATGCACTCACTCCTTTCTGCTTGGTGTGCTGGCATGCTGCTGTGAATTCTCACAGAAAAATCTTTGAAAGCTGCAGGACACATTTAAGCTCTTGAATGAATTTTTCCAGTAATGATCTATGGGTGCCAGCATTTTCTCCTGCCCTTTTTAATAAGCAGTCTCTTGTTTGGACTCATTGCTGATTTTGCTTTTAGCTGTGGATCCCCTGGTGAGCATGGGATCAACATCCTGTTCTTTGTATTGTCTCCCTCCACAGACATGCTTTCTGCAGATTCACAGCAGTAATGATTTTACTTTCTTTCTTGTTCTTAGTGTAAAGTTCAATGCAAATGAATTGTGACATTCAAATTTGGGGCTCTCTCCATTTTGACAAGGGAATTTCCTAGACTATTCATCATAGATTTTATTCTCACTAAGAGAATAACTCACTAAGAGGAAAAAAAGGTGTTCAGCACATTTGGTTCTCAACTAAAATTTCTAATCACTGGGGGAGGAAGGACAAGAGAACAAGAGAAAATCAGGCGTCTTTTACTGGTTTGATAAATTGAACAGAATAAATTTGCAGTTGTTTTAATGTGGTGACATCCATTAAATCAAAATTGCCTGGAAGGAGAGATTTGGAGTTTCTTTCTCTCACCAAAGAAATTCTGGTTTACATTTGCTGTGGGATAGTTCCCTCCATAATCCTGTTTGCTTAGGTGAAGAATCCTTCTCTGACTCATAAGTACTCCTAAACCTACTCAACTGGCACTTCAGCAGTGAAGCTTCATGGGGTCTCAAAACAGAGAGAATCAGCATCACATCACACAGACTCTTAATTGTAAGAAGACATGTAAAAGAAACAGATTATTTTATTCATTAACTAGAGTTAAGTAATATTTGATTTAATAGAAAAAGAGATCAAAGGATAAGTCAGTCCAGTGCTAAGTTATGTTTTTAGGTTTTTCTTTTCTGTTTTGGCCTCTCAGCTATCTTACCAAGTTGGCACTTTTGAATGTTTTATACTGTTAATTTAAAAAAGAAAATGGTCCAGAAACTGTTCTTTGGCATTTAGGTAAAATGGCCCTGATTACATCACAGCTGTACTGCTTAGAGCTAGAGAGATCTTTAGAGGTTTGTTTAGGAGAGAGGTAAATCAAGACATTCCAGAGAAAAACTGAGTAAGCTAACAAGTAAGCACTGATGATGACTGCCAGTCTAATGCTCTTGCTGACCCTCCGGTATTTTATGGTTCATAAGTTTCCTGGGCTGGGAGGTTTTAATTACTAATGAGATCTTAATAAAAAGAAATAAAAAATATTTATAATGCATAAAATTATTGTCTTAGAGTTCTCTGCCTCAGAAGACTCAAGAGAAGATGGGATAAAGCACAGTGTGTATCAGCTACTTCAATTTACAGTAAAATCAACCAATTTTTGTTGAATTCTTTCCAGTTGAGGCCTTCCTCTGTTGATGGAAACTTTGTACTGGGACATCAACAAGAAAAAAATGTAGTCACTTTCTTCTCCCTTCCTTCATAAAATTTCTGCCACTTTACTTTCCATATTGCTTATTTTAAAGGTTAATCTTTATATAACCACCTTCTTAGAATTGTAGGCTTTAACAAGCTGCAATTTTTTTTATTAAACTCAGGCATGGTATACCAGATGGTGAAATAAAGACATGGAATGCCTAGAATAAGTAATACAGCTCCTGTATGCACTGTGAGTTTTAGAAAGCCCTTTTTGGATATCTTGTTAAAGGTAGTTGTCATGCTACACAGACAGTATCATTTTTTAAAACAGGATAGAGTGTCTAATGGCATAATTTGGTTCTTCAGCTGTGCAATGACATTTAATCAGCAGTGCTTCCCATAATAATGCCATAAAACTACAGATCTTAAATGCAATTACTAATCTAAAATGCACTACTGATCTAAAATATACAGGATAGTTTAATTAGCAGATGTTCTGTGACCACAGATATATGCAGCTTTCTGTTTTCTAGTTCATCTCTGCATTCATCAGATTCATGCTGAATTCTGAAATGGTTATAAATGGTTATACAGAAAGTGAAATGGGTATAGCAAAATATACTTTCTGTTATCTTACTAAGAATGGCATCTGAATTATTTTCACTTTGACCCATATAGGTACAAGAAAGAGTTAGTGGATGGATGAAGCTGGAAATTCACATAATAATTCTGTTTTCTTTAAAATTAAAATATCTGCCTTTTCCTTAACATTCTAGATTAATAATTATAAATTACAATAGTTTGTGAGAGAATACATGGTCATGGAGCTTAGAGTCAGATAGTCTAAGAGTACCTTCTTTTAAAATGGCCAACACTGAAATTTGCAATTTCTTGGTGAACTTCTATTTGCCTGCAACTTTGTTCTTATTCAGTGGAGATCCATGAACAGACTTCAGTAAAATGAGTAGTGGCTCATGAGGTCACTTATCTGTAATAAGTGTATTGATAAGGCACAATCATATTTAAAGGAATGTTATTTAAAGGCTTCTGTTTCTCAGAGAAATTTTCTTTAAATGCAAGCCCATTTCAAGATCTACACTGACTATTTCTATGCTGTTAAAAACACAGGTATGTATCTGCATGCAGAGTAGATTGGTGTGTTGTGTGCATGATTTTTTTAATTATCATTCTAAATCAATAGAAAGAAGACAGTCACTTTCTAATGCCACATATTATCTTACAGAGTTAGGCAGAAAAAGAAATCTGAAAATCCATGACTAAACACTCTAGAATGGGGAGGAATACATTACTGGGTTTATTGCTGAATGAGAAAAATAATTTTTGGATGGATGCCTAACAGAAACACTGATGGCTTTGAAGGAATTTCCTTTCAGATACATTATACTATATTACTGAAGAATTGATTTTAGGATACTGTTTAGTAACAAACTAGTGCCAGGTAGGAATTGTTCTGAAGAAAGATTATTTTTTTAGTGCTTGCTTGAACCACTCGTGCTAAAACTTAAGTTTGTCCACTTACATTTTGCCTCAGCATTTGAACAACCTTACAGACCTTGGAACTCTGTAGCGCTTTATTTAATCCTGAGGAATTTCACACTTCTACATAACTGAAGTATTGAAACTTATGCATTGATTTGAAATGGTCAGCTATCTGTGGTGAAATACTCTGAATGGCAGAAAATGTAGAGATGTTCCTGCCTGCTTTTAATTGTAAGGTAAATGAAATTCCAAGTATCCATAAATAGCATTTTGTAGTGATTAGTTAGTTTAGTTATTATTGCATTGAATAAATATTTGTAAACTTGAGCCCTTCAAGGCAATGTATCTTCTATGAAAATTAGGCTTAATATTCCTCTTATAAATGTCACAGTCCTGATATACGAAAGAGTAGGAGATGCTGGCTAAATAATTGTCCCTTGTCATTCTAGTTGGTTGATTACTCCATGTCTAGTTTCAAAAAGACATAAACAATTAAGAATTACAAATTAAATTTACAATATAAACAACACCTGGCAACACCCAAGCTAATTGGTGCTGTCGACAAGTTGGAGAGAAGGGATACAATCCAGAGCACAACAGGCTTGAGAGGTGGGCCTGTGTGAACCTCATGAAGTTCAACAAGGGGAAAAGGTAAGGTCCTGCATGAGTCAGGACAATACTAAGCACAAATATGGGCTGGGTGGAGAGTGGATGGAGAGCAGCCCTGAGGAGAAGCACTATTGGCAGTTGCTGGATGAGAAACTCAACATGACACATCGATACTCAAACTGAGAGTAGGTTTAAATTCCATATAATAAAGAAATTCTTAACTATGAGGGTGGTCAGACCCTGGAACAAGCTGCCCAGAGGAGTTGTGAATGCCTCATCCCTGGAAGTGTCCAAAGCCAGGTTGGATGGGCCTTTGAGCAACCTGGTCTAGTGGAAGGTGTACCTGACCACAGCAGTGAGGTTGGAATTAAATGATCTCGAAGGTCCCTTCCAACTGAAGCCATTCTGTGGTTCTATGAGTTAGGTGTTTTATAAGTTTGAAAAAATCATGAATGGAAAATATTTATATAACATGTAGAGTGTAGTTCAAGGCATTCCTTACAGGAACAGACCAAGCAGGCCCTAAGAGAACAAGGAGAATTTTTCAACTTATTGCTGCATAGAGTTGTTTACTAGATAGGTAAACACAGAAAATGCTTCCTAACTGAGTAGCTGTGAAGGAAAAAAAACTTTATTCTAATTAAGATGACATGAATATCTTGTACTTAAGAATAAAATAGAGGACATTTCTGAATCAAAGATTAAAGTTGTCTAGACAGTGCAGATATCTACAAAGGGCAGTTTGGTGACAATAGCTGTCATATTCTGTTGAAAGAGAAGGTCATCAAAAGGTCTTAAATGCAGACTTCTGTCTTCTGGGGAAAGAAATGGGTAGTCAGCTGTATGAGGGAAAGAGAACTTTCAAATGTACCCTCAGTGGAAATAAGTTAAGCTTATTTTGTCTTTTATTGCTAAATATATGTTTCTTTTATGTGTCAGAAATAAGTTACTTTTGCACTTAACTGGACATATGTAAAGCATGATTTTTTTTTTTCAACTGAGCAGCAGTGTACCGAACATTTATATGTTCTAGATATCTGTGGCACTACAAAAGAGCTGAAGTGCTCAACAATCTTCATTTTCATCAAACTATCAGTCGACTGTGTCCACTGCTTAGTTGCATGGCACAAGCAAAGGTTGCACTTACAGGGTCAAGGGAAGAAGAAAACGATTTCCAGAGACTATGAGAGATATCAGTGAACCTCTGGTGCAAAATAAGAAATTATGAATAAAAATTTAAACCTTGAGGAGTACCCTAGAGACACATTAGTAGACATCTAGAATTTATTCTTTGGAGATATTCATAACGGAAGAGTGAATTTTGACTGAAATGATGCACACTCTCTGTGCAGGCACTGTGTTACTGAACTGAAGTTTTACTTCTCTTTAAGATAAAGGTGCAAAGAATGCTTTATAAAAATAAATCTAAAACAGATAACGTCAAGATTTTTGCATGCAGCTTTTATTTCTTTCTTTTCTTTTCTTTTTTTTTTAATTACTTAAGATACTTGATTATGGCATTTTTAGTGTCATCTACAGAAATATCTAAGGAAAATGCTGTAAAGATCAGTATGGTTATTAGAACAAGGCAACACATGAACTTTTTGGTTTTGTTTGTTTGTTTCTTTTAATAGAGACTTTGCAGAGAGAAGAGAAATGTTATATATATAGGAACCATAAGACCTTCCCACTTGGTTATTTCACACTTCTGAAAAATTCAGTTTTACAATTGGGGATATGCAAGGTAGAGCTGATAAAATGTTGGGGGTTGGTTGGAGTGTTTTAATTTTTTTTTTGTTTTGTTTTTATCTTTGGGTTTTTGCATTTTCTTTCACTGAATGACTGTATATTAACATCTATAGCATCGTAAAAATGCATCTATAAAATAGTGACTAAATGTCTTTATTGAGGGCAGTGAAAGTCATTTCACATTTGTTTGTGTTCTTAATACACTTCAGAGTCAGGTATCTGTATTTTTTGGGAGATGTATTTCACGGATTATTAATTATGCAATGCAGTTTGAAGAACTGATGCAGTGATAATGGATGGAATTCCTTTTCTGCAAAAATCTGAACACCCTTGGGGTGTTCTGTGGAATTAATTTCAAATTGAATCTTGGAAGTAAATGAGATAAGTTCCCTACTTCTCTAGGTTATCAGAAAACTATTAACAAACTTTAATTTTGTTAAAAGAAATAATAATGGAGCTCCATTTCCACAACATTAATTTTTCAAATCTGGTTATATCATTGAATTATAAGAGCATGTAGAATTTCTTCACCTACCCCATTCAGAACCCATCACAATAGTACACTTTAAAACAAGAAACATGTGGGAATAAGCTTTTATATTGCTGTGATTGGATGAGGAATTAGAAATCCATCTTTGAAGCATTGTATTTAAAGTCAGTGAAGTTGATCTATAGCAAATAAGTCTTGGCATAGATCTGCTGAACACTAGAGAGACATGCTACAACCGAAGGTCTGACTCTGAAGACAGAAAAATATAGAATAAAATACAATGACTACAAAACCATTCAGGAAAACAGGGAGCAGGCTTTGCCAGCTCCATAAATACTGACAAAGCCAAACGTTTTCCCAACCTGTTTTCTAAACTAATAGTAACCACTAAATTAAGTAATTTCTTTTTTTCCAATATTCATTTTCTTTATCAGGTCCCATAATTTAAATTTGAGCCTTGTAAACAGATGAGATAAGTTCTCTACTTTTCTATAAAATAAAATGGGAATACCACCAAGATTTGTAAGGTGACCTGAAATACACTGGTATGGAAAATAAGTTTTAGAACTATCAGTAGTATCCTTAAGAACTATTCTGCTTTCCATACTATTTTTAATATATGAAAGCTTTTTGAATTTTGTATGACACTGTGAGCTGTCCTTAGTCACTACTTTCATCAAGTGCACAGGAGGGGAATGAGCAGAGCCAGAATCCACCTATGCCTGAGGAAAGCTTCTAAGTCCTTCAGTGATACTGGGATGAACAGGTTTGGTCAAGAACAACAATAGGTTTTAATAGGAAGGTAAGTTTTTACATCCAGACAAGCACACTGAAGTCAGTTTTCAATGTGATTTTTCTGAATACTTCATTCAGGTCTTGATCATAAAGAATAAAGATAAAACAAGTAAGGCCAATATCAAGAATTTACAGTTTTGATTAAGAAAATGAGTTGAAAAATGTAACAATAAAATGAATGTCTTCAAATTATTACAGTTAGAGCTGGCTGTTTTATTTGCTGTTTTATAATAATTTTTGTCCTAAATTCTAATATTTTTACTACATGAAGTATACATTAATGTTTTCTCCTTCTCTGACTAGCTCTGTACTCATCTTACTTAAAGAATGATTAGTTTGTTTATATTTTAGCAATTTCTGTTGTCACCAGTATAAATTAATTGCAAAGTATTTGCAATCTCACAATCAACACTATAGAGACAAATTCATAGTAACTTTCTGTGATTTTTAAAGTGTTGTCTGCAAAAAGGGTAGTGATTTAAAATAGCTAAGGTCTTTGACTCTAACTAAAATCTTTAGATGAACTGTCTATCCTGTTCTGTCTAAGCTCAAAGTGTTTTGCATATATGTACATATATACCAAATTCAGAGGCTAGGGAAAAACAAACAAACAAACAAACAAAAAACCCAAACACAAAAAACCAAACAAACAAAAAAACCCAAACAAAACAAACCCCAACGAAGCTTTAAATTTATGGAGCTTATGTCTGTGTTCCTTAATATGGCCTTCCTAAACTCATACAAAAACATTTATATGATTAGGGAGTGGAAGTAAATGTCTTTAATTATGGGTTACTGGATAATTAGTCCACTCCTGGGAGTCATATCAGAAAGTCATATAGTCATATCAGAAAGCCTATGAAAGTTTTGAATGAGGCTGATTACTGTAATACACATTTAGGTTAGACTGAATTAATTCCTGCAGTGTTAAATAGCTTATTCATTGAGAATTTTAAATATTTTGTTTTAAAATTAACCATTTAAAATATTCAGGTGCCGTTAGAGACATCTATGTTCTGAAATAAAAGATCTGATAATCCAACATTCACAGCTCCACTTGCTGCCTCTGGTACACGTAAGCAAGTCTTTCAGTAAAATAAACCCTGCCAGCACAGCAGGATGAGATTAGATTATTCCAGCCAGAAGAAAACAAACATCCAAGCAGATGTTCATGTCTGTGTATCTTATTCATATTTTATGTAACATTTCCATTTAAATATTAAAGAAGATAGACTCTGGCACTTGTGAAACTTTATATATGGGTTTCCTCTTAGAACAGTTTATCTTCCTCTTCAACATTTTAATATATCTAATCAACTATAGCAGTCTGGGCTGCAAACTCTTTGCAACTTCCACAAAAGTATCAAATAAAACTATGAATTGTAGAGGTGAACTAAGAATTCATGGCACAGTGCAGTGCTAGAACAGATTTTCTAAATGAGATAACTTTGTTTTTAAAAATATGGAGCAAATAACTAAAATACATTCTGATTATTTTCTCTTTGTAGCAACACATCCAGTGTTTATCCTCCCAAGTATTACTGCTGGTGGAATCAGTAGACCAGCAACATCTGAAAAAAACATGGCAGAGTTAATGTATATTAGTCTTATTCCTTAAGATCTACAGTTACAAAAATATTGCAGCTTTTCAAAGATGTTTTTTGTATTTAAACATTAATTTATCATACTGCCTGTGCTTTATTAATAAAATTAATAACTTTAAAAATTTTGAACATTGTAAAAAATCTTATGAAATACTCATTTAAGGAAACAAGAAATGGTGCCACATCTTAAACAGTTGCTCCTGGTAGTTTGGAGGTCACAAATACTGTCCTTATGTAACCTCAAATGAGAACTAAGGTAAAAAAAAAAAAAAAAAAAAAAAAGTTTGAGATATGAGAACTTCAAATTTTACACATCTGGAACTACACCATGCATTTTAAATAAGTTGTAAGAGCATGTGCCATACATTTGTAAGTGTGAACATACCTGTAACTTTTGCAGAAGAGAGAAAATCAACAAGGCTTTAGGTAAAGACCCTGTTCATGAGAACAGCGTACTCTTTTTTCTGCTTTTTCCCCCTGTTCCTGCCCTGCTTACTCTTTAGTATCACTACCATTACCAACAAAAATATTACAGAATCATTTTTGTCCCTTGCAGAATCCCCATTCTTTTGTTCTCATCATATCAAGATAAAGGTAAAAAGAAAATGAAATGTCTTAATCTGTTTTTTTAAACTGGAATCTAATTCCACTGCTCAAGAATCTTTGGGCTCTTTGGCTACTACGGATTCAGTTGAAGCTGAAAATGCTCAGCATCTTCCTGAAGGCATCCATGACAGAAACTGAATAAGCCACCTTTAGATGCCTATAATGCAGACATCTGTGCTTGTCAAAATAGATTCCTTCTCTACTGTAGATGGAGAAAGACAGAGACTTTAAAAGAGCAATTAATCTGATCTATCATGGATCTCCACTTTAGGGTGACATGAATTATGCCCTAAGGTGCTTATTTCTCCCTGTTGACAATGAAGTAGTGTTGAATGACTCATTCAGGGAAATTTCACCAGTTTAATCCTGTATCTAGTATCTAAATGAAGAGTAGAAAAGTAAGAAAGGCACAAAAGCCAAGGGCAATATGATACAGTAAAATTCTGGCACTTTAAATCTGTTAGCTATTTGGCACAATAGTCTCAGTAATGTAATTTGATGAGGTTCTGCCTGTTTTTAAACAGTGGTGTCTTACAATTGTACACAACTGAGTCCATGTTGTTCGGTAGAACATAATGTGAAATCAGTGGAGTACTGTTCAATGGAACATATTTATGCCTGACATGGGTCTGTCTTCAGTGGGTGGACTTCGGTCAGTTCAGAAGGACTTGAAACACTCAATCTGATCAGCATTTTTCTGAGACAGTTACATTTGTTCAACCAATCGATGACTTGGATTTTTATTACAGCACATTAGAGAGATAGGAAATAAAAAAGCTTGATGGACAAGCACCACTTTAAAGTACCGATGATTTCCATGTAAATTAAAATTATATAGCTGAAAGGGAAAAAAAAAACTACTCTAGAGAAATATTTGGCAGTCTGCCTGTTTATTTCAGCTATTCAGACAGCAAACAAGGGTGTCAAGGCTATTTAGAATTACATCTGTAACTCTTCTTTGATGCTGAGTATTTAGGAATTAGTAAATATGGCTTAAGGGTTGGTCTCGTGACTTTGGGATGATGCCGAAACCAATGAAGATTGGTAGCATTGTAGCTAAGAAGGTGGAAAAGCTTGAACTTTCCAATTTAATTATATAAGGGATGTGATACAATTTGTTTCACAGCAATTCTTTTAGATGATTCATTGCACATTTACATGGCCCTCAGGAGTAGTTATTTTGCTTGTCTCACTAGTCAAACTATGAAAAACACAACCTTAATTATTTTGATCATGGTAGAAAAAAGAGACTAAAATGGAAAGTTTGTGACTTTTTAAATCTAACCAAACAAAACCAAAAATGAACTAGCTCTGTCACTAAGAGGTTCCAATTTTAGTGCTTTATTTCTATCTTTTTTTTTTTTTTTTTTTAACGGCTAGTACAGAAAGTGCAGAACTTACAAGAATAATTAAAAAAACCAACCAAACAAAAAAAAACAAACAACCCAAATCATACAAGTAAAAATATAATGGGACCCCTAAAGCATTAGAGATTCAATTTGATCTGTGTGTAACTTCTGTGTGTAACTTTTTAAAGTGAACAGGATAGATAGAACAAGCACAAAACTTTTATTGGCTTCATCTTTTCCTCAAAGAATGGTCAATTCAACGACTACCAATGGCTTGCTTGGTTGCAACAAACTCTTTTGAGGCCTTTACAGGCTTCTATTTTTCCATAATTTTTGAAGATATACTTTCTTACAAGCCTCTCAGACTTTCCTGTTCTTTAAGATCCTTAGTATACCATTATATTCTGATTTTACTTTCCCACCTAAAATTCACTATATTTTTTTTTTTTTTAAATCCAGATGAACATATTCATCTTCTCTAAGTCAGAAGCACTCTTTACTCCCTCTGCTTCACATGCAGTGCAGGGACTACGACAAGGCAAACAGCAGAGCACACATGGAATTGTGATATTCAGTTGTGGGTTTTTTAATAAAACAGAACACATAGTTCATGAAAATCTGCAGATGAAACAGCAGATACCACTTAATAGTAATCCCCAAAGTAGGAGAAATATCTATACTGTTGACTGACAAAAGCTCATACCCACATTTCTAGGATAAAGTGCAAAACTGACATGAGGTGGATATGCAATGGTCTGTTTCACAGCACGTGGACACCTCTCGAACTTCATATTTAGGGATTAGTATAAGACTGAAAGAATTAAGCCTAAACCATTTTCCAGAAACTTATTTTAGCGTTAACTGTTGTTATTCTGTTTACCAGAGACATCCATATACAAGGTGATATCTTTTTTCCAACTTAGTGAATGTGTGACATCAGAAGTATCCTGTGAAAAATAAGTTCTGAACTAAACCCATTCCTGATAGGGTAAATTAATTGTTCTGCTCTTTATGTGGCATTAATAAAGGACATTCTCAGAATGAGACTAGAATTAACAGTCACTTTATCTATAGCATTTATTATTTTAGATAAGTGTGTAATACATCTTTTTTGCTTTTCTTTACTAAGAAAAATACCCCTCTTCCCTGTTCCTTATGTGAGTATGCCCTTATATCCCAATACTTTTGTTTTCCATCTCTGATGGTGCACTATTTATTTTCATATTTAGTTTTCCCAATTTTTTTTTTTTCCTTCTTGTATGGAATTCTACAACCAATAAGAAAATTTTTTTGATGCCAAAACCTCCTCTTAGTCACAAGAGCATTATTACAAGGATATGTGTAATTACACAATTTTATCCTGAGTGCTTTTTAATGTTTATTTTAACTCTTCCTCTATTAAATCTTTAATCAGTCATCTCTAGAAGCAGAAAGCTAAACCCACTGAAGCAGAAAGCTAAACCCACTGAACACTAACAAGGCCTTCCAGAACTATTGTGGAATATATAACAAATTTGAAACTGATTTTTCAAAATATCCAAATGGTCTATAAAGAAACAAAGTGAGATGCACTAGATAGTACCATAAAAACTGCAATGAATATAAATGGAATGATAGATGTTGAGGCACAGTTTTGCTGTCATGTTTTTAATGTCTGTTGCTTCAAGCAACAACATTTATTGTATTAAGTAACACATCATTCAAGTGACCAAGTAGGAAAAGGTGTAGTCCAAAAGCAATACTGGAAAAATGCAGTTTGATTAAAAATGATCAGATGTTTGTAAGAATGTTGCCTGGGAAATACCTTCAGCAGGTATGAGTAAAAGATTAATAATATTAAAAACAAGTTTATTTATATAGATTGATCAATATTTATGTACAGATGTTTTATAAAAGTATTTATATTATCTATGACCCAAGAGTCTATTCCCACTGATGTAAAACTTGAAACTTCTATTGAATTCAGAGTATTATTCTTCCCTGAATTCTAGATACTTATTTTTACATTGGACCACTTCAGTGACAGAACTTGTGAAATAATAGCTGAGATGGAAAACTAACAGAAATGTTTTGGTTTGAGGAGCCCTCTAACATACTAGTTCCATCCTAAAACTTTTGACAGAAAAATTAATAACAAGGTATCAAATAAACAGCTCTTTGATTTCACCTTCACATTCTCTCATTTACAGGCCATGTGTGTTTTCTTTAACAGCTGTTGCACTTTTTGGTTTACCTTTGAACTTGACTTTTATTTGTGGCTTTGGCTTTTTTTGGTGTGTGTATTTTTTTGGGATTTTTTATGTGTGTGTGTGTGTGTGTTTCCTTTTTTTTTGTTTGGTTGGTTTGTTGGGTTTTTTTTGGGTTTTTTTTTGTATTTTTTTTCTCCCTTTTCACCCTCTTGTATTTCAAAAAAAGAAGTCAAACATGGTTAGAAACAGAGTGTCCCAGTTTCGTTGTTATTGCTTAGTCTTCTGGATTCTCAATCCATGTAACTTTTGCTAAGATTATCCTTTGCATATTTCAAGCTCTTTGGTCCAGTACATTTTGGCCACACGTTTTTTATTGAAACTGATGTACACTTACTCTTGCATGCACAACCTCATTTTCTGGAGAGTTAGAGATCCTTCAGGGGTAATTATTGTCACATTTAATCTGTTTGCTAAGTTTTCTGAAAAAAAATTCAAACACAATACAAACACCATATTTTCCCCAGTTTTTCATGTAGATGATCACTGGACAGCAATCATACCTTCACAGATTTTCACATAGTGTTTGAGATAGTCTAATTCTGAAAATAAACAGAAGGCATTTTGTGGATTTTTATCATTGTCATTGTAAGAATTTTGCCACTGATCTCTTTGTAATTTTGAAGGATGTTTGACATGTTCCAGTTAAAAGCACTTCTGAATGAGCTAAGGGAGAAGGAGGCAAAAGAAAAACACCTAGATTTTCTACTTAAAAAATTAGTCTGTATTTTTTTGTCATTTTGCTCAAAGTCAGGATGAAAAAAATCTGTATTTCTAATCCCTGTTGAAGGCAAACTCTTGCAAGAGATCTGAAACACTTGTTAACTTTTTGAGCTGGGGGCAAGACTTTTCTGCATGCCGTTCTAAGCAACCTAACTTTACTCATGCATCGCATATATGTTCACCATATTCTTGGAGCACAGTGAAAAGCTGGATTTCTTCCAGGAGGTTTGTGATGATTATTCTAATGCTTAGGACCTTTCAGTGGTCTAACACAAGTGTATTCACTTTTACAGTCAAGTGTATGAAAGAAGTATAACTGCAGCCTCTTCCTTTCCATGTTACCTCTCATGTTGTTATTTCAAAACATTCAGGTCTTCTCTTTAATTCTCTGACCCACATTGGCACAGTTAATGCTTTAAAGTATAGAAAGTGGATATGGAAAGTGTGTGTGAGATATTGATAAGCAGAAGAACAAAAAATGCAGGAAAAGCAAAGTGTAAAATACCGAACTATTTTCACAGAAGATATTTCTGAGTGCAGTGATTTCTCTGACAAGTTGAAATATTTATTAGATATATTGTGAATGATGTAAATACTATTCCATAAATTACATATGTCCTTTTTCTTAGTTGTTAAACTACTCATATGATATATAGCCATCTGTACAGAGAAAATGTGGCATTTTATTTATATCACTCTTAAAACATGGCACTCCTTCCTTAAAAAAAAAAAAATAAAATTAAAATTGATCTGAATTTATTTGCATTCTGAAGTCCTGCTAACAGGATTTTTTTTTTTTTTTTTTTTTTTGTGGAAATATTAAAGCAAAGCATTTTCTGATGGGTCTAAATCTATGCATCATCATGAGCACATTAAGAAATCTAATGTTAAATAGAATTAAAGTCAAAGACCAGTTTCAGGTTTTGTCTCTTTTTCAAATATAATTCTGTCACTGAGGCAGTGTCTTACATTATTTTATTTTTCTGGACATTGGTATGACTACAAATCTCAGGTAGATCATAGGTGTCCAAGCTTCTGCATAAAATCTGTTCTTCAGCAAACTTCAAAAATACAAATTGCCTCTGATGTTTCACATTTTGTGGAACATTATAGCTATTATTTAAACCAATGTCAATCCTTCTTATGGCGCTATGTACTGCACTGAATTTTATCACTGTTCCAAGAAAACAACTGGAATTAGGAAGTATATGGAAAATAGTAAAGGCTCAATTTTGGATTTAAAAAAAAAAAAAATAAAAAGAGAAAATTTATGTCATAGAGATATAAGGGGTCATAGGACACCATCACTTTGACCAGTCAATAGATACTGCTAATTTCCATTTTTTTAACAATACATGATGATGCTTTTTTCTGTTTTTTCGCACCCATTATATTTTTCCAGGTTACATTCCTGTTCTTAATAACCAATGGCAGACAGTAATTCTTACTTTCTGAGGATATTTTCAACATATATCAGACTATTTTTCACCTTTTCAGGTGATACATTATCATTACACCTCTATGTTTTAGCACTTATTGATAGTACCCCAAGATGCCTCCAATTCCTAGGTACCCAGCTGTGCTTCAAATACGCCAGTTGCTCCATGTAACAACCTTGTAACACCTGTCTGTATCTAGATATGAGCCACTTCATTTCCTTCTGTAAGAGGAACTGTTTCCCAGCTCCCAAGTCCATAACTTAGCTTGGATTTTTTCATCTCTATACAATGTACCACAGACAGGCTTTATGCTATTTTGTCCTGTGTTCAGTGAGAACTTACTAGTTTTCCAGGGAGCACCAACTTAAATCACATTCCTATTTGGTATTGGAACCTTAGAAAATACCAGGGAAGGATAATACATTTTGATTTAAGTAACACCAGGAAGCACCTGAAAATGCACCTGAAACCTGCTTAGCAATGATTGTAAGGTACTGCAAAAGAAGACGGCAATTGGAAACTAGATCATAAAATATGGAGAAGCGTATCTTGAAAGGTGATTGTAATCCAGGCAGTAATCTCTGCAAGCTAGAATAATATACATATGAAATAATAATAAAGGCTATGTATAAAAAAGCTATTAAAATTCACTTACATTTCTTTTGATAAGGACAGAGAAGGAGGCTTTGGTATTTCTTTTATTTTATTGTAATAAATATCTTTAAGTATATGCCAGACTTTAACGAAAAGGTATTAAATTTCTCCTGTGGGCAGCATTGTTCAATAATCATCTGCTAAAGAGTATCTTTTTCTAGCTGAGTCTCTGTCAAAGTTAAGATATTTGGCTAGATAAACTACTGGTCTGATCCATTATTGCAATTCCAATGTTCCTATGACTTTTTATTTCCTCGGTAACAGTTACTTTGAACTGGATAATACAATTTAATGCCTACTTCCCCTGTTATTTGGAATGAATAATACTCAGTATAATAAGGAAAGCTTACAAAGAGCTTTTACTTCTGAGTAGTGAAATGATGCACTGACATTTTCAATAGTGAATAGATTTCACAACTGACACATTAATAGCGTTTAAATGGAGAAAGGTCTGGTTGTACATCTTCAAAAAGCTTCTGAACTTGAGATAAGTCTTTCCAGTAGGAAGACTTATTTCTTTTTAAGATTATATATTGGTAAAATGCATGAATCAGGTCCAGATTTTGTTAAGTTGTTTTTATGGTTTGTTTGGGAGGGAGGGGGGGGGGTGTTTTTATTTTTGGGGTTTTTTTTGTTTTGTTTTGTTTTTTAATTTCAAAATTAGTGTCAAAGCTGATATTTATACATATAATTAATTATATTTTAAAAGTACTATGTGGCTGAGGTTACCATAACAATTTCCACATCTTAGCCGTCTCATAAGGCACAGATTTTGTGAGTTTTGTAAACATAGTAGTGCATAACATATAAGGTCTTATAGATAACATTTTTGTCATGGTCCTACCTGTTTCTGAAAGATATTAATTTAGTGCTGCCTCACTAAATGGTGACATCACAGTGTTTCTGAACCATGAAAATACAGTATACTATTTTACGAGGATATTATGCTTAAAAATTAAAACCCCCATATTTAAATAATTTTCTCCTGCAAACCTTCTGTGGGATCTTGGACTTTATAGTTAAAATAATCAAGACAAAAAAAAGTATTGTTTTCACCCTAATTTGCCCATATATCAACAATGTGTAAAATGGATTCTGTTGCTGTTGGAGGGTCACTGTTAGAAGAAGACAGCATTTCTATGGAGCCAACAAACAATGGCAGAAACTCTGGGATAAGACACTGTAGATTATTTCTTCCTAACTCTCTTGCTGTCAGTAGTCTGAACGAATTTACCTCTTGACCTCTGCGTGCAAGTTTCATGTCTAGGTTTCAAATGCCCCTTTTAAATACTGTATACCTTCATTCTTCCTCAATAAGGTGTATGAGTTCTTAGGTAATGTGTGTGGTAGGAAAAAAATGAATTTAAAAATTCTGAAACATTTAACTGCCACAGGAAGCTCTATCAGTATCTTTACTAGAGATAACAATTTGTATTTCAGATAGGTCATTAATTTACATTCAAGCATTACCTTCCATCTGTCTGTGATGTGAGACATAGATAAATTCAGAAATGTGGAAAGTATAGCTAATATTAATCCTCTGAACTATTCAATATCACTAAATTAAATTGTTTTTTTTCAGAAGCAGAGTAATGAAATCAAAACTTTTATGTCATGCCATTGTAGCATAACTTGCTTCTTAACAGAATATCTTTGATAAGACACTTGGGAACTTACTATTTTTAAAAAAATCAGTACATATAGACTAGTTACCTTTATAAAAGCAACTCTAGTAGAATAATTAAATCTGCTGTCCATCTGTAATACAGCCACTAATGCATACCAGTATCAGGAAGAATACATAGGAAAATACACAATACAAAATACATGGACTGAACATCAGCAAACACAAATGAATCTTTACGTTTACAAAGAGGCTCCTTTTATAAAAGGTAGTTTTATAAGAAGTACCAAAATCAGTATACTTGTAAATGCAAATTTAGTGAGTAAAAGTAGATATGTTAAACATGCTTGCACAGATTTAAAATTATGCCAGGTAGTTATTTTGTAAAACTAAACCGAAACCTGATGATGTCATCTCAAGTGTTCCTTCACTTATAATTTGTTTGAATTATTTAACTCTATGTATTAAGGACAGCTTTTGATGCCAAGGAGATCTGCCTGAAATGTCAACATTACTTGAGTATTTGTGTCAGAAAAGACTACTATTTGAAACAATGAAGGTCAAAAAAGTTTCGTGTTGTTTTGCTTTTTTTTTTCCTTTTACTTTGTATTGTTTCAAAGAAGAAGTCTAATTCTGTGAAAATGTTTAAGTGCGTGCAAATGTAAAGATTTCAAAATTAAATTACACTTCTACAGGGACTTTTAATAATAACATCAATGTGAAAAGCAATTTGGGTTATAACACTCCTTATGTTCCAAATTGTCCTTTCATGAATGACCAGCTCTGTTCAATAAAATTACCATTTTGATTTTAAAAAGAAATTGTCATCCAGATATTTCTGCAACTTTAATTTCAAAAATAATAATACTGCATATATATATATATATATATATATATATATATATCATCATCATGGCTAGGCTTCATGAACGAAGATTTACAAGGGCTCTACCCACGCTTGCTACAAGCACGTTGGTGGCTAAATAGGCCAATGCGAGATAGG
>JAWWEW010000112.1:72478899-72528656 GCA_035583185.1 Anabacerthia variegaticeps | reverse complement strand
TTTGTTCTGTTCCCTACACTTCTCTTGCAGTTGTCTGAGGACAAATACCATGTCTGCGGTACTCCTGTTGGCTCTGATATATATATATATATGATACAAACACAAGGTTGGATTTTTCTTAAATGTTAAACAATAGGTCTTTTTTTATCTATTGTAAACACCATCTTAATTACTCCCAATTTTTACTACCTTGATAATGTCTTAATACAACCATCAAACAGCAGCTCTTATGTGGGGGATGGCATTTCTGATATGCTTTTGTGGTAGATAAATTAGTAGATTTTGTGAATGTCTGAATCTTATCTGAATGTCTGTTTCTCTTCTGTATCCTCTCAAAAATACAGTGCAAACAAAAGGCTAAGTGAAAACTTATTTGATTCTAAAGATCAGATTTTACTAATTCAGAAATTAAAATCAAAGTTAAACAGTCCATCTCTTCTTTTCTTCCAAAGACTCTTTTCAAATTTGTCAGAAATGCTTTAGGGAAAAAAAATACTTCTTGCTAAATATATTTAAGTGTTTCATTTTGATTTTAGATATCATATTCATATGTTTAACTATATCTTTAATTACAATCTTGAGTGTTCTGTAGTCCCGGGTCTTCAATGCTTGAATATTTCAGACTTTTCTGTATTTGTTTTCTTTTTCTCCTTTAATTTATAGTATTTATACGCCAAAAGAACAGTTGGATTTTAAGCAAAAAGTCATAATTTCTAGCTTGATGCTCAAGGAGCTTGCAATAAAATACTCAGTTCCACTGAAATAACTATGGATTTTGAAAACATATATGCAAACAAACATACACTGAAACAACTCTATCTCATAAGAGAATGGAATATAATAAAATTATAGAAGTATGTAAAAAAAAATACTTTTGTTAACAAACATTTTCCCATCAAAGAATGTTGTGTTAAATAACATTTTGTCAATTAGACACAAGATGTGCTCGGTGTTTTTTATTGAATATTTTTATGTCTGTTTCTTTGTAACTTCGACCAAACAAGTGTAAAGACACAATAAAATGTGACAATATTCTGAAGACAAAAAGGATTTATCAAACAGATTCTTGTGTGCTTGACCTCTTCTAGCTGAGATTCCTTGAATCAAGTTCTAAGAAACAATTTTAATGTATGTTTCGGCCATATAACAAAATGTTTGAAACAAACTAAAGAAAAGAGAGAAAATTGGTACTGACAAAAATCATGGTGCTAATAAAATTAATGTCTAGATATAACAAATCACTAAGTACAACTTCATCTCGAGCTGATGTGACTTACAACATGGCCTTCATGAATGTTAAAATAGCAAATAGCTCATTAACCTTTCCTTGGTCCCGGAGCAGCACCACTGAACAGCTGCTAGCTTTCTGGTCCTAGTGTACAGTCTATGCTGACAAAGAAAAGCAGATTTCCTTCATAGGGATATCCTGGAAAGGTTCCCTACCTGTGGTTGTAGAAATTCCTTGCACATTTTTATTTTCAAGGACCATGGCATTATCAAAAAGTGAAAAAGACAGAGAAGTACAATTCTGGTTATTTTCTCCTTAAGCCAGATGTCTTCAACACATTCTTCTATTGATCCTACTATTTTAGATCATAATTGACCCATTTGTCCCACAAGATAGGTAATAAACATATTGATAATGACAATACTGAAATCTCACGCATGTTCTATCAACAGGAATATCCTTTGACTTTTAAAAGTCTCTTAAAACTACAGCAAAAAATTATTGTGGTGATCTGTATAACACAGACTGTTTAATTTCTCAGTCAATAACTTCTGCTCCAAGGTCAAATGACTTGAAATGACTCATATAGAGAACAGACTAGAAGAGTGAGAATTCCCTATAGCTTAAAATCTCTTAGTTTATGAACCTGTGGTTGAACTCATGAAGATCTTTCAAAAAGGTAAAACAAAACTATGAGGGACAAAAAGAAAGAGTGAAAGATGAGAAAGTATACTATGAGCTTCTCCACAAAGAGTAGTTTTCAGGGTTGACATGTGAAATTTGTTCACCAAAAAAAGACTGCTTCAAACATTGGGGCATATTTATCTGAGCTCCAAAAATATATGCTGAAAATTTAAGAATTTTAAGAAAGCAATCTCAATGACCAAACCTCTGAATGTATGTATAGCAGTGATGTTTTCTATTCCTTCCATTCATTTCATTGATGGTTTAGTATTTATAGATTTTTAAATTTGAACCTACTCAATAACTACAGAGAGTATATTTGACTTTTACTCGTTAGTTTTTAATCAACACCTCAAAGACAAATCCCTATCCTTCTATTTAATAAAACAATTTTGTCACAGGGATTACCTTAGGGAGTAATTAGACTACCAAGAGACAAGAAAAAATATTAAGATATATGTTTAATACTAAGGGCAAAACACAGTAACTCTAAAAATCTGCCTACTTTTAAAGAACTATTAAGTTTTTGTCCTGGGAGACAAATCCATACCATTTAAAGTATGTATGCATGCCATATAACATAGTGAGAGGCTGTAGAATGAAATCTTAGGATATTCTTTATTACTTTTGACTATAAAAATACGAGGGTTTTGTCAAGCTTTTGTATCTGATTAATGTTACCTGCATGAGGTGATAGGCAGTCTGAAGTCACAAACTGTTTTAACCTTTGACTAAACCCAATTGATAGGCTACAGTGAACAATGAAAAACAAAAGATAAAAATGTTCCTTGATCCTGCAACTGACTGGGTTTTTTTTCTATTGTTTGTTTTTCTGCCTCCTAAAAGATGAAACTTTTAAGCTATTTTTTTTTTTTTTAATTACTTTTTAGGAAATACTCACTCTGTCTCACACACACAGCATTTTGTCACCTAACTTTCCAGCTACAGCAATAAAGTACTCAGTGACAATTTCATACTCAAGTAATATAATAGCTAGAGCACTTTTGGAAGCCAAATGGTCAATCAGACAAAGTTATTCTTGTAAGAGAAGATTGTTGATTTCAAAAGCATTTAGAATTTCCCCTGATGATACAGAGAAATATTTTGGCTTCTTTAAAGTTCCATACAAAAGCTGGAAATAAATACATATGTGTATCTTTTTCTCACTCATAAAATTTAACCAAAAATATGCTACTTTGTATGTTTAAAAAAATCAGAAAATGAAAACAATAAGATAGAACAGATTTTAGTGTTAGATTTGGAAGAGCTCCAGGGCTGAAATGAAAATTCAGACATTAAATATCTGGAATTTAAGTAGGAGTTCCCTGGTGTAGTTCAGAGACACATACTTACAAAAACACATTCATCAGAGTTCCTCGGCTATGCAAGCAAATAAGATGAGCTTAGGGGATTTACAGCTTCCTAATGTCCTTATCAAAACTCCTTAATCAAAAGCCCTTAAGTAATTTATCTCTATTTTCTGTGCTGGATACTCTAGACACACACTACAAAAGTGGATTAATGAAAAGACACTGATTTTGTTTGTTTTTTTTTAAATTTTCTAACACACATTTCTTTAAAGTTCTCTTACAAAAAATACGTTTCAGTGTCTATTAGTTGTTATTTATCGTCTACACTTTGCTCTGTTTTAGAACAAAATAAACAAACAAAAAGAATCCTTATTCTAGGACACTTCAAACCAAGAGCCTCAGTGCTGCAAACAAAGGTTTTATCAATGATTCATAAACTTGTGTAAACATAAACATAAGTTCAGCAAAACAATTGAATAAATCTCAATCCCTCATACCTTGAAAATCTTTCTGCATGTAAGATTGTGACCTACTGAGGAACTCTCCATTACAAATTTGAAGCAAAGATAAATAAACTATTTCAAAGTTTTAATTTTAACTATCAATCTCTCACTCTTCCTTAACCCTATAACCCCCCCCCCAAAAAACCCCACACAGCCCTTTTTGTGATATTTAATGAAGAGTGTTTGGCTACAACTTTAGCAGGAGTGAGTTTGTCAGGCGTTTAGTAACAGGTTTTCTTCTGTTTTCCTGTCTAATAATTTTAGAAATAGCTATCAATAACAGAATTTCATATAAGATTTTTCCCAATGTACTCTTAACAGCTATTTCACAACACTTGATGAGAACATGCTTGAAATATTCCATGAGTTCTTTGACTGAGGCTTAATAACCTGCAACAAAAAGTCCTTGAGACACAATGAAAGTATTTTGGTAGGCAGTCAGAGGAAAAATCACATAGGTGCTTATTTTTTTTGTTGTTGTTGATGAGATGCAGAGTTAGTGTAAGAGACAAAATTGTCATAAATGCTTTGATATTGAGGCCACAGCATTTTTTGTTCTTTCTTCTTCTCTTTTTATTCTCTCTTCTTTTCCCTTTTGCCTCCCTCCCTCCTTCCTTTCATCCCTCACTCTCTTTTTTTCTTTCCTCTCACTTTTCTCCTTACCTTCCCTCTCTCTTTTACCCTTAAAGCCAGATCACAATTCACAGTGCAGGGAACTGCTTAGCTTGCTGTATAAGGAACAAATGCTTTTAAAGAGTTGGATTCCTGAAACAGCTAACAATAAATGTCAAGAAGTACTGCTTGCCTAAATTTACATTTCTTTTCTACATCTTCTAACTTAAAGAAGCTCTTACAAAGTTTAGCAAATATTGAACTGTTTTGCAATTTTCACATAGATATTTTTTCAGAATAAATTTTAATTTGATAGGGAATCACTTTCTTGCAGAATTTAAATGGATGAGATACGAGAAGATCAAATGCCAATGTTTTTGATTCTTCGCATTAAAGGAAATTCTAAACTAAGAACTCAGCTGGATTAAATAAAATGTATGCAACTAGAGGTGAAAGTTGTAGTGAATTTAAGAAAGTTCAGCACCGTACTCCTTCATGGCTGAACAGAACACTAATTGTAATGTAATTCAGTTTGAGTCATCTGCAAGGAGAAAAATGTAAAAGTCTTAGAGTTAGCTAAACTGAAAAAAAATAGCCTGACGGTATTTTGAGGCCAAATAAACTGAGACTAGTTATCAACCAGGGACAGGCTTTTTATTGAGCTGCTCTAGACATACATATTGAACATTTAAACTATGGAGAATATTTTAAGTCTGTGCATAACTGTCCTAAAAATCAGGAAATTAATTTCCAATATGTGTATATTCACTAGACACATTTACACAATTAGGAATTATTGCTTTCCAGAAAAAACAAGTCCAGTAGTTCTTTGAGTAAGATATTTGCACACTTTGGTATTGTGAGAAATGCTCACACTTACCAATAAAATTCATAAGGGGATAAAGTCATTGAAGCAAAACTAAACTTTTTATTTAACAAATTCAGCAGAATTGCTGTGTCCCCTCTGGCCTAGGAGACAGACAGAGGCCAGCAAGAACTGGAGGTTTTTATATCCTATCCCAGCTGGGGTGTCCCTGCTTCTGTTCCTATTGGCCAGTACTAGGAAGCTCACAGACTGGCCTGATCCACTTACTTGGCCGAGACTCCCACCCCCACAAAAGGGCACAAAAAACAAGTTCAAACCACCCCAAGTTCCAACTGCCAAAAACTCAACTATCCCCTCCTCCCTCTTCTCTTCTTTACCCATGCAATTCCTAAATCAAATCAGGGAAGGGAGGGCAGTGGATCAATTCTTGCTTCAGCAAAACCCCAACTCTATTTCTAACAGTCTGAAATACAAGTCTTAAAAAATTCACTGAGGTAAGACTCAGAGATGATAATTTCTGACATCTGAGAGATCTTTCTTGTGTGGATACATTCATTTGTTACAACTTTCCAATTTACTAATTTGCATACATTTTCAGAAAGACAGCAAAGGTGATGTTATTGAAAAGCACTGTACAGAAGTTAAATCAGAAATAGCCCAAAAGTAGAGCTTTACATAGAAATTACATCCACAATTTTTTTCCCAAATACTCAAGATTCTATAATTTTTTTCTTTGTTCTAGAAAATAGCAATTTTTATTATTTGCAAAAAAAACCTATTAAAATAGATATTGAGATATGATATTGAGAATAGACTATTTTTTCTGAAATGATCAAATATTTTTTAAAAATATGATCAGTAGAAATCTGTCCTACAATAATAAATGTTGATAAATAGAGTAGGCATGAGCCAAATGATATATCTTTTACTGGAACTGATTCAGAATAATCACGTAAAAACCCTTAAGACAATAATATGATTACCACAGGAGCAATCAAGAAGTGAAGTTAATATTCTTTTACCTTTAAAATCAAAGTGATTGACTTTCATAAAGTACTCTTTGTTTACCTCATGGTTCCTTTAATATGACTGGAGGGAAAAAGATTCCAAGTCACAATAAATAAATACACAAATAAATAAATAAATGGAATAATAAATAAACTTTTCAGGAAAACAATCACAAAATCAGTCTCACAGAAACTATTTCTTTTGTCCACATTATTTTCCCACCTCTTTTATGACTCATTTAATTAAGAACCTATGGAAAGATTCTTATTGCCAACTACAATTTACAATTTTTACAATTAATAGAAAGATTTCATTAGCATGTATTCAAATTTTCCACTGGATACATAATTTATGTTACACATAGATATTCTTAGGACAGATAATTCTGTTATATAATTCTTATATTTTACCCTTGTATGTGATTACTAATGAAAACAAACACTATAAAAATTATCTGATTTTAGAAAAATATAATGTTTCAATTAATATTTCTAATTGACAATGATAAAAAAGGACAACTGATTTAGAGGAAAAGAAAAATACAAAAATTCCTTCTGTTTATCACCAATTCTCTCAGTTCAAACAAAATTTTAAGCTTCATTTTTCTATTCGTTACAAGCCTGTGAGAGTTGCTTGACCTCATTCTTTTCTTAAGCTTCAAACACACATTCAAAAAGCGAGGGACAGCGTTTAGGACATTCTCTCTAACATAAAGTTACTACATTTATGTATCTGGTTTGTGTGGCTGGGTTTTGGTAGCTGGGGGTGGGCCTCAGGGGTGGCTTCTGTGAGAAGCTGCCAGAAGATTCCCCCATGTCTGGCAGAATCAGTGCCAGACAGCTCCAGGATGAACCCACTGCTGGCCAAGGCCAAGTCAATCAAGAATGACAGTGACAACTAATTTAAGTAGGAAAAAATGTTATTGCACAGACAAAAATGCAGCAGAGGAGAGCAAGAACATGTGAACAGCTCTGCAGACACCTAGGTCAATGAAGAAGGATGGGGAGGAGGTGCTCCAAGTGTAAGAGCTGAAATTCCTCTGCAATCAGTGATGAAAACAGTTGGTGAAGCAGCCGGCCCCTGCAGCCTCTGGAGGTTAATGGGAGTGCAGAGATCCTGCAGCTGGTGGAGGAGACCCATGCTGGAGCAGGTAGATGCCCAAGAGAGGGCTGTGAACCCATGAGAAATGCGTTCTGGGACAGGATCATGGAAGGGACCTGCTGACCAGTGGAGAGAGGAGCCCACACTGGAGCAGGTTTCCTGGTAGGTATTGTGGCCCAGTGGGGGACCCACACTGGAGCAGGCTGTGCCTGAAGGACTGCACCCTGTGGAAGAGTGACCCATGTTGCAACAGTGTGTGGAGACCTGTTGCCTGTGAGAAAGACTCATTTTGGAGAAGTTTATGGAGAACTGCCTCCTTCGGGAGAGTCCCCACCGTGAAGCAGGAAAAGGACTCCCTTTTCTGAACAGCAGCTGAAACAACCTGTGATGAACTGACCATAACCTCCATCCACCGTATCCCTGTGCCACTGAGGGGCAGAAGGTAGAGCTTGGGCAGGAGGGAGGCGTGGGGGGAAAGTCTTCTTGAAATTTATTTTATGTCTCATTATTCTGCTTTGATTTTGTTAGTAAAAAATTCTATTACTATCCTCAGTTCAAGTCTGTTTTGCCTGTGATGGTTTTTGATGTGTTATCTCTCACAGACATTACCTCAACTCATGAACCTTCGTTATACTTTTTCACCCTGTCCAGGTGAGAAGGGGAGTGATAGAGCAGCTTTAGTAGGTGTCTGGCATGCAGCCAGGGTCAACCCACTACACCCCACAACGCACAGGTCAGGGTGAATTTCTGCTCAACCCTGAAGTTGCAGAACTCTCAGCAGGTAACAAGCAACCTGTGAATGCAGGTGGGTGCCTACAGAGGTTATTGGCCAAACACCGTTTTCTGTCCTGTGCTTCTGATGTAAAGCTTACCTCATAGAGAGTACACACTGAAGCTTGTACTCTGCTTACACCTTTCCGTTCCAGAGTCATGAACCATATTTTCTGTTCATCACTGCCAGCAGCAACTTTCATGTCTTGGTTTAATTAGCTGGAGAGACACACTCTTGAATTAGATTGTAATTATCAGGAGGTAAGAGAGATTTTCTTTTTAGTTCTGTCTTATCCCTGCAACACAATTTTGTCAGTTGCTAGTAGAAGTCTTACTGGGAGGAAAGCTTACTTTATTTTGATAATATTCTGGCTGTGAAAATGTCCCATTTATACTGGAGTATGTTAATGAATATTTACCATGTTGTCTGTCTCACTTTGAAAAGCTGAGTCCAGCAGCTTAAGAAGACAGCACAAAAGAGTGCATCACTGAAAATGATTAACAGTGCTTTAAATAAATTATGGTTAAAATGTTCTACCCAGTTTTCAACACATTCTTTAAATTCAAGGATTCCATGCCCAAATTCATCTGAATGGGAAAAAAAAAACAACAACTAAAAACAGATGTTTCCTTTACACCACATTAATGCAACTATGTCACATGCAATTGTGCCATTTGATAGTTGTTCCCTACTGAAAAATTCCAGACACTTGGGAGAAATTCTTTTTGGAATAATTGTCTTACTTCATCACCAGTTGAAGGATATGGGAAATACAGCAACAAAAATCAAGATTTCAAACACTAGAAAGAGAACAATTAATGGTTTGAAATATTTAGTAGTAGTATATGGATACCTTGAGTTTTTTGTTCACTGCTGTTGACTTACGTAAGACCAAATTAAATATTTTCTTTTTTTCCTTTTTTATTTTAAGACTTACACAACTAATTAGTTTCATTCTTCTGAGTGAAGTATGTGGGCATAAATCCAATTTTCTTTTTTGGGTGACTGTATGTTTAGTTTCCATGACATGTACAGCTTTGCAATCAATAGACTTCCAGTTTCTTTTTTAGATTACTTAGATTCTTTTTAAGATTATAGCTTTATCTTTTGACATTTTCTGCATACCTTCAAATGTTGGACTGTTGATCCATAACTAGATTTACTAGATAATCTGTTTTCTCAAATTTTAGAAAAAATTATATTTATTTTTTAGATATTCATGGTTAATTTCCTAGCTGAAGTTAGCACATTATGTCCTCTTTTCACATGAAAAAAACCTTGAATAGTGATGCAAATATTTTTGAAAATGTTGATTACATGAGAAAAGCTCAAAAAACTGAGAGCTAATTATACATGCAAAATGTTGAAAAGGAATTTTATTCAATACTTTATTCATTTTAAAATGAGGGGATAAATAATTAAATATGACAAATGGTAGAATTTGTCAGAATGTTAGTGATTCATGTGGATTGTGCTACTTTGGTTTATGTGTGAAGATAATATTCCTCTTCTGGCTGGAAAACACCTTTGCAGGAAAAGGCGGTGAGGAACCACCAAGTTGAGATTGACATAGCAATGTGCCCTTGTACCAAATGTCAACAGCACTCTTGGGTACATTTAGCAGGTGGTGGGAGATGTCCCTTCTTCTCTGCTCAAAACTGGTGAGTCATGTCTGGAGTTCTGGGTCAAGGGTGGGCTTCCCAGGGACACAGGGACATACTTGAGTGAGTGCAGAGAAGAACCACGAAGATGTTTAAAGGAGTGGAGTATCTGTGTATGAGTATAGGCTGATAGCTGGCACTGTTCAGCCTGGAAAAGAGTAGGCTCAGGGAGGATATTATCAGTGTATATAAATACATGGTGGAATGGAGTCAGAGCCTTCTCAGAGGTAGCCAATGTCAAGATGCAATGAGCATGCACAAATATACAGAAAATTCCACCTGAGCATAAGAACAATATTTTTTACTGTGAAACTGCTCAGACTCTCAAACAGGCTGATTAGAGAGTCTTTGAGGTTTCATCCTACTCAAAACACAACTGGCCACAGCCCTGAGAAACCCTGCTCTAGCCAGATCTGTTTTGAGAAGGTCATTGGACTGCACAATCTTCAGAGATCCTTTCTATTCTGAGCAGTTCTCTGATTCTCTGAAGGTTTCCAGGGCTTTTTTTTTTTTTTCCCTATAGTTTTAATGCTGAAAGAACTTCACCCCTTAAATCAGTTAGCATAAAATAAAAATAAAAGTAGGTACCCCATATGATTTCTTTATCATTATTTTTTTCCAATGTACTTTTATTCTGTCTGAGTTGACACTGTAACTATCATGTGTTTATCATGTATTGTTTTATTGATGTCTGTAATATTTTAAAACATTTTACTGGGGGTTTATAAGTGTTTCACTATGTAACATTATTCCAGACAGATTTCATTAAGGATGTATAGTTATTACTTAGGTATTCTGACTACCCAATTTTGCCCTTTTTGTCATTGCAATAAAAAGGATTTTAGAAACAGTTATCTGCATTTTCTTGATAAAATGTCTTTACATATAATTCTTGTTACATATGTGACCAAATAATTAGCCTGTGAAATGTGTTTTCCTTCATTAAGATCCTCTTTTAATGAACAATAGTTCGGAATCTGAGTCTGCAAAGCTTTCTTGTGAGATCTGATGTAGTGATAGACGACAGCAACTTGAAGACTGAGACATGTGCCTAGAACCTCACAGTAATGTCACAATAAGCCATGCTTATTCTTTATGTGTCTATACTTTCATGTTACCACTATGAGTATTCAGTTTAATAGGTGCACTACAAAAAAAGCCAAAACCCACCAAACTTCAAAGTGGGAGCATCCTTAGTTATGTGCACACATTTCTAGAGTTCTATTTTTCACTGTATGCAATGAAATTGCTCTTACTAAATTCCTTACTTTTGTATCCACTTCTGAAGTTTTCATATAGATGTAGAAATACATGTAGAAATTCTTCATAAAACTTTTGAGTTAAAATAAAGTTTTTGTTGGTTTGCAACTCTTAGTGTTCTCATTTATCTGTAGTATTATGCTTATTTAATGAATGTAACATCATATATTTTTGATTTCACACTCTTGTGTCACAACTAAAATGACATCCCCTTTCTCAGCAATTGACTGAGCACTTCTAATCTATTATGTTATTTTCTTGCTGTCATGTCTCAGGTGAATCAGGAAAACAGAGTGAGATCAAGAATACATGGAGATGTGTAAGACGCCCTATGAGAGATTCCACTTAACTGCAAGAGGTGAAATGAACAATTGGAAAAAAAATAAAGAGCTGGCTAAAATGAAAGCAAGTGTTGGTCCCTGCAATAACCACTTGCAATACATAATGTATTCCAGCAAGAGAAAAGTGCAACAGGGGCATCCCTGATGAGATACAAAGGAGTTGACCAGGTAACCTCTGATAGAAAACTTTTCCCTGGCCACTTTCCAGGATGATCTTTTAAGGACTGAATAGTTTTTATTTTACCTAATATAATGCCACTTCTTAAGGGTGACACTTCTGTTTCATTGCAGTGAACCCTGTGTATGCATTGGCAGATCTGAAAGGAGTATGCAACAGATTAATATCCTGATTGTCTCACTATTCGTGACTTTGCAAGGTAAAAGTCAAAGCTAAATTAAAGTCTCCTTGTTAGAAATCTGAAATCTGAAAGACAAAAAGATTTACCATTTAAGAAGAGGACAGTGAAGAATATTATTATTTGGTTTTGATTTTTAAAAAAAAAAATTAATTATTTGATTTGATTTTGATTAAAATAATTAAACTTACACGTAGGCTGCCAATAAATAATAGTAATTTACAATTTAAAAAAATCACCTTTGTGATCCAGATTCTACACTTTTGAAAGCTGGAAAAAATAAAGAAAAAATACAATTTTTTCAGTTTGCTTCTTTTATTTCCATACTTTTCTGTCCCTTTTGGGACCTACAAATAAATCATTATTTCAGTATATATATGGATATATATATAGCATCTATTTCTTTCTTATCTATTTTAAAGTATATGCTGTTAATGTGAGGTGGCCAAACTATTTAATATCTAAATTCAATATTTTTTTATGACACAGCACAGTGAAGCCTGAAAGCATTTAAGTGATATTTCATTGTAAAAATTCCAAACATGGACAAGAGATTTAACTGCAAACAAATCATGACTTGGAACAAGAAGCAAGAATACAGGAAATAGTTGAAGGATTATGATGATATTTGTGACTTTTAGCTGATTACAGCTGTTTTGAAATTATAGAAGACATCCAGAACTTTTAATAAGTTTCTATATTAAGGGTAACACTTTGACTTAATGTTGGAATGAAAAGGCAAATGACTGCAAATAAACGTGAAAGTGTCATAAGTCATTGCTCTATCTAATAATGAAGTAGCATATGATCAATCCATGAATTTTTCAAGACGTCTCCAGATGCCATACGCATTGGAGTGATGCAAACATGTGGACAACACCCAAGAGCTGAATCTATAACTAATTATTTCAGCAGACAATAAGTTTATATATTGCTTTCTGAGTCAGTAGACATAGTACTTCTCACATCTGAAGTGAAATACATGTATTTTCCTTGACAGACAGCTATTTAGATATAGCATGAAAAGTTTAAGTTCAGATAGGAGTGTCTTCTTATAATTTGGATAAAGTGTGTTCAGAAATCCTTTCCCAAGAGTTATTGACCATAACTGAAACTGGGTTTGCATGTGCTGAGATTGATGAACCTATGGGTGATTTCTGATTGTTCAGAGATTTTACTTGGATATAGCCAAGAAATATCTCTTTGCAGGCTGCTGTGGGACAGCACATGCAGGATTGCTTAGTCTCAGTTATTGTTACACGACAGTGTACTTCTGTTCATGTAAGAATGAAAGCACAAGTCATATTCCGTAGAAGTTAATGTTTATGGGCTGTCTTGCAGGTTTTTTTGCTCTGATTGAGACCCACGTAATAAAAAGGATTTTAACATTCAGAAAGCATAAGGATCCAATTTGAAAAATCCACTGAAGAAGTTAAACATAATTCAGGCCATCAGAGAAAGTCAATAGCAAAAAATAAGACAAATCTGAATACTTTGGAACCTCCTGATAATGAAATCACTGATCACAAGCAATAAACATTTCTGGAATCAGATGTAAGATTTCATGGACACTAAATAATAGTAGATTACAACTAATCTCTGGGAAAAGCCATAAGGAAATATTTGCTTCAATGTGAACTCAATCTAATTAACAAATCAATAAAATTCATTGATTGCAATGAATTCATTGATTGCAACTCATAGTTGCAAGAATAAAATTTCTCTTGTAATGAAGATCTTATGTTTTTATTCTTATTTTAATAATGACTGGTGATTTTTTAAGGTACAGTACTTTTCCCTACTGCTTCCTGGAAACCACTCTCATTATCTTATGCTCAGATCTTCCATATTTTTCTAGATATTCTGTAAAATAAATGAGAAAACACGTCTTTTTTTTTTTAGTATGCATAGATTACAGAATCACAGAATATGCTGAGTTGGAAGGGACCCACAAGGGTCATTGAGTCCAGCTTCTGGCCCTGCAGTGGACCACACCCAAGAGTCACACCACGTGCCTGAGACCATGTATCATTCAAACACTTCTTGAACTCTGGCACGCTTGGTGATGTGACCATTTCCATGGGGAACTTGTTCTAGTGCCCAACCACCCTCTGGGTAAAGAACCTTTTCATAATACTCAGCCTAAACCTCCCCTGACACAACTTCAGGCCATTCCCTCAGGTCATCACAGAGAAGAGATCAGTGCCTGATCCTCTTCTTCCCCACAGGAGGAAGTTGAAGAATCAATGAGATCTCCCTTCAGTCTCATCTTCTCCAGGATGAACAGACCAAGTGCCCTCAGCTGCTCCTCATATGGCTTCCTCTCAAGGCCCTTCACCATCTTTGTTGCCTTCCTTTGGACACTCTCTAATAGCTGAATATCTTTCTTATATTGCAGTGCCCCAAACTGCACACAATATTCAAGGTGAGGCTGCCCCAGTGCAGAGCAGAGTGGGACAATCCCCTCCCTTGACTGGCTAGTGGTGCTTTGCCTGATGCCCCCCAGGACATGGTTGGCCCTCCTGGTGCCAGGGCACTGCTGACTCATATTCAACTTCCCATTGACCAGGACCCTCAGGTCCCTTTCTGTGGCACTGCTTTCCAACATCTCATTCCCCAGTCTGTATGTATGTTCAGGGTTGCCCCATCCCAGGTGCAGAATCTGCCACTTCCTCTTGTTGGACTCATTGTTGGTGATTGCCCAGTCCCCTAGTTTGTTGAGGTTTCTCCACAGGGCCTCCCTGCCTTCGAGCAAGTCAACAGTTCCTCCCAGTTTTGTGTCTGCAAACATGTTCAGTATCCCTTTCCAGTCCTGCATCCAAGTAATTTATGAAGATGTTGAGGGGCACAGGGTCTAACATGGAGACCTGTGGAAACCCGCTAGTGACAGGTCACCAGTCTGATGTTACCTCATTCACTGTTACCCTCTGTGCTCAACCCTTGAACCAATTGCTCACTCACAGCATGATGTGTTTATCCATCTATGTGCTGGACATTTTGTCCAGAAGGATCCCATGAGCGATGGTATTGAAAGCTTTCATGAACTCCAAAAAGATTACATCAACTGACTTCCGTTGATCAGCTAGGTGGGTTACCTTGTCATAGAAGCAAATCAGATTTGATAAGTAGTGCTTTCTTCTCATGAAGCCATGCTGGCTGTGATAGATGTCTGCATTGTCTTTCAGGTCCTTAAATTTATAAAACTTACCCAAGCCTTTTATAAAGTTTACAGAATACTGTGCAACAAGCATTATAAACTTTACTTCTAGACATTTTTTATATACACCTATGCTCAAACTTATCTAATGATAAGCTCTCTGAATTACAAAATTACATAGAAATACATAATGATAACAAGTTTGGTGGAATTATTTTTTTTGTGTTTTGTGAGGTTTTTTGTTTGTTTGGGGTTTTTGGTTTTGTTGGGTTTTTTTTTTGTTTGTTTGAGGTTTTTTGTTTATTTGGGTTTTTTTGTTCTGTAATACTTTTTTCAGACTCTATTTACCTAAATGAATTGGTAAGCATAATTTGTCTATGTGTAATAGAATAAAAAAGAAGGATATACTGTGTTAAAACCAGATATTCGGTACATAAGATTTGTCTGATTCTGATGCAACTTTGTATGTAAATATCTGCCTAAGTTTAAATTAACCATTTTTTTTCACAAATGTATTTTAGCAGGTTTTGTGAAAAAAAAAAAAAAAACAACAACCAGAATCAGGCACTAAAATGTATTTCAATAAAACTCTGCAAATATTTTAGCATAATTCTGAGATAGTTATTAATAAATTAAATGTTTCCACATATTTTGATGAGGAAAAAGTCTTTTAAGTGATTAATTGATTCCAGATTGAAGTAATGGCAGGTATTTAATGAATGAGCAATACATTAAATGAATTTACAACCTTGGAGAGGTGAATGATAACAATAGCTGAAGATTAAATATAAAGATATGAAAAAGTATAACCCTCGGCTTTCTTGAGCCAAGTAACAGTGTTAAAATTTAATTTCAAATAAAATAAAATTCTGAGTGTAAACTTTATTTTAACATCTATGTTTTGTAGCAAAGAACTGATAGCACTTTAATTTAACACACCATTGTGATTTTGGTACATATGTATGGATTTAGGCTTCTCAATCCAAATAGAATCCTTTGGTTGGAAAAAACCTTTAAGATCATTGAGTTCATGAATTATTTAATCTGTTTTGAAAATAATTTCACATGAACTGATGTATATTACTATATTAGCAAGGATCAGCTTCTGGAAATTAAAAATGGAATACACCATGAGACCATTTGATAATAGCCTAAATTAAGCATCTGTAAGCATTTGAAACCGTCTTCCCATTTTTCTTTCCTGTTTTTCTGTATTTTGGAGAGCTCAAGCTTGCTATTGAAATATGCTTCTTGCATATACCTTTTACTTAAGTAAAATCACAACCTACTCTATATTTTTCAATATTGCTAGTGACTTAGCTAGAATAGTCAACTTTACAAATGTTTATTTGGAACTTCAGCTTAAATGAGTGGAGGTACCTTTATTTACTCCAGCTGTAAGATCTACTTCAAAAAATGCTTAAAAAAGTTACATTTTAAATGGATGACATTTCTGTCAGGATATTGAACTGATGGATACATCAACAAAAATTTTGTGAGTACCAGTGTGTATATTTCACTGCCTCATGTCTCATCTCTATGATCCCATATTCCTAATAGAGCTTTACTGTAATTTCTCTAACATTGTTTATCTTCTGGGAAAAAAAAAAAACTAAATAAATTTTGGTAAACTGGAAACCACTGGGACAAAGAAGAGTGACTTCCGTGTCTGTTGCTGCTTTCTTCTCAGGCAATGCTTTTTTTTTTTTTTCAGAATCAGAGTTGGACAACATTAAACCTGAACTATTTGCAGAAGGGAAGGAATGTAATGAATATTGTGTGCAGCCTGAGAAGAAGGAAATGGAAAATACATGTATGCAGAATACCACAGGAGAGTGTTCTCCTTAACTTCAGTGAGGACTTCTGGTAAGAACAATTTTCTTACACTGGAAATAAAGCAGAAAAAGGGAACAGGAAAGTGAGTAATTTCTCACTTATCCTGTAGTACAAGGCTGTTGAGGTCAGGACTAAGGTCTCTAAAGCAGTGATCTGAGGCCAGTCCTCAGGAAACTGGGGCCTGATCTGTGAACTACAATGGAAGGTAGAGAGAAACCATAAACACGTCTGTGTCAGTGCTAGCTTGACTGGATAGGCTGTTTTATTTGTTTGGTAGACAGAGGGCAAAAAGTATAATCTTCCTGTCATTATGCTCAGATTCATATATATCAGGTTTGGCTAGCAGTAGCCAGGATCCACATGTCACAGTCATGGTTTTTATGACTCAGGGTTCCTGAGTTTCTTGCCTGGCATCTTGTCTGATGCTGGTTCATAAACCCTCACCCAGTCTCTCATGCACCCTACATGCCAAATTTCACAGGGTGGAAACTTCCCTACTCATCTCTCCTGCCCATATTCCCTGAAAAGCCCAGTAGTCAGGTAGTAGGATTAGATGACTGATCTTTACTTTGTTTATCAGGCTATGTGCATTTATGTACGTATACTTGAGTAGGAACTCCTTTAAACCCCTTCAATATTTTCAGTGTTTCCACAGTTCATTCACAACTTGGATGGGTAAAGAAAAGAAGTACTTCACAGAGCACACCACCATCACAACTGATAATATTTTAAAGAATTATTCTTCCAGGTCTCAGGTGATAAATATACTCATTGAATAAAATAATCATCCTCCATAATATTGTGCCAAACCAAAATATTTTTGTCAGCATTTAGTATTCAGATAGCCCTCTCCATATATATTATCTAGATGTGCACAGAAGTCGGTAAGTGCTATCAATTTATTGAGCTGGACACTGTAGTCCAGTTAGCAATGTTTTGTTAAAAATATTCATCTCACCAAATCAATGAAATAAGCAAAAAACCCCAAATTTGGATCTTATTGTCCTCTGAGGTATACATGCTTCATGCACTAGATTGTCATCTTTATGAAATATGAATATAAAATAATAGGTTTTGTTGAAATAGAAAATAGTCTAACTTAATCCCCTAAAATTTTCATTCAAAAAAGTCTTTTTTTTTCTTTTTTTTTCTTTTTTTTTTTGTTTTTTTTTGTTTTTTTTTTTTTTTTTTTTTTGTTTTTTTTTTTTTTTCTTTTTTTTTTCTTTTTTTTTCTTTTTTTTGTATTCCTAGACTTACAGGCAATGCAAAGAAAAATTGGAGAGATGGGAAAAGATTGTGAGTTATATTACTTGAATGCAATTTTCTTCAGCTATGCTCCCTCAAGGACATTAGTAATTTATCTACTCATTTACCTTTAGTTAGAAAGTATTGCAGTTTTATCTGTAAACACATGAAAAAGATCAATTACAGGACTATGAATTCTACATGGTCAAATGATTTATTGCTTGATCATCCAGCAGAATCTTCTAATAGCTGTAATAAGAAAGACTTTGAAATAAGCATGACATTAAATTGTTTCACCATATGCTCATGATCATAATTTGCTTGCTAAGGGTCATAATACGGCTACCCTTAAAAGAATGAGACAAGCAACATAGACTTCTCTGTTAATTGGTGTTCTTTATGTACATTGAGAGCAATAGGCACAAAATATGTTGAAAATTGCATTATAGCTTGCCAAGGAATTATAATGTTTGAATTTCCTGGGAGACAGAGTAACTTTTAAAGAAACAGCAACAAACAGATGGTGAAAGAAGAAAATAAACTAAGGGTAAAAAGTAAGGTGAAGAGGGGAAATCAACAAACAAGTAAAGAAAAAAAATAAAAAATATAAAAAAATAAATTAAGGAGAATAAGACTAAAAATAATGTATTTACTAATTCCTGATATTCCCTTTAAAACCCTGAAGTAGCAATTTGTGTGATCTCCAGATGTAATATTTTAGAATTTGCATTTTTTTAGAGAAGTTGCTAGCTAAGAATAAAGCAGTTAGCATCCACATAAAACAATTCTAAGTTAAAAAGTTAATGAAATAAGCAAAATTTAAGAAGGCAATCAAATAGGAAAATGGTGATTATTCTAAAATGCTTCTACTTTTAACTAGCTTTGAGTTCTTAAATTTCACTAAGAGTAAACATAGCACCGAAAACAATACTTTACTCTGGTTTATTACTTAACCAATCATTCATCATTTTCTCTGGTGTTTCTGTTCTCTAAGTAGTTTCTACAGATTTATGAATGTCAAATTCAAAGAAATGAGAGACTGCATAGTGCTGTGATACACATTTTTTCAACGTGTGCACTTGGCAATTTAACCTTTGAAATGTTGAAATGCTAATGTCAGATATCCCTGTTCTGTTTCATGGCCCTATATTAGCAACACTATAGACTGGTAAGACAGGTAGATCACTGATGCAACTATTCATTATATTTCCTTGACTGACCCAGAATCAATACACAAAGTGCCTTCAGGTTTTCATATTTATAGCTCTGGTCTCTGAGTATAGTGAGCTCTGAGCATTGGAGTTTCTGAACTGAATTCTGAAATGTGATATATATCAGGAAATCAGTGAGCAAGTTGTTGTTCAGTTTTGTCACTTGTCATCTGACAGATATAGAGTGGGAGCGGATCAAGGATCCTCCAGAGTATAATGAAATGACAGTCCAAATCTCTGTGTTTCTTTGTTGCCCGGCCATTATATTATTTGTAACTGTCTTTGCTTTATGTGCAAAGTAGAAGTTATGGCATACTGACTACATTAAGTCACATGGCTGAAAACATTCCAAATGTGTATGCTTGTAAACCTGTTTGTAGCAGCACAAGATTGCGTCTTGTTCAAACACGAAGAACAGAGTGGCAGACTGATACTCTGAAAAAAATCTTGAGCATGCAATAGTGCAGCCCAGAGAGAGAGAAACAGCTTGAATGAGTTCTCCATTAGCTCAGTTTATTAGTTTCTGATTTAGAAAAAGTTAGTGGATAGCTTTTTATGTTTCAGAATAAGACTATTTTAATGTCCAGATGATTAAGATGAATTAGAAGAAAAAAAGTCTAAAAATTGTTTAGATCTTACAGAACCAGAAATTTGCACTTTCCTGTCATAAATGTTTTAGTAATAAATGAGTTTGTAATTGTAGCAATATTGCTAAGCCACCAAAAACTCAGGCTTTATATACCATAATAATTTCTTATTTTTCACATTAACCTTATTTCTTTAAATATTTTGAGCAGATGATGACTATTAAAAGTGAAAGGCAAAGTGAAGTAACATTATGTGAAGCTTCATAAAGACAAAGCAGACAGAAGAGAAGGGAAACAAAGAAAAAAAAGTGCTCACACTTTCCCCTGCTAAATGGCGGCTTTAGTGCAGATTGTTTGGCTTGTTTTTTATCTCCTGAGAATAAAGAGGAACCTCAGTGATCAGCACATGAAAGCCTCAGCAATGAAATGACAGTATTCTTTGTTAGGAAAGGAAGCTGTCTTATGTACTAAATCTCAAAAAAAAAAAAAAAAAGACAACATACCAAATGCTGCTTGTGATACAGGGGAAACCATTGCACTGAGAATGATCTGGTTTAGTCTCTTTGACCAGCATAGAAAGGAACAAACACTTGTTCTGGATCTGTCTGGAATGGGAATTAACTTCTTATCATAGTAGTCCATATGACACCATGCTTTAGATTTATGACTGAAATAGCACACCAATGTTTTGATCATTGCTGAACATTGCTTGAACAATACCAAAGTCTTTTTTTATTTCTAATTCTTTTACCCCATCAGGGAGTAGGCTGCAGGTAGGCAAGAAACTGTAAGGAGTCATAGCCAAGACAGTTGACCTGATCTGACTAAAGGAAGACAGATATAATGTGTTCCCGCCTTAGTCCTCCATTTTCTGAGGATTTATTGCTTATGAAGACCCACTGACTTGTCATGGGGCATGTTGTCCTTGTCCTCCCCCCTGTCTCCTCTCACCAATCTGACCTTTATTTTCTGTAATCCTGCTCAAGTGAAAACGACCAGTTGCAGTCGTAATGGATGTGTCTGGTCATGAGGGCTGCATCAGACTCAAAGTGGATTTGCAGGAGACAGATAACAGCACAACAGTCAAGGGGAATTTGAGCAATGTGCTCACTCAAACATAGTGTCGGTTAAGTCTGGAGGAAATGAACTTCTGTAGTCAGTATGCAAATACCTTTATAAGTCAACTAATTTACTTCATAAATAGCAGGAAGCTTGGTGCCCAATGAGCTCTTTTACATGGCAGCAGTTTGCACACCAAGATCTCCCTCTGAGTAACAACACCTCTCAAGGTTACTCCTCAAGGCTGAGAGATTCCTTGCTGCAACAGATTCTTCATAAGTGATTACCAGTATACTAAAATTGGAAATCTTAGCTAAGTGTTATAAAGGGTTAGTTCTGCATATATAATCCTTTAAACATAAACCATTGACTAAGTCTGAATCTAGCCTCACCTGAATTCCTCTCTGAGGAGTTTAGAACAGAAGTGGGTCCTTTCTGAACCTCATGACTCAGCAGGAGGATCTCCCTGACAATATTGTCTGACCATATTCCTTATGCAGTAGATAATCTAGTGTACCTTGCCATCAAATCTTGTTAAACCACTGACGCATATCCCATTTTCCAACTTTGTAAATCACTGTTTTATATCAATAGAAATATTGCTACTTCTCTCTTACAAGTGTCGCTCCATCTGCAATGTGACATATCTGTAGTCTCTTGAGTGACTCTAACATTTTTATTACAGCCAAATTCATCAGGCAAGCTGATACCATCTGGAATTACAAACAAGAGTGGGTTCATCTAAATAAACAGCAATGCTACCTACATACTTGACAACACAGCAGGAATCAATCATACTGAGAAAGGACATGACCCATAACCTTTTTTTCTTCTGCTATTGGAGATATGAATGCAGAAAACAAAACTATACTGCCTATAACCAGCAGTAGATTTTCTTAGATGTTGGTGCAACAATTGTTCTTTTCTCTCTCTCTCTCTTTCTTTTTTTTTTTTTTTTTTTTTAACTGAAGGAAAAATCTTTGTTCAAATGTTTTAGGATCTGCTACAAGATTCCTGAAGTATTTAATCTTCAATTTCTCTATTTCAATTCCTTGGATGATGAAACAAGCAATAGTCATCATATCTTTTGTTTACACAAGAACTTTCTAGTGGCTATTGATACAGATTGTGAGTGAAAGGCTTAGGGTGAATCAGGCTGAATTGATACATTCCTCCTCTATGATGCAAGGGAGCAGCAAAATTACACGTGTAAGAAGTGTAAGATGAGAAGTTAATTTAAGAAGTCAACAGCCATTTTTATCTCTTTCAGTTGCCATGAGCTACTGTGAGAGTCTTGAAAAATCAGAGGGTCTTTTTTCTCCTGTTTTACAGACTTATCTCAAATCCCCACAATTCTTGTATCAGGTGCTTATTGATGTTACATTAGGAACATTGCAGGATGAGGGGCTGAGTTAGCCATATACTTGTCACTTAATTTTTTTAAATATTTATGTTTTAAACTCAGTCTTGTTTTTCTCTTATAATTATATATTTTAGTGCATTCTAAGCTCTACAACATAGAGGCCCTAAATCTCAGCCTATAGATGCTAGATATATACAAGGATATTGAAAAAGTCTATGTATCTAGTATATAAGAGATCATGAGATAAATACTGGATACTACCAATGTAATTACACATATAAATAAATAAATATCACTGAAAAATTACATGACAAAATATTTTGTTTTAATTTTGGGGTTTTTTTGTTTTTTTCTTTTTTTTTTTTCTTTTTTTTTTTTTTTCCTCCTTCCCATTAGGCAGAAAAATCAGCAATGACAATTTAGATGATAGTTGATCAGTGAGAGCTTCATAGAAAAGGATTTCTCATATCCCTCTAGCCCTAATTAAAATGGTAATCACTTGTACATAACAGACAGGATCAGCTTGGTGTAAAAGTGGAGTAAGAGAATTGACTTCAGCAACACTATTCTATATTTATGGTAATCTGAAAGAAACTACAATTTATTCTTAGCTGTTAAATGAATAAATGAGATTTTTTTAAATATGTCCAGAAGTTTATATTGTAAATTCTTCTTGCTCTGTCTCTTTTATTTTTTTTTTTTTATTATTATTATTTTTTAAAATATCACTTGGGCTTTTAAAACTCCTTTAAATGTTTTGGGATTTCTTTCTCTCGTGCAGTTTTCAGTCACACAGAGACTTAAAACTTTTGGTTTGACCACACTGTTTTTGCTGCTCTTTTAACTTTATGCATTTATTTATGCTTACACAACGCTTTTCTTTTTCTTTTTTTTTTTCCTAATGTGACCTACCAAGAATAGATTCTCCCTTTTCCACTCTTGATTTTACATGAATTATTGAATTTTGTCCACTTTTATTCAACTTGTTTCACATTTCCTTCAAGTCAGCATTTGTTACAGTGCAATATCTTTGTGTTTGCTGACCTTTCTACAGAACTCCATCAGCATTTCAAACTTAATGATATTATAATAATGGTATCCTATGTGCTTTCCAACTTTAACCTTGTTTATCTTACAGCAGTTGCCTGATTTTCAATTATTTGGCTCTTTTGACCTCATTTGCTGCTTGTTCAAGTTACTGTGTAAGAAAGAAGTGTTTTTAAAACTCCTTCTGGAACTTTCTTATTTCTATTTCACTAACTTGGATCTTTCAAACCCACAAAAAGTACTGCACTGCTATTTTAGACAACTATCTTTCGTATATAAAATTTTATGTGTCATTTCCTTATACTGTTTAGACTTGGCTATAGCAATACAAAATATGTTTTTAACAAGAAATCATGCTTACCTTTTCCATTATTTAACTCAGTCCTTGCTATTTCATCATATCATTCAAAAACACTTTAAGCAATTAGAATGTTGTCTCCTAATATTTCTGATAATTTTAGTTCCACATATGTTAGTCTGGTAATGAAAGTTAACAGTTTACTTGAGAGCTGTCCCTTCAAGAATGGAGGCAGAAGACAGAATTCACTATCAACACTTCACAGGTATCACTATTAAGACTTGATTATTTCCCCTCTGGATGCTATCCAGAGGGACCTTGACATTATTGAGAGCTGGGACCGTGCAAGCCACATGAAATTCAACAAGGCCAAGTGCAAGGCCTTGCACCTGGGTCTGGGAAATCCCAAGCACAAATATAGGAAGGGTGGAGAATGAATTGAGAGCAGCCCTAAGGATAAAAACTTAGAGGTGTTGGTGGATAAGAAGTTTGACAAGACCCAACATTGTTCCATCACCAACAGGCATACAATCCAAGACTGTAAGCGACAGCTTTCAAAATGCATTTTATGTTCTTCAGGCTGATATATTTCTCTGTGACATATTATGTCAAACTATGTCAACTGAATAGTTTAATAGAAGGATTTTAAAATCATAGCCAAGGAAACTATTATTAGAGGAAGAAGAACGTATAAGATATACCACTTGCACAGGAAAAGTTTTGACACAAGTTTGTAAGGATAATTAGTGCTGTACACTATCACCTGCTGATGTGGACATTTAACATTCCCCTTGTCCTGTTGCTACTTGCCTGGGAGAAGAGATTGACTCCCACCCCACCATAACCTTTTTCAGTTGTAGAGGACAATGAGGTCTCCCCTCATCCTTCTCTCCAGGCTAAACCACTCTCTGCAGAATCTTCATTCAAAGCAGCAATTTTTTTTTAAAGAAATACCAATATATGTAGAAAAAATATAATTTTGCTTATTTGTGTGTTAATGAGATTAATTTCACTATGAGAAATCCCCTACAGGTATTTTAATCTTATTCCTATTCAGAAACCTGTAACTGTATAGTAGTGAGGTTATATGCCATAATCCATGCAGAGATGTGTATGAAACAGCATGGGTATAAATGCTGTACTTGTATGATTAGTTATGTAAATATGTACATATATCTAGAAAATGCTCATCTGTGTGCTAAAAGTATGTACACAGGTTATACATCTCTATAAAGCCACATATAGGCAGGAAGATGGAATTAGAAATGAAAAAAAATCTCCCTTCCCATTTTTGACAGAGTTCTGTGGAATGTTCTGGAAATGTATGTTATAAAATGTTGCTTTACCATGTAGGCTAAAGGGATACAGAATAATAGTATAAAAGTTGATGCATCCCAAATACATTCAAAATTTTAATAAAAATGAAATCACTGGTATTCTACTAGGACAGACTAAGTTCAATGCTAGAAAAGTCTGGCATTTAGCCAAATTTTACTAATCAACTGTTTGGGACATTTTTGCTCTAAAACTCAGACTGATTGTAATGTTATTTCCGAAGACAATACATATAATTAAGCTTTCCAAAAGACAGTTCGGCGATCATGAAAATGTCAACTAATTTGTCATATCAACTCAGATGATACTATTCCCTCATCACCTCTTATAAACTTAAATAAAACAACATCAATATAGAAAAAAACCAAGGATTAGTTTAACAAAATTTAAAAGAGAAACAAGTCTCGATTGAATCCATTTCTCAGTTCTATACACTTTGTTGTAAGCAAATGATAGAACTTGACATCACAGTGTACGAATTTTTTCATTTACATCACAAATGAGCTCAGACTGTATACTTTTAATCACAAGATCATAACCAGACTTGGTGTACAGTACTTACACACCTCATTCTATTAGATCTGATATAAACTGACAATTATTATTTGTATAGGGAAACCATTGTTAAATGTAATTAGTCATCAGAAACAATACTGAATCAGATAATGAAATAACATCTGAATTTAATTTAATGGTTCAATAGAAATTAGAAAAACAGTCCAAAACTATTTGCTTATAACAAAATTTTATTTAAAATTGATATAATTCAAGTTCAGAAATGGAAAGTGGTACATTCTGTATTTCAGCATGTATGCAGAGAACATGTTTCAGCATGTGCAGCAGAGAAGCTCTAAAGATATAAAAAATGGATAGATCACTGTAGTATTCAATGATAAGAGAGCCTCAACACAGATTTCTAAATAAGAGCAAATTGTGCAAATTAATTGTTATTAGTTTTGAAGGGTTCTTGCATGTGTGTTGTAAAGATGCAGATATTTTGAGCTTGGAGGAAATACTATGAGGAGGAACCTACATAACCCTCACTGATATCTAATGGAGCTCAATCCCATAGACTGAATACCATACTGATATATATATGGCAAAAAAATTACTACATTATCAAACTCTGTATTGACAGTGTTTATATAAAAGGGTGTTGAATTAATCCCTTAGAGACCTCTAAGTGCTTGACTTTAAAACACTGACTGAAGTTTCAAGTTTAAAACTAGAAACAAAGCTACGGACATCCCATCTTCTTTACATTCATGGATCATCAAGATGCTCAGATGCATTGCAGAATTCTGCATTATGTGGACTCATAGAAGCCATAGGAATAGAAGTTATAAGCTGGAAAAGGAAGACTACCTGCAAAAGTCTTGTCAACTTTGCCCAACTTTCTTCTGAGACCTAAAGAGTGAATTTCTGAGTTCCATTCCTAACAGAGATTGGCAGTTTTTACTGCTTCTAGTAAACTTGCTTGTTTCCCATTCTTCCTTATCCTTTGTTCAAGGGATATAAGATATTTATGTTGGCCAAGAAATAATCCCTCTCCTTTAAATTTAGGAAACAGAACTTACATACATACACACACATATATATATATTTATATATATCCAGAAACAACCAAACAACAACAGTTTGTAATAAACCCTTTAAATGACAAGGCAAACAGTTAAAAGGTCTTTTAGCTTCCCCCCAAAAAAGGGGAGGTGCAGTTATATTCATGGACAGCAGGTGGCGATGTCGTGCCCGGCCAACTGAGCTCTCTCTCAGAGGAATGGCAGGAGCAAAGTCACCGGGTCAGCTCCCGTGGGGTCGATGACAAAAGCAACAGAAACCCAGTCTCTGCAGCGTAGAAAGCAGGTGTGTTCTCTTCCTCACAGCAGTCTCTGTGGTACTCAGGGGTCTCCACGGGTGATTGGCGAAGCCAGAGAGCAAAAGACACAATTCTGGTCCCACAGAAATGCCTGACCTGGTGTGTGTGTTCCTGTCCTCTCTGCTCCGTGCCAAGCCGCTAAACTCCTGACCTGCGCAGAAAGTGCAGAAACGCTGACCCGTTCCCCCCTGAGCCAGTCTTCCCTCACCCTCCCGGCCTGGGGAGAGATCAGAAAAAAAGGCTCTGGCTAAAGCAATTAACATCAGGATATGCATATTCATTGTGCCCTGTGTTATCCATCTTTACTGACACTAAGGTGTTGGTTTGAAGCTTTTTGGAAGGAATTCCAACTGAGTTTTGAAACTATAACACCCTTTTCTACAGTTTTCTTCCCCCCCGGCCCCCCTCTTCCGAACCATAATTGTCTCAGATCAATTTCCTTAAAGTCAGTGATTCCTTTAACTTTTCATTTCCTATCCTATGCCAGTTTCTTCTCTCCAGTCTTCTAATTCTTGTCTCAGCCCAACTTTTTCATGCAGATTTCTTTTTTCTCTCCAGGGATTCTAACCCATACAGCTCCTTTTTACACTTCTAACCTTTTCCACACCAATTTTTTCAGGTTCTATATCAGCTGAGGCTACTATTGTTTCTAGCTCAAGGTCTATCATTTCGAGGTGAATTCCTGTCCCACTCTCTCCACTCCAGCTCAATTCCAATATTTCAATGTTGAAATAAATTCTCATTGTTATTCCAGCTTTGTTTTTACACATGCAATGCAGACATATTAAAGAATTTAGAAGAAAAACACAGGCACACTCTTATATGTGCACATATCTGACATTATGGCAACTGTTGTAAGAAATAATGGAAAAAGAGGGGAGGAGAATGGTGACAAGGAATGGGCATGTGCTAAAACATACTGTAATGGGCAAAAAGGGGAACACACCTTATACAGGAAACCAGGAATTCATTGTCCTTTTAATGGAAATTCTTTACACTTTAAACAAAGTAGGAGCGGTTATTTTTCTTTCCCTTACAATGATAATAACTCTCTCAGCTTATAAAAAATATAAATATATAATAGCAATAATAGGTCTATATATCCATTATAATTATAATTATTAAAAAAAGACATAGACTGGAAATGCACCAAGAGACTTTAATTCCCCTGACAGACATTCACTCCCTCTACCAAATCCCACAAACTCCATTTAAATTAATTTCTTCTGTAAGTGTGTTTTCTGCTCATCTGGACATTGTTGTTGGGATTCCTGAAGGGATCCAGGGCTTGACTTGTTACCTTGCTTTGTTCAGTTGTCACCAGATGGACGAGACAACCTGTTATGATCACTGTTCCTGTGTGGCTGGTACAGTTACTGTGCTGTGATCATGCTGGCTGCTGGCTTCTCTTCTCTTATGGAACAGCTGTACAGCATATTGGACAAGTAGGGTACAGGGAGCCACATACTAAAATAAATTAAAATAAATTTTGTAACAGATACCTACTCATCAAGCTACTGTTCTGGCTAAAATAAAGGTAGAAGAAGTGTCCATATAGTCCCAACACTGTGAAAAGCTAGAATAAAGCCTGTTGCATGTTACCAGTGATGTCAGAACTGTAGAGATGGATAATCTTATTAAACAAACTGTCTTCACCCACTTTCTCAAATCCTTACATGTGCATTTAGAGCTCTAGATACTTTAAATTTCTGCTCTGTAGTGTAAGTTGCAAATGCTTTTCAGCAGCTTGCTCTATCCTTAGTCATGTACTCAGTGAAATTTCTCTAAGCCTGCAGGGTGCTGTTCAAACACAAGGATCAATATTTTGCATGAGTACGTATTGATAGAGGATTTAAGAGGAATGGTTCTCTTTCTAAAACTTAAGAATCAGGGAACTGACATTATTTTGAAAGCTGATTGAATTATTCTCAGCTATAATAGTAACATATAGGCCTTTTTCTGTCAATGGCTCACTTGAAAACAGACAATGATTTTGAAAATTACATTCATCCTTCTAATTTAGATGTGTTATGCATTATAGTCTCAACCTATAGCCTGACAGAAAATTATTCAGTACTGTCTCAAGTACTGACTATTCTGAATTTGCTCATGTAAAGCTTCATTGGTCCTAATTCTTAGGTCTAGTAAGATGAGACATGCATTTGAAAGAAAGCAGAAACTGGCTTTATGATGACTTAGCCATTCTATCATAATCAAAAGATGATTCATTCTTTTCGACTTTACAAAATTGTCTAACAGCAGTGCTTGGGGAAGCCCGGCTCCTCTATTTCCCCAGCCTCCCGGGGTCTGGAGGGGATTGCAAAATCCCCACGTGGTCAGGAGTGAAAAGATGTAGCAGTTCCAGGTGGGGTGGTCATAGAAAAAGCCTTTAATTAACTTTGACCAGGGTATTTGAACCCTTTGGGCGGGGTTTAGGAAAGTAGGATGTGATTGGGTAAGGGTTCAGGGGCAGTGGTGTGGCTTGGGGGACATCGGGGCCAATAAGGGAACAGAAGAACCAAAACCCAGTGGGAACCCAGGAATAGGGAATGACAGGGGATACATCCAATAGGATCGGGAGGGAGGCAGGGCTGGATACCCAGGAAAAGGAAAAACTCTCTTCAGATGTGAACAGGGATTTCTAGGTAATACAATCTAAACAGGGGAGAACCCGTACATAAAAGACGCAGGTGATGTTGGATTATAAAGTCTCTGGTCCTTTGGAAGCTGTCGCAGTGGTGGTCTTGTATCCTGGGGCTTCTTTTTCCACGATGTATACTCTGGAAAATCCTCTGTCTCTGTTTCACCTGTGCTGTCGCAGAAGTATTTCCCAACAATTGTCAGCTGAGGTTTTCATCTATATACCTGTTTTTATGTCCAATGACTGCCACAGTTCCTTCCTAAAACCTAAATATTAATTGAATACACTGTATTTATCCTAGAACAGGACTTTCAGAACTCATATATGTGAAGCAATTCCATACACATCCTAAGACGTGCAAATGGGTGAAAATTCCTGTATATTAGCTATGTTATACTCTCTCCCATAATTCTACACCATCCAGGCTACTGTGGAAATATCACCCTCTTATCAGCTAGTTTTGACTGCTTTGTTGAGAAAGGCTGTTCAGACACTGTAGGACAGAGTGGTTCAGTTTCTATTGTGCATATCAACCAGCTGAGAACTTTATTGCCAGGGATGCCAACTGAGGCATTATTTTCTGCTATGCAAAACAAATGTGGATCACTCATGAAAACAAACAAAAATTAATCAACCATCCTTCCATCTCTTGAAACATGATTATTTTTAATTTTATATACATCATATAAATGTCTTTCTTTAGGTACAGCTCTTTACTTTTACTATTTAGAATGTCAGCTACAACTATATCTTGCATCCGAGTCTAGTATAATGCAGAAAAGGCAAGAAAAATGTAAAAAAGTGACCTCTCAGATTACTTTAAACAATGATGACAAAGTGAAGGCTTATAAGAAATTTAAAGTCCTTTGATTTATGTGGATTTTATGAAATAGTGAAAAGGCCTCTGAGAACAGCAAAACGTCAGTCTGTCCTGTTGTCAAAACGCATTCCAATTACCTGCGTCCCACTGTGGCGGTGGGCCTCAGAAGATGATAAAGCTCACTGTGATGTTTTAAAGGCATAGTTTTTATTCCATTGTAAACTAGAGTTTGTCCCTGGCTGTCCCTGTCTTTGTCTGTCCCCAAAGCATTTGGTAACACCCTCATTAGTATGTGAGAAACTGGTGAAACAGGTTTCTGTGAGAAAGCCTCCCCTGCCCCCTGTCCCTTGCTGTCCCTTGTTAACCCTTTCCCTACCCTCTGTCCCCCATGTCCAGGATGTGACATCACTTCCCCCTCTGAGACCCCTATAAAAAACCACCACCTGGGAATAAAGCTCTCTTTGCTTCCTGCCTACCCCGCGTGAGGGTGGTCCTTCCTGCAACATCTCGGGACCCCAGCGGGCCTCGTGGAGGTGGGACAAGGGGCAGAGAGCATCCCCCATCAGCTGCCGCATCCCACAGCTCTCTCTCTGTGAAAAGTTACCAGGGAAGGCAGTAGGCAGAAGAAGAGAAGCCCTGTGTTTAAATCATAAAGCATATTTTCTAACTATCAGTAAAGCCAATGAATTAACTGCTGTGGAGTTTTCGCCTGAAGTCTCACATCTTGTTAAAAGTAAATGATTTTTTGTTCTGTAGACCTTCTTTTAATGTCATTTAAAGTACAAGATGAAGTCCAGTGATATTGTGCAGCTCTTTTTAATCAACAAACAAGACAAGAAAGTGAGAGAACTTATGTAAGTGCTTTACAGTGATAACTACTTACCATATCAATGGTTTTGTTTCAAATAACTTTCTGTTTTCCTGTACTTGTTCTGATATCTTTGCATTCTAAATACTGCATTAAACAATGTTATTGTTGCCCTAGGTTTTTTCACAATTCTTCATTACTTTTTTTAAAAAAGGAAGAAAATTAAATTTAAATAAATTTAACACAAAGCTGTTTTTTTTTTTTTGGTGTATGTGTGTTTTGTTTTTTTTTTAAAGGTACAAAAGCAGTCTCATGTAATAAAAATAGTGAAGAATTTGCAGTTCATTAATTGCAATGGTAATTTGATTAAATAGCAGAAGAACATTCCTACCCATTTTTTTGCAATGTAATTTATGTGGAAGTAGAAAGCTGAAGTTAGAGAGGCACTGCAGTTACACAGCAACTATGCAATGGATAGCTATAATTGCAACTCAGAGACTTCTCTGGATATGTTTGAAGAACTCAAACATGTCTGAGTAAATTCTGTAGTGAAAGTGAGAGGAAAAGAGAAACTAGACCATGAGGTCCATAAAGAAGAAATCTGGGGGCACAGTCCACTAGGTGATAAAATTAGATGTGATCTAAAGTAACAGAGGATACACAAACTGATTTGTTTTAGGAAGGGTTGTGGGAAAAAATATTTAAAGATATGATATTCACTATTCTTTTTTTTCCCTTAATTTACAGGTCAGACTATACAATTTCATAAACTTGCAAATTTGCTCATCATGTAAGAATTGTTGAGCATATATCTGTCACCAAAAACCTTGCAGTCACTGTATCAGCTGGCAAGTCACAAGTGGGGAAAAAAAAAAATGAACCAAACAAAAATAATCCCAAAAACCAAACTAATCTAAACCAAAAGAAACTGAAACAAACAGATAGGCAAATAGACTGCACCCTTAAAACTAATCAGTGTGAAATACTACATGACCAAATACTTCTGGTACACTATTCCTCATAATATTTTATGACTCTTCCTTTAGTATCATCAACAATTAACACTTTCATGGAACAAAGACAGTGCTGTGCTCTTATTTGTAAAAAACAAGAGCATTTTGTTTTCTGAGTGTATTATGAATAATTAGGTTTAAATGAAAGACCTTTTAAAAGTTAATTTACAATATTTCTGCTGCTCTGCTATATTTTTTTTCCTGACCTGATGTGATATCTGTTCTTGTGATTTCTATGTCATTTTTACTTACTTTTGTTTTTTCCTTGTTCCAAATCCCACATATGAATAAATTTGCCTATAGTACCTTAGTTCTAACAGTTTCGTGTTTAGCTTGTTAATGAAAGAGGTATTTCATTGCTAGTTTGTCCTACATTTGAGTTCAAGCCTAATTTCTAGTAAAAATCAGGTGTTTCAATTTAATAGACTACAACATATAGAAATTTTTATCTCTATGGCTAAATGAGTGCTTATTTATGGGTATTTCTGAGATCTGGTCAAAGTGTAGTCTTACCAGTTATCTTTCACACAGAAAATAAACCCATCTGTGATACCTTTAAGGGCTGGCCATGTATAAATAGCCTGAAAATAATCCCAGTAGAATCATACTATGCATGTAATAGCTGTGGCTAACATTTCTGGATCCATTTATTTGGATATGTAATGTCTATTCTTAGAAAGTGTTGTTTTTAAACAGGGACAGTATGAGAATTTATTTGTAGTCACATTTCCACATGTTAGTTAAAAATTACTAGTCTTCAGATTAAGATGAGATTTCATGTTGGCTTTGTACTGTTTAGAATAAGTAACTGAAAAACTGCTAGGTAACTATTTTAAACAGCATGAGTATTGGCCTGAATTCTTGTGTTTCCTGACTCTGATGCTTCATCCCAAAAACTCAATATGAAGTACCTGAGTCATGAAAAAATTGTAATATTTCTAATTATGTACAGAAGGACTTCATGTGCACCAGGAAGATTTTGTTACTGTTTCTAACCATCAATTGGAAATAAAAGAATAATGTGGAAATGACCTGTTGTTTCCTCAGGAGATGAAGAATCTTGAATTCCTGAGTTCATTTGAGATATGCATGTGGAACCTTATTTTTTTTTTCCCCCCTCTTCATCATTTGCTCCTACCTCCTAGAGAATAAATCTTTCCCTGTGTTTCTTGCTCCATCCTGCTGCATTATTGTTTAACAGCACTGTGAAAATTGATACAACACAGAAGATATTGTCCTTATATCCTCTCCCTAGTCATCTTTAGCATGGTCCCCTATGTTTTCTTAATATTTCAGTGATGAAAATTGATGTGGTCATCCACTGAGTCTCCAAACAGGCTGATAGTTGCATATGAAACCTGCTTAATAGTTGAAATCAAATTTTATGAGTAAAATGCTCAGTATTGTTTTAAATTAATTTAAAATGTGAGCTTAATTTCTTTGCTAACCCTGTAAAAGCATGTAAACAGGGTCTAAAATTTTTGAAGCTGCTGACATGAATTGGCTACCGAATTGCTGCAGAAACTCCATTCAAGGAGTTGCAAGTTTTCCTCAATCATCTAACAGTGCTTGTTTTCAGGCTTATTTCTTTAATTAATGAAAGCTTTACACCTGACCACTGTCCTGTATTTTAAGGAACAAAGCAAAGTGGAGAGAAACAAAGATTGAAGAATACAAGAACAAACAATAATAAGTGAATTCCAGTCCTATGTCCATTTACATAACTAATTACCTTTCTGATAAGTATAATATAAGGGTAAAAGTCAATGTCTACAATCTGGCATTCTGAAAGACATACAATCCACTTCCAGATGTATAATTTCCTGTCATGTTTAAATAGCATCAGTAAAGACTTCACATACCCTACCCTCCAATTTGGTTGCTTTTCCAAACGGCTATCTTGAAACCCTTTTTCTCATAATGAGTAGCTTGCACAAAGCAGTAAATGCTGCTTTACTATGAATATGCAAATTGTAACAGCACCAGTACAGCCTAAGAATCATCCAGGACTTCTAGATCTTGCAGATGTCCTAGATTCGCCAGAAGATTAAAAATACTCCCTAACAACAGAAGCTAATTATCGATGGGCACGTGTTGCTATTGTCACTCTATAAAGACTTCCTTTGAAAGACAAGACACTCTAAAGTATCTGGCCGCAAATCTTACAAAATCAGCTGCTATTCCTAAAAGGTGTGTGCATATGCAAAACTAATTGCTATAAAATTAATTTGGGGCAGAGAGGATTTAGTCTCTGAAGGTTACAGACGTCATTTTCATAGTACAGACCTGACTTCACACCTGCATGTGCTAAATTTAGCAGACTAAATTGAGCCAGATTGATCACATTGTTCTCACTTACTGTCCTGCCTTTGCCTACAAGGTATTTTGTTACCCTGCACATGCTTTGAGACAGTCTTTTGATTTTTTTGTTTACAGCATAGAGAAGAATTGTTTAGAGTTTTTTTCATCAGTTAGTTAGAATCCAGTTATATAAAGTAAAGAATTCATAGCATTACTGAAAGTATGTCTGAGGATGTCCCTACATCTGTGAGTTATAATCCATTAAATCCTATTCAGCGTCTTAAGGATTTCCAATGATGCCTTTTTACAGACTGACATCCAAGTAAAGGGACATCACCAGAGTTCATACAAGGTGATAAAGTAATCTTCTGTACATTTTCTACATTTTTAAAGATCTTTAAAAGGTTTTAAAGAAGAATTTAAAGGACAGAGGTGCACTAGTAACTTTATTTGATATGTCCTCAAAACATTACAGAAATGTTTATTGCCATAGTGTCCTGAATTTGCCTGTTATGCAATTCTACTTCCACATCATAGAGAGAAGTTGCTTTGTAAATCATCCAAACAGATATTAGTGAGGAGTATTTTGCAAACAAAATTCTACAGACATTAAAATCTCTCAAACACATGAAGATTCACTAAGGCAGGGAAAATATTTTCAAATATCAAGACCACTAGAAACTGAAAAGCTATAACTCCACTCTCTCAACTTAGGTATTACATATTTTGAATAGAAATTATATTAGAAGTAGTTTAAAAAATTGCTTTGAATTTGCAGTTGAGTAATTCAGGTGGAATGGTTTCACGTTGTTTTCAAAAAATGTGTCTCCTTTATTTTAGATAAATGCATATTCTGAACATATAAAAATTCCTGCATTTTAACAATTATGATGAAATTTGTCATTATAAGCATTAATTTCTACACCAAGTTTAAAAACTTGGCATTCCTCACAGAACAAATATTTCAAGTTTTTCTTCTGATGAATCATTCTAAACCTATTTAAGGAGAAAGAGAATGTTAAAGGAAACACTACTACTCTAATGTGCAGTACAGTCCTAAACACCCTTGGAATACACTCCTTTTAGACTAGAGGATCTGATCTGTTCCTATTCCTTTATTTATTTCACTTTGTGGCAGGCTCATCCTCAGTATTGTATTATATACTATTATTGTCTTATTTCTATTATTATAAATAATTAAGTGAAATAGAATAATAAAATATAGCAACATATAACAACATTATTATTAGAAATAATTATAGATAAATAGAAATATCTAAATAATATAAATATCTGAAATCCATGTGCTAGGCTGCTCTTTACAAACAGGAATGTTTTGTCGGTTACCATAGGGATCAAATATAACAAACCCCCCTTCTACTAAAATATAAAAATAATACCATATACTGTAGTGTATAATGCAGCACCCAATAGTCAAACACAGGTAACAAAATAATTCATTACTACTTTCAAAATATACAATTTGTCTTTTCCAATATTCTATACTTTGAACACCTGCTGCAATTCTATAAAATGGTTAGAAAGCCAAATACATTTTAGTTGTGTTTTTTTGGTGTGTTTGTTTTTTTTTTATTTTATTTTTTGGTTATAATTTTTGTTTTGTTCCCCCCTAAGGAAGAAATTCTCAAAATATTGTGCTACCTATATTATTTCAGACAAATTACTTCTGTAACACTTCTGGTCCTGTGGTTGTTTGTTCAGCAAATCAGCTTTATTTTAAATCATTTTGTTGCATTTCATGAGCAAGTTCCACAATTTTTTTTAACAAATTAATTAAAGCTATCAAGACTAATCCTGTTGTTATTCAGCCTTTTCTAAGGATAACTGAATTATGAATTTGATTTAAAGAGGTTACTATAGTGAGACAAGCTACCATCAACAAATAATTGCTTTATCTGAGAGGCTAATTGCATGCCTGAACTCCACTGCAGCATTCACCTGGAAAAAAAAACAACAAAACTCTGACGTAGTTGAGGCACTCTGGAAAATCCCACCTGGCCCTCCAACAGGCTGCAGAGTTTGCAAATCCTGTGCCATATCTGCCAGCCCCCTGCATATGCATACAGATAAACCAGGATATTTCAAATGGGATTAGGTACATGTGGGTATGCAACTGAATCCTCTCTCTGTGCTTAACAAAAATCCAAATTTCCCAAGTTTTCCTTAGTTTCCACTGGCTTCTTTGAATTGCATGGATTTTAACTAAGTTCTGTCCCCTCAAACATGTAAATGGAGGTTCAAAATGTTGATTGAATCTTACCTTTACCTATCAGTAGAGTGAAAATTCTGTGTTCCTCTGTTCCATTGGCCTTCAGTATTGCTTTTCAAGATGTGTTATATTTAACCTTTTGCTTGCAGTAATCTATTGGGAACTCCAGACCACAGACTCAAACTAACCAGTATGACTAATCAGTTTCTGTATTTTTGTACTTCAGTCAATCTAGAAGAGATTCTTTGCTCATGAGAATGACTATTCTAGGATTATATTGGTCTGCCAAGTATAGAGAAAGTACTTCTCAAATGCAAGGTAGTTTACTGAGAAATTGGTTTACTAACTGTTCCTAAAAAAAGAACATTACCTACTTAATTATCCAAGAACTTAGCATGAAAAGAATAATAAAATCTCACCTTAAAATAATAGCAGTAGCGATAACAATAGTAATATTTACTATCAGCAAGCTCAAAGTAATTTTTTGCCATCTTTAACAATGAAATTGCCTCATCAATAGCTGAGACAACGACATGCTTTTAGAATATAATATAACCCCAACTGAAATAGCAACATCATTTTTCCCAGTGTATGAAACGTATCACCAATCTATTTGAAAATCAATGGTTTGAGAGGAGTACCTGTACATTATTAAAGACAAAGATGCAGTTAAAACCAGAATGTGAGCACTGAACTGATCCAGTTCACCTGACTTGTATATCTGTCTGATTGTACGTTTAGACAATGGATTGGTTTTTTTCTATTCCCATTGAAGATTCCTTCTAGTGGTGTTAAATTCTAACTATAAAGGATACTCAGGATATTAGTGAATTGAACCCTGTGCATCTATTTGTAAGAAAATTAAAAGAATTGGCAACACATGAAATTTCTTCATCTGTAAATTAAAAGAAAAAGAAAGGACAGCACAGTGGTGGCCTTTAACAGGGCTGAGCAACTTCTAGTAAGACACCCTAAGGGTGAAGTTTACAACATACACAAAATTTTAGCTTGTCTGCTTGTGCTCTCAACCAGAGTGGATTGTAACTGTTTTCTGTCCAGAGCATGACTGCCACCTAAATTGAGAAGTAGACGCTGTGGCCAATATAACATCTATCTATGAATCAGGGTTTTAGAAGTCAAATGGAATCTTCTTCCACAGTTAATGTCTCTTGACAGTACTTCTATCACACGTGCACACACCCAGCACAAAAAAACCAACCAACCAAACAAGCCAGCTTCTATATGCTCGTGACTAAAAAGAACCATTGATAGGTTGTAAACACCAGTTAGTAATCAGATTCAAATACCATCAATAATACAACATCAGACGGTTGCCATCACCTGGCACTCTTGCAAACAGATCCATGCTAGAATTCTGTTTCATCCACAGATATTAATCTATAAGTTTTCCTGAATGATAAAAGAATTGTGTAGCTTCTTATGATAGTTTACTTACACATAACTAAAGAATCAACTGGCAGAATTCTATTCTGAAGTACCATTGCACCCATCTCAACCCTTATCAATCCCAGTTGCTTACTTTGAAAAATGTGATTCTAGAAGAGGAATTTAGAAGTGACATCCATAAACACAACTTCAAAATATCTTATCTTTATTAAAAAAAACAAAACAAAACAAAAAAACAAAAACAAAAACAAAAACAAAAAACAAACAAAAAACAAAACAAAAAAAAACAAAACAAAACAAAAAAAAAAACAAAAATTTTTAGACACAGGAAAATTCTACTAGGCTGCAAAAAATATTTAAATATCAATTACGATATTAAATTAAATTATATTGCCATTAGTTAACAGGTGTCAAGATCCAAATTTATTTAATGAAATGTTCTAAACTATACATGTACTGCAGTGTCAAAGTATGCATATATCAGTTACATATGGAATACTTAGCATGATTTATATCTAAATCCGACATTATCATTCTTCTATTCATAAGCATTTCCATTGTTACCTGAAAATCTAACAATTCTTCTCACCACATAGGCACTTCATACAGTGTTCAAATCACTTCCTAACCTTCTCTTCAATTAAATAGAGTGATTGTTCGTCACATTGAAATTCTATTCATGACTCCATGTTGAACCCTTTCTAATAATTTATTTCAGCTGCTCTTTTTATTTCAGTAAACACTGAAAATGAATACTGCATTACAGTAATGTGAAAAGTGGAACACAACTAAAGGTGAATTGCTGGAAATTAAGCAGTGTTACCAATGTTAACTACAGAAGTAGTACAAAATCCATGTTTCTATATTAATATTTTTGTTTGTTTGTTTAAGCTTTGCCTAACTTTTTTGACCAGAACATTGAAACAGGCTCTTACCTCTAGTGAATTAATCACCATGATCAAGTTTTTCAGGGCAAAGCAGTAAGTAATGAGAGCCTCATACTTTTAAATATGCCCCTTTTTTAGAGTATATGCTTTTATCTGTCTTTAAGAAAAGACAGACTCCTTGGTATGATTCAGTTTACTAAGAATTTCAGTAATTCAGACAGAAGTTTTTTGGGTTTTGGGTCTTTTTTTTGTTTCTTTAGTTGGTTGTTTTTGTGGGTGTTTTTTTTTTTTTTGGTTTGGTTTGGTTTCGTTTGGATTTTTTCCTCTCCAGGGCAATGCTAACATGCTTTAGGATTAAAAGCAGATTTGATCAGTGAAAGTTTTGGAAAACAGAACTGCTCCATGATGATTCCCCATTAAAATTATAGTATGGATTTTGATGTTGTATTGTTTTAATTTCTTCAGCAAAGAAAATGATTTGAAAATAAAAATCAGTAATGATAACTGTAACATGACTGAAAAGTACTGTCTCTATCTCTTTGCAGCATATTGACATTAAGTCCTTTCATGTCATGAAGTCAGGAAAGGGGATATGACTGGTGAATCTTATTCATGGAGTTAAATTGGCTTCCAGATTTGGGGTTTAGGGAGTAACATTCCCTTAATCTTACTGAGAAAGAATGGTTTTGTTTGGTTTTTCATCTTTCCTTTGTGGCACAACCCAGGAATTTCACTTTCAACTTGCTTTTAAATGTAGGAATCTAGGACACTGATGATGCTTCTGTCCTCACAGCTTGACATTATTGCAATGTTCAACAATTTTTTTTAAATATAAACCTTACTGAGAGTCAGGAAGTATCTTACAGCTTTTCCGGGAATGCTCTGTGAAGTAGAGGCTTTGTGGAGTTTTCTGAACAAAGTATCTTTTAAGTAGTTACAGAGAGAGCACTGCTGGAAATAGTGTGAATAGGGTAACTTTACTGCACCTTTAGGTTTCAGAAAGCCCTGATATATCTGACTTTCTTTCCTGGAAAGTTAAGTTAAAAACAACACCAAATTTATTTTTTATCCTTTCTATCAAACAGGAATACTCTGAAAATCCAACAAAACCATTTGCTGAAGCATTTTATTCAGAACCTGAAATTGTAACAGGTTCAAAATTTATATCACTCATCTCTGTCAAAAAAAAAAAGAAAAAAAGAAATAAAAACAAACAAACAAACAAAAACAAAAAACAACAACAAAAAAAACCCACAAAAAAAACCCCAACAAAACTTGTCTTAGTGATTTATAAAAGCATAAATCAAGTTAAATTTCAAAATGTAAATTTAATTAAAGTATTAAAATTCTTCAATAGAAAAAAACCTCAACCAAACAAACAAAAAACCCACAACAACTCTGCCCCCAAAACCAACAAACTCAACTGAACAAACAAAAATAAAAACCAATGACGGACCTATGGACAGACATTTTAGCTATTATCTGACCCACAATAAATATTTTTGCTGCAGTAAAAATGGAGCTAGAGCAAAGCAGATAATGAAAATAAATTTGAACAGAACAAAATAAAAACCCCCATGCAGAGACAAAAAAATCCCTCAGGGGAATCAGAACTGAAACCTAACAGTTTAATGAATCACACTTTCCTCTCAGAACATCAAATGAACTTTTGAATGATGACATCAACCCAGTGATAAATGTTTTTAATTAAAAATATCAGCTCATGGTGGATATTAGTTCACTGGAAAAATAGCAAATGCTGTACTTATGTGAAGAAGGTTAAAAATTCTCAAGTAGACCTAGATATCATGCAATGAACTATTCTAAAGAAAAAAGCAATTAAAGACATAGGGACATGAGAAATAAATAGTTTTTCAATGGTTGTTTTTACCAGAGTAATCAGAGAGTTTTCTTTAGTTGGGAGAATTGGATACACCTAATCTACCCAGATTTTAGTAAAATGCTTTAGTTTAGCACCACACAGGAAAGTGCTATTGAAGCTGAAGAAGATGAGCCATAGAACTGTAAATTGCGTAGCTGGTTAAATGAGAGATGACAAGAAAGTTCTTCTAAAAGAGGACTATGAGACTTGATGGAATTTGTTTACAGAGTTCCTTGAGAATTTGTCTTTGATCGTTTTAAGGTGACTGATATTAGTGACTGGCTAGAAGAAAGAGCTTGTTAATGATATATTCTAATTATATGGTGATGTGAGATGCTATTAATGCAGAAGATTAAAATAGCATATGGAAAGATTTGGATGACCTTGAAAGGTTGAGCAATAAATGACAAAAATGTTTATATGTAAATTGATATAAAGAATAATTTGTAGCTTTTCTATGCCTACTATACATATTATGCACACCACCACTCTTGTGTAGATCTAGTCACTCAAGTATAGTATGAAGAAGAATTATGAATAGAAGGTGATTACAAAGAGGTTGCTAAGGCTGTTTGTGAAAATGGGAGCCCACTGTAGGAAACGAGACTTAAAAGCTTGTTGAATGAGGTGACACCTTCAGAAAGATAAAGGTTTTGTATGCTCTATCAAAAACCAATTCAAAATAAAATAAAGAAATCCCAAGTCCAAACCTATTAATATATTAAAAAAATATATTAAATATATTAAAAAAAAGTTATACATAATCACAAAAACATTATGAGCACTTTCTGTGAAGAAATTAAATGGTTTAGTGTTATTATAGGTTGATCTTCTAGAAAAAAAGGGGTAAAAATTTTAGGTACTTTTAAAATGGCTCTTTCTTTGTTTCTGGAGATCACATACAAAAAAATGAGTTGATGAATTATTTCAGCAGCACAGGAAGTCCCTTCCAGTCATTTGTTTCTAAAATTTCTTGTCATATGAAGTAAAATACATACAGCTTAGAATGGAGTCAGAGCTATGACATATCAGTCATGTAATCTGATGAAATATTGTAGAAATTTGAAATTTCTGTTTTCAATGTATCACTATTGATTTACATTTTCTGTGTTAGTTGTTTTGAATCCTTTAATCCTTCAGTCCTGATGAAATGTTCCAGTGTATTCCTGGGATAAAGGCTAATCAATGGACAAACAATTATAGAGCTCATCCTGTTTGCCTTTTTGAAGTATTGACCCATTAGATTTCTTCCAGTCCTCTGGAGTTTCCCTAGAGTTCCAAGACTTATTGAAAAATCAATGTCAATTGTCCAGGGAGATCTCCAGACAGCTCTTAAAATTATTAAATGCAAGACAAAGTTTAAAATACCTAGTTTTAGTAGTTGCTGCTTAACAACCTCCACAGTTATTGTGGGAGTGGAAAGTCATCTGATACAACTCTACCATCTTGACTTTTTCTAACTACAAGGAGAGTCAGGAGTATATTTCTCCTTCTTCTGTATTATTAATACCATAGTTATATGGTTTGCTTATACAAAGAGATAAATATTAGTGCTAGGATTGCTTTTCCAGTTGCTATTTTATTGTGGAGAATTCCCAGACACCTGTTATAGTGAAATTATATTATTATTATTATTTAGAAGCCTCTTACTCATGGACTCTTAGGGGAATGTTTTTATACTCTTCTTTTAACAGACATTCTATGAAAGATTAATTTGAACAAGTATTCATTATTAATGTGCTGATTCATCTCAAAGCAAGCATTTAAAATAGGTCAAATAAGTCATGCTTGTAAAATGTTCATTTCTTTCTACTGACTCCGAGTACAACCTCAGATGGACACATATGTAGCTAAAACAGGTGAAACTTAACTTATTTTCTGACCACTTTCCACACTGACAGTGCTGCCATTGCATAGGGTTTCAAAAGCAGTTTTAACTTGTCTTAACATAATCATATTCAAGTCAAAATTCTCATAATAACTTATTTTCCACAGGCAACATGTCTTGTGCCGTGTTAATAGTTTAGGTCTTGACTGTCACAAATACCTTAACCAAAATTCCACCAATACTGTTTTCTGAAGCAGTTATTATGAGCCACATTGTTGGGGAAGAAAATCAGTGATTAACAAAAGGAGACCTGAAACGATTGTCCAGCAAACCCTGGGCAACAGAGAGAGAGAAGTCCCTTCCTTCTGATAACGCAGGATGCCTCCTGGGAAGATAAGAACTTATCTGGCTTGCAGACACTGACCCATCTCTGGAACTGCAAAGACTCTGTTTACATTTGACAAGATTTGCGGTTTCTGTGTATTCCCTGCTCTGTACTGAAACCTATTTCACCACATCCATTGTTTCCCCTACCCTTGTGTTTGTGAATAATGGATTAACTCTAGATACCTGCTTCCCCTTTAGTTAACATAATGTATTCACCTAATCACCATGATCCATCCCCCGTTTGGCATAACCCAGCCTCTTAATTATAATAACCCTATATATGTCGAAACACTTTTATAATAAACTAATTTTGTTTTACCCCTGAGACAGAGTCCGTAGTAACTGACCATTACACTACATAGTCATCTTGATTTCTTGGCATAAGAAAATTCATAGAGTCATCTCTGCTGACATGTACAATGATATTCAGATTAATTTCTGAATTTCTGGTGACTGATACCTGGAAAATCATATCTGAGACTTAAGATCATGGAACTGAGTACTCTTTAGCTATACTTCCATTTCCAGAAACTTGTGAAATAATTTTTAAATTATCTGCTTCCTCTAAACCCTTTCTAATCCTTAGAGATTTCTTCCAGTTTTAGATCACTGTAATTCTGATCAATGGATAAACAGTTAATAGTCTCACTTTTTCTTTCTCGTATTATTCAAAGTTCTACTTTTTCTTTATTTACCTGAGTCTTCTTACTATTTACACTTACTTTCAGACTATCTCCTTCTGCAATGGCTGCTAAGTGCCATGAAGCAGCCTCATGTGCAGCCACAAGGTGAATATGTTAAACTATACAATCGTACAGACTTTGACACATAAAAGCCATCTCTTAAAATAAATATATTATCTCTCAGCTCATTACCTTATTCCAGGGACCTGGAGAAAAAGAGGTGTCTCCAAAGAGTCATTTCACCTTTCCCAGGCACCTATTTAGGATGAGATAAATTACTGACCTGAAGAGTATAATTCATTCTGCTTAACTTTACGAACATCAAACATAACTATCTACATGCAAATTAATTGCCTCCAACTACTATCACAGTCAGAAGAGAAATAGCTATTGCATGTTTCCATTGATTATTTCAGATCATAGAATCATAAAACATTTTAAGTTGGAAAAGATCTATAAAATCATTGAGTTCAACTGTTAATCTAATGCAACTAAGTCCACCACTAAGCCATGCCCCCAAGTGCCACACCTACATGACTTTTAAATACCTCCAGTGATGGCGACTCAGTCATTTTACTGGACAGCACATCCCAATTCTTGACCATTCTTTCCATGAAGAATTTTTTTTCCTAATACTCAATTTAAATCTCTTCTAGTACAAGCTGAGACTGCTTCCCCTCATCCTATAACTTGGCAAAAGAGACTGACACCACCTGGGTACAACCTCCTTTCAGGCAGGTGGCTACTTTGGGCTCAAAACCCAACACTTAAGATATTTCATTAATCTGAGCGTGGACATGTGCTGTTTGGGCTGTTATTAATGAGGGCGATACAGACCACATGTTCTCCTGGCTAGTATTTGTGTAAACATTATGGTGGAGATACAGTTCAATTAATTCCTGTCTGGCATTGACGTTATGCTTACATTTTGTCTCTTATCCTATTTACCTCCACTTCTATAAAACTTTCCCTTTTGAAATAGCAGCACTGTATTTTATTATTCTGTTTACATATAGTCCAGTTGTAGTCAGTCACACATACCTTTTAATATAGAAGCCAACCCATTTTCATTTGTCAAGGTGATATCCAATAAGAAATTCTTTTGAGTTGAATACAAGAATCTGAGTCAGGAAATTTTAGCATACATTATGCTAGACATATTTGAGTGCTGACAGCTCAAAACTGGCTCTTGTGCCATGTAGGTGCCTTGATAATGCAGTTTCCTTGGCCTAGGATTTTTCAGCTTGTCTGTTTGTGGGGGTTTGTTTGTTTGTGGTTTGATTTTTCGTGGTGGTGGTGGTTTTGTGGTGGTGGTCTTTGTTGGTTTTTTTTTTTGGTCAGAGTATTTTTTTTTTCCTGAGGTTGTTGTCTTTCCCAAGCTGATTAATAAAATTGAACTTTCTTTTAATTTCTCAAAATCCTGAAGATATACAGGTTTTACGAAGTTGTTTAAAGCATATATTTACAAATCAAAACAACTGAAAAACCACTTCTCCTGAATAAACTGGGATAAACCAATCAGTTATTTACACTTATTCATATTTATTACAGAATCAGATGAAAAGTTCAGAAAATTTCATAGCTCACTAACATCAAGAGTAAGAAAAGAACTCTGAATTAATTATTAATTCATAATTAATTTATAATCTTATTTGTCTGTCCATGAATAACTCATGATGTCTTCTTTCATTGTTCATTAATTTGTATTTTATTTTCGTTCCCTATAGTTTGAGAAATTTGTATCAATAAGATCATATTTGGTATGGGCTATTCAATTAACTTATAGCTATTGCTGTCTGACTTAAATTATTCTGGTCACTTTTAATCAGAAAGGAAACATTATATCCTTCAATTTTCAAAAGGTTTTAGCAATTACTTTGTACTCCTCTCTGCATGTATTGCAATGTAGTCAAATAATTAGAATCTAGTTTTTTGCCTCCTACATACCATTCTATCAGCATATGGGATTTCTGTGCTTTTCCCACCAATACCTGAAGGTAATACCAGAGTCCAGTATATTTAAAATTTAACAACATTCACAATTATTTTCAGCAAAATGTGACAAAACAAGATCCACTCATTTAAATGACATAAGTTGTTAAAGGCTACTTTAATGATCGCTAGTTTTGATGCCCCTGAGATAGTATCTTTATACCATTTTATGATTTGGTAAAACATCAGTAACCATTCTTGATACTCAGATCAGAGCAATACTAGATTAACAATGCTTTATATTGAAATGTTGTGTTGTTTTTTTCCTTTTTACTGGACCATCCAACAAATTATTAAAACTTATTGAATTACTGAAGCAAAATCATTAAACATCTTTTATGAGTAGAAAGAAAGAGGCTCTCATAGTATTCTTGCTAGCATTATTTCTTAATTACAATCCCAGTGTCTGTCCCGGGAAACTGATAGATACTTATACAAAGAATTATGTTGGAACTCTAAATACACATTTCTCAGGCATCTATTTTTTTTTTTCCCAAAGAATTTTAAAACATCCATCAGTGTAGTTATCACTGTTTAACTGGAATCATCAGTAAATTTAACTTTCAATAATTTCTATCTTAATAACATTAGGTTCATAGTAGCTTTAACACCATTCTATCAAATTCCTTTTTTTCAGAAGAATTTAGACTAATCTGTGCACAAAATGATATGAGCTCCTTAACTTGAATAAGCTTCTATCCCATAAACTCTCACATTTTAAGGCTACATATTGCTTCATCATTGCTGTGTCCAAATAGACTGATTACGCTGTTAATTTTAAAGGTCACATTGAATTTTATATTAATATGGGACATGCAAAACTGGATTCCTTTGTTTAGTGTAAGCACTACAAATAGGTGCAAATAATGCTGATGGTGAACAACTTCAATTCTGTTGTTCATGATCGATGCTTATAGAGCTGGCAAATTAGTATCAAACATGTAAAATGTTTCACTATGGATTGCATTGCATTTTGCTCTTAATGGGGCTTTTGTATGGAGTTTCTGTTAGTCTGATTGGATTTTATTTGTTTGGATTTTTTTATTTATTTGTATTTTTTGTTTTTGTTTGTTTGCTTATTTCTTCTGATTAGTATGTCTTATACTGCACAGTGTCAGTATATGACTTTCTGTGTCCCTCTTCATCTGGTAGGGTTTTTTTTTTCCTTTTTTTATTTTTTTTTATATTTTATACAAAGAAACTTTGCCTTAATTCCAACAATGACATAATTTTATCTCATTTTTTTCATGTCTCAACTACTGCTCGCTTGCTGGTCATGCTTTATGTATAGCTCACGGTGAAGAGAAAGCTTCTCATATTTAATTCAAACCTGCTTTGTTTGGTCTTGCTAACCAAAAGCACCGAAGTTTCTAAGTTGTGTACACAACTGATGTATACAACAAACTCTGAACAAACAGAAGGAGGTTAAACATTCACTGATACAAAACAGTAGGGTGGATCATAAGCATAAAATATTCACAAGTACCAAAATAAGCAGGTCTGTCACCTCTGATCTCACCAGTTCAGCTAGGTGACCAGCAAGAGAAAGAATGACCCATGACACTCATGACCTGAATTATTCCAGCTACAAGATAGCCCTAATACATTCAAAATCAATGTCACCCATTTTCTCGTGTCTTTTTTTTTTTTCTTTTTAATTGTAAATTATGATGTGGTATCTGCTATGTTTATTAGTTTTATCCAAACTCCTTTAACTGCTTGCTCGAATTGGCTGACAAAAAAGGGAGAACAAACATAATTCCAGCATTTCTGTTCTGGGTTCAGACTTCCCCCTGACTTTGCTTTGTTGAATTTTCTCACAGAAGCACAGAATATGCTGAGAATCTGGGGCTCCTGGTGGAAAGAAAAAGCTGTTCATGAGCCAGCAGTGTGCCCTTGGGGCCAAAAAGTCCAGTGGTATCCTGGGGTGCAATAGGAATAGTATTTCCAGCAGGTCAGGGTTGGTGATCCTGCCCCTCTACTCAGCCCTGGTTAGTCTGCATCAGGAGCCCTGTGTCCAGTTCTGTGCTCCCCAGTTCAAGAAAGACAAGAAACTACTGGAGCCTACAAAGATGAGTACCAGACTGGAGCACCTCTTTTATGAGGAGTAGCTGAGGGAGCTGGCCATGTTTAGCCTTGAGAAAACTTAGAAGAAAACTTATCAATGCATACAAACATTATAAGAGCAGGTGTCAAGTGAATGGGGCCAGATTGTTTACAGTGGTACCCATGGCAGGCCAAGGAGAAATGGACACAAACTGAAACACAGAAAATTTAATTTGATTGAGGAAAAAAAAAATTCTTTATTCTGAGGTTGAAAGAGCACTAGAACAGATCACTCAGAGATGCTGTGAAGTCATCTCCTCTGGAGATAGTCAAAATCTACCTGAACGCAAACCTGTGCAAACTGCTCTGGGTGAACCTGCCTTAGCAGTGGGCTTGGACTAGTTGATCTACAGAGGTCCTTTCTGGCTCCAACCATTCTGCAATTCTGTTATCAATATATTTATAAACATGTGAACCTGTATCAGTCAGGGTCATCATGTCTGTAGTAGGTATGGCAAGGATGGATGTTGCATTGTCCAGAGGAATTCATATGCTGTGTAGCCAGAAAAAGTGTTGATAACATACTTTAGCTGTTTCTTTCACAATGACAAGTCTTCCTTTACGTCCTTTCCCCCATGCCGGTAGTAATTAGTCAAGAGTTTGGAAGGCAATATCACCAACACAGCTGACCCAAACTGACCCAAGTCACACAAAGTCATACCATATATAATTGTGCTCAGCTTTAGAAGCTTAGGGAAAGGAGGATGGGGGGAATGTTTGTAGTTAGGGTGTTTGTCTTCCCAAGCAATTGTTAGATGTACTGAGGTCCTGCTTTCCTGGAAATTGCTAAGCATCTGCTCTGCTGATAGGAAGTAATGAGTGATTTTTTTCTCTTTGCTTGACTTGTGCACAAAGCATTCGCTTTCCTCATTAAGCTGTCATCACCTCTATCCATGGGCCTCTTTGCTTTCCATTTTTTTTCCTTATCCCATGGGAGTGGGGTGTGAGTGAGAGGCTGGGTTGGTGTTTAACTGCTGGCTGAGGAAAACACACCAGTGTCTAATTAAAGTAAAGTCCTGTTACTCCTGATAATGTAAGATGGACACATGTATGAAGAAAATCAGCCTCTATGCTAAGGTTGTTGTGCAGACAAAATTTTCAAATCAACTTTATATGTAGAACTCATGTTAAACAAAAATAAACATCAAAGTAAATAAATTGTATTTTATAGTGTATCACTTTGTGATGATTCTTGTATTCTCATCCAAAAGTGCAAAGCCCACAAGACATTCCTTATAATTCCCCATGAGAACATATAAGAAGTGATGCAAAATTTAACATCTTGAATAGGAATGGCGTGATTTTATGAGGTTACAATTACAAATTTATGATGTGTCTTGGTCAATCAAGTGGTTGGTGTTTACTCAGATAAAAGACATTTTCTCATCTATCTAAAGAAGATTGCAATGTACCTCAAGAGTCCATCAGGTGAGAGAAGTTCAAAGTAATTAGTAAAATTTTATCAAATCAATTCCCTGTAAAGGGGTTCCCAGGGAATTAATTTAGTCCTACACCCTCAATTAACCTATGCACTTAAACACATGTTTAATTTTAAGACTCAGTAATTTGAATTATATTAGCTATTGAAGTATCCTAACAGACTAAAATGTAACCAAGTACACATTTAAAGGGTTTGGTAAACTTATACCTCTCCAAGACCTCATGGTAATTGTTCCCTCCTGGCATATGTACTAGAAATACAGGTTGATGCTTCAGTCTTTTTTGATAAAGTTTTAAGGCAGAGTTTGGATTAATGCATCCTAAATACTTACCAGTGGTATTTTTCAGTCTTACTATTCTCCCCAATTCTTCTTTAAAAAAAAAAAAAAAAAAAAAAAGGTAAAAGATCATACTTAATGGATAATTTGGCATTTCTCTGAGAACTATGTTCATATGAACCACACTTGAAAGAATAAATGGTTGTGGAGGGTTGAGTTGGCTCCGTGCCAAACCCAACTGCCAGCCACACGGATTCCCCCCCCCCCAAAGAAAAAAGGGAAAAAAGTACCAGGAAGACAGTTATATGAAAGATTTATATATATATATATATTAACATATATTACAACTATATACAATCAAACACTATGAATCTACAG
>JAWWEW010000112.1:72378392-72476706 GCA_035583185.1 Anabacerthia variegaticeps | reverse complement strand
TCTCCTTCTTTTTTTTTTTTTTTTTTTTTTTTTTCATTCTATGGTTCAAGACCAATCTGCTTAACCTGATACTTCCATGTTTTTTACTGCTATTTACATGTTTTTTACCATCCTACTTATGTACACAAAGTCTTCTCTCTGCTCTAATTTCAGGTTACTTTAGGGTTTATCCTTCTTTTTTAAAAAAATGAAATGAAACAAAACAAAAAGCAAAATATAAAATTTCACTGATGAGTGCTGCAGGCTGTACATTCTAAAGTCAAGTTAACATTATTGAAGACAAACAGCTGGATGTGGCAAATTTTCAAAGTTAAAGGGAAAATGTTTTTCACATTCAATTGATTTGTAATATTTATAAACAGGGATTTTATTGTTTTAGTGATGGGCAAGGTGACTCACAAACAGAAGCTAAATAATTTATATAAAAACGGAACAAAACCCCTTCTAACCAATAGCTATGTTGTGTGCTTATCAATGTCTCCTCAAGAGCTTAGCTTAAGATGTTAGCAGTGCTCCAGAAATAAAAAGCAATTTAGAAAAGGCACAGTGGATTTGGAGGTATATATGAATAAGTGCATAACACATTGCATTATTAGGACAGATATTAGGTTTTGCTGTTCCACTAAAATTGAATTATTGTTTACTTCATCCAGATTTCAATTACATTAATGTTCCTGTTTTTTATAGCATTTTTATATTAATATTAGCATTAATTTTAGTTTAATTGGTTAATGAAACACTATTGATCGATAGAGTATATAGAGGATTATAATTATATATTTTAGCCATTGAAACTATGGTCAGTAGATCACTGAAAGTCTGGGAATTTGGTAGCATTTTTCTTGGGACTGCAAAAGGAGATTTGATTAAGTTTATAAATGTTATAAAATAATTTATGAATGTAATATTTCTAAAGGTATCTCAGCTCTGTTGGAAATATATGTTCACAGTTTAAAATGAAAACTACTGTTGTGTTGCAAAACAAAACTAATTCAAGTCAAGAAAGACAAAATCAGAGTACGTGCTCACTGGAAACCATTCTGACTTCATGATAGATGATCTACTATGAATTTTATCAAAAGAAACAATGTAATATATCTGTTTAGTATTTTCTGTGGCAACTGCTACCTGAAGAACTCTAGACACCATGTAACCACTCACTACTTTTCCTTAAATTTAATTTAATACAGAATACTAGGAGCTGACTCACTGAAATAGCTTATGCACTTCAAATATTATGTTTAGAAACTAATGAGTCTCTTATATGTTCCATGTACAAAAGGGACCTCCTTCTGTTCTGAATTAGGTACAAAGTTTGATTGAAAGAAGATTGACTGCAACTTATGAAAATATTGCAGAAAGTGCCAATCAAAATGTTCAGAAATGTAAATTGAATATTTTTATTTCAAATTCATATATGATAATATACAATGAAAAAAAAAAAGGAAAGATAAAGAGCCTATGTCTGCCTTTAAATATTTTAAGAGTTGTATATGTTTATTTCTCAATATCTAAAAAAGAAAAAGAAAAAAAGATAAGGAAGCAGAGGTAATTGTAATGGATAATGTAGCAAGTCCAATGAGATGAATAATCTGTAAAAGATCATTGCTTGTTGCTTTGGAAGGAGCACAAAAAGTAGCACTTAAACAATGATAAGCATTTCTGTGATCAGAAGCCAGGAAATAAGATGGTCTCCCAAGTCCAAATCATTAAGAAGCTGCATGCATACTGAAGAAAGGAAGTTCATATCCCCTTCAAAAATAGAATTTAAAATACTTTCTATAAAAATATTACAAAAATCATACTCATTATAAGTTTTACAATAAATTATACACCCCAATCTTTTGCTGTGAGTAATTTCATGCTTTTCTTGGTCATCATCATGACACAGAATTAGGCTTTCTCCTCATTATTATCTTCTTCACTGCACCAACTTTGTTCTCCATTGGACTATTTGGTAAGCTGCTTCTGTACTTGAAGTTAGGGGAAATATTTGCACTCTTTTGTGTTCTTATACCTTTTTTATTTTTCTGACTCAAAGTAGAAAAAATAACTTTGAAATACATTAAGGGACAAGGGAGGAAAAGCCAGAGCACATCCAAAAAAACACAAACAAACAAAACCCCAAACAAACAACACCAAAAAAACCCCAAACCAAAACAGAAAAAAACCGAAAAAAACAACACCCCCCCAAAAAACCCAAAAAAAACCAAAAAAACAAAACAAAACAAAACCAAAAACCAAAAAAGACCAACCAGCCAAACAAACAAAAAAACAAAACAGGAAAAGGAAACTGAAGACAGTGAGAAATCAGGACTAAGAACAATTAGGTTGGTTAGCAGAATGTTTTGAAAGCACAGTCTGAATGAAGACTTTGATCTTTAGACATACATTGTAATTACAAAATTGGTCCTAATATCTTTCTCCACAGGATAGAAAATATTACAACTTTTTTTTGTTTTTTCTCCTGAGTAACAGGATCATTGTAGCAATGAGTTTTGATTATATAAGCACTATTATTGTGATACATTATAGTTATATACAAGTATATATGTGTTAAAACTGAGGAAAAGGATCTCCAGAGTAAGTGAAGCTTTTGTAAGTAAAGGGATGATAGAGTTTTGGAATATTGTGTATATGTAAATAATAACAGAAGACTTTTTTTTTTTTTTTTTTTTGCTTATACTTCTTTCTCAGTTGCATCTATTTCATGTCAGAAATTAAGAGAATAAATATAACAGAGGGAGTTATGGACTAGATTTTTTTCTCCAGCCAGCCTGGCCACAAACCAAAGAAAAGGATGGGATTTCAGCCAAGAAACATATGGCCAGAATTCTTATTATTTCTCTGAGTCTGACATAATGTTATAAATATCTTTAATTGCTCTAAAATCGTGCTGTGAGCTATTCCAGGGAAACACTGCCATTATAGACTTTGACAAATAGTCTCCTATGTTCCCTTTCTGACAAGTCTTTGCTGTGTTGGTAAGGTAAAGAAAACTACAAGTAAGGCTTTGGTTGTGCAGCATCACACTTGACATAAAAAAGGAAAAATTTTTTCCTAGAGATTAGTGACAAGGATCTGACCTAAGTAACTTCATTGAGAGCTTCAAGTAGAAGTAAATGAACATTAATGGACAAGTTCCTTTTCCATGAACAATACATTCCTTCTCCATCCATCTCTGTCTCTTTTACTTTGTCTTTGCCTCTATATGGAGGAGCAAATTCACTATGTGTAAGATGCATTCTCAGCAGTATTGGTCTCACAACTGCAATATTCCAACCTAATATTCACCTTTCTTCTCCTGCTCAGCAAGAAGTATCAGCTGAGTGTAATAGCTCATCCTAGAGTAGAACACAGCATTCAGACTGACATTCTGCATCAGATTATATATTGTTGTGTGTTATGGATGTATGTGCATGTGTGCATTATGTATACACATAGATAAGAATTACATTAGATTTTTTTCAGAATTACACTCTACTAGTAGTGATTTTTTTTTACGCTTTTTTAAAACCATTTTTGACTTACTGCCTTTGACTGTTCCTTATTTATTACCAAGAAATTGTGAACATCAACCCTTCCTGTTCCAAATATCTTTCTTATTTTTCTTAAAATAGTCTGTTGTATAAATATTTAAATTCATTCCAAAACTTATATCAGCATAGTAAATATTTTTGTCACATTCTTGGTGCTCTGAACACTTAATCAATTGGGCTTTTTCAAACATGTGTATCTTAGTTATAAGTTCTGTGTTACTACCCTCAAAATAGAACTTGTTCATCGAATGAGTAAGATTGAAAATAATATTGCTAGTTTTAAGTGGTTACTTATATGGGTAATTATCAACAAGATGCAAAGGGTCAGAATAACAGACTGTTTTTTATAAGCTATAGATTTAGAATAAGACTGATTGGGAAGCACAGAAAAGCTCAGATGAAAGGCCAAGTGTTTTTATGATGTCTTAATAGAGGTATCTACACAATAATGTAAATATTTGTGTTCAATTTTTAAACCAAACTAATTTTTTTTATGATGGTTTCTTATGTGATGCTTATTTATGTAATGCATAGCAAGATCTTGAACACAAGAACATTAATACAGAGTGCTGGCTGAGCTTAGTAAAACCCTTTAGAATATTCATGTAATTTAGGGGTCTTTGAATTACAACCACAGTATCATGAAGTCGTTGTTTTGGTTTTTTGTTTTGTTTGTTTATTTGTTTGTTTGGTTTTTTGTTTTGTTTTGATTTGGTTCGGTTTGTTTTTTTTGGGGGGTTGTTTTGATTTTTGTTTGTTTGGTTTTGGTTTTTCCCCTTTTTTGTTTGTTTGTTTTTTGTTTGGTTGGTTTTTTGCTTATTCCTCTTCTCATTACAAATGAGAAAGCTGTAATTTTAACAATTTTTGCATTTGTTCTGATTATAAAACTAACACAGAATCTGAAAATAGGAACATGAAAGAAATACTAAAAATAGCTTTTGGTTTAATAATTGGTTGAAACAACATCTTTGTGTTTGTTTTTGAAGGGAGAAAAGATGAGAGGGGTGGGAAGGGCAAAAAAGAGGGGAGGAGGGAAAGGCAGAGGATAATCAAACAAGTGATAGAAAAGACAAAAATAAGAATAATAAATAATTTAAAAAAGTAATATTTTCAAGTATTCTGTTTGGGAAGATTAGCACATCAAATATCAGGAACCCAACTAACATTTCAGAGGGTGGTTTATATTAAGTGAACCACCTTGATATTACTAAGAAGGATGTAATATTAGCTTCATCATATTTCGACAGCATAAGGGTTTCTGAAATATATTGAACATTAAACAACAACAAAAGAAAACCCCTGATGATCAAAATTCATCTAGGGGAAAACTCAGGTTTTGTTTGGTGACACATGGAGGGGTTGTTTTAATGTTGTTATCAATTTGGGGGGTTGTACTTGTGATATTTTTTTTCCCCTAAGTAAAATATATTTTAATTTGTCATTATCTTAGTGGAGTAAGATATTATTTGGTATTATTCTTGGTATACATTCTTTGTTGTTGAACTGCATCATGAATCACAGCAATTGATAATAGTTTTTTTCTTTTTTTCCACAGAAATAAATGTTTTCAAATTCTAAAGAGTATAATTCCACTAAAAGAGAGTGGATTTCTTTGTTTGGATTATTGATGTTGTTTCTTGATTTCTCTATTTATTTTATTTCTTGCTGTTTAATTTAGGAAATAAAATGACAAGATTCTTTAGGGGTTCTTCTGACTAGATTTGAGATTTTCACCCTAAAGGGTCTTTTTTCTTTGATCATGTATGTGATCGCTTCGTTCAGCAGAGACTAAAAATATTGTTGGGGAAAAAAAATTAGATCAATATGAATATACATTTTTTTTTTTTTTTCTGATAGTGTCCATCTTATGTTCTGATATTTATTTCTATACATTGCAGTTCTGGGTACTAGAAATTTGTTGGTATTCAGTAACACAAAGTATAAAAATACAGATACATATTCAAATCATCAGAAAATAGTGGGCTTGGGCCTCAAGAAACAGGATAAGATTTTGATTTTTTGGGAGATAAAGACTTTCTTCAATCCGCTAGCCCAAAATAAGTGAAAATAATTTTTAAAAAGTATAGCCAAGTGATCAGAAATTAATTTAGTAACTTGTTTTCACTACTTATAAAGGCCACCATGAAGCTATAACTATTCACCTTTTTAAGGAACATTTTAGTGGATTTAGTTTCTCCAGTACTTATTAGTTAAATGTGAGGCAGATTAAAGTGTAATGAGGAAGAAGCATATTGTACAGAGACTTTTTATATGCTGCTTAGGAGTTACCAGAGTAATTTACATACATTTTTATTAAAATGTGTTGTAAAGCCATCTGGCAAATGCTGTTTGTAGTTTTATAGGGCCACAAAGACCTTCCAACTTTTAGTCTCAGTTATCTCATTTACAAAGCTGTTAGGTAATTCTTCTGCAAGGACAAAACTCTCTAGCTCTCTTTCCCTCTCCTCTTTACCTCTTGCCTTTACTAGATGTTGAGATTGGAAGATCGTTTTTACCAGGTGGTGTGTTGTGGCTTTTTTTTTTTTTTTCCACAAAACTAGAAGGTGGCATAGATCATAATTTCATTTCTCTTGTTATCCGTTTCACTGAGACTGTTTGATATCTATAGGAATAAAATTGACTTCACATTTCAAGACAGAAAATAAACTTAAATGAGATATAGAAATAGAATATGTATTTCCTTTACATGGTTAGCATTCAATTTATTATTATTCATTGAATTGCAATATTTCCACAGAACTGTAGGATTATTCAGGTTGGGAGGGACCCCATGATGACTAGTGAAATTTCAAAAGTACTTTTTAAATTGAATTCAGAACAAGTTGCTCAGACTTTTGTTTAGATGGACATTGAAAATCTTCCCAGAAGAAGATTCTATAACCTTATTGGATATCTTGTGTCAGTGTTTAATTACCCCTTAGTTATCTCATCAGTTTGTTTTATTCTTTTCCCTTTATATCCATTTGGAAACTCCTCTTTCAATTTATGATGTGTGAATGGTTGTGACTTCTTTGCATGCTGTACAACTTCAGTAAAAAGTCTGGATATGTGTTCATGCGGCAATCTCCTCTTCGTGCTGAAATTTCTCACAAATCTCTTGTCTCCACACTAATAATAGCAGTTCCATCAGTCTGTCCTCACGCAGCTTGTGTGCTTCATCCTCTGACTGTCTTCGTGGCCCTTTGCTAAATTCATTCAAGTTTATCAGCATCCTTCTGACACTGAGTAGCAAAGAGGAGATCACAGAAGTCCAGGTATTGTCTAATGAGAGGATTAATATCTTCCCTTAATTTCTTGTCTATGCTTCAGTGTGTCTCTAGACCATGCTTAAGCAGACCGGTTAGTCTGCTCCTCTTGTAGTACTCTGCAGCTCCTCAAGTAGTTTTTTTCACCAATTGAATTACGTAAGGTTTCTGCTGGTCCATTTCTGTACCACATGTAAGAACCTCTGAAATGCCCTCTGCCCTCCAACTTGTCAAGCACGCTCTTTTTCTACCCAGTCTGACATCACCTGCAATCTTGATGACATCGTGTTCTGTCTCCTGGTTACTGATAAACAGGATGCATTACAGGAAGACATTTTCTACCCTGGTTGGGTAGAGGAACTAAACTTGTAATCAAATTCTATGTGGAGTATGAAAAAATTAAGCACTATTCTTTGAGCTCAACAATCCATCCAGTTTCATTCCATATAGTAGTCCATCTAGTCCTTTTTCCTCTAGTGTCATCTTGATTGCAACGTCAAAACTTAGATATAAGGATGCTGTGGGAGACTCTGACAAGTTCTGCTGTAGTAAAGGTAGGTAACATCTTCTGCTTTTCCTCTGGTAAATCCAAGCTGGCCACTTCCAATCACATTCTTCTTTTTTTGCAGGGCCAGAAACAGTTAGGAAGAGAACTTGTGCCATGTGTTTCCCAGTGACTGAAGTGAAGCAGACTGAATTGTAACTTCCTGAATTGTCTTTCTTGACCTTTTTCAAAATGGCTTCAAGATTTGCCACACATCTTTTCATAGTAGTTATCATAGGCATGAGAAAACAACCAGGAGTCACTATTCATATGACAAGTAAAATTAAGGTCGTTTAGCTAGTTAATATTCCTAACTTTTAATCAGACAAATCAGTAAAGCTGGAAATAACACACAGGCTATAGGTGTGTTTATTTAAAAGCTTGTCTGATTATATCGGCTTACTTCTTCCTGTAAAAGTGTCTTAAAATAAGCCCTAAAATTTTAGAAAATCATACACACAAAAAAATCTGTGCATGAGACATATTGCACTTCTATACATTCAGGAGTTTGCTTCAATGACTAAATTTGTGAAGTGAAAGTATGTAACTAAATTGAAGTGCATTCTAAAACATCTGTTCTTGTTTCACTTTTTTTTTTTTTTTTTTTAAATTTATTTTGATTTGAAATGTTATTCCTACTAGATTTCATCCATACAGAAGTTTGGCATCACTGGGATACAAACTTGTTTTACAAATAAGATATGAATAACATGAAAACACAAACAATTTGGAATACACTCCAAAACTAATTTAAACTTTTTACATTTGTCAGGGACAAATTTATTCCCATTATCCTCTCTGAAACTGTGAAATCTTACCCTCAGTTGTATCTGCCATTAACAGAAGAACAACAATGGTATTTTTCTAGGAATATCAGCAAATAAAATATTCAGAATGTTTTTAGGTATACCCACTTACTTATGTAAACAAGCAGTGCATGCTCATTTAACTGGCAGTTCCACATATCTCAGATATTTGAGAGTAATGAATAAGTTCTATTCAGGGATAAGTATCTGAATTCTATCCACCTCAGATTCATGTGATGTAATTGAAATTGACTTGGATCCTTTGTAAACTACTCAGTCCCCAGTGCATACAACTCTAACTGACTCTATGGTTCAATGTTATTGCATCAGCCACAAGTGTGAAAAGAGCTGTCAGCAAATGAAGGTCTGCAATGTGGATGGTCCCGTGCCAGGGCACAGAGCCTGACCCTGATCCTGCTGATCCATTCTGCCTGTCCAGCCTTGACTCTCTGGGTGCTGCCTCAGCACCAGTGAGTTTGCAGGTTCCTATCCTGACAGCTAAACCTCAGCTGCCTTTTATCTGTCTGAGCCAAGAAACAATTGCTTTATACTTTGAAAATACATGCATATGGTTTGCCCAGTTAAAGATATCTGAAGAAGCAGACCCAGAAGAGGATCACTAAGAGCACCTGGCTGCTTCTAAGTAATCCCTGAGCATTCAATTTTATCATACTGGTTAATTGAACTGACATTAAAAGGAGAAGTTTATTCTGAAGAATGAGAAGGAAATGAAAGTTGCATATCATTATGATATCTGGTACAAAATCAGGTTAAGGAAATGGACCCACTTAACACATTGGTAAGAAAGTTTCAGAACTGAATGTAATCTGGATCTGTTCTTATTGTCTTTTTTTTTTTTTTTTTTTAATGTCTCTTTAGGCTTAAAATTAAGTACTTTTCTTCCTGTTTAAAGTAAAAATTTGTGATCATTTTTTTGGCCTATAATGTCTGTTATTAAATGTACATTTTGAAGAAACAGAAAACCTGAGATTTATGCTTTTCATATGACCTTATTCTGGCCATTCAATTATACTACAAAGACTATTCAAATGCACAATACATGTATGTGGCATCTCTAACCCTGAAAACTCAGTTTTATTTCAGAACTGTCACTGCCTTTTAAAATGTCATGTATCTTAAGTAATGAATCAGAAAAACGTTTTATGGATTGGCTTGTATTAAAAAAAAAAATATATCAAAAAGGTATAATTTCCATCAGGACTTTAAAATTCAATTACAACTTAATCTGTCATCTGCAGTCATTGGTAGGCATCATATTTAGGTCCTCTGAACAATTGCACAGATATCTTGGAAGACATTCTTCAGATCTCATTCTGTCTACATGCTGAGCAGCCCAGGGCTGTAGATTCTGTTATGATGGCCAGTAGCCTAATCTTTGGTGTTTGCATTGGCAGATTTAGCATTAGAGAATTTGTCAGTTTCCCACAAGAAGAGAACAGCACCTATATGAGTTTCTCAAATTCCAGCCTAGCTTCCCTGTCTCTGTAACACTAAACTATTACAATGTCCTGATTTTGGCTGGCATAGAGTTAAATCTTCGTCCTAGTAGCTGATACAGGTCCATATTTTAATGGCCGTAATCCAGTGAAGTTTTAGTTGTTGCTAAGTAATGCTTATTCTAAATCAAGGACTTTTCAGTGGCCTGTGTTCTGCCAGTGGGCAGGTGCACAAAACCATGGGAGCAAGGCCAGGACAGCTGACCTGAACAGGCCAAGGGGATATTCTATACCCCAGAACACCACATTCAGTATATAAGCAAGAGGTAGTTAGCCAAGAGGGGTTGCTTGTTGCTTGGGAAAGAGTTGGACATCTGTCAGTGGGTGGTGAGCAACTGTATCATGCATCAATTATCTTGCTTGTTCTTTGATTATCTCTCTATTTTTCTTGTCTTCCCTTTCATTACTAATATTATTAATGTTATATTTTTATTTTTTTTTATTATTAAACCCCTCTCAACCCACAGGGTTTGGGTTTTTTTTTTTTTTTTTTTTTTTTTGTTTTTTTTTTTTTTGTTTTTTTTTTTTCTGTTTTTTAATAGATTCTCCGCTCCATCCCACAGGAGGCGAGGGGTGGGGTGGGGTGAGTAAGAAGCTGTGTGGTACAAAGTTGAGAGTGGGGGTTAAATCTCAATGCCTAATTCAAGTCAGCACATTTCCTCTTAACACAGAAATCAGAAGCATAGAGGTTATTCAGAAATTCTCTTCACCATGATTAACTTTATCTAATTTAGGCAATATTCTATTTATTATATAAACAGAAGTAAAAATGGCATGTCATATAACAGAAGGCATAGCATATCACAAACAGCTTGCTTTGAGAACCAAAAGCATTTTTCTTTGACTTGAAAAAGCAGTCAAACTGTTGTCAATGATACCTGCTTCCTGCGTGCTGTCATTTAAATAATGCATGAAAACATTCTCACTTTGAAATACTGACATAAAGGCAGCAGGAAGCATTCTTACACGTCTGAAGATTATGGATTGCAGCCTGCGTGTATGGTAGGTACAGAATTTAAGATCTATATTAAAATGTTTACTGTCCATTTGAGCATATTTAACAGCTTTTCTGATTGTATATGCATAGAAAACCCAAAAATAGGTTTCTGTCATAAGTCCCCTAAAAGTACCTACTAGGTTTAAGTTCTGATTCTTTCTGGAAGCTAATTTGCTAGCAGTATCCAAGGAAACTTCCATGATGCCTCAATTTTTTTTTTTTTTTTTTCATATGGAATCACTGTAATTGCACCTGATTGGAACTCTCAACTGTTTTTAGAAATACTAACAACCTATAATTTTTGCCCTTTTAGAGCTGTCAGACAATGTTTGATTTTTTTTTTTTTCCCCCTGCATTTTGAAAAATTCTGTTGGGAAATATTTCTACAGTAATAAAATGCCACCTCTTCCTCAGACCTTGCAAATGATGAGCACACAAACATGACACCAGATTTGAAGTCAGACATCACATTATATGATACATCTCTTGTTCAGTTCCTTAGTCTAGAATGAAGCTGATGTTTTCTTCCCTTTCAGAAATCTGGTATGGGCTGTCATATTCACTTGCAATTAATACACGTCTGTTTCAGACCAATGACTTTAACAATTGCAAACCTTCAAATATCTCTTCAGCTTTTCCTAACCAGGTGTTGCCATGGTATCCAGTCTGTCAGGAAAAAATATCATAGTCTGGTCTTGACAACTGTGTTGATGAGTATTACTGCTTTGTCTTATAGCTTTAATAAACAAACTCATTGCTAAAAACTGAGTGAGAAAATTAATAATTCCAATAACGTTAAAAGACTGCACAAATCTTGCTCATAATCCTGTAAGTAACTTCACAGTTCTATACACAGCTCTATTTTACATTTTATTTTCTATTTTAAAACAGTGAGCAGGCATTCATGGACAGGATGTATTTTTACTATAAATTAAGTTAAAGTATCTGATATTATCTTTCATTTTTAAAGACAAACAATAAATAAACATTAATATTCATTAAAACAGCATGGTGTCATCTCAGGGCTTAAATTCTAAATAGACATGAACACAAGTAAACTTCCTCCTACACAAGGCTAATACTAGGACTTTTCCAAGTGAGCTGCTATGAGAAAGAAAATGTCAAGTGAGAGATTGCTGTTCAGTGACCAGTACTTCTAATAACATGCATGTAAGTCCAAATGTTACTTTAGTCAGAAAACATGTACTAATATAAATTATATGTTATTTAAAAAAAAACCCTGATGGTATTTTGCATTTGAATAATAATCATTTGCATCAAGGTGAAACTAGGCAAATTTTTTTTCTGAATGGAACCTGAGGTAATATATACTTTCTGGGACTTTTTTTGAGTTATATTTCTGTTAATTATACCCATATTCTTATGGCAGCTTACATACAAGGAAAAAAAACAAAACAAAACAAAACATTAACTTTTTATCACATTGCACAGTTTCTCAAAGTAATGTACTCCCTAATAGTATCGCAAAAAATCACTGAAACTCTTTTCAGTGGAAGATGCCAATAATTAGACTAAGACATCTGAGATCAGGTAGTTACTTTCCCTAAAGATCATTAGATAGATTATCTGGCAATGAGAAAAAATGGGGAATAGAAAAACTTTACTAGGGTATTGAAAATTAAGTCATGGAAATGTGAGATTGAACTTCTGTAATGCATTTTATAAATGCTCTTAGCATTTATTATTCAATCTTAGTTAAACACTATAGTGTTGCCAACTAAAATTTTGCTATTAAAGGAAAATTTTTGTCCTGAATGTAGAAAATCTTGTATATAGTTTTACCAACTGAGGAAATAAAAGTGCACATCTTTATATACTATAGTCTAGGTTACTGGGAGAAGACATTGTTTGAGAGTGTAAGGTAACTTCTTTTTACTAACAGAAGAAAAAAAAAATAGAAGACATGAAAATTTAAAATAAGGTACTATATTACTTTTCAAAGGATCTCTATTCTTCATTATCCCACATGTGATTATCAGGCAAATTTGATACATATCTATGAGAGGTTTTAATTACTGCTCTGCATATGGGATGTCTAGCTCTTGGATTACAAATGTCCTGCTTGGAAAATACAGACATGGTTGTTAAGCACATGAAAAATTAGCATCTGAAAAGTAAACTGCGACCTTTAGATCATTATGTGACTAAGCAAAAACTTTAAAAATTATATATGAAAAAAAAATGAAGACATTTATTTTGATGTATTCAGAAGAGCAGCATATTTGAAAGATGATTCTGAGTAAATATTCTTTTTTCAAATTATTGTCATAAATTAGTTCAGTTAAGAGTCAGGGCTCCTGGGTCGGTAAATCTGCTTACTGTTATCAGATTTTATTTATATTGGCAATATCAGATTATATTTATCAGATAAATTATTATCTGATATAAGCTCTAAAAAAGAATTCGTGTCAATGTATTAATTTTCAGAACTATTTAGAGATATTAGAGAATTTTACTTCTTTACTTCTGACCTGATAAAAAAATTAAGATATTACAATTTTTAGTCATGCTTATGTAAACTTTCAAAATTTAATTACATTTATCATTCATCTTTTCTATTATTATGCAATTATTACATGATGAGCTTTGTTGTAGAAACATAAGCAAAAATTTTAGTCACCTGTCTAGAGGAAAATATTTAAGAACAGTCTGAATTTTATGCATTGACTAAAATGATGTTACTGATACATTAAAAACTCAACACTTCTAGATTCACTTTTGAATCATCCTTTTGGAGAGCTGCACAGCTGTAAAGATCTATAGCTGGAGGATAAATGTATGCCATATAATATGTAGAAGTACTAAATGAAAACTGAACATCCTTGAAAAGAATTCTTAGGTTAAAAAGTCTTCATAATCTGAAAAATTGCAAATACTTATGAAGGGTCATTTTTAAAGAAAGATTAGATACCCAGTGTAAATTTTAAGTAGACATTAAGCATCCAGCTTCAATTTTGTAATTCTCCTTTCTCTACTTTTCTTCCTCTTTGGAGTGACCAAAGCTCCCTACACGCATTATTTTTACCTTAATTTTATTATAAATTTTGTGTCTTGAAGCACTCAGTCTTGAAGCATTGAGTCAGAAGAATTGCTAATTTATTTCCTCCACAGTTAGACAGGGAGAGATAAAGAGCAGGTGGAGTGAAGGAGAAGGGAGCTGGTGGGTAAGCTTAAAAAAGGAAATATTTGGAAATGAATGCCCAATGTCAACCTGAATTCCATTTCAGTGTAAATTTTTGAATGCTCATGAGTTTCTGCAAGTTATTATAAGATTTTTCTTAGAAGTCTGATCAGTTATTTTGATAATTATCTGTGGATTTTTAAGAATCCACACTATTATCTTGCGATACCTTTAAGAAACAAGATAGAAGAATTTAATTTTTAAAATATTGATAATGTAATATATTCAATCATGGAACCCAATGGATAAGTTTACTCCCATTTATATAACCAGTGGGAAAACAATTTTAGAAAGGGAATATTAATTTAAACAGATATTTATTTGGAAGGCTTTAAACATCAGAATATTTACAGGATTCACATTTAAAATATTAAAACAAAACAAACAAACAAACAAACAAACAAAACAAAACAAAAAAACCCAACAAACTAAACAAAAAAAAAAACAAAGCAAAAACAAACAAAAAAAAACCCACAAGGGAATAATGGAAAATACCAAAAATAAAAGTATTCTTGTAATTTAAAAATTCTCATAATTAACCCTTATTTTGCACTAGCTTCTGTTTCTGTTTAGAAAGCTGTCTGTAGTCAGCTAAAGACAGGATTCTGCATCATTGTTCTCACTGTTTCAAAAATGTCTTGGTATGTAGGAAATTACTTAGTTAAATCCAAAAGTTCATCTTGAGCTTCATAAAATTTCCTCTTATGCCACAGGTTTAGTACTAAATCTAAAAGGTCAAATTATCGAATCATAGAATTATCTATGATTTATCAAATCATTATCAAGAATTATCAAATCATAAAATTATTTGGATGGGAAGGTACCTTAAAGAATCATAGAATAATTTGAGTTAGAAGGAATATTTTAGAGATCATCTATCTCCATTTGCCCTGCCATGGGCAAGGACACCTTCCACTAGCCAAAGTTGCTCAAAGCCCCATTCAGCTTGGACTCAAACACTTTGAGGGATGGGGCATCCACAAGTTCTCTGGACAACCTGCTCCTGTGCCTCATCACTCACATAACAAAGAATTTCTTCTTAATATCTACTGTAAACCTACCCTTTTTCAGTTTATGACCAATACCGCTTGTCCTATTGCTACGTGCCTTTTTACAAAGCTCTCTTCCAGCTTTCTTATGGGCTCCCTTTGGGTACTGGGAGGGTTTTGCAAGGTCTCCCTGGAGCCTGCTCTTCTCTGGGCTGAACAACCACAGTTCTTTCAGCCTGTCTTCATTGGAGAGGTGCTCCTACCCTGTGATCGTTAGTGGCCTTGTTTGGCCACTCCATGAGTTATATGACTTGTTATACTGGACCAGAGGGAGTCCTGGTCCATTAATCAATTAAATGTACAGAATCAGTGGTCAGGAAACTGAAGAAATCTCATAACTATAAAGGTAAAATAATGACTCAAAAAAGTACTATTCATCTGAACAGGCTATCACTTAGTGGAAGATGCATGTGAGCAATATCCTTTATTATAATGGTCTCAATAACATCAAGGCATTGTCTGATTTTGAGTAGTCTGCTGTGTTTCACAGTCAACACTTTGTGGGAATACATCCATATTTGTGAATAAGGTATGCAGCAAAGTTGACAAAATGGGAACAAAATCTTAAAAACTAAGAAAACTTTCTGAAGTATGTATTAGGTGACCCAGTGATAATGGGGTGTTGATTGTTTCCACAGAGTAAAGATATCTGGTTAAAGAACTGTACTAATAGTAATTTAGCCATTTTTCTGTGAGCAGGTCTTTGTGAAAGAGTCTTTTTGAACTGTCTTAGTTCCCATCCTTTTTCCAGAACCTAAAGAAACAATTACAATATTATCATGGAGAATACTGGTATGACAAAGGGTGTAAGTTTTCAAATACTTCACATCCTGGATTTGATAATACATTTCCTTTGTCTGGAAGAGAAGAGGGGAGCGCTACCTGTCCAACATTTCTGGTTGCTGGAGTAACATATTCCCTCTATGAGCTCCACAACATTTATGCTGAAGACAGGAGAAACAAAATACAGATTAAGCCATTAATGTTCAACTAGGTTATAACAACTTTTTTTTTCCCTGGTTGACTACAGATTTAATGTTCCACTTGAAGCATCAAAACAGTTCATTTCCTTCTTACCATTTTTTTCTCAGCATTGTATTCACTAGTATTTTAGATGGCGACATCCTTGAAAAAAGAATTTTTTTTTTTTTTTTTTTTTTTTTAAATACAGGGGACCATCAGAGACATGGAGGGGTCTTTATATAAGCAATAAATAATATTAGCTATTCTTCCATGAAGTTCCAGTCCAGCATGACACTCTGTTCATGAAAAAAAGTGGACTGTTCCAATTTATTCATATACAATAGGAGAATAATGATAATACACAATATTATTCACATGAATATGCACAACCATAACTCTATAATTTTCTTTCAGTGATAAAAAATTAAAGAAATGTAGAAAAGTGCAGCTAAAGCACAAAATGAAATTAAAATTAAATAGATAAAAAAGCTTTACATTTTTGAATGACCATCTTTATGTGATAGTTATCTGATTAATAAGATAAATAAGTAAAAGTGCAGAAATATAGCAAAGGATTTTCAATCTTTTTCTATCAGCTAAATTAGATGAACAGCCTGTGAAAATTAAGAATTTTGCAAGATTTACATGAAGTGCTGTACCTAATCAGGCCCTAAGAGATAATTTTTCTCCTGCTTCTTGTAACAAGATTTTTAATGATTCTTTTTGGTGGAGCCTCTAAGTTACAATGAGCAAAAGAGGACTTTCTAAATTTTAGAAACATTCACATCTCTATGAACTCTTTAGACTTATCCTTCCACTAAGTTATGATTTTCAAGGAACTACCAAATAACACTTTTCATTAATTAAATGAGAAAATAGCTCATCTTCTTTTTAAAATGTACTAAAGTGCAATAAGTTTTGAAAAGGACCTTATCCTTCATCTTCTTTTGTACATCAGATAGAAACCAAATTTATTTTAAGGCTTAAGTTGGGTCATTTACAGGATTTCTTGGCTTAGAAGAATTTCTCAGTGAAGATTTTAGTGTATCTTATATAAAGCTGTTCTTGAATCTTCACACAGGTTTAAAATCACAGAATTGTCAAATCATTTGGCTCATAGTTGAATAGAGGCCACTATGGTCAAAGAATTACTTTTTTTTCTCAATGAGATATACATAAAATGTAAAGTAGAAACATGAAACACACAGCCCATCTTTTATTTTCTTCCAGTTTGAGACAGGACTAACTGAATGCTTTCTTAAGTTTATTAAATTAAATTTATTTATTAAATTTAACAAAATATTCACTCTTAGTATTATTCAATTCTGTCAATATTACAGCCTTCCATACCTGTAAATCTGGGGGATACAAATTTGGGAGCTACAATCACTCTTTCATTTTAAAATAGTGAAGACCTGATTTTTTAAGAGATTTGAAATAAGAAACTCTCTCTTGGCCTTTTATCATATGAATCACATTTAAAATGACTAGAGAAAATTATTTAAAGCTTTATGGAAATAGGTATCATTCTAAAATAAAGTTCATGTGTTTCAAAACTCTTCATACAAGTAATAAGAACACAAAATTAGCCATTCATTTATCCTTTCATAATCCTTTCCTCAAGTCTGAATTTTGAACACTCTCTTCTTGTGTGCCTGGGGAAAGGGAACGATTTGTAAACTTTTGCTTGACTAGAATCTGCCCTGGAGATAATTAAAATTGATATTATCACTCACAACATCTTTCTGGGCAAATTTTCCAGATGTGGGATGTGCAGGCTCACAGTGTGCTGGGTGAAGAACTGACTGAATGGCAGAACTCAAAGCATTATGGTAAATGGGGCTACATCTGGCTGGCAACGGGTCACCAGTGGTGTTTCTCAGGGCTCAATTCTGGGGCCAATGTTGTTCAAGATGTTGGTCAACAATCTGGATACAGGAGTTGAACGCACCAATAACAAATTTGCTGATGATAACAAACCGTGAGGTATTGTTGACATTTTTGAGGGACAGGACACTTTGCAGAAGGACCTAGATAGATTGGAGCATCAGGCTATGATTAATGGGATGAAATTTACCAAATCCAAATGCCTGATAGTGCACCTAGGATGGAGGCACAGGTACAAGTGTAAGGTAGGGTGACAAGAGTGCAAAATTATTTCACATATTTATGTTATTTCTATCCAAATGATGGTTTTCCTAGACTTATATATTCCTTGATGTAGTGGTTTCACTAAGAAACTGTAAAATTTGTGTAAATTACTTTGACATAAATCATGATTAAGTCCTAAGTCTATCTGTTTTAACTTTATTTGTTAGTTTCACTATCTACTTTCTAAATCATCATTCATTGAACTAAAACTTGTTAATTCACAGATCTAGATGAAGCATTTTGGAATTAACAAGGAAAGGAAAATGAGCAAGGTTTGCTGGCTCTAAGTAACACCTTTCAATGTTTGAATTTGATAACCTTAAGAGTCTTTTCTGTGAGTGTGATACAATACTTTAACTATCTGGGGAAGAGGAAGTTAGATGATCTCTTTCCACAGAGGAAAAGCATCCTGCGGTGTTTTTGCTATTTATGGATTACTGAAAAAAATCACTTGGAATTAAATTAGTATGTACTGAGGAAATCCAGAAATCCACAAACAAAGTCCAAAACACTTGGCTATAGATAGACTAAAATTAAAATATGACACTACAGGGCCATAAGGTGTAAACAAACTTAAGTTCTACTAAAGTTAACAGAGAAATCAAAGCAAGAGAGGACCAAAACTTTTTCACGTTGGCTAACTCACTTATACAGAACCAGAACTCAGCAATAGCTTATGCAATAACAAAGACAAAATAATAGGTCACATATGATTTTGCATTTTGTGTTAGTACGTCTACCATCCCAGTCTTCTAGATTATATAATATATACAATTCTTCCCATGAGATTTTCTTCTATCGCCCCCCAACCTAAAATCTCACTTATCTAGTTTATACTCCTAGGCTACTGATGAATATGATTCATAGTTAAATAACATTGCCTGAAAAATAGAGAACCCCAGGGATCACAATTAAATGTTGGAAACACCTACATTTGACAATATCTTCTTTTGTGATATAAAACAATGAAGCTTTACCTCAACTGTCTGAGTTAAAAATTATCATTTTCATTTCTGAACTATGACCACTCTCACAGATAGAAAGCATCAAGTTTTGTCAAGATAATATTTATTCTTGACTTTTCAGTGTTTATCTGTGGTACTTCTTTAACAAAAACAGTGCATCTTTTAGAAGATCAGTCCTAGACTAGGTAGTATTTTACCACTGTGAGTGTTTCACAACTCACTTAATTAGTGCTCAGTTTTTACTCCATTCTGACTAAATTTGTCCCCTAGTGTTCTTGTGTTCAGTGACCTTACCTTCACAGTGCGTTGATGGGCTGCCTGTACACATATTATTTTGACAACCCTGGTGATATTAATTGGTCTCTCAGGAGCTTTCTATAATAAATCTATCTTACTGACAGTCAGAAGTACATACGAACTCTCTGCCTTCCTTATCTTCATTGTTCAGCAGAGCTTTACAAAAAAAGAAAGATGTGAGTTCACATGGCAAATGTTCCTCCTTTGTACTTTATTATTCTGAATGTAAGAAAACAACAGTTGTGATCAGAGAAGGTTGTATGACCTCTGCAGGTCCCTTGCAACCTCTGAAAAAGAAACAAAAGTTCTATGAGAACACATATGATTCTTTCAAATCACCACAACCAAACATCATTCTACAGCATAGATCCAGTACAAAAGCACATCAGGCAAATTATTATAGTTCATGCTTAAAGGTGGGAATTATCACTTCTAAGATCATCAATCTCCCTGAAAACACTCAGAAAATATTTGTTAAAGGTGGGGGGAAATATTGGGATCTTAGTCCAGGCTAACACATGCACAGGTGTTTAACTCTCCCTTTAATACAGTCAGTATCCACTCGACGAAGTAGGGGATGTGTATTACAAGAGTCCTTCCAGTGTCATCTTCAGCTGAATCAGCAGAGACTATTTGCATAATTGTGTTGCTTGCATGACTATTTGTGTTTATTTCTTGTAATCCAGCTATACACCATATATGTGTAATTTATTGTTATTGGTGTAACATAACTACATGTGAAACATCTCTTCTGTATCTTAAGTAGATGCAAAAGACTCTTATGTGACCATTGCTGCAGGAGCAGCTTTAATTAACCTTTTACAAATGTCTTACATATGCATCACTTCTGACACTTTTTATGCACACTTCTGATCACTTCTGTCACTTTAGAACACACTGTTCAAGATGTCAATCAACTCATTAAGAAATATCAACTACTATATATACATCAAGAGGAAATTTCTGGACCTATTCCGGATTCCCACCTGTAAGAAGCAATGAGATGCTTAATTTTGAAGGTCCAGTTAGTTACTGATTTTCATTCAGGTTTGTTGTGTCAAGCTGGTCCATTAGCTCATCTATGCAAAATATGGCTGGAAATTTCTGAGCAACCCAAGGAATTAATTAAATACTTAATACAACTTTAATAACAGTAAATTTTTACAATTTTAAAAATACAAGAAAAGCTAGAATTTTATTAATCCATATTTAACATCCATACCTCTAACATAATATCTCTCTAAGGAGATAAAATATTCATTGGCAGATTTGGGTTCAAAGGTTATTTTCAAAGTTTGGAGTGAAGTCTGTTTGTCTGTGAACAATTTCTTGTGAATATTGTTATTGCTGGGCTGAAAGTGTCATGCTTGTTGAAGTTATGATCATATCTTATTTCTCTTTCTAGATTACATAAAGTTGATGAAGTACTGATAAAATTCTGGCTCTATTTTGACAGTGTGAAATGTCAAAGCATTTATTTCAGACATGAAAATACTACATGCATAGTGTCTGACTTTCGCTTTTGGCAAATATGACTATGCTTCTACCTTGTTTTTGGCAGAAGTAAGTTGTACTTTCTGAAAGACCACACATGTAAGGGGATCACTTACAACATGAAAACAACACCAATTTATTATAAAATGGGCAAAAGAAGAAAAAATATACTTGTGTTTTGCTCTTCAGAATCCTAAAAAGATATCATTTGGATTAGTAAGAGCAAAAATTTTTACTACTGTCTGTGAATAATTTGTCAGTGTTTAACCAAGTTCACAGAGTATTATTTTATGATTCCTAATATTGAAGGCTATTATTCGTTACTATTTTGTTGCATAATTAAGTCTTTATATATTATTATATATAATAAGTGAATTCATAATGCAGGACTTTTTAAAAAGAGCCATTGAAAAAGAACAGACTATAACTATGGCTATGGAATTTTTATCCATCTTATCAAAGTTTACTTTAATAATTTATAACTTTGTAACAATGATCAAACGTAATAATTATGAAGAAATAATACTCCATGTTCTGTAAACTTGGAGTACAATATAAATACTATGTACGTGCAGTAAACCTTTTCAAACTGTTCTAAGTATTTTCAAACTCCTCAGAAAGTTTCAATAATGTTGCAATGATTCAGTTTGCTCTTAAGGTCAGAGAAAAAAAATCATAGGTAACTAATTTTGAGTATTAAAATACAATGTGATCAGTCCCAATGAAGGGACTAGGTCCATATGTACCTACCACTATAGATGTTAGTATATTTTTCAAATTCAGAGTATATACCTGTTCTTCAAGAGACCCTAAACAGTGGTTTTAAATCTAAACAAAAGTAAAGTTTAATAATTGTTATTATATATTCAGATATTTTTTCAGACATACTTTTTTTTTTTCTTTTTAACTACCAACATTAATTTAGCACAGGTGACAACCAGAGAAAGACTTGGTTTGGAAGTGATCTTAAAAATTATCTAGTTTCAACCCTCCTGCCATGGTCAGGGATGACACCAATCATGTTGCTCAGTGCTTCATCCAACCTGGCCATGAACACTTCCAGGAATGGGGTGTCCACAACCTCTCTGGGCAATCTGTTTCAGTGGTTCAACACTCTCTGAGTAAAGAACTTTCTAACATCTAATTTAAATCTCTCCTCTTTTAGTTTCAAATAATTTTCCTTTTCCTATCACTATCTGCCTGTGTAAAAAAAGTCAGTCACACTCTTTTATAAGCACTTCTCCAGTACTGTAAGGTCACAAAGACAATCTCATTGTCTTTCAAGACATTATGGTGTTACCTAGGTTCTATTACACTTTCTGAGAGTATTTTTATCACTATATCATATTTACTTAAAAAGGTCTTTTTTTTTTGTTCAAGATATCCTCAAGAAATAAGAAAATGAGACAGAACAGCAGACATTAAAGGCCCCACTTGAACTCTATTATTTCAATTCAGCAACGTCTACTTGTACTTTAGAAAGAATTTCAGGTGGAAATGGTGCAATGTAGAAAAAGTCGAAGGCATACATGCAGCTTCTTTGATGTACCATAACTGTCACTCTACATAAGGGCAAGGAGAGTTAACTGTGAGCCTGAAGCTGTGTTTTAGTTTGTACTGATACTTCACAAAAGCTCTACTACTTGTGCCTGAAGACGCAACATAAGTTTTTGGAGAAGCTCTTATGCCTTCTGCTTAAGCAAGAAGCATGTGTTGCTTTATGCTGTGGTCTTTTCAGTTTCCATGACCTAATCAATAACAGCTTTACCAGTGCCAAGATTTTATTCTTATATTTGTCCCTAGTGAGTATCATCAAACACTCAGGAGGACTAAGAAAGGTCTATTCTGCTCCCCATTAACTTCAGCAACTTTGTGCATTCTTGCATCACTCTGTGGGTTTGAGGCCACGTAGCTACATCACTCCTACCATCTTTAAAGACCAGAACTGCATTCCACTCCAGTATCAGGATTTGCAGCTGCTTCACCTGCCCAATCTTTATCCGTAATATGAAATTCTAATCTCCTCTGCCATACATCTCTGTTGATACCTTCATGACTAAAAGCTAGCATAGCCAGCAACCAGGAGATTCATGGGCATGCAACTCCTCTAGTGGAATTTCCTCTCTGTTTTCTAAGTTAAGACAATAAGTTGTCTTCTAGTAGGGAAAGGGAAGATTAAATATCAATTTCTTCCTGATTTTTCTGTGTTCAGGGACATATTTTGAAATAGAAGCATAAATTAGTAGTTTTCAGTGTAAAAAAATCCAAACAAACAAACAAACAAAAAAAGGCACCCAGAAAACACAACCAAACAAAAAAATGTGAGAAAACTGGGTGTGCCTTCATAGATAGATAGATAAATACATAGATAGATGTGTATAGATACAAATGATATAGATAGATATAGATCTCTGTCTCTCTCTCTCTATATATATGTACATATAAATATAATAACTATTTGTAAATTTCTCTCTATAGACTATAAAATAAGCATAGGAAGATCAGTTATCGTGAATGAGAATTAACTTTTGTGAATACTCCTCTATTTCTTAATGGAATAGAATATGACAGGAAGTGGTGCTAATGTGTAAGTGCTAAAATGTAAGACCCATGTTGCTAGTGGGTAGTGTGATGCTGGACATACTTTCCAGGATTGTCCTCGTGTTTGTGAAAGAACAGGTGAAAGTCAGTGTGATGAGAAACCATACATCTTTCAAATTAAAAGATCAGTGTTGTTTAGCTACATACAGATGTATTTTAATAATGTGTTCTCTGCATTTGCAGTGATTTACACAGTTGCAAACGTATCAATAACAGAAATATTTTCTCCTGAAACTTTATTTCCACATTTCTAAAGTGACACTGTCAAGAAAATCTGCTACATGAGAAACTTAGGTCCTATAAAATTCAATACTGCCTTTATAATTTCCTTCAATGACAGCTGAATTATACCAAATAGAAAGGTATTTTTGAAGGCATGGCATCCTGATACCCTTTTTTTTTTTTTTTTTTTCATCTGTCACATTGTGTGATATTGCTATGCATGCTTAAATGTTTGATGTATTCCACCAGATGGCTGGATGTATTGCAGTCAGGAGTACAGGGTTTTGTTTTGTACCTATCTGCTTTTTAAACATTAAACATCTGTACTACAGCAAGAATGAGAATGAGAATATCTGACAAATACGCAGTAAACTGCATAGCTCAGATAGTTTTGCTACTGCTACATTAAACCTGGTTTTAGTTTGGACATAGTTTGAATAATTCTTTAAATGTAATACAAGTATGATATTTCAGGAATTTAAAACCAATGCAGTTACTGGTTCATAAGCTGTTTAAACAGAAACAAAATTAGAAATTACCAGTTTTAGATTATCTTCTGTACTGTTATAACTCATAGATGGCATTTAAAATATGAGTCTTTAGGAGGAAAAGTATAAAAGTCATCTTAAGAGAAACAGCTACTGCGTATGAATGGGGATATTATTCAACATAAAATCACAAGGCCTTTCAGCACATGAATTTAATGTGCATGTGCAGCAATCTTTCTGACACTATAAAGCTTCAGAGGATCCATTACTGTCTTCAAGTTTACAATCTGTGCATTAACAGGTTTCATGATAGACAGAGCTATTACACACTCTATTCTGCCAATGTTATTACTTCAGAGAGAGAAATTAAAAAAAATATGTGAAATAAAAAAGGTATTAGCATGTAAAAAGTTGTTTAAAATATTACAATACATTTAGTATAATATTATATAATACATGACAATTACTGTGTCATTTGAATGAAGAATTAAATTAAAATAATAATTTAGATTCAGTTCTTTATCACTGTGATTAAAGCCATTGCTATTGTAAATTCATTTGAGGGATAGGATTGCTAAAGCACACTCTTGGGAAGTAGCTTCACAAAAAGCATTCAATAGAAGAATACTTCTAAGAAAGATCTTTCATATCTTTTTCATAAATGTTTCTTCTAAACTCTTTCTGAGCCTTATTAATGAGAGAATCATGCTGTCACAAAACATACATGTTGATTTTAACTTTAGGTTTTGTTGTGTTTTACTTAAGTAGACAGCAAAATAAATAAAGGCCCATTAAGTAACAATCTACTTGCATTAAGGCCTTTATATTCAACTCATTGGTAGCTCAGGGTTCTTCATGTACACAATGTACAGAGCCTTCTACCTTTCTTTTTAGAATGTTAAAGCTATCCATGTTAAGCTATTTCTAACAATCTAAGCTGCCATGCTGAAGTTAAAGCACTAAATTCTGATTCCATGTAAAAAACTCAGAGAATTTAATGGTGTTGAAATAGATGATTAATTTAATCTGAGATTGTCCCAAAAATCCCACCTGGTTCATGCCAGCTACAGCAGGATGGGCTTCTCTTCTGCATCCCTGGCCATATCTTCCAGTACCATGGAGGGGCTCTTTGTGTACCAGAGCCTATGAAAGAGCAGCAAGCACCTATGTATATACACAAAACCAAACACTCCTAATTACAGATGCAAGGCAAATTCTTCATATGTGGATCTAGAAGTTAAAAGTTGCTATTTAAATCAACAATCTTTTTATCCAGGCCAAATTTGCAAGACCAGGTAAATGTGGACTAAACATATTGCAGTTTTTTCCTATTTCCAGGCTGTGGTAAGAGTCAGTCCTTTCAACGTTCGTAAAAGCTATTTCAGGATCTATCTAAAGAAAAGAAGATTCATCCCTCAGGAGTGTAAATTAACTTGTGTAGTCTACCATGTTTGTCTGTCTTGTACAGAGTAATAATCTCCTATAATGAATTATTACAGTACTCTGTAGAACAAAGAACACTTCAAGGGACCAATTTCAGATCTGGATCAGTTTACACATTTCCAAACTGAGCTACACTGCCCATCCCTTTGGTGTATATTAAAAGACACATATAATTACCAAGAAAAGAAAGTCTTTTCATATTTTTATCCTTTAATCACTCTCAAAAGCAAGAAGCTGGCAAAACATCAGGATTGGCATGATTTTATGAATTTTGCACAGATGTTCATAAAAGTAATGCAATCTTTATAATTGCAGTTATCATTTGGACATTCACAGAAGGATATTGACTTTAATTATCAAACTCATCTGAATACTAATGAAGATGTCTTTATTACTGTGCAAGAACAATCCATATTTTTTTAATATCAGCACACTTTATAGGATAATAAAATCCTATAATGCTATGCAGTGAGTTTGGGGAAGCAATGAAGTATCAATTTTAGGAAAAAAAAACAACATTTATATAAGAGCAGCTTTAATTTTGTAATTTTGTAAATTTAAATTTGCATGTACCTTGACAAAAAGACCTAGTTCAGTCCATCTCCACAAGAATAGATTATTGGTTGGGTGGCAGCTGTATGACTGACATGAACAAGCCAAGCGCAACATTTACGGATATTTCTTTCATATAAGTCAAAATCCTTAAAGTCTTGTCCCAATTATTTGAAATTTGTATGTATTTCATTGTTTGGGTCTTCAAGAAAGGAGTCCCAATTTTAGGCATCCCTTCCTTCCTTCCTTCCTCCCTTCCTCCCTCCTTTCCCTCCTTTCCCTCCTGTCTCTCTTGCTAGGGTTATTTGTAGCAAACCACTCATAATTCTAAATGCCTGCCATGCCATTTGCCTCTTTCAGATTAAGCTTCTGTTATTGCTTTTTTTTTTGCCTGATCTAGTATTGAAAAGTGACGAATTAAGTTTAGAAAAATTATGACCTGTGGATTATACATTGATTTCCTGACAATTTCTTATCATTCCTTGAAGAACAGCTTTTACAAGCTTAAAGATGAAAAATTTATACTAAGATCCTACCTGTTTTGCCATGAAAGCAATTGCGAAACTGTTAGATGGAGGATAAATAGTACTGTGCAACCAAAATCAATTAAGATGTACAGCAATTCAGATACTCACTTTCCCCCAGTGACTGGCTGGAGCATATAACACACACAGCTGGCTTTTATCCTGGGAGTGCCAAGTAAGAGCATAATAGTAAAAAACCCAGAGAAGTTAGAAAAGCCAATGGGGCTGGTAATTACCACAAATATGAAAAATCTTTGTTTCTAGAAATGTGAATTTTGTTCATATATTTTGGTTCACATATAGCAATATTTACAGATCATAAACCCTAGATAACGTATCAGGAAAAAAAAGCATTTCTCTCATTTACTCTCTAAGTTTTCTGTTATATTATTCTCTCTTGTCTTCTGAGAATGTTTTAAGAATTTCATAGTTTTTTTAAGAACTTTCACACATGGAATCTTCCCATGATGCTTCAATTATATGAAAACTGCTTTAGTAATGAGTAATGCTCATTGTAATGAGTAAGAGGTATGCTTTAATACTTCAAGGGAGAATCTGACTGCTCACTTTCCTTAACTCTGGCACATTTCTAATGCAAACACACATTATAAAAGGAAATTTTCTCCCTTGTTTTTAGAAAAACCTGAATGTTTTATTTTATCTTTGTATTAATGATGATGTCTCATGGCTTGTTTTTTCATGATAATAGTTTTTGACTTAGTTGGGAAGGAATTAAGAAACATTTAGTTCGATGGCTTAGTAAAATGATTTCCTTACTTTTTTATTTATTTATTGTCTTCATAATTTTAATATGCATTTTCTTATTTGTCTTCCTGTTATAACTGCAGTAGCAATCCATCCACAGTGATCACTTTTAACCTGCCCATAGAGATGGTTCCATTATAATCTGTTTGAATTGATCTACCGCTCATGATAACATTTTGTCCTTACAAAAGAATACAGTGCATACTGTGTGCTTTCATTTTGCCAGTATACTTAAAAAGTATGAAAATAATTCTTTTTTAATGTTTCTTTTCTTCAAAATCATATTATCATCAGGAAATATAGCACTTAATATGATTGAATGAATCAGAAGCAGGAAGGAATGTGTGAAGGGTTCTGACCAGATTTTTCTTTGCAAAGCCACCATATAAAGTAGAGTGACATGGGAAGTTTCTCTGTGTTATGTGGGTTTTGTATATGTAAATTGGAAATTAAATGTCAAATTTCTAGTTACACTTTATAAACTCCAAAGCAATATGTTTTTTTTTTCTAATGTTAGCAGACCAAAACATAATGAATTACTGTTACATGATCCTGAAAGTCAATTACCTTATTTATGAGTGTATATATGTATATATATATATATATATATATATAAAAGCAATACCTACAGTGGTGGTTCAGAATTCTATCATGTGGTTATTCTGTCAATTATGTGCACAACTGAAGTCATGTGATATTATTAGGGGTGAAAACTGTTTTGGAGGAAAAGCTGTGACCACAGAGAAAATGTGGAGGGGAAGCTAATGCAAGGTTAGTTGTGTGTTTTATCTTTTCATTGAATAGGTTATTAAAAAGTTTGAAAGTGTGAGGCAGATTCAGATAGAGACCATTAGTTTCCTCCCCATAAAATTCCATGTGGAGTAAGAGTAAATTCTGCAGGTGACTGTGGCACACTCGTTTTGGTATCCTTCTGCATAGTCTCTTATGACAGTGGTTTTGGGGTATTTTTGTGCTTGGCTCTGTTTCCACGCCTGTCATTCTTTGAAGAGCAGAGCAAAATTATGGGGTTTTTTTTGTTTGGTTTTGTTATTGCTTAACTCCACAAACATTAGTTTACTGAGATAAAAAGTCTTTTTCATACATAATTAAAAAAAAAAAAAGTTAGTAATTATAAATATTGTTTCACAGGGAAAATGGCTGGTATTGTAGGAACCTGTAGAGGATTGAGGAAGTAATTCAATTCTCTTCAAAGCCTAGATCACAGAATGGTCAAATTCTGAAATATTGATTATATCAGAAATCACATTCAGAGTTGTTCATTCTTCGAATTATAGAATCATTAATGTTGGAAATGACCTTTAAAAGTCATTGAGTCCAACCATTAACCCAGCACTGCCACATTTCCCAAAATAGATCATTAGATGCTCAAAACAATAGCAAGTGCACCTGGATAGCATGAAACACATTTAAAGAAAACCATCCTCTCTTCATCAGGGCATCAAGGCAGAACTATTACCTCTGAAAGATGTAAAAACTATGCTTGAAGCAGTTCCAGGAGGTGTTAAAGTTAAAACCAGAGAGTGGTTCCAGCAGTTAATTTCCACACAGTTGCAGTAAAGAGAGTGGCACATCGAAGTGGAAGTCTCACCAAAAACCCATGAGAAATTCAGGGTCAAGAGATTTTCTCTCAGTGTGATACTATCCATGATCAAGCACTCCTGAAGAGATCCGCTGTAAGGAGAATAAGGCTGATATGGAAGTACAGCCTACTCCAGGCAGCATCTGTACTGATGTTCAACAGGTCACCTCCATAGACTGAGCGATGCTGTAGGTGATTTGATGCACTCTTTGTGACCTTGTTGATCTTGGAAAAAGAGTTAGTGCTCCAGGCATTTCAAGAAGATAGAAAAACTTTTGTTTGGGTATGACTGATTTTTGTTTGTTCTCTTGACCATTCAAGTAGAAAGAAGAACTTAATAAAGAGAAGAAGGCATTTAGAATAAAAATGGAGGAAATGGAGACTCCTACAAGTGAGAAAAGGAAGCAAATATTCAAGAAGGATAAACGAAATGAAATACCACTTGTGGCTGCAATTTAAGGGACAAGAACAAAACAAGACATAATATGCATAGGGGAATGAGGGAAAACATAATGCTGGAGTAATGATGTTTTCTCATCGCTTAGGAAAAAGGTAGGGAGTGACAGTCACTATCTGACTTGGGTAACCAAAAGCAGAAAAGAAGAGTTGTTGTCCTCTGTTACCTACTGTATAAGAAGGATGCTGAGCTAGAAGAACTCTTCTACAACTTTTTGGTTATTTTTTACTAGAGGGTGCACTTAACACTGTGGATATACTTCATATAATGTTGCTTTGCTTGTTTTATGATATAGTGCATGAACAGAGAACAAAATCCAATTCTATTTCTGCTATAAAGTATTGCCACAAAAATCTTGAAGTTTATATTCTAATAAACAACTCATAGGAACAAGGGGGATTAGAAAGGTTTTCAGCTGTAGTTCTTAAATTCAGTTCAAAACTGTGGATTCCTGTAAGGGATCTCAAGTTTTAGATCAGCCTTTGTAATGTCAATGCAGTAAACTGTTGAGTACTGCCCTAGTTTATTGGCATAAGGCTTTTCATTTTAAAAACAGTAATTGGTTAAGTACCTTCACTTTGAGCAGTTTTAGACATTTTTATAGACAAACTTTCCACTGCATACTTAAACTTAGATAATGAAAATTTGAAACTATATTAAATTAAAAGGTAGTGTTCTTTGATCTTTTGTGAACTGATGAAATTGTGTTTCAGTTAGCCAAATAATATAATGTGAGATTTAACTTTTCAACCATTTCCCAATTACTACTGAAGATAACCAACAAACAAAACTTTACCCTAAGAAGGAAATATCTTTGATAGCATTCTCTACATATTCTTATAGTAAATTTTAATTCCCAAAACTGTACTTAAAATCTTTCTAAAATGTAAATCTTTATTATGTATATCCAGACTGCAAATGACAAGCACCATTAAACAAATAAATAAATACCACAAGGAAATAAAAGACAATGCAGATCAGATTAAAATGCAGCACACACTGAAATAGTCTGCTTTTATCCCAGATTCCCTCAGGACTAATTTGCAGAGTTGAAAGCAGATGTCCCAAATGAAAAGAGAGTGTGGAGGGATTTGTGATATATTATATTTGAGCTTGTCTTTTCTTAGCTGATTTGATAGTCATGACTGTATCAATTCACCTTGTGTCAGGAAGAAGAAGCTCACCTTTTCAGGATACTGTTATGTGATAACTAAATGGAGCTCTAGGTAACATTTTGGGGTTTTTTCAAGAATTTGGTAAAATGTATAGATAATCTCTTAAATGCTTGGAAAATTTTCTGAGATTGCAATTATTTGGTAGTTAATAGTAATACATCATAAAAAGTAAGATGTTATCACTAAAATAGTCTGAACACTAAAATTCCATGATTGGCTCTTGCTGTTTTTCTTCTTTCACAATTAGTAACCTAGTTTATAAGTGTTTTCATCAAATTCCCTTTTTATTTTTCACAATTAAACCCTTCAACATGTCAAACTCATGTCTCTTTGTCTCTCCCATCAACAAAATGGCAGAGGGGATCACCAAATTATTCTGGGAGGATGGGACATTTCAAGATCACCTTACCAACCTCTTGTTTCACCTTTCTAAAAGGCCAGTAGTCTCATGTCCATGTAGTTTACCTCCATGAGTGACCTAGAAATCTTCTGTTAGTTATAAGGAAACTTATTCTGAACATGCATTTTTTATTAATAATTCAGGGTAAGTTAGGACAACTTCCCCATTAAAAAGTTTCCAAATCTTACATTGTATCATATATACTCACTATATAGTGTATGCAAGCATCAACAGATCCAGCAAAGTTTGACAGATCTGAAATTCCTAGCATGGCTCTCAGTCATACAAGGATATTCAGATATTATTTAAAAGCTTTATTTCCTTCATCTCTTTTTCTGGTTTTCCTCTGTCCAGCTCTTTCTGCCCTATTAGAACTTTTTATGAGTTATGTGAAGTGAAAATATTGATGCCTTTGAAGATGAAAAAAATCTGTAGTATGTTTAATTAGTTATCAGTCATTTCAAAGTCCATTTTAAATGAATAGTGAAATCTCCAATGTTATTTATTAATGTTCCTCTGACAAAAATGTATTTTATTCAATGTTCTTAAATATCTTTGGAGTCAGTGTGTGCAAATTTACCCTGTCATCATTCTACTGTAGGAAAAAAATAATGATTGGACAATTTGCGAAGAGAACAAGAGAAGACAATTATTTTATGTTCCAGTCAGTTACTTTCAAGTGACAGTCCTAATGGAAGAGGGAAATCTATTTGATGCAAGTTTGACTAACAGTGTTGAGCTGCCTCCAAAGTCACTGTTTTACTTACTTGAAGATAGAACTAAGTCAGCAGTTTGTTGTGCTCAAGGTAAGGAGGATTCACACAGGTCAATCATTTGGAGTGTAATAAACAGCAGATACAGTAATTCTGGTTGGCAGTTACACTGCAAGCACCGAGAGCTGCGACCACAAATCAGCAGTGCTTACTCAAATGTTCCATGACTCTTCCTATCACTTTTTCAAAAGGATGTCATAATTCAATGAAATGAACGTGCTGTCACTATTAAAAATATAGAACTAAGTTATAGCTCTAAAAAGCTGAAAATCAGTTGAACCTATATCACTCTCCACTGTACCAAGCCAAACCATTTTTATATTTTTAATATGTTCATGAAAATCTTTCTAGCTTTACTTAAGGGGGACTTTATTTGTAGTGGACTACACCTTATTTGTAGTGGAAAAAGACATACAATCCACATCAATGTTAAATAACAAGAATAGAAATAAAGACAAATAATACCATTTATTGGGGGGAGGGAACAAAAAAAAAAAAAAGAAAAAAGAAAAAAACAAATTTTTTTTAGAGTTTTAGAGTTTTCAAAAGATAAAACATGTCAAATCGGATTATTTATGTATTTTTTTTTTTTTCAGCTTTTTAGCCTGGGTTTTAGGAAGGTTTAAGGATCATATATGTTATCAGTAAAATGTATAGGAAGTCTTATATGTGAGGATCGAGCACTGTAAATCTTTACAGTAATCTTTTAGTTAAGGAAAGAAAACTCAAATTCTATGAAAGCAAGGATGATTTGTATGTGAAAATTTTCTGTGTCATTTTGGGGATGCTGTCTGTAGGTATATATAAAATATTTTGTCTTCTCAGATGTCTTTTCAATTTCAGTCTTAACTGTGAATCTAACAGAGCAGAAATACAGCCCTAATCATTGAGAGTTATTTGAGAGCATTCTGTATTCAACATCCCAGCCTACAAACTTTCTCCTATAAAAAAAAAAAGAGGGGTTGGTAACGGGAAAGCATGATGGTTGTATGACACATAAGAAACATGGCTTTGGCAATAAAATCATCTGTGATCTCATGATGTGAACAGAGTCATCAGGCAGAAGCATTGGGATGTTATAAACAGCTGCATCTCAGGCTGATGGGGAGAAAGGAGAGGCCTTAAAACCGTCTTATTCTGAAAGTGCTTGTCTTTCTTCACAGATATTGTTTTGGGAAAGAAGAAGTGGAGAAAAGCATACTGAATTGAGAAATAAATCCTATCACTACACTCCCTGATAAGCAGTCTCTACCACCATTCCTGTAGACATCCTTCAGGTGCTCTATTTTATGCCTTTCAGATGATTTACTAAACACTGCTACAGTTCCAAACACCTAAATATCTCTCAACAAATGCAGCAATGATTCAGAGAACAATTATCAATTATAATTCATAATTTTCCACTTTCTAGAGAAGGGTAATTTGTTGTGTCTCTTACCAGTTCTACTTACACAAAAAAAACGAAACTGGACTTTCAGGCACAGATTACTGTCAGGTAGGGGTTTTGTTTGTTTCTCTCTCTCTTTGAACATGTGCAAAGATATCTCATGCAGTGCATACGTATCTCATTCATTGAAGGGCTCTGATAATCCTGTCATATGGCTATCTAAAATTTTAATTGTTTTCACAGAAGTATGTATTGCACAGCTTTTTTATTAAAATGACATTTGACTGAGCATTAACCAAGAGTTAAAAAGTTAACAAGTTAAAAAGTTTCACTTTTTAATCAGATCAATTTCAAGGTTTGTTACTAAGTATTTCTATTCACATTTCACAAAGAACTAGAATAGGGGAAAAAAATTGTAAAAATGATGTCCTCATTGAATCCAACATTTATGACTTTTTGTAACTAAACCAAAGTACAGTAGAGACCTAAGACTAAGACTGGTTTTTACCTTATTCCTCCTTAGCAGGTAGTCATAGCCTGAATGTTGCAGGTCTAAGCTAGGTTAGTCGAAAGTGATGGAGAACATAAATTATGACAGTAAGTACACTTGGAAGGCAGCTATTGAACTCAGATCTTCCTAGCAATAAAACAGCGTTAGGGATGGTGTTGTTATTGCTGCCTATAATATTTTTTGGGGTTTAGTATATGCCATCAGGATGAAAAACTGCATGACTCCAGGGTATCATATATTCAGGTAGAGTCAATTATGTCGAAGTAGGTGTGTGGTTCATGACTTATAAAAAGGTTCACTTAGCGTGCAGAAAACTCATATTGCTTCATCTAAAACTCAACTAAAATTGTGATAAACTGGAACTCAATAATATAAAGTTTCCTGAGAGTAGGCAACAGTTTTCTTCTGGAGGATCTTGTTTGCTTTTCTTTTGTTTTCTTTTATTTTTCTATTAGTGATAATTACAAAACCAAGTAAGAAATTGCTAACAAACAAACAAACAAAACAAAAGCTTTTATGTTTCTTGTAAAATATATATTATGCAGTCCTTCATCTTAAACAATACTTTATCTTACTAGTATTATATAAGACAAAAGACTTTCTAAAGAAAACTTGTGTTACATATTCTATTTTAGTCTACTTAAAAAATATTTGGTGTAAAATTATATGCTTTTAAAATGACAGGTATAGAAACAAAGGAAATTCATGTCTTCTGAAGACCAAGTCTTTCACTAAATATCTAGAAAAAAACTCTAGCAAATTTCGAAACATAAACCAGTTACAAAAGCAGCATTGTGATTATTGTAATAAAACCAAAATATGTTAGTGGCTAATAGAACTATGTACCTTTTCCAAACTAGATACCAGCATTTCAATGATTTGTATCATCCAAGTATGAGTATGTCAGCATTAAATTATGCAAGACTTTAGCTCAACTGAACTGTAATAGTGATGTCTGATATTGAACACATTCCAACCATGCAAATGATTCAGGTTGAAATGATAAATGATTAAATATAAAGTATTCACTTTTAAGCAGCATAGTTTAATGCTTTTAAAACTGTTATCATATTCAATTTTCTGAGCATTTTCCAGTCTAATTCAGCATGGAAGTTGATGTGATGTGATGTGATGTGATGTGATGTGATGTGATGTGATGTGGTGTGATGAACTACTTCTGGACAACCCAAAAAGACTTGGTTTTCATGCCTTGTTTAAGTGGCTTTTTCTGGTGGCTGTTACTTAGGCTATTCAGGGAACTACAGCCTGGTCAGCCTTACTTCAGTCTCTGGGAAGGTGATGGAGCAAATAATCTTAAAAACCATTTAAACCTGGAAACATATTAAAGACAAGAAGGTAACGTGCAATAGCCAAAATGAATTTGTGAAGAGGAAATCAAACCTGACCAACCTGGTGCCTTTTGAAAAAAAAAAAAAAAGCTGGTTTGGGGATGAAAGAAGAGTAGTGGATGCTGTTTATTCTCGCCTTAGTAAGGATTTCAGAACTATCTCTTGTAATATCTTCACAGGAAACCTAAGTAAATATGGACTGCAAAACTGGGCAACTGCCTAAAGTACTGCAATCAGTGGCCTGAAGCCCAGCTGGTGGCTAGTCAGCAGTGGTGAACTGAGAGGTCCAGTGCTACTTAAGACAATCTGGAATGACCCGAGCAATGTGACAGAAGTGTACCCTTAGTCTGCAGAGAATAAAAAAACAGGAGGAGCGGTTCATAGAACACATGGTTGAGATGTCATTCTGATGGAACTCAACAAGCTACAGAAATGGACCAACAGGATCTCCATGAAATTTTTCATTAAAAAATGCAAAGTATTGTCTCTAGGGATGAATAACATGTGCCAGTACATGCTGGGGACCCACTGAAACAGATTTGTTTCATTGTTCTGGTGAACAAGAAGTTGAACATGAGCCAGCAATGTTGCCTCTTGTGACAACGTAAACCAACAGAAATGTGGGTACCTTATGCAGAGCATTGTCAGCAGGTCAAGGGAGGTGATCCTTCCTTTTTGCTCAGCCCTGCTGAGTCACATCTGGAGTGCTGGGTCCTGTTTTGGTCTCCCCGGTATGAGGTGGATGAACACATACTGGACCAAGTCCAGAAAAGAGTCACAAAGATAAGAAAGGGACAGGAGCATCTGGCATACAAGGAAATGCTGAGAGAGCTAGGATAGTTCAGCTTCGAGAAGAGCAGGATTGGGGCATCTGAGCAACACATATAAATACCTGATGGTCCAGAATAAATCAGCAAGAATAGACTCAGTGGTGCCCAGTGACAAGAAACAAAGCGCACAAACTGAAACATTGGAAATTAGATTTAAACATAAGAAAACATTTTTTACTGTGAGGGAGGTCACAGAATGGAAGAGGATACACAAAGACATTGTGAAGTCTCTATCTTTTGAGATATTAAAAATTCAACAGGTTGTGACCCTGAGCAAGGAGATGCATGCCACCTTGCTTTCCTCAGGGGTAGCTAGGCTGGATAATCATCAGAAGTCTCTCCTCACCTCAACTATTCTATTTCTGCCTACTCCAGTACCTTGAGCAACTTAGCCAGTAGCCATAGGGAGATGCAATGTTAATTAACATTTCACATTAATCAAAAGCAGAATTTTTTTAATAATTATCTTTAAAGTTAGGCCAGACATATTTTAAAATTTATACCAAGAATTGCAAATTAAGAGATGAAAGCCTTACGATTCTGTTTTAATTTCTTTGTAGAAATCCATTTGAAATTAACAATTTATTTGAATTGACCACAACTTGAATTACTATGCCAAATATTTTTATTTTTTTTTTCCATAGTGAAGCTCTCATAAATCCTGTTTTAGAAATACAGTAGATGACAGCAACTATTTCATTCTGGCTATTTGGAGAACTCAATAAAAATTATGAAAATCATTAGATCTCAACATTATAGGAATAAAAAGAACTAAATGACATTTTAGAAGAATATTATGAAAACTGTAGATATTTAGATTTTAAATCCACTGGTCAAATAATGATTTTGTTTTATTAAGAGGAAAAAAAATTACAGTTTGATGAATCCTTTAACATTCCATTCTTCTTTTTCACCTTTACAGAAATACGTGCATTTCTGCATCCACAGCTGGTTTTAGAAGTGTTTGATAGTTTCTCAGAAACCTGAAATCTTACACATACCAATGGATCAACTTTGTCAGGTTTGATTTATCTGAAAAAAAAACCCAACAAACCAAACAAACAAAAAACCAAAACAAACAAAAAAACCAACGAAACAAAAAAAAACAACAACAAAAAAAAACAAAAACAAAAAAAGTCTTTAGGGGAAGCAAACACCCCGCTCTTTTACAGGTTCCATTGCCATCTTTACAACATCCCCTAAGAATACACTAATTATTTGGGTCTATTTCATTTTCCCTAACAACAGAGATAAGGTCTTGCAGTTCAAAGAATGAAGTTTCCTGTCTAAATGGTATCGTTGAAAACCTATGTTTGCTCAAACATGAATACCACAAGAATGATGACTTTAAACTCAGAAGAGCTGCATATGCCCTTTTGAATAGCTCAAAAATGGCACTTAAAGCTTTTTTTTTCTCCTGTGATACTGTGATTTTCTCTCATTTAAACTTGTGTCATCCTCTAGTTAGATATCAGTCATAATTACATAGAGTGAAATATTTTTTAAATTATAGAAGAATTATCATCAGAATGAGATACAGTCTGAACACTACCAGTGAGAGTGTCAAAGTTGGTAGACATCTATACAGGTCTTGCTATTGAAACTACTCTTGGGGTTCTTAGTGCACCATAGCACTGCAACCGGAAGATTAGCTTATCCAAGGAGCCTAAAACTACAAGCTTGAAGTTTAGGGAGATAAATCTTTTGATATGAAAGGAATGAAAAAGTACCTGAATCTATGAAGCTGGAAATCTGGCATGAACGCTCAGTGAAATAACCAGGATAGAAATAATGTAGAGTGAATAAGGACCCCAACACACTTGCATTTTTTATCTAATTGAACAGAATCTAGTGACTGAATCTGCAACAGTTTAAAATAGTTCAGAATAGGAAGAGAAAGTAGATCTAATGTCAATCAAGATTATATACCAGCAACTCTGAGAGAGCTGATAATCCTGGAAACCACAGCATCCTGTCCCGAAATGGCCCTGTAGTCACCTTGGGCAATTGCAGCTTAAGGGATATCTCTAAGGTGACTCTCCCTAGTATGTTTATAAGTCACAACCATTGCTCATAGAACTGTTGTTTGTTCTCCACAAACAAACAAAAGACAAAACAGGTTTGGTTTTTTTTTTTTTTTTCAGTCTTGTGAACCATAAATATGAAAAGGTATGAGGAGAATAGCCTCTTAATGAATATGTGCTATTCTTGCTAACAATTATTAGAACACTGTGCTTGTATTTGGTATTGTCTCATTGTTACTCCTTACATCTAAATAGAATTTAAAGAGTTAGTTTTTGTTATATTACCAAAGAGAAAAGCTGCACACAGGGGTTTTCTTCAAAGCAGTCTGACTTAATCATCAGTAAAGTTATAATTACACTGGCTCATTTAAGCCCTACATAGTTAGATTATTAGCTTCTAAAACTATTTTGGCTTGTTTTGTTTTGTTTAAAAAAAAAATAAAAAAAGAACCTCATGAGAAAAAGAAAACATTATTTTTCTTTACCCAACTGAAAATAAAATGTTCTACATCTCCATATTCTTCATAGTCTTCATGCTCATTCCATAGGAAACGCTTAAGTATCAAAAGGAGAAAGTATTAAGTAATTTATTCTACAAATCCTCAGCCTTAAAGTCTTGTACTAAAGCCCTGTGGTGCATTGTATGCCATAGATAACAATCCATTTAGTTAAATGTTCCTATTTACAGAATTCAATGGCTATCAATTTCAGTAATGAAAAATTGTGCCCTAAATTATTTGCAATTGAAGTATTCTTGGTGGAAATTATGAGCACATTTCTTATAGATATTGTAAAAATATTTTTTTTTTTCTGTAGGATCAGTAGTTCTGTGTGTGTGTAGAGTGTGTGTGAGTGTGTATAATCACAATATGAACTAACCACTAGACTGAGGTCACTATTATCACCTATCTGAGATGTTTCAAAATTGTTCAGCGATGTTGCTGACTTTAATACTTTCTAGAGTTGGAAATTTGCAAGTAATCTGTTTAAAGACCTGACATCACAAGATCACTATCACTTGTGAACACCAGCAGAACCAAGCCAGATCTCTTTGAAATATCAACCATAAATTCTCATGAAAATAGTTTTATATTAAAACCTCCTTTGTTTAAAGGTACAGACCTAAAGTCAGCTGAACCATGACTTTGTTCAAGTGAACTGATCAAGGTAAAAAAGTTACTCAAAATTTACTCCATTTGTTAGAATACCTAGAAAGAACAACAAAACTTTTTACCCCTGAATGCAAAAAATATTTTTGTAAGTGAACCATATACTAGAGAGCTTCCTGACCATCTGTCTGTGATGATCTCAGACCTAAAGAAATGTTTTAGAAGAATAACAGTAGTATCTTATTTCTGGCTCATGTTATAGTAAAGCTCATGTTATAACTAAGAGAAGTAAATGCGAACATTTTTAACAGAACTAATTTAAATGTATCCTCCAAAAAACCGATGCTATTCAGTACTTTGAAATTGCAGAAAGTAAATTTGCACTATTTCCAGAAAAATGTTGATAGAGATTCAGTTTTATAAGATTTTAATTTTGCAGTCATACATCTTAAAAAAAAAAAAAAAAAACAATAAAAAAATAGTAAAGTGTAGTAATATTGTGGTCAAAAAAAAACAATCTTACTTTACATATTATGTAAATCAGTGGAGCTCAATACTGAGCTGAAGGAACAGCTAGAAAAAGATTTCAGTCTTCAAGATACTTTAAATTTCTGTTTCCATTGAGAATTCCTCTTGCATTACGTTCTCTTAATTTTACTACAAAACAATGTGCACATAGTAGATAACGTAACTTTTTTTTTTTTTTTTTTTCCCTTGTGCTTCTAGATCTAGCACATTTTACAGGGAAAAAGTCTGAAAGAGATGTTATTAAAAGACACTCTAGCATGAGAGTTCCAGGTAATCTGTGAAGCATTTGTTTGTCTGTATTTAATAATGATCATATTTCTCTGTGCATTTCAATCTCTACAGCTTCTTATTCAGTCTTTTCTAAATGCAGATAACTACAAATTATAATTCCATTAAAAACAGTAGAGCTACTCTTAATTTTTATTTCTGAGATAAGATCTGATTGCTATTGATGTTGAGAGTAACACCTTGCTTTTGTATATTGTTCTTTACTTGCTAAGCTCACACTGCTTCCAAATGAGATGATTATACTCTCTGTTTTGCAGAGAAGTAAAACACAATAGGTGAAATAACTCGTCCAGGATCTTTTAAGTCTTATACATATATTTGTTAGACTGCATTGCCTAATTATAACCTTTTCACTAGCACATTGGGCCCTTGATAAATCAAGTGACACATTTAATATATCATCTTTCACCAGGTATTTGAAAAATCACTCATGCCCAAACCATGGACTTTTGGGTTTTTTACTTTACTTTGAGAATGCTTTCCTCTGTTTAGTTTAATTAGTTAAAGCCAAAATAAAAAGTTGGTAACCTCTCTAAATTTAATTTTTAAAAATTATGATGAATGAACAAACTGAAACTGAAGATTAAGCTCAGCTGAGTTATTGATGACATTTAATAATTTTCTTCAGAGATTTGGATTGTGAAACTATCATTATTTATAGAATTTTCTTTTAAGATGTCTAACTGCATTATGTTTTGTACAGGAGTAGAACAGAAACATTCACTTATTCCACTTCAATGCACAAGAAACATTGACCTTCCACATTATGGAATAGGAAAGAAAATATTGTTTCATATTATGAATAGTTAGCTTTAGCAATTAATTTGTATAGTGTATGATTGGAAAATAGAATTTATCTGGATTCTGAAAAAGAATTAACAGTTATGTATATAATGATAATCAGAACTAGGAATCCTTTAAAGAACAATCGAGTGTGTTGGAAAGGATAAATGAGATTAATTAAGATTACAATGATATTTACATTGTTAATTCATCATGCCCTTTTCTTCCCAGCCTAATATGAAGACCAACTCACAAGTGTCTGGACAAAACAGTCAGTCATCCTACTGATGAACCTGCTCCAGACTAAAATGTAAAGGCAAGTTATGATCATAGGAGCTGACAAAACAGGGATTCCTTGAAGATTAAATAAGTTCTTCAGAGCAGTCTTGAATCTTCAGAATAAACCTTTTTGGGCTTTTCCCCAGTAAATTTTGCACTGACTGACCTGCCAGATCTATTTAGGAATGTAGACAACCTGTCTCTTCAAGTACCTGGATTCACAGTTTTGTATCAGTAACAATTTTCAAATCTACTATTGCATTTGTCAATCAGATACAGTGCTACGTCTGCATAACACCAAATCTTTTTCAACAAAGAGCCTTTCTGATCTGTACCCTATCTTTTAAATCTTCCTCAAAGTTGTGGTGCAACTCATGAGCATAGAGGTTCACAAACTACATTCTTACACTAGGTATCATCCCTTGTTCTTCTCTTACCACACATTTGTTCATCCAAATGTGTGTGCACAGAGCACCAAGTCCAAAAATAAGGGCACATTACGGTGTGCTACTCACACTATGGCTTATTTACAAGTGAGGAAATATCCAAATTATAATCTACTTACTTCCAACAAGAATGTAAACATTGGTTTCACAGTAAGCATACTACCATTGAATAAAACTTTGTACATGGTCCCAAAGATCAAATTTCTGCATTGTTGTCTGTTTTTTATTTGAGCTAGCTCCAGAAACTTCACAAATCTAGTCTCACTAGAAAGTCCAGAGAGGTGATTTGCAATTACAGTCCTTCCCACAACTCTAGTTTATGTTTTCAGGCAAACTAGTGTCAGGTAATTCCCTCTCCCAGATTTCTAACAGGGCTTTAAGAATTTTTTTAAAATCAATTGGACTACATGATATCACAGAAGCACCAGATGGTTACAGTAAGAAGCATATCCTTAATATACCAGAAAAATGCAAAAACTGAAGAGAGAGGACCTGTTTTTCCCCCACTCTTCTTACTTCCTTGCTTTGATATTGGTTTGTCAATATCTCCAGCAGAATCCCCACACCACCCAGGTTTATCAAGTAACTCAGTATCGTGTCTGAGACAACAATACTGTGAATCAGCTGCAGCTCTCCTTACGTCATAGTGCTTTCACTCTTTACATAGAATTTTGAAAAGGCAGAATTTTGAAAAGGCAGAATTTTGAAAAGGCACCATAAGTGCCTGAAATCTGCTTGAACAAGGACGAAGAGAAAAGTAACATGGAGTATAAAAATTATCCCCTAAAAAGAATTCTCAGTAGGTAATCTGATCAACATTTTGGCTTGGGTAGGAATATCTAGGTTTTTCCTACAATTGCTTGTAGATATCACTGACAAATCCCTGAAATTAAGTGTGCTGCCAGCTTAAAGTAGATGTATTTGACTTCTCTAATGTGTCTGATAGGTTCATTTTATCACTGCACTTAGAAGCATTCTGTCCAAATTACTGCTATAAAGGAGGCACTGTAAAAACAGAAATTGTTTTTCTCCCACTCAAGAAAGCAATAACACACTTCATCAGGCAAATTGAAACATGAATATGCAGGTCTCATGGTTGATTGAAAATATCTGAACTTTGATCTTTCGGATTGTAGACATAGATATAGAGTTTACCTGTAACATCTTACTGATTTTTCATACGTTTTATCTCTACATTTTCAATCATAATACAGCATCAGTAGTTAAATAATATCATCATCTTGACTTGTGTATTAACTGACTAGACATGTTTCACAAATTTGGTCTTGTTTACTCAGGTTTTAGTCCTTTTGCTTCCTGAGTAACCCTTCGAGAAATATAGTCAATTTTGCAAGTATTGAAAAGTGTAATATTTTTCATACCTTCACAAAAAAAAATTAAACTTTGAGATATAATTCCCAACAAATGACAGCAGTAATTACAAACCCTGGACCTTTCAATTTTGATCTGATTGTGAATCAAAGGGTCTGAGTGTCAGGGTCCTGAGTAACTTATAGTCCCTAACCAGCCTCACCAGGGGGCTTTCTAATTCCTTTTATGGTCCCAGGGGATCCATTTAAGCTAAACTGGGAGCTTTCAGTCCCATCTAGGTTATTTTGTAGTTGTGCTGTTCCACAGTCCCTGTTTCTGAATAGACCTGAACTCCATCTGGACAGAAGTTCTCTCTTCTCTTACTTCTGCTTTCATCTTTCTCCTTGGACAAAATGTACTTTGGACCTGGTTTAATCCTATGCCTTTTCTAGTGCTGCTGATGTACACCTTTGCCAGCTTCTAGTTCTTCCCATGATTATCACACTCTATGGGATTGCATCAGTCCATGAGAGCTTGGTCTGCCCTGGGGGCCCCCTTAGCCAGGGCCCCCCTGGCTTGTACAACTCCCAGGGCAATTTGGCTGCTCCCTGATAGTCAGACACAAGTGATTAATTCATGTCAAACAGAGTCCATATGCTTCTCTGAATTACTCTGTTGTTTAATTTAGTATGTTAATGTGAAATAAGACCATTTTTAACATGAGTCAATTACTTGATCTGATTGTCATTCATGCTAGCACTGGAAAGCAAATAGCATGGTTTACTTGCATGTAAACAATGGCAGAATTATTCCTTTGAGAATAGTTTATTATCCTAGTACTGCATCTTCTTCAGGAGTATGCAGAAGCCTGAGATATCTGGTAAAGAATAACATGATTATCTTAAAATTAACTTCTGAAATCACGGAATCAAAACTTAAATGTCTACTTTCTTTTTTGTGATATCAAAGAAAATAGTAGTATACTTTTCCATCTGCTCTGTGTTAAAAAGCAGATTTTGCATGGGATGTGTTCTGAAGAAATAGTAAGACCTTGTGAGACCTATGAAATCTGTGAGCATTTTTCCTTTTTTTCTTATACCCTTGATTAGATGTGTTATCCAGTTAAGTGGCAAAATGGAGAGATTGCACAGAACACTTTTGCTATTCCAGAAGTATGATGTATACCTTTTCCCACTTTCTCCTAGTCCATCAAAAATGCAGCAACAAGATGTCTTCCTCATGCTCACTTCTCAGTATAGTGTATATATATATATATATCTCTCTGACAATTGCAAACTTACTGAAGAAAATGAGACAACTCTTAATTCTTCAAAAGACAGAGAAAGGTAATGGTTTCAGGAAGTGAAAATCTTGTTTTGAGTGATTTTTTTGTTTTTTACTAAAAACTTCTACATAAGGCTGGCAGGCTAATAACAGAAATAGACTTTTATAAATATCTTTTGTTTGCTCATTGTGATTGGTGGAGTCAGCATTAGCTCTGAAAGTGAGATAGCAGTTTCTTGCTATTTAATGAGCAGCCATTTGCCTCCTCACAGAAAGTCTTTTTCAGAGTGATTACAAAGAGGTGAATGGGCTTATGGACGTCTTTTTCCCATAGGAGTTGTCATACTTGAGACATGGAAAAGCTCCGTGGGTGACTTCTAAACTCTGATAAATCACAGTTCAGAGTTTTCTCTGAGAGTAACCAGACTTTCTGGACTAAGTCATCTAAAGAACAGAGTATAGACATTGGAATCACTTCACTGAATGTTATAATTTGTGGCTGTTATTCTCTGTTCCCCATTTCCCTTCCCTCTGGTTTGTGCAAGAACGATGCCACAGGTTTCACGCTACATTGATGTACTGTGTTACTACTGCTCTGGTACCTTTGCCCTTCCTATTCACTTGATGAGGAGCAACCAACAGCCTATAGTCTTTGTTCTCTTCTTTGTCTGTGGTGGTTTGTTTTTTGTGGCTTTTTTTGTTTGTTTGGTTGGGTTTTTGTTGTTGTTGTTGTTGGTAGGTTGGCTTTTTGGTTATTTTTGTTTCCTTTTGTTATGTGAAAGGTGGTAATTCCTTGCAGATGAAACAGATGAGCTTCACAGAATCTTAGTCCCCTTTAATGCAATAAGTCTCTTCTAAAAGCAAGTTCGCTGTTTGCTAAATTCCTTTTCACATCTATTTCAGAAAAGACATTGTGTGATGAAGAACTTCTGTGAGCTGCCTGAAAAGTTTTTGTGGACTGAGTGTGGAAGAATTCAGTGGCCTAGTTACTACAGTGCTTTAAACCCAAATCTGTTTTTGCAAGATTACTAAATTGAAGTATAATTTTACATAGGTTTACACAGAGCTAAAATATTTGTGCCTTCAGCAGTAACCTGAAATAATATATTAGGATGAAATTTTGCTTTTTTAGCCTTTCTTTGGACTTACAACAGAGCTGATGAAGTAACTTCTTGCTCTGAAAATATTAATTATTCTATTCATTCAGTGAAGACACCAGACAGAAGTATTTAATCTCTGTGCCAAGAAGAAAGCACTTGACATTGTTCTTTAGAACAGAAATTTTATGCAGAGTACCTCAGGATCAAGGCCAAAAACTTATTTTTCTAGCCCAAGTTCGTGGCAGTTTCTGCTATCTTTTATTTCTATACTTCAAACCCTCTATCTCTGACTTTGGAATCCAGGAATGAGAAGCTGCTGGAACTTTTCGTATAATAATTAGCATGATACTAAACAGATTTATTTTGTTTATGTCATACTTGAAACAAGTTTATCAATTAGTTTCATGGATATCCAGGAAAAGAGAAAAAAGTTACCCATGCAGACTCCCTAGTATATTTCATGTTCTTTAGGAATATGTATTGATCAGCATGCAAAACAATACTTTGCTTGTTCCCTCCATAGTCACAACCACATTTTCCTTATCCTAATTCTGCTATAATTTTGGGCTTTAACTTGGTATAAGGTCTTTAACCCCTTCACACATTTGCTTTACAGTAAATTCCCTCTTTACTTGGCAGTCCTAGTGTGAATGGCTGGCTTTCAGTGCCTGTCTCTTTTTTTAACCAATATTGTGTTCTCCCTCTAGTCTCCTAATTTGGGTTTTTTTCATTCAGAATTATACATTCCAGCCTCTAATCCTTTTTTGATAGGTTTGTTCTGCACTTCTTTAACATCAACAGAATCGAGATAATTTCCCATTCCTTCTATCATATTTTGTATCCAGAAGAACACTGGACACAAAAATCGAAGAGGAAATAATATAAGATGGAGGGGAGAATTTTTTTATTTTTTTTTTTTTTTTCAGCAAATGAATTGTCAGGTAGATGAGGTAACAGGGAGGTCTCTACTTAACATCTTCAAGTTCAGATTTTGCAGAGGACTTTAACTTAGACAGGCCTTTGCAGATTTTCACTGAAATGAGGGTAATCACTGACTAAATTAACCTAATCTAAAGCAATGAAGTGACATAGATTTCATAGTAATACAAAAAATTGGTTATTTTCAATGAGAACCAAGCAATGCATTCCCCTGATTTCTTGTTCTTGGAAACAACTAATTCACTGAAGCTGAGGCAACAAGTGAAGTTTAGATTTCTGAGTGTTTAGGTCCTCCTGAGTGAAATCTAACCGAGACATTTCTCTAGGAGCATTTCCACCAGTTACCATATTTTATCAAAATGAAAACAACTAGAAAATATTTTTTCTATAAGGACTGTCCCTTTACTATGTATAGAATCTCATAATAGAATACTATAAACTGTACAATAAGAAACAAGTTTTGTAAGCTCTATATTTTAGTTATTAACAAAACTTGCTGTAAATGTGAATCAAAATATTTCACAATTTTAACAGACAAATGTTTCTGTAGCAATCTGAAAAGAATGAAAGGAAGAATATGTAAAGTGAAAACAAACTAAAAAGCACCAATAAAACTTTAAAAAAAAAAAAAAATCTAGGAGAAATTTTGAATATAGAAGCTTCCTGTACAATAACCAACTTTATTTTTTTTTTTTTTTTTTTTTTTTTTTTTTTTTTAAATATCACAGGAAAGCACATCATAGTGTAATGGTCTCAGATGGCCTCTATTTTATATTCAGAGAACAGTCCTGTTTGTATATTGCATATATTCAGCCATTTTGAATAGCAATTTTAGGAGTATTTTCTCTAGTTTAATGCTTAGAATAAGAAGGTTAAAGAAGCCTGACTTTCACCATTTTCCTCATGCAGATTACTTTATTTTAATAATAATGAGACAGTTAGTTTTATTTAAAGTGTTCTGGGGCTTAGTCAAGCACATAATTAGACATACCTGAAAGCAGACATGTAGACCAGAAAGATATAAGCAGAGCAGTCTTTATGAAACTTCATTTTTTGACAACAAGACATTTAACTCCATTTTGTGCTCCCATGTTTTGAATTATGTAATTTCTAGTATTTCAGGTCTGTAATTTGTCTTATTTTTGTGCCTTACAGATACTGTATGATATTTACAGAATAAAAGCTTTGTGTCTCAGTGTAAAAAGGTTGGTGAGAGGAACAAATCTTTTTTACTTATTATAAAAAAAATTAAAAAAAGACAGAGAAAAGACATCAGAGCAGTTAGACAGTGATGACAGGAAGGGGAAAAAAAATCCCAAAAAACAACAACACTGATTTGTGAATAAAGTTGGACACAGGATGAATTTAATCAACAAGCTGAAATGACAAAATGTGTGAGTTCATTTAGGAATAACTGTGAAGTTGCACACTAAAAGTAAGCAGCAAAGAGAAGAAAATACTGAATTTTGTGAGAGAACAGAAACATGGTAGTGTAGCAAAATTGTGAGCTCTTGAAAAAACAATAAAGAAAGAAAAGGCATGGGTTAACCATGGATGCTAAAATTACTAACACTATTTCTGATATGTGCAAAGGAATAAAGTAGAACTCATTTGGATCAAAACTAGTTTAGGAAAATAATATAATATACACTGGTATAATGCTGGAGATTTTGCCATAAAGTCAAAGGGAGAGTTTAGGGACAATCAGATAGATGTATTAGTCATAGAGTTCTAGAAAAATAGAATGGTTTGGGCTGGAAGGGACCTTAAAGATCACCTAGTTCCATCCCACCTGCAGGGACACCTTTCACTAAATCAGGTTGCTCAGAATTCCATCTAGCTGGGCCTTTATCACTTCCAGGGATCGTGCATCCACAGCTTCTCTGGGAAACCTGTTTAAGTGCCTCACCACCCTCACAGAAAAAAACTTACTCCTAATATCTAATCTAAACCTACTCTCTTTTAGTTTAAATCCATTCCCCCTTGTACTTAGAGGTGTTAGAACTTCCCAGAATATACTTACTACCCCTTTGAGGGATACAATAGTCTAACATGTTTGCATTCACTATATTTTTATCAAAAATTGAAATATTCTGTACTATCCAAAGCTTTATAGTAAATGAAAATCTCCTTCTAAAACACTGAATATGAGAGACTGACAAACCCAAAAGCAGAGATTGCTAAAAACGGGTATCTTCTGGTACAAACAGACCAACACTCTCCAGAGTTGAGAGAAGAGATTAAGATGAGCTTCTGGTTCTTAGGCAAATGTAGGAAGGATTTTTATGAATCCTTAATTATCAGCTTGTTTATTGAACATTATCATGAGTTTTTATTGCAGAGAGAGGTATAATTAGAAAAAGGTTCTTCAGCCAGAGGGTTGTTGGGCACTGAAACAGGCTCTCCAGAGAAGTGGTCACAGCATCAAGCGTGACAGAGTTCAAGAAGTGTTTGGATGACATTCTCAGGCACATGGTGTGACTCTTGGGGATGGTCTTGTGCAGGGCTAAGGGTTGGACTCATTGATCCTTGTGGGTCCCTTCCAACTCAGCATATTCTGCGATTCTGTGACTCTCATAAAATTGTCTTTAATTGTTCCTGTAGCCCTCTTCTGCTAATCAAAGTAAGACTTTGGAGGATGAACCTCAACAATTCCAAAAGAATATGACAGAGTCCTATATGACACAGTTCTATATAATATACAACTGCATTTGTCTTAAATACCATACTCTGATGAATAGATGACATCCACTTACATTTTCTTACTTTTATATATTTTTCTTTCTTATCAGAGAGAAAAATGCTCCTTAACAATGTTGATTTTTATCCTTAAAAAGATGCTCAAACAATGGGAATTTAGGGTTTAAATAACTTATCAATTTCTCTTTCTACAGAAAGATTCTGAGTTACAGATTATCCAAAAAGAATTAAAATAATATGGATTAATGAAATTTTCTTACAGAATAGAAATTTTAATTTCCCAGAACTATTTATATTATTTTTTTCCCAATGATCACAGCTCCAAGATCATGCTCAGAAGCTCAGATTAATTTTTGACTATGAATTTTAATCATAACTTTCTAATTTTATAACTGCCTAAAATGTACTTTCATACATATATATGTTTATATATATTTGAAATTAATTAGTTTTTCATGGAGACAGGCTTGCCTTATAATACACAATTAATATATATTAGTGAATGCTAGAATGGTAGATACAGAAAGCTTTTTAAAAACATAAATACTGTTATTAATAATTTGATTGCTGGATTTTTTTTTAAACTAATCAGGCAAGAATATTGCCATCAGTTTGATGCATGAGACAAACAAAAGCACATTTTTCTTACTGCTTCTTGTCACAAATTTTGAATTAAGAAAACCTAAACAATTAATGACAAACACATTACCTTTTTTTTCTTTAAGACTCAATTAAAAATTTAATGGCTTCATATAAAAATTCTGACTGTTGTTGAAGTTGTCAAGAACTTTAATATAACCAAATCACTGTTTAGGATTTGGCTTATATTTATAAAAATATTTTGTACTTACGATCTAGAAAATTTTCACCCATTCTTAAGTACAAATTAAGACTTCAGCAGTAGACATTTTCACACTTGAATATTACTTCTACTACTACATCTACTACTATTACTACTAAACTCATTGTAGCTAGAGCATATTATATACTAAGACAATATGCTATTTGTTTTATATTTGCTCTTTAATATGAAGGAAATAATCTACACTGAAAAATAAAAGGAATAGTTTCAAATAAACACAATCAAAATAAGAAAAGCAAGATACAAGGATGTAGTGAAAGGAGAGCAAAAAGCACAGGCAAAAGTAAAGTACCAGTTGAAGGAGAGCTTTTGCTATTCTTAGAAGAAAAATAAAAAATTACCACAACTGAAAATCTAAACTAAACAAAATAAACAACAAAAATAAGTGCCACCACCACAAAAAAACCCACAAAACAAAAAGAAAATGACAGATACAGTTTCAAAATCATATGCATTTTGTATCCTAAAATAATTAGTTAGATTCAAAAGTTATTGAAAACAACTTCAGAAAATCTGTTTTCCAAACCCCTCTGGGAAAAGCTATATTTACAGGTAGTGAAGATTTACCATTTCCACAGGAACCTGGCATTCTGGAGTATATAAGAATATAACAGGGGTGATTTTTAATTATTAACTATTAAAAAATATTTTTTAAAGCAAGAGAGCTACATAATATAGGAATTCTAATGGCTGAAGAATATATCTCTAAATTTCTAGCTGACTCATAAGGGCTTTTTATGCTGACCTTCTGATAAACTTTTATGATAATCTTGAGAATTTTTTTTGTGCACTAATAAACCCCGAAATGGAAGAAAGGTTGCTATTTTCCATTTTAGTACAGACACTGAATATAGAAGGGCGTTAACATTCAAAAAGAAAATATTACTTCAAGAAGATGTTACACATAGAAACCACCTGTAGCAGCAGGTTTCATGAGGGTTTTGTCTACAATTTTTTTATGTAAGAGACATGGTATAGTTGTAGGGTGATATATTTTTTATCCCCAACTATGAAAAGTCATATGAGGACACAGGATGTCTGTTTTCTCTCTAAAAGATTGGAACTAGTCAGTGAGGAAAAATAATTGTGATGCAGCTTGGGTTTTTTTTGGAGGGAGGTGAAGGAAAATTGAAGAATAGTTTTAAATTGGAAAAAATATATATAAAAGAACTGAAAACAAAAACTTCAGATGATCATTTTTAGTGTTTCCTATTTTAAAACAGGACTAAGGTGACAGGGATAATATTTTCTAGAGTGTGCTGGTGATTTTGTTTTAGGCCCTTTTTTCTCAACTCATATTAAATATGGCCTTCCACATTTAAATGCCATTTAAATGGCATTTAAATGAAAAGAATCTAATTATTTAGCATGTACTACTTCACCTATAAGGGTGAGAAGGGTCCACTGTATATATCTAGAAGCAACTAGTATTTTCCTTCCCCCTGTAATTAATAGAGTTAGAATCCTGGAGCTTATTCTATAACGTGATGACATGAGCTAACATATAAGCCTCTACAGTTCAGAGCAGCCAATTACACCTGCTGACTATCTGCTGGTAGCCATGGTATCTGCAGTCTTTGATGGTTGTTCTCACAACAATCTCAGAGCTTAAATAAGCTCAGACACTGGCTCAGCTAGTTCAAAATTCATACTGCTCTGGCTTTTGCAGAGGGATCACACTGCAACTCATTAGGAACTGAAGTATAAGGCTGTGGAGCTCAGAGTGTTTTGTGCATTGCCAGGTAGCCCTCACAGGAACAGGAGGGATACATTTTAACTTAGGCTTATGCAGATATTTCAGCAAAAGATAAAAAATTCTGGGGCTTCTATTCACGCCTCTCTTCTTCATCTAAATTTGGTTTTATTCTGTCTGATTATTTTATAAACAATGCCTGCAATGTGTGCTGAAGTTAAAAGACATTTTTCTTTCTTTAAACTGTGGGTCTAATTTCATTTGCGAGAGCAAAAGTAATACATTCAAAGCATTCAAATCTATTACTAATTGTAGAATCTGCACAGGTAAACATAATCAGCTGAACACTCCCTGCCATGTCCCTTTTCTTGTTTCCTGCATTTGTAGTTTGAAAAAGACACATCTGGGAGGAAGGTGACTCTATCTTCACTCTCAATTGAAGTGTGAAAATAACTTATTTTCTAAATCCAGTGGAAAAGCACTTAGATTTGAGTTATTAAAAGGTTCTAACTCTGAACAGATACACAATTTAAGCTAAGAATTTCCCCTTCACTATGCAAAATTAGCATCCAAAGGAACAAATTTATTGTTAAAAAATAAGAAAAAAATATATCTAATTTTTAGGTAAGTTACTGTTAGTTCTAAACGCTGGTACTGCCCCATACTAAGAAAGCCAAAATATTTCCAGTTAGCATGTGCACTCTGAATTGTTCTGCAATCTGTTTCTAGTGGATAGCCCTTGCAGAAGCATAATTGAAAAGCATGAGTGTTTCTTCCATAGCTTCATCTTTTTGCCTAAAAGTATTTCATTCAGGTGTTGGCTGTGATTGGTTGGTTGTGTCACTTTTGAAGAGAGGTATCTGTCTCTGAACTTCAGTTTCTGCTTAACTCTACTAACTGAAATGCCTGTTAAGATTAAAGGTGTGGGCCTCTGGGCCTCTTTTTCTTTATTAAGTCAAAAAGGTCCAATGGTTCTAACACCTGAACTGTATACAGATCTCATTACATAATGTCAAATATCTACCCTGACAACCACAAGAAATAAATAAGCACAATTTATTTTTGCTGAGTTCTATTTGCCATTAACACAATTAAAAACAAACAAACAAACAAAAAAACTAAACGAAACAAACAAAAAACTTTTTGAGCACTACTGCCTGTTTAAAAAGGTAAAATTAATCAGAAGATTGCATTTCATCCTTCAAAAATCTCTCCAAACATGATTTTCAGCTCTATTTCCAAAGAAACTACAATCAATTGACACTACAGAATGTCCTTGAGTGTAATTCTTTCTCCATCAATTCCATTGGTATTTACTATGCAGTATTAATTGACACACAGAATAAAAAGATGGCTTTCCAGTGGGATAGCTAAATATTGAGACAGAAAAGTTCCACACATACTAACTTTCTACAAAATAAATAAAATACTGTTCCACTGTTATTTTTTATTTCATTTTCTACATTGTGTTAGTTTCTCCACTTATCATATTCTATCAAAATTATATCAAATCCTGAGATGTTAGCTATATTCTTTAAAAGCTGTTACCTCTCTAATCAAGTAAGTATCTTAAAGATTCAGTTTCTCTTTACAAAGTGAGAGCAAAATGAGAAAGAAAAACCCAAAATGTTTTCCTGTTTTGTAAAATTTTGTAAAAACAAGGCTTTCGTGGCCTTGTTGATTGTCATGACACTAGTAGAGCTATGCAACATAACAGTGCATTTTCTTTATTACTTCACATGATTATATAAATTTTATAAATGCCCATTGGGGTTAGAAACAGCACGCATTGCAACTGCCTATCACAATAATCCTACACAGAATTCCAGTAATGTTTCTTTATTCAAAGTGTGAAACCAAAACCTACACATGTTCACATGTAAGCAATTTTTCTCCAAATAAAACCTTGTGAAGCGAATAAATCTTGATTATCACAATCTGTCACTCATTCTGTTTCCCATAATATTATACTTTCTTTTCACAAGGTCTTTAGGGACAGTGTACTCATTCCCACCAGAACCCTAAAATCCTTGTAAAATATCACTGACTCTTATTTTCCCACTGTGCTAAGCACCGGCTATTACCAAGCCCAGCACTACAACGTAATGGAAGAGAAATTATACTGCACCTACATGCTGAGATCATCTCTGATATTAGTTCTTTCACAGATCCCACAACAACTGAAAATGATGTGATTTTTCAAGAGGGAAAACAAATGCAGTAATGTACAGGGCAGAAGAATGCATTATACATGGAAGGAAAAACTCTTTCCATAGCCTGACTCTAAACCAAATACGTAATTATACATAGGCAAAATTAGGTACTAAAGAGTAAGACTTTGCAATACACATTTGATTCTTCATCTCTAACACAGCACTGAACTTCAAGAACCAGTATTTATATCTGGTACTGAAAAATACATAATAATAAGACAGTAACATTTCCAAGTATTGATAATTTTCTGTGACTTACTTTTGCAAAATGAAAAGGACAGTGCTTGCCACTGTTAATACAAGATAAATGGAGACTTGACTTTTACCACTGTTTTCTGCCAAAGGCTTCTCTGGAAAGTAACAATCTTCTGTTCATATGTTTCATAAGATTAGAGACAATTATATTTTATATCTGATCATCTAGTAGCCCAGTGATGTAACATTCCTGAGCAGTAACAGAGACAGCTACATTTATATTAATTTGTTCAGAAAGAGTGTAATCTTATAGTTTTATGATCTAGAAGGCAGTGCAAAACCTTTCAAACTAATACCAACCTTTGTTTTTTCAATGATGTGAAAGTATTTTTCATGAAACATACTCTGGTCATATCAATTCAATGAACATGAAAATTTGTAGATTTCAACAGTCTTTAATTTTATGGAAATAAGTTCTACAGCCTTTTTAGGGAGTCAGTGTGTGGTCTTCATAAAATATAAAAATATCAAAGACTGTAAAGCTATGAAATTAGTAGTAATTAATTGTGATGAAAAAATACATAATGTCCTAGATGTAATAAAAATGTAGTCATGGAAAAACAATGATACTATGCTCCATTACTCCTCAGAGCCATAAAGATAAAAGAAAACGCAGAGAACTTAATTAGTTCAAACACCAAAAGAGTTTGCCTAGATATATTGCAAAATAAACTTGGTTTCACTGCACTGTTTGGAGCATGATTAGAGCATCATGGAAAAGTCTTCTTTAACTTGTTTACAGACATAGCTGCACAGTGTTGTAAAACTACTTATGTATTACAGTGTGGTGGAATGACCCTGGCTGGACACTACATGCCTACCAAAGGCACTCTATCACTCCCCTCCCCAGCTGGACAAGGGAGAGAAAATACAAAGAAAAGCTCATGGATTGAGACAGGGACAGGGAGAGATCAATCAGTAATTAACAACACAAGCAAAATAGATTTGACTTGGGAAAATTAGTTTAATTTATTGCCAACCAAATCAGAGTACAGTAATGAGAAATAAAAACCAAATCTTAAAAAGCACCTTCAACCCCACCCCTCACTTTTTCCTTAGTTTAAGTTTACTCTAAAATTCTCTACCTCTTCTATCCCTTAGTGACACAGGGGTAAGGGTAATGGGGGCTGCGGTCAGTTTAGCACACGTCCCTGCCTCTCCTTCCTCCTCAGGGGGAGGACTCCTCACACTCTTCCCCAGCTCCAGTGTGGGATCCCTCACACTGGAGACAGTCTTCCATGAGCTTCTCTATCGTGAGTCGTTCCCACAGGCTGCAGTTCTTCATGATCTGCTCTGGTGTGATCTCTTCTATGGGGTACAATCCTTCAGGAACAGGCTGCTCCAGTGTAGGCCTCCTGTGAGGTCACAAGTCCTGCCAGCAAACCTGCTCCAACATGTGCTCCTCTCTCTACAGGTCCACAGGTCTGGAGCCTGGCCTAACACGGTTTCCTCTGGGATTACAGCCTCCTTTGAGCATCCACCTGCTCTGGTGTGGGGTGCTCTTGGACCATATGTCCATCATGGGCTGCAGATGGATGTCTGCTCTCCCATCACCCCTATGGGCTGCAGCAGCACGGTCTGTCTCACAGTGGTTTTCACCACAGGCTGCAGGGGAATCTCTGCTCTGGCACCTGGAGCACCTCCTCCACCTCCTTCCCCACTGACCTTGCTGTCTGCAGGGCTGTTTCTCTCACATGTTCTCACTCCTCTCTCCAGCTGCAGTTTGTTTTCCCTCTCAAATCTGTTGTTCCAGAGGCACTGATGGGTTCAGCCTTGGCCAGTGCTGGGTCCATCCTGGAGCCAGTGGCTTCAGCTCTGTTGGACAAGGAGGAGGCTTCAGGCAGCTTCTCACAGAAGACACCCCTCTAGTTCCCACACTACCAAAAGTTTGCCCTGCAAACTAGATACATGCAGCATGTTCTTCTTTCTGGATCACTAGAGGACTTCAATGGTTATTCATAGATATGATATGGGCATGTTTTCAGGTGAGCAAGCTGCTGATATGTTTACACCTTTCTGAGCACAGAGAGAGCTGCCTTCAGTATTCCCTGTGTGAGTTTTTGTTTGCTTCTGTAACTAGCTAGAGGAGAGCCCAGGTAAAAGCCTGACAGGTCTTGCTGATTAAAACCTAAGGCAGCCAGAAGAAAAATGTTTTTATTGAATACACCGATATGCTTAAAAGGCAATTGCATCCATTGATTTTATGGCTCCCAGAAACATAGCAAGCATTTAAGAAATGTTTAGTCAGGTACCGCATGATCTTATTGATTTAGTAAATAAATAATAAAATCTTTTAGACATTACTATATTGTGAAATCATGCAGCCCTGCATGGTATGCCATGTAGATCTACACAGCACAGAAGATGGCAGCTCACACAGATGTTGGGTTCTGCAGAGCTTTTCATTTACAGAGTTATTTGATTTCAATTTTTTAATCTTATTTTGCTATCTATTTGCTCTGCATCCTCTGATTATATCTATTTTGTTATGAAATAATAATACAAAACATAAGATATAAATTAGACCATTGAAAATAATAATATGATGAATAAATAGACACCAGAGCAGTAAGCAACTTACCAAATAATTTCAAGCTAAAATGAACACTTCTAACATCCTCACTAAGTCTTCTTGGAAGACATACAAATTATACAGGCATTGTTTTTAGTGACTTAGCATTTGTAGTTTTAAATGACTGAAATAAAACTCGTGTATATATATATATAACATATATAATGAAACAGTAATTTTCTCTATCTTGAACCATCAGCATAGCTAGTGCAAGAACATATCTATGGTATCTAACTGTGTTCCCTACCAAAATTTCAAATATGTAACTAAATCTTACTGTTTTGGATTGACTTTTTTTTTTTTTCCCAATGGGTAGTATTTTCCCACCAACACCATTAAAGTTAATAATGCATTTCATTGCAGTTAATAGGTGTTATTTACTTTTAAGTAGAACAAATTCATTTATGTAATTTAATTCTTGAACAACTGAGAGCTTTTTTTTAAACTGGCTCTCAACCTATTAACACATCTTGGCAGAAAATTTATATTATTATTTTTCTTATAATAATGATACATCAGAAGACAAAACCATAGTGTATGGAGAATCTATCCATGCCTACTCTGATCTCATCACATCTCTTACTTTTTATAGAAATAATTAGTAAAGCCCTCATGATGTAAATCATGTTTTTTAGTCTTAAGGTTTCAGGAGAACATTGTCCATTTTTTAGCTAATGAAGACTGGTTTTGAACTTTAAATAAGGCTAACTGTTCTGGTAGCTTTAGGGAAACAACATACAATACTACTAAAACCAAGTTAATTTTAACTTTTGAATACTTGTGGTTTTTTGGTTGGTTGGTTGGTTGGCTGGGTTTTTTTGTTTGTTTGTTTTTCCCCTCCTGTATAAACCCTAAACAAAGGCTAATAGCTTTGCATTCCAACGTGATGGCTGGGGAGAGGACTGGGGGGGGTGTCTTCACTCTTTCCCTGGCTTGGGAAGTGGTCAGAGAGGTTTCCCCGTCCTCATCTTTAGCCAGCTCATTACTCCATTTTTCTCTGTCTGCTTGGCTGCCCCGCGGGCTGGGAGACAGCACTGGGAGGGGGGTCTTGGGTCAACCCATCCAACTCAACCTGTTTTATGTTTTTCTCCTGAGAGGACAGCCACCACTGCCTGGATTCGCTACGGGCTCATCGAGGAGCCAGCACCAACTGCGGAGGAGTTTCTAAACTCTCCCAATGCTTTTGGACAAACAAGATCGTGAGACGGTCCTTGCGCTGCCCACAGGAAAAGTTCCAGCCCCTCACCGTGATGGAAGTACCCACGGGCGCTCCGGGATCGACACCGCTCCCTGCGCATGTTTTTTCTTCCCAGGGCGCGACTGCTCCCCCTGCTGTCTGTGCATACAAGTGCTCCGAAGGGGCACCGAAAGGACTTGATTCCTTTGAATATTTTGGTTATGGCGGTGTTGTTTGTTCTGTTCTGGTTTTGGTTATTTCTTTATACATAGTAAAGAACCACTATTTCCCTTTCTTATATTTTGTGCCTGAAGCCTCTTAATTTTGAGATAATAACTTGAAGAGAGGAGCTTTCCATCTTTCCACCCCACGAGGCTCCCGTCTCCTTAGCAGACATTTTTGTCATGTTAAACTGAAGGCATTACAAAAATAATGTAAATCCAGTAAAGAAATTACACCAATTTCAATATTAGAAGAACTAACTTCATAAAACAGGTAAGATAATAACCCTTCATAATAAGGTAGATCACTTTTATGGCTTCCACTGGCTTTTTCCTACTTATCTTATTAGAATCAATACCTTAAAAGTATTTGGTAACTGTAATACACTATTATGAGGTATAACACTGTCTTTTCAGTATATTTTCTTTTTTTTTTTTTTTTCTGAAGAGGCACCACCATAGATCTTTTCCATAAATTTCTTCAGATTAGAAAGTAAATACAGGCTTGTTATAACAACGTCACAAGGTATTTTGGTCTTATATTTCCTAATTCATTTCTCCAAGGTACCTATCATGTGTGACTCACTAATAAAAAAAACTAGTTTGAGTAGGTAGTGAGTTTCTTATTGTCCCAGAAATTAAATGTCAATATTATTAGGAATAGGCCACCTACATACTAGGTTGGTTTTGATGTTGTTTTTCACATGCTTTGATCTGAGTCTGTGCTTGAATGATGAGCAAAGGGGGGAGAAAAAGAAATATGTTTTGTGGTACTGATATGATTAGTCAATAGATTGATGACTGACTGATATTTTGTGAAGTTGTCATTGTCTATTCTGGTCTAATGAAACAAGTTCTTGAGTTGAGGTAAGTACCTTGCATATTACTGTGTTATTTTATTTAATATTTTCATTACTTGAAGTTTTTATAGATCCCTATTTTTTTTTATTTTCCTTTTTCTTTTTTTTTTCCTTTAGCACCGTTAATTTTTGAATACTGCATTGTAGTAAGGCATATATATTGTCTGTTTCTCATACAATGAACTATTTTTTAATTTATTTTTCCCCCCCCTGGATGGAGAAATTTTCATCACAAAACCAAAAAAAAAAATCAAAAATATACTTTTTCTCTCTCCTCTCATCTCTGTTTTTAAAGCAGTAGGCATTGAAAACTTATCTGTTTAATGGGTTTCATAAGAACATGTTTGGTGCCAGACTAATTTTTTTTTTTAAAGTGGTAAGGCTATCATTCAATAGAAATAAAGATCTTTCCTTTTCTCTCCCTTAAAAAAAGAATGTTTTGTTAAAGCATCAGGATGCTAAGAGGTTAGTTTCACTTTTTCTACATGCAGTAAATAAGTCAATGGTCAAAGTTATCATGGATTTCGTATGTTTTGGAAATAGAAAAGAAAGAGTTCCATTAGATGCTGGAAAGTACTTTCTGTTCACTGAAAACTGAAGTAATGGCAATGCATTGTTAACCTGCTAACCTTAGCCTGATTTAATGGTATCTGAAATAATGTTAAGATAATAAACAGGGTCAAGTAGTCCTACTGTGTTCTGAGCGCCGCATTCTGTGTCTTGAATATTTTCTTTTTTGTCTGACAGGGAAACAATGTGGAGAGCAGTTTGTTTTATTTTAATCTCCTGATAATACAATAATAACAAGACTAAATGGCAATTAGAAACTGATAATAAAAAATCTTCTAAAGAAATAAGCTATTGCTTATACTGAAAGCAAAACTCATTTCATTATGAAAAGGACAGGGACTAACACTAATTGGATTAAACACCCACTGGACATTAAATAAGGCAATTTCTAAGTAATTTTTGTTATGTTGGTTTATAAAAGACAAATTATTATGCCATAATGAAGTCTGAAAATTTTCTTCAATCAAGTCTTAACATTGTCTGAAAGCTGCTGTGGTCAGAAATAGTTGGTATCCTTAAATGTGATTTGTATCACCACTGTATTTCTAACAGAGCTTTAAGATATTCACTGTTCTTAAAATTCATGAAAAAGATAGTAATTGACAAGACCTTGTAAACAGAAACATAAATGAGACACTTTCTGCTTTGGCAAGCAGCTCTACGTTATTCAATACTGAATGATGCATTCAACAGGTTTTTTGGAAATATGCATCATTCTGCTTTGTAATCAATATCTTCAATGGCTGATGACTAGCAGGGGACCAGAAGCATGAGAACATTTAGCTGCTTGTCTTGGCATACATTGTCATTTAATTTCATCTTAAAAGCTGCCTTCAGATGTTGTTGAACAAAAGTAAGATGATACAGAGCAATACCTTGAAATTAATCTCTCTTTTTCATGTTGGTGTTACTTTTATCTTGACGTAAGTCAACTGATATTGTCAGTATAACTAAAGAATAGTCAATATACATGTCACTAGTCCTTTTTGTTTTCAGCAATATATATAAATATACATATTTATATATATATATATATATGTTTATAGCTATCTGCCAATTCATTTGTTCTCATACAAAGAAGAGTATGTACCACTGGTGTTTTTCATGTATCTGCTAAATGATATTAGGAAACTTCAGCTTATGATACACATAATACTTTAAGAAAACAGTTCTACAAGTTTCTATAATTAGTGCTGATTTAACGATAATATTCCTTTCACTCATTGTAAATTAGATTGCCCCTATAAAGTTAATTCCCCCAAACCAAAAAAGATGTGATACTCTGTTGTCATTTAAAATGTTATTTCCCCTCACAATATATTCATATATATATATGTACATATATATATATACTATATTGCTAACATTTTAAGAACTTTCCATAACACTTTCCACAATAATTCTTTAGCATTAGCAATGTTATTTTCTCACCCTACTTAGTACTTTGATGTTTATCCTTTGCTAATGAAGATATTAACTCTTTTTATTTTTTTTTTCATAATAATATTGCATTGGTGAGAGTATTATTTTATCTACTCCTCCATTGCTTCCCTCTCTTAAAGACACCATCACCATTTCATTTATATGACCCTCAATTCTTTTTCCTAGATGAGAAAATACCTTTTCATTTTCATCTGCTCTTTGGTGAGGCTGACTCAAGTTCTTTCACATGTCTACTAAGTCCTTCCTTTACCATCTTATTGTTATCAAGAAATCAAGAGCAATGAATTAACTTTCTCATCACTTATGAAACTATAAATGTCACCAGTCCATCCAGACCATACAACATTTTTATAGTTCTTGTAATTCAGAGAAATTTTTACACTGCAACTTTTCTTTTTCCTAATAAAATGTTAGATACATAAAGTATATTCTTAGAGAAATCAAGTATCAGGTATTCTGGGACATAAATTACATTGATAATAATTTATTGTGCACCAGTCTTTTTAAATTACATTGACATTAGGCTATGGTATGCCATTCTTTAGTTATTTTTTTACTAAATCAAATATTAATATTTCCCCTACCTGAATCATCTTGTTTGCTCTGCCTGAATATTTTGTACAACATGAGCTCTATGTCTCTTTAACAAAAGTTCTGTAGTATATCAACATTCATTAAAAATAGATTTTAACAAGCTACATGTCTTCTCCTTTGGCTCTTTCATATATAAGTTAAAAAGACCTGAAAATTTATTTATTTTTTTTTTTTTTATCTCCTATAAATCCCCATTGGAACATTACATTCCCTTATTTATGGAAAATAAAGTACTTTGTCATTTCTTATATGCTATACTCCTGTTTCCTTCCAAATATATAAATTATTTCTTGAAAATTTCTAGTTCTTCTTTGTGAAAAATATTGGCCTCTCCTTCTTGTTTTTAAGACTGTTATTTCTGAGATTTCAGAATTACAGAATAATCAGCTATGTTAGATGCCTTGATCACATTAAAGATGAAGAATTTATCCTAATTAGCCTCTGGTTAGGCAATATGTACAAAAGAAGAAAGGTTACTTTTATACAAGTGCATAAAAAAGATATAATATTAGGAGATTGTAAACACTTTTCATTGTAGATTTTAATTGTGAAAAGAGCCTATGAAAATGTTTAGGTATAATTCTGAGGTGAGATTAAACGCATATTTGATGCATTTGCAGCTTGTGATGCTTTTGTGATGCATGATAAAAGAAGTTCACGATTATTTCTTCTTTTCTTCTTACCTTTCTGTTATTTTCCATTTTAGTTCTTTTGTTTTCTTTATCTGCATCAATGCATCTCTCATCCCAAGCAAAAAAGGATTTTTTTTTTGCATTTTCTCTATATCTCTTAAATATTTCCATTTCTCTATAATAATTTAAAATAAATGAAACAGATCTTTCTTAAAAATTAAGAAAGGACAAATTAAAAAAAAATATTAAGAAAGGAAAAATTAAAAAAGGACTCTGAAATGAAATATTAACTGAAAAGAAAATTATAAAAGTGAGAAAACAAACCAAAACAGTAGGTGGGATTGTAATGTATTCAGAGATAAAATGGAGACAGAAGAAAGTAGAAACAAACATGATTTAATATGTAAGGATTTTTAATTATTTTTTTTAATTATGGACTTTTAAATTATTTAAAAATTGTATAGACTCAAAAAGTTTCCCTCAAAATTTTTCTGTAAAAATATACCCACGTAATCTGAGTAATACTGTTCAAGTCACTGAAACAAAACACAACAAAAACTCACCTGAAAAATTACACTGATAGGTATATAAATACTAAACTCTGCACAATAGCCTCATCTGTCTCAATCACTACTTTTCATTATTGTGCTTTCAAAAACTGGATTACATTACCTATTACCCAATCCATTTCCCACCTTTTCATCTAAATGCTTCCATATGCAATAGAATATATTACCTCAACATACATTTTAATTAACTACAGTATTCGTCAGGAACCAAGATCAAAGTCATTTGTGTAATAAAGCATTTATTTCTACTTCTGTAATGAAAACATAATCTTTACATTTTTAAAAGCTGTGTATATCTTTTTTTTTCTGATTTCCCGATTTGTCTGATTCTAAGAAATTTCCATGAAATTTAAAAGTGCATGGCAATTATACAATATGTTATAATTTCTTTCTGAAAAATATTTACCTCCAGACATCAAGGAATAACAAGTAGAAGTTTTCTGAAAGGTGATGCATTAGATAAAATTAAATTTTAAATGGAAACATTTAATATATCTGCTTTCTGAAATGGGTAAAACAAATGCTTTTCTATTCTCAGTGCTACAAGTAATATTTCCATTTGTGCATGAGCATATGCAGTTATACTTTTCCAGGCATGTTTGCGATAGTTAAAAATAAATATTAATTAAAAAATAATAAATATTAAAGAAATCAAATCATTGGAACATTTTTCACTGTGTGGATTTGTTAAAGATCTAATTTCATAAATGTACTGGGACTGACTGAGGTTAAGATGCCTTCCTTCATAGCAGCTCATACTGTGCTGTGCTTTGTATTTGTGGCTAAATTGCTGTTGAGAACATGCCTACATTTTGGATTATGCTGAACTTTTCTTGTGCAGCATGAAGACTTTAGCTTGTCTTCCCTTCTTTGCTCAAAAGTAAGTAGGCAGTGGGTGAGACTTTTGGAGGAGACACAATCTGGACAGCCAACCCTATATGACAAGAGAGATATTCCTTGGTATAAAAGATGGTGTTCTGCAATGAAAACACAAGAGGAAGAATAGAAGGAAGGGGCAATGTTTGTGGTTATGGTATTTGCTTTCCCAAGCAACTGAAAAAATAAAATTGTATCTAGTGCTCTACTGGTGCTGAAAAATGTAAGTATTCACATATTAATTGGAAGAATTAGTAAACATAAATATAACTTGTGTTTTGTTATACTCACAACAGTTTGCTCCTGTGAAACACAGAATTATCAGAGCTATCATGAGTTGATCTTTATCTCTTACTTTCTTGCCATGACAATGAAATCACTTGTTTTCTTAGTCCAGTGTTCCTGTGGTTCCTCTGAAGTTCCTCAGTAACACTCACTATAATTTTGGAGAAAAAAAAACAGAAACAGTGGAGAGGTGCCAGAAATGGATATGAAACCAGTTCTGTGGCAGAGAAGCAGAGAACAAAGGGAATTGAAGACTTAAAACTGTAGATCATAAGTCTGTCTTCACTTTGTGGACTCTACACTGAGAAACAAAAGAACCTACCCTCTCTCTCTGTTAGGTTATGGTCTGTGTTTATTAGCTCTGTTAATTAATTGGTAGGGACTAAGGACTTACTGTTTGATATTAATAATCAAGATTCTTTATTTTTTTTTTACATATACTCTATTTTAATGGGTTTAATTACCAAGTGCTTCCAATTTTTTCTGAGGAGAGCGTATTTAGTCATGGAAGATTTATGGGCTAGATGGCAAAATCTTCATTGCTTTACACTGCACCATGAAAAATACATAAATATCAGTTTACAGAAGGACATAAAGATGAAAATCTGTGTTGCTCTGAAATGCAAATGCAGCAGAGTTCATTGCAAAGATGGTTGTTTGTAGCAACTCACTATCTGACCTGAGATAAACTAAGGTTAGATCCATCCTGCTCCCTCTACTTCATTTATTCTGCAAAGGAAAACAAAATCATATGTTAATTGGAAACATGAAAAGGAGAAATCAGTTGGAGAAACTCAATCCAATTAACTATCCTTTTTTAAGTCTCTGCAACTTGCAGCTAGATCTTCTTGTAGTACAAAGAGCTGACACACTGAACTGTGGATCAGTTACAAAACAGTCTTCAGATGTATCCAGAATGACCTTGCACAGCTTAAAATAAAACTTAAAAATTGCTTATACATCTAATCTTTGGCAGGAGACAAACACAGCTAGGCATTAAGGAGCTGATTAATAAAAATAAGAGGCTCCAGGAGTGTGGAAACTTTATCCATCATATAGAAAAATTTTAATTAAGACCACAATTAAATTTTGCCACATATTAGTATTTTGCTTCCCAGATTATAGTTAGCACACTGTTGAAATTTTGGGAGGGAAAAAGCAAAAAACCAAACAAACAATAATCATTAAAACCACCACACAAACCAAAACAAAACAAAAGCCCCCAACCAACCAACCAAACAAACCACAAACAAACTAACAAAAAGCCCCCCCAGAAACCCCAAACCCAAAACCAACCTGAAATGAAAATAAGTAATTTAAAGAAGCAAGTAATTTACAACAATTAGTAAAATTGACACAGCTCTTAAAAATACATCTTGTATTCTGCATAAGTTAAAGGAAATACGCCTATTGGGAAGCCTCCTGCACAGCTGAGTTTCTGTTTATTCACTACTGAGGCACTATTTGGTGCCATTCTTCCAAGTCTATGCAGTAAGCTTTACAGAATCACCCCCCAAGAGGCAGAAACAAATCCCTATCCATCTTTATTTATTTAATTAATTCCAGTAAGCAAACATGATAGTAAGATCTTTGCTTCATGAAGGTAGAAGATCTGTCAGTCACCTTAGGAACCCCTAAAGAATAATCCCATTCTCACCTGAACATAGAGACAGTCTTGCCTGTCTCTGTTTCTATACAGAAATCAGCCTAGAAGCTCAGAATGAAGCTAGATGTGTCTGTGGTGTGCCTGCAACAGCCTGACATTCAGGTAGAAATTACTACATTCCTCATTATGTGAAAAGTAAGTAAAGGGTCACTTTGGAGCCAAGTCATTCTAGATGGCTGTAAAGTGAAGCATCATTATGGGATTTTGAGGGGGTTTTCTGTTTTTTTTGTTTTCTGTTTCTTTTTTATAAATTTTGAAACATTTTTTTTTCAATAGTCTCAGTGTAATTGTGATAATCAGTGAATTTGGGATAGCATTTTGAGCATTCTCCTGGTAAAAAAAAAAAAAAAAAAAAAAAATCCTTCAAAACCACAAATGTTCCAAGGCAGCAACTTCAAAAGGAGAATGGGAAGCATGGAAAACCAAACCAAACCAAACCAACCAACCAAACAAACAAAAACCACTAGTGTTGTTGAAATAAACAAAAAAATAACCTCCCACAAACAAAAACATTAAAAAAAAACCCAGTACTTGTCTGAATATGTGTTATCTTGCTTTCCACTTGCATAAAATATTCATAACTCCCATGAACTACAGACTAGGACTTTATTTGAAGTCATCACAGCAGGAGAAAAAAGTTTAAACTATGTGTGATTTTAATATGCAAGTTCCTTCAACTTATGAATACTCTTGTTTATTTCACTGGTGAATGTTGTTGCATTTGATAAACATAGTCCTGTAATGCAATAACTAGTAGACAAGAAAAAAAAACCACAAACTAAGACAAATGACAGAGGGTTCTTTTTTTTTTTTTTTTCTTTCTTTCATTTTTACTTCTTCACTTGATTTTCCAGGAATGTTGGAAAATACTGTGGATTCAGCAATGTAAGTTCTTCATATTATACATTTTTGGTTAAAATACCAAGAGCATTTCATGTCCAGGTCTTTAGCTTTAATGATGGTTAATTATTGTTGCTTAAGGAATAATAAATAATGAAGATAATATTAATTTATACTTTTAAATGAGGAAGCTTCTTCAAGAAAATTAAGTAACTCTAAAGTTAAGATTTTTTATTTTTATTTTTTTTTGTGTGTTGATGTGGATGTGTTGGATTACTTTTATTTCTTGACTTATACATGTATTACCACAAATGTTCCCAGAGCATGAGTCACAGAAAGGACTTACTCAGAAAATATATTTTTTTAAGTGGAAAAACTTCCATCATATCCAGAGTTCAAATTCTATCCTTGTGCAATTAAGCCTTGAATTCTTATTGTTTATGAACTTTAAAAATTTATTGGATTGCTATGAATGAAGATGATGATTCAGAGAAAGACACATAATTTCTCTTGCATTCTTAAAAAATGTATGAATGGATCTTATTTTTTCTAAAGTAGGAAGACTTCTATGTAGCAAATGTGTGCTGTGCAGCACACGTGACTTAATGGAGTCATTGAAACATTGTCAGAGAAACATCTTTCCAAGGCCATCCATAGGAGAATATATGTATGACAGATGGGTGGAAGACATGAGCACTCTGCTCCAGATGCAGACACACTAGTGTGCATCTAGGTGTGCACAATATAGGGTTTAGGGATCAAACTGAGACAGACACCTACATTTTTATACTAATATGTCTGAATATTTTCTAAATACTTGCACCCACATAGGCAGTGGACTTTAAGTATGCATTTAAAGGAATCTGGAGACTGACTCAGCTAATGTAATTACTTGCACGTGGGAATCTAGTTTCCCTAAGAAACCAAGGTTATATATAAAGGGATTACAAATATCAAATGCAAGAGACATCTGAAACTTGTTCCAGTAGGAGACTGGGGCAAATATGGCAAAACAAATAGGACTAAATGCCTATTTCCACAAATCTCAATTTCTCAGTAAGGGCATTCAGTGTCCTGAGGACTAGGTGCATCTCAGTTTGGTCTCTAGCTGTCAATCCACAAAACAATGACCTTCTGTTTATCTTTTGTGATACCAGTTACTGGACAGCTCTGGGTAGTTCAAATGGCACTACAGTCCTGTGTATTCAGAACTGATACTTCCACTAATTATCTAATTTAAAGAGTGTAAAATTGTTTTGTAGGCTCCATTAATGATATCTACTAAATCTTCATTGAGTTTAATAGAAGCTTAGACACCCATCTTCCTTTTAGTCACAGTTATAGTTAGTTAGTTGGTTAGCTGAATACATAGATGAATCTTGCCAGAAGTTTCTTAGAAGGAGTCACCATTAAAAAGTTTTCAGAGGCTCTTGGAAGCTTTGAGGCTTTCCACAGAACCACAGAATCAGAATCACAGAATAGTTAGGGTTGGAAGGAACCTCTGCAGATCATCTGCTGCAATGCTCAGCGCAGTCCCTTGTAAAATGAGAAGGCTCACAGGGTTCATAAATCTTAGGGTTTTTCTCAAACACAAAATATCCTAGAAAGAGAATGATGCAAGAATAGATTTGCACAGCATTTTGTTTTGTTTGAAGAGCCTGTTTATATATGTGCAAGTAAATAAAATTCTGCTTTTTACAGTTTAACAGTGATAGGGTTTTATACCACCGAATATGGACTGTTTAATCATAGAAGCATAGAATAGAATTAACCAGGTTGTTTAATCAAGTCCAACCTTTGATCCAAACTCCTTGCTTACGAGACCATGGCACTAAGTGCCCCATGCAGTTTCGCCTCAAAAACCTCCAGGGACGATGAATCAACCACCTCCCTGGGCAGCCTATTCCAGTTCCTGATTACTCTCTCCATAAAAAAATTATTCCTAATATCTAACCTAAACCTCCCCTGTCACAGCCTAAGACTTTGCCCACCTTTTCCTACTGCTGGTTGCCTGGGAGAATTGACCAACCCCTACTTGGCACCTTTCAGATGGTTGTACAAAGCAATAAGGTCTCCCCTGAGTCTCCTCTTCTCCAGGCTGATCAACCCCAGCTCTCTCATCCTCTCCTAATAGGACTTCTTCTCCAGTCCCTTCACCAGCCTTGTGGTCATTCTCTGGACTGGCTCCATCACCTTCATGCCCTTCCTGAACTGAGGGGCCCAGAAGTGGACACTTTTACCAGTGAGCAGTTATATATTTAAAATTTTTTAAAAATCTTAAGTTCTGTTTCTAAAGGATGCATTATGATTTCTAGAGGCAATTTACATTAAAAATTGTAGTCATTACTACACAGATGCAAATAAAACACATTAAGGACACTTTAGTTCATCCATATTAAGGTATTCTTAATATCCATGACACTCTTCTTAGTGCCTTTGACATTCAGAACCTGCAGAAGTGCTGTAAATCAATCCTTTTCTCCACCAGAAATACTTCCTAAAAGATTGCACCATGCTGTTAGATGCACAGGAACTGATCCATACAGTGAATTGCCAGGAACTCTGAATCAGCCAGCCTTGGTGTGCAGCTCAGAGTGCCAGATCTCAAGCTGGTGTAGCAAAATGTCAGATCTCAAGTTGGTGTCAGGAAACTCTCTGAACAGAGCCTCAAAGAGAAGAAGTTTTTTAGCTTTAAACAAGATAAACTTAGTCTGTTGGCTATCCAACGAATGTGAATGAATAGATATTCCATTGCAATAATATAGAATAAGTGGATTTGTCCCTTCCCTCTCCTCTCCTGTAAAGCTGAAAACAGTTATGACACAGTAGGGTGAAATGAACAAAACTTTTCTGATGAACCAATTGAAAAATTAAGGGATTTTGAAAGAATGAAACTGGATGCAATCTAGGCTGTCAGAGAAAACTTTATAGTCATATGTAGAAATAAACTGTTCTGCATAACTTAATGGTAGTTTGAGTTAGAGCTCTGCAATTGGCTACTTTGGGCTCTTCTAAAATAAGAGGAATAAGGAAACGTAACCCCATTCTCAAAACGTTTTCAAATAGTGTCTTGGTGAGCAGACAAATAAAAACTGTATGAAGAAACATTGTGAGAACAACAACTCATACTCAAAGTTTTAACCTGTATATTTAGCATTGGAAGGGGAGGCTAAAATTCCTTTATGATGAGTTTATTGGATGGATGCATATTTCTTTTCCAGTTTTTTCCTCTAGAAATCAAATGTTGCATATCTCGAAAAAAACAGTCACTTTTGTTTTTTCACCTATCCAAGTGTCCTCTCACTGTGTATCATTAAAATTATGTATCCGATGAAGACACTAAGTAGTGAAATTGTAGGAAGTTTTCACTAGAAGGATTTTTCTAATCTGTATATGAATGGTCTATATACTCTGGAAAAAAAAAAAAAAAAGTACTGCTCTGATTAACTGAAGCCTCTTATCTGGAGTAGTCAAAATACTGTCATTTAAATTTATCTGGTTCAGGTGTCAAGTAGGATCAGAAATCAGTTTCTCAAGTTATAACTACAAAAGAAAAGAATTAAATTTTCCTCAAACGTTTCCAGCATAAGCTGAAGTGAGACATCAGGATGTGGAAACTGATTGTTTATTAACCTACTGTGAAACTTGTATTTTTCACATGGAGATATTAAGAAACAATTATAGCTAAGTTTCCATGTCAAAGGCTTTCATGAGCCTGGAAATGCCACAATGTCTCAGTTCCTCCTGCCCCACACCTTCAACTCTAGATAATTTTACTGTCAAAGACTTTTGACAGCACTTATGCCACCCTTAAGAAGCAAGGATATCTCACTGTGGTTCAACAATAAAACTTTTTTTTTTTCATAACAAAATAGAGAATGAAGTCATAGATTTCCCATGTACACACCCGTTTTACTACAGAAAGTAGGAAAGCTCCTAAGTTCTACATCACTTACTGCAACTTCAGAAGATTCTTTCAAAAGAGTTTGACTGACACTCAGGAACATGTGAAAGTACAGTAGTCACACCTTTATTTTCTAAATGAGAGTGTTAAGGTCACTGCATTAGTCAAAGAAAGGACTAATATGTTTAGTTTGGGTTACATTTACTTCCAGGTTAGAGAAAGTGTGAATTTATTTTGGTGGTCTTATTGTAGTCCTCAGTGAAAGGCTTGCTAGTTCAAAACCCACCACACTACACAACACAAATCTGACAGCTCTGGCACAGGGAAAATGTAAACAACCTGTATTAGAGCATCAGAGGTGTTGTAAGTCAGGAATGGAGTGCCTTTTGCAGAGATGTATGGAGGTGTTAATGCACAGCACCTGTCAGCGCTGTGCCTTGAAGCAGCTTGTGCTATAAATCTTTCTTTTTTGTGAACAGTAAAATCCCCCAAACTTACAAAGAAATATAAATGCAATAAAAAATATTTTCCCTAGCCCAAATACAGTTTATTCCTTATGAATAAACATGTGCTTTTCTGTAGCATATTTTAGAACCAGGACCTGCCAAGAGTTGAGTAAAGGGTAGCTAGAATATATAGAAGGTCCTTCTGAGGGGGAAAAAAAAAAAAAAAAAAAAGAGACAGACTTAAACATGAACATAAACCATTTTCTAAGGTTTCTGTAATACGGTCTGCTGGTTCTCAAAATCTTTGAAGCCCCCTTGAGGATCTCCACTATAAAGTAATGGGTAAATTTGCTTTACTACCCCCAGGGACATGTTTTTTTAAAGATTATCTGCTAATAAAAAATAATATAATATAGTACATAGGAGTGAAGAAAATACTTTTTTTTATATGAATACAAATTCAGTAAGATTTCAGAACTGGATAAATTAAGAACCTTTATATATACACAATACTTTTTTTTCTCCTTTTTTTCCCCCAAAAAACCCCCATTTTTTTTAAAAAAAAAGTCATATTTCTTATTAGCAAATTAGATTTTTTCTTAAATGTTTTAGACCCTTTTTTATTTATAAAATACAGCTATTGTTCTGATCACCACATATTTATCTGATCACAGATAAGTGTTAATACGGCTTTAAAACAATAACCCTGAAAATGTTAAAACATCTATGATGCATTTCTTAGGATTAAGTGATTTTAAATTTCTGCTTGCTTGTTTCCTTCTTATAGTGTTTTCTAATTCTGAGTATAAAAACTAATTTATTCATATTTGTGGTTATGGTATAATGGTTATAATACATTCTGTGCGTGAGTTTAGCAAAAATCAATAAACAAACTTGCAATTGGAATATGAAATATCAATATGGCACAGGTTTTCTATATGCTCATATAATGCACATTAGTATTCTTGTCCTGCATGTGGCTCATAATGTCTTAAAATGCATATCATTATATTGTTCATATCCACACTCTTCAAATGGGCTCGATAGATAAGGCTTAGTAAGACAAAACAGAAGATTTGTTCGCACAAAGATTATGTTAAACTTGCTGGAAGCAGTAGTGAAATCTCAGGAGAAGAAATAAAAAGCAAGCAGGCAATCTGTGTGCCTCTCATCTCCCTGCGATTCCTAGAGGTTACATATAAGAAGATTACAAAACAACACACTGACACAATTGAAAAACTTCCTAATGAAAACAAATTTGCCATGTTTGACGGCTTATATATATCATCATTTTTTGACAGCTACATAATGTGGAAAGACAATTTAATGCAATAAGAAGATTCCACTTTCTAGGCAAATTGTTTGGGATAGTTCTCTTACAAAGAAAGAAGAATTGAAATGACATTGGAATAACCCAATTCCAATACTCTGAAGAATCAGAAAGGCATTGATGAAAGTGATGCTGTTCTTTTGATGGTTATTTAATTTTCTCTGGGAAATTTCAGAAAACAAAGTAGTTTGAATGGATTGGTCAACATATGATATCTACAGGCACTGTCATGATACCCTTGTTTAGGCAAAACTGATTAGTGCATACGTCAGACATTGAGACAGAAAGCTGGAAAAACCATATCCAATCCATCTCTATGCCAAAGCAGACTTAACTGGTTTAAGTTGTGGAACATTATTCATACTGTGTTGAACATCCTTATATTCAGCTTTGTAGCAGTATTACTTCTCATAAATTCTTTACGGATCATCTCTTTTAAATATTAATAGATATTAGATACTAGTTTCTGCCCTCTGTAATCTTTATTCCTGTCTATTCACATGCTCAGTATCCCTCAAAGTGAACATCTTTCTTTAAGCTTGTAATCACTTCCTTCCATTTTACCACTGCACACCTTAAAATGGTTAAAATTGAATTCCTTGTGTTATTTGTAAGCAATTAGTAAATCAGGCAAAAACAAGTCACTTTATTTATTATTCATTTATCTTGTGTGTGAAACAGCTTTCATTCACACCCTTCTAGGCTAAAATTTGCACCACACTCACTGACTTCCACAGAAGTTCTATTGACTAGACACAAGTTATTTCTTTCACTGAAGCTACTCTTTCACACATGAACCCAGAACTTTCAGCTGAGTCTATGCCAGTGATGACAGACAGTTCAAAGTCTTTTCTGTTTCATTGCAAAAGCAGATAAAGGTGCCATTAATGAGCTAAATGGATGCTTGGTCAACTAAATGAGTGGCTTAGGAACATGAAGACTTTGACTAACTTGTGGTCCACGGTCTAGTGCTCACAAACAGGCCAGAGAGTTATAAGAAATGTCACAGAATGGGGTAGTACATGCTTGAAGCAAATTAGACTCATTGTTCTCTGCTCTGTCACCACAGAAGGTAGAAGTGAAGTAGGAATGCCCTGCAAATGAAACAAATTCTTAGAGCTAGATGCAGAAGTTCAGCCACTGCCTTTGCAGGCAAGAGCGGGGACTGAGAAACTTTGACTCTTGACTGAAGTCTACCTCCTGTCACAAGACAATGTCTCTCAGAATCATCATCCATCTTCTGTGACTACCAAAATCTTTTAGATTCACTCTAGAAGAGATGGAAACAAAGAAAGTAGATGACATTTCTAACTTTGCTATTTTTCCTTTTCAGTGAGTATGGAGGTCCCTGAGACCTAGGCCTAGTAAATTATGTGACCAAGAACAGCCTCAATTGATCAAATTGATCTTTCAATTCAAGCTTTATAAGTCTTGCAAACTACCTGCATTTGTGATATTGAATGACTAATAAACTTGTTTTGAATAAATCTGCTAAAAAGAGATGGCAAAACACAAAAAAATTTCAACTGAGTTGTCTATGGTTTCAAACTAGTGAAGGAAATTAGGAAAGACCATTTTTTTGTTATGGATGATGTGTATTTGAATAATCTTCTAAATACAGAACTTTGATTTTATTTAAAATGAAATGAATTTTCTTTATCCAAAGTGATAAAGATGTCTATCTGAAAATCTCTCTGAACACATATTTTTCTCCATTGAGTTGAAAAATCAGATATTTCAATAAGCATATGCCAGTAAAGCACTCTTAACTATAAACATGTTTTCAGGAAAGTCATTTCATATTGGAACAAATGACTGATATTACTGAATGAAAAGATCATCACTTATTTTGCAAAGGTAGACTTCTAAAGAGAGGAAATTATTTCTTATGCAAATTCTTTTTTTCTTTATTATATCTCCTTGTACATGTATTTTCTTAACTATATTATTACATATTAATTTTCTGTTAAATTTTCAAGAAAAAAAAATAATTCTACACTGGGAAACACAATCATAAGTTTTTAAACTGGCTCCCATTGTATTACATAAATACTGTGGGCTCTCAGGCAAATATTAACTCAAGCCCAGAGAGATTTTTTCCGTCTTCGCCCAGGCATAGTTTCTCTTTGAAAAAATTAAGCCCGTTTTAGCTTGTTCGGGAGATGGATCCCAGATTTTTTTGTACATGTTGCAGGTTTTTGGTATATTTGTGTGGGTGAGGCATAGATGTGTTTGAAGTGATCCTTCCAGATCCCATCAAAACAAAATAGTAAGCCCAAGCCCCTGTGTAGGTCCTTGCATAAGAAAGTGTGGTAGGCACTGTGTGTAGGAGGGATCTTGAAATGTCTCACTCTTCTTAACTCTATTGTAAGAGGGCATCTCTCAAGAAGGATCAGGGCTTCACAGAGACCTAATAGCTGTCAGAAGCAGAAGAAATTGTTCACATCTGGACAAGGGAGAGCCTTTCTGACTCTTTCTTGCCAAAGTCCAAATCATTCCGCCTTAACTTTTTCAAAGTGGTCCACCAACATCTCTAAAAATTTATTTTGGGAAATAAGTTGAAAAGAATTATTTTGATTGGAAAAGCTTAAAACATTTTGGCCTCCTCTCCTTTATCTTTTGTTCTTATTTCATTCAGCAAACTCAGTTTAGTCCTTATTACAAGCTCTACTTCAGACCTTTATGTGTCTTTCCTCACTTTACAATTGATGAAGATTACCAGAGCTTCGCAGTCTTTGTCCTTGACGGTTAGCAAATTTGGACTGGACACAACTATGACCAGTCTGGTTTGGTCTGAGAATTAACCCTAATTTGAGCAGGGAGCTGGACTAGAGATACCCTGAAGTTCCTTCCACCCTGAATTGTCTTATAAAGATAGGTCATTTTTATGTCCCAAACTGTTTGCTCTTCTACATTAAGTGTTGAATTTTGACTAATTCTCCATATTATTTTAGAAGAATATTAGTGTTAGAAGCAATTTTATATAAAACAGTAACTTTTAAGCTTGTGTCACTTTTTACTTCCTCAGATTCCTTCTAAATGTTAACAATAGGCTTAAACACGTACATAAGTTTAATTAATATGCTGCTCCTGTTTTTATTTTTCCAGATAATTAATGAAAATATTAAAAACTGACTTAAGACATTGCTTTGCTTTTACTCAACAAAAGTCATAAAAAATTACCTCTTTTGTAGCAGTAACTCAGGTTGCTAATTCCTTACAATGACTGACATCAGTGTTACTATAACTCATTATTAACTGAATATCAATTAACTTAAAATATGACAGAGAAATTTATATTAATGTTAACCTAATGCTTAATTTACATTTACAGCTGGGTTTAATTATTTGAACAGTCACTAAAACATTAAAACCTGTAATCAGTGAGGTTTTACCTTTACAGATGAATTTCTGAGAATTTAATAAACAAAGCAGACATAAATATGATGAATTGTTTCTAGGGTTTTGCCTTTGTAATTAGCTCCCAACTTCCTTAATTACAGAAGTTGAATGTTGCATATATATTTATTAAACTCTAATAAAATAGAATACATATCCCCACCTCCAAAAAAACCTAAGAAACAAAAACTGCAAAACAAAACCCACACAAAAGAGGAAATTAAGAAACAAACAAACAAACAAACTGCAAACCTCTTAAACTCCCTGTCTCTGTTCTCTCTATTGGTGTCTCAATAGACAGGTTAGACAATGTCATCTGTTATTTATTATTAAAGTGATAAATTGTTCAAAATGTGGCAATTTCACAAGATTTGTTCATTTTCAATGTATTACAAGGCAATGTAATGCATTGCAATAAAATGCAATTGCTTTACACTCAGGAAAGAGAGACGGAATTTGAAGTAATAGTCAGGAAGTAGTCCACAATTTTATGCTTTAAGATATTTGAAGCAAAAAGTGGACAGATATTGACATATGGGGTTGTGTATGCAAGAATCCAGCATTTCTGCATTCTCAGATATGAAAAAGATACAGATGTTACTGGAGGTTGGTGCTGAATTTAAAAGACTCACAGAACAAAGGATAATTCGAGCTGGAAGTGACCTCAGGAGGTCTCTATTGCATGCCTCTGCACAAAGAAGAGTCAGCTTCTATAGAATCATAGGATTATAGAATATGGGAGTTGGAAGAGACCCACAAGGATGATTAAGTCCAACTCCTGGCCCTATGCAGAACACCCCAAGGTCCCACAATGTGCCTGAGAACATTATCCAAATACTTCTTTAACTCAGACAGGCCTGGTGCTGTGACCACTGTCCTGGGGAGCCTTTCCAGTCCTTAGTCGCTCTTTGTGTGAAAAACCTGTTCTCGACATCTAACTTAAACCTCCCTCAGCTTCATGATTACCCATGTTTTTATCTAGTTAGGTAATCTCTAATGAAGGAAAATGCACATCTCTGGACAGCTAGTCCCATTGTTTGACTGTCCTCATGGGGAAAATTGTTTTTTATATGTTTATAGCAAAATTTTATAAAAAGTAAATCGATATTCTAATTTATCAGGACAGGGCTGGAAGGTTTTATTTTTTTTAGTCAAAGTCAACATCAAAAGTAGGATCTGTTATCATTTAAATTCTCTCGGTTGACAGGTTTGAGTTTACTTAGTGGTGGAAATGATCTCTAAGTGAGGTTGTTACCTGTGTAAGCACAGCAGTTGTACTGGACAATGGTTTGTTACATTTAGATCTGAACTTAGAATTGTCCAGGCTGTGGACAACTACTGTCTCTTTGTTTTGTTCTTTTAATATCTTTCTGGAATGCATAAATTAATATTTTTATGAAATGTCTGCAGAAAGTGAAGAATTATATAAATTACCTTATTCTCCCTGTAAAGCTCATTAAAAAAAACCAAACAAACAAACAAAAAAAAAACCCAAACCAAAACAAACATTTCCATACCATCTTCTAAAATTGCAATAATTATGAGCATAATTTTCTAATTGCTTTGTTTTTCTCTAAATTTGTAAATCCAGTTAGAGCAAAAATACTTCTAAATTTCTTGTCACACTGCAACCACTAAGAAGACGGACTCTTTATATATTCCTTAGCCAGAAGATAAGCATAGTCCTTTCACCCTAGCCAATTTATCCTTTGCATCAATATAAGCTTTGATAAGCCCCTCAGCTTCATCACTGCTATTTGTGATGAGTAACTATGAGAGTGGAGCAAAGGTAGGATCTATAATTTTTCAATATTTGTTCTGAAAATATATTAGTAAAAGTCATTATATTTAAGATATAAAAGAAGTTGGAAGCAAAAAATGCAGCCTTCTAGGATTCACACCTTGCCTAAAGTTAGTGATCTTTTATTTTTTTTTTTTTTGGCAAAGGAAAATCGATAATACCTCCCAGGTCTCTGAAAAAGTTTAACGGCTGGAGACTGAAAGTTTCAAGTAAAAAAAAAAAAAAAAAAAAGCCTCAAAGAAGTAGAATGCCTTGAAGTATAATTGAAGTTTTGCTCATTAAGGGCAAACCTGTGAAGACTTGACATTTCATCCTTTTCATCTAGAGTTCCTAAGAAAGTAGGCTTGAAAAAGTTGTACAAAGGACTGAACTTTTTTTCACAGTGTTACCTTTTGACACAAACCTTAGAGTCAGTCTCTCCATTTTCAAGAAGCCAGCAGTGTAATTTTGAACCTTTTAGCCACATGTTGACCAACAAGAGCATATGCTAAAGGAAGTTACACTGTCATATTCATTATAAATAGATTCTAGACATTGTTGCTGTTAGAAGTACTTTATTGATTTCCCTCTCTAGGCAGGATTGACTCTTTGGTACAGGTCTACAAAGGACTAAAATGTGAGGCAAACTATTCCAAATAGACTGAGTGTCAAACAGAGAAAACGCTGGAGAGCCAACAGAATAAAGGTCATTGAGAAACTGTTGGCTGGTCAATAATCTAGACATTCCCAGTTTGGGGGTAGAAACTGAGACATTTATTCATCACTCACAACATATAGAACCGAGGAGTGGGATATGTTAATGAGGAGGTAGGATATGTTAATGAGGGGCACAAGCTATGCTAACTAGGATTTAGGAAATCCAATCACTATATTTCATCATAAAGTAAACAATTCTCCACACCAGGACCACCTGAGGGGAACAAAGGGTTTCTGCATGTCTTGCAACATCTCTTAAAGTCCTTCCATATCTTGCAAGAGAAGACAGGGCTAATATACATAGATAGCTGAAAACAGTCCTGGTGTCCAAAGTATCTTCTCATGGCAGGTTCCTGTCTTATCAAAGGGAGGAAACCCTTTCCATATCTGCTGCCCAGGGCTTGCTGGACAATCCTTTCAGATCTCCATCTGCTAATAATTGTTTTTCTTCCCCAACAAGAAACATCTATTTTCCTGTATTTGTATATACTGCATTTCAGGAAAGACAACAAAGCCATCTCTGTTCAAATATTTCAGACCATAAATGACTGTGAAAATTTACACTGAATCATCGGCCCCAGGGGATTTAGATACAGTTCTCTTTCCTACCCTGTGTCCCTTTCACTACATCATTATTTATCCCTTAATTTTATCTATCCTTTCTGTGAACTGCAGCCTTTTCCCATTTGCTGCTTTCTCATAGATTATTATCATTACTTCCCATTGTCTACACATTCTTCCACATATCCTCGCTTCCACATTTTGTATAGTCATTATAGGATGCTGATTATGTGTTTTCTTTGAATATTTGGCTACACTTTTCATGCAACGACCAACATCTGCATTATTAAGATTGTTTGGATTTACTCCTGGTTAAAGATATTTATCTTACGTAATGATTAACTAAGTAAAAGTTTTTATATACTTATTGTTTCCAAGAAGACTCACATCTTGTATATTTTTTTTTTTTTAAATCCAAAATATGTTATATCTGTTGAGTTTTAAGGGAACTTCCCTGTCTTACCATCCAGGAGCCACTATGTCAGTCACTCTCACACCACCTAAGCTGGGACCAAGGCCCCTTTGCAGCTGCACACCCCACACTCACACAGTCAGACAAGTTTCTTTATGGGCTTAGCCCAGCCCCGCATTTCCCATAGCCTGACTGGAACCACAGGATGCCAGGCCCTTTGTTAGGCAGAGTGTGTAGGTCCCAGACTCTTGCCAGGGGGTTCCACCACCCAGAGCTCAATCTGCAGCTTGCAAACTTAGCTACCTGCACTGAATGTTTTCCTCAACAGTGAGTATAGAGATAGGTTAGGACAAACTGCTACCACGTCATTGAAAATTCATCACATCGGGGGGAAAAAAAAAAGTTTCTATCTTTACTGAGCTACAATACCCTCAGGCTGATGATTTACAAATAAAAGCTTCATCAATAAAAACTTTACTGAGTCCCACAATACTGTTTTAGCATTTTGAGAAGCAGGTTCACTTGCTGAAGAGATGAATTTATTAAACTGAGATCTAAGGTCTTTGGAACAAGAAAGTAAGTCAACTATTCAGCCTCCTCTAAAATATTCCCAGTGATCAAGGGTCTTTATTTTTTGCCATTAAATTGATTACTTTTTGGATAATTTCTGGGCAGTTTCATGTTATTGAACACTGAAATTGTTATTTCCAAAATCTAAGGGGAACAACACTGACAGGTTTGACTCAACCAAGAAGAGATAATTCTGTATAATAGTTTTGAACTTGATGTGTTTGGCATAGATTAAAGAAGAATTTGGACATTTAAATTCTAATCTGAATCCTTTGGTCCTGGAATATAATGTGAAGAATTTAGAGACGAATTACTGTTTCCTATTGAAAATGCTATTTTGTTGAAAAAAAACCAAAACTCAGTTGAGTCTATAATCTCTGTCAGGAAGATATTCTTTTTGGAATATCTCAGTGCTAAGTGTTTCTATGCTCACTACAACTTTACTCTAGACCAAAATATCTAGATCTAAAAGCTCTGCTTTGAAAGACATCTCATAAATTGTATGTTAAAGGTCTGACATTATGAAACTATTGCACATCTTCAAGTGGTCTGCAAAAACAGATCAAACCTAAAATTAGGCATTCCCTATATGTTTAAAATATATTACATATAGCATAAGTCTCTGATGATACATCTAACCAACTGTGTGTTTGAACCCTCCAATGCTTTCAAGAAAGCCCTAGGACACTTTCTTAAGTCAATACATTTCTCTGCAAGTGGAAGAACTAATTCAAAAGTGTGTAACTTTTAGCTATCTTTTTATCTAGGTTTGCAAGTACCAATTGGCTGTGTTCCAGATGGCTCTTTTCGTGGCCTAGCAAAACTGTGCCCAGAATATATACGTATGCATTAAGTCAAAGCAAAGACATATGAGATTACCACTTTTGTGCACTGGGTATTTCGCTTCCTCTCCATATGCACAGGTATAATAACAAAAAGTATGCCAGAATGACTGTCATCATAGAGCAAGAAGGAAGGAGATTGAAAACCACCAATCATTTGGGCAGTCATATTAAGAATGCACTATTTTTGGTGTGAAGCAGCCCTAAGTTTATATCTATTATTTGCCATTATAATACTCTATCACTTTATTTCTCCTGCTTCAGTATTATTTTTTGTATTTCAAAGGCACTTCTCGACAGAAAATGCAACTGATTGTACTGAGTTTGCATGGAAATGTTTTAGTAGTGTGGGGATCTACAGAGGTGGCTTCCACGAGAAGCTGCTGAAAGCTTCCCCCATATCTGAGTGAGCTAATGCCAGCTGCGTCGAAGACAAATTCATCAAGACTGAGCCTGTCCGCAGTGGTGGTAGCACCTCTGGGATAACAGATTTAAGAATGGGAAAACAGCAGCTGCAGCCAGCAAAGAGAGGAGTGAGAATATGGGAGAGAAACAGCTCTGCAAGCACCAAGAACAATGAAGAAGGAGGTGGAGGAGGTGCTCCAGGTGCCAGAGAAGAGATTCTTCTGCAGTCCATGCTGAAGCAGTCTCCTGACAGAACCTGTGGCTCAGTGGAAGGAGGAGCCCACGGTGGAACAGCTTCCTGGCAGGATTTATGACTCCATGGGAGTCCCACAGTAGAGCAGTCCGTTCCTGAAGACTGCACCCCATAGAACGGGCCCACAATGGAGTAGTTTTTAAAGAACTGCAGCCTGTGCTAATGATTCATGTTGCAGAAGTTCTTGAGAGTCTGCTGTTGGAGAGATGCCATGTCAGAGCAGAGGAAGAGTGTGAGGAGTGTCTCCCACAGAGGAGGAAGGAGCAGCAAAGACAACAAGTGATGAACTGAATGCAGTCCTCATTTTCTGTCCTTCTGTGCCACTGGGATGGAAGAGGTACAGATTTTTGTTGTAAAGTTGAGCCTGGAAAGAAGAAAGGGAGGTGGGGGAATGTGTTTTTTAGATTTGCTTTTATTTCTCATTACCCTACTCTTATTTGATTGGTAATAAATTAAATTATTTCCCCAAGACGAGTCTGCTTTCCCCATGATAGTAATCACTGAGTGATCTCTCCCTGCCCTTATCTTGACTCAGAAGCCTTTCAATATACCTTCTCTCCCCTGAACAAATGAGGAGGGCAGTGGCTTGGGTGGGCACATGGTGGCCAGACACGGTCAACTCAACACAGCAGGTGCTGATCAGTTACTCAGAGGGACTATTAGAATTGCCTAATGTTCTTCTTAGACTAACCCTCCCATAAAGATACAGTTTGTCCAGAACACTAGGAAGACTAAAAAATAGTTTCTCAACAAAGCCAGAGAATATAAAACATCTTATTCATATCTCTCCATATTGAATTATAGCACTATCTGCAAGAAGTTTCACAGAGCATTAGCTAGAACTATTTTAATTTGACTGTTTTATATTTTCTACGATACTAATACAGGGTTAATTACTCATTATAGACCGTTTCAAGACTTATTTTCAGGGGTTGTCTTAAAACAGTACAGAAACTCAAAAATGTCAAGGTATTCTCCTATAGACTTCTGGAATTCTGTGTATGCTGTGAGTGTCTGCTGAGTCATTTAAGCAGCAATCCCAGTCCTGTAGTAAGCTCCATAAGATAGATTTAGTAATAATAGAAGCTTTTAACATCAGAACATAAATTCCTCAGTCCTGCAATGTTAAATTCATGCTTGGACCCTTACAGCTGTGCAGAACCTAACAGGCTTTCTCTAGTCACTCTTTGGATTTTGCTCCTCAAACCTGAGGAGAAGTAGAACCACCTGCAGCACAAAATGGAACAGGATGACAAGATAACCAATACTGTCATTTAATATGTTTCAGAGTATCATTTGTCTCTGTTTACAAGTTTGAGAGCAACTGGCATCAAGGGTTTGACTGATGTCTGCAAAATGTTGAAATGATATAAAATAAACAATTTGGCAGCAAGAGGAAAATCCCCAACACTCTTCACTTACAGTTATATATTTTGTCACAGTAATAGTAGATACAATGAAGATGTGGTCTAGTGGGCACTAAATGTCAGTTAGGAAAAAAAAACACAACAACAACTTTGTAATATTCCTGAACTAGAACATATATTCTTTTACAGATTTTGGGGGTGATACAAGTATTTTCCCACAGAAATGCTGTATATACATGATTTGTTTAATCAAAACAAAAGATGGCTGTATTTGTTTTCCAATAACTGTTAAATAAGCATATTTAAGAGATCCAGAAACAAATGGGATAAATGTTCACCCTATAGATGATCTTATTGCAAATCTGTGACCTAGGTATAAACCAAAGTGCTTTATACTAGCCCTTTAAGTCTCAGGTATTAAATTGTAATCGATTTACATTTGATTTAGGAGGAAATAGTTGCACAGAGAAGAGTAAATATTGATTAGACATTGGAGGAGCCACTGAACGATGAAGTTCTTCCAGCAAGTCATAACTCATGAAAACATACCTGGTTTCATTTGTTTAGTATATGCAGGTCTACTGTATTCCTTGGGGGGGGTGTTTGCACTCAGTTTGGTGAGACCTGGAGTTGAGGGGGCACCTAGTATCACCTGTTTCTGTGTACGTGGGTCAGAGAGAACTAAACTGTCTGTTAGTGAGGGAGCATCTGGCATCATCTGCAGAGTTGAGCTCAAGCTGTTGAAACCATCTGTGAAGAGGAGAGAGATACAGAGAGAGAGTGAGAGAGAAAAGTCTCAGAGACCAGCATAAAGTACCAAAACTGAAAAGCTATGTTCTTAAATAGCAGACCTGCTCCAAGTGAGTTCTTAACTAAATGACACTTTTTGGATTCTGATAGAAAGGAGAGTGAAGTTTCCCTAGGGACACAGCCATCCATCTCTGCAGCACATCAGACATCAGGACACACCTTATGTATGGTGAACATCATAAGTCCACAGACGTTCATGTGCTGTAAGAGGAAAAAGTCTTTTGACTTTTATTTTTTATGTTGACAATGCAGACACACCAATCGTCAAAAACATCCTACTCAACTTCCCAACCTCTGCTATTGAAACCTGTACTTGGTGAGTTCTTCATGTATTCCTTTAAGCAAGGAAACTTTGCCTCCTCTTTCTTAATCATATTTAAACTTGTCTCTTTTAAACCAATAAAATATTTCTAGATGAATTTGTACAAAACATTGTGGTGTTCATTGCCTCAAGGAGGTAGCACAAACCCTCCTTACTGGACTTCTCACTTTAAGCAACATCTTAAAACCTTCACTTTTAAAACCTTCAAAGTTTATTCCCACTTCATCTGCAATTGTAGGAAGGAGGATGAAAATTCCCCCTGCCACACTGGTTGGAATCCTGGCTTCTGTTTGCCTATTTGTTGCATTTTTCACACAAACCATGTAATTTTTTATGTTCCCCCTTCTGTGTGAAAACAACTCTAAAAAATCCTCACTTCCACTTTAAATCCTTCCTTCAAGCTTGTCTTTGTGGCAATGATAGAAACCACTTGTCAGTGATTAGCCAGCTGGTGTGACCACTGCTTATTGCACTGGTTACAGCTGTCTTACTGCTACTTTTCTGTTTCCTCTCCATCTGTCTTATCCACCTGCTGTCTTTCATTTCAAACTTAAATTTAAGCTCCCTGGACAAAAACTCTCAATTTGTTATGCTTGCACAGTGCCTAGCACAGTGTGTCCTTAGCTATATGTTCTCCTTCAATACAAACTAATATGCGATAAGCTGTCTGAGAAAGGGAGATGGTGTGGATTCTGCATCTTAGGGTGGATTTACACCATCTGTTCACTGAAATGGAAACCTGAACAAGTTTAAACACTGCTGGTTGTCTCAGCAAGTTACCTGGGAAGTAGGATGAAATAGCACATTTTGAGTTCCAGGCTGCTGTCACTGGACTCCAGCAAAGGTTGAATGGGGGTGTCTTTATACAGTAATGGAAAAGGTAAACATGGGAATATACCTGTTGCAAGAAGGACAAAAACCTATACTATAGGCATATATATAGTGTATACCATACAATACAGAGGTGCATACACAATGTTTTAACTGTAATACCGTTGGCTGTATACCTAACCACAGAACAGGGTTGTGTTTTAATTTCACCACTCCAAACTTTTCTTCTGATATTTTTGGCCTAATTTTAGAGGTACTTTAGGGATTTAATTTAATTACAGATTTAATTACAGATTTTTTTCAAAATTATTAGTATTACTACTAATACTAGGGGGATATCTCTTTTTCCAAGAAGGTTTTTCTAAATATTTCCAGTTCTAATTCAAATGTGGTACACCACCATATCACCATCCTAATTCAAATACACTTCAATAATTTCTATTTATTGTGGAATCACATTGCTAAATCTGTACATATGGTTAGAAAGGCACTTCTGTGATAAGCTCCTGTGTGATAAGATCCAACTCGTGATATTGTGAAAAAACTAACTATATGAGATTAAATTTCTTATACTCATTGCCTAAAGGCAAATTTACATGCTCAGATTTAGAGAAATTCTATTTACCTCTTCATAAATCTGCAGCTATGTAAGAATGGAGTCAGTATGCTTTAAAGCGTAATTCAAGTGCTTGGCACTTGTTTTGGACATCTACAGCTTGTGTATAGAAGTAGGCTGGAATAAAATAGGACTGTGAATTTGAGGCACAAAACCTAAACTGCCACTATCTACACAGATTGTCTTATCCTGCTCTATGGATGTCTGCCAAAAGCTTAAGTTTATTTATTTTATATTCAAAATTTTCCCAAATCCTGTCATGCACAGTTTGCTCTGATAAACTTCAGATGCATGCAATACAATGACAGATCTAGCAGAGATAATATAAATGAGTGCAAACTCATTAATATTATTATTATTAAGATTTAGAATTTCAGTATTACTTTCTGAGCTTTTATTCCTGGTTTCTGTGTTATCTTTTCTGAACTGATAACTTTATTTACATGGTGTTAGAAAAAAGATAAGGTAAGAATCTTGTCCTGAAGTATCAGTGAAAACCAATCAGGTAAGACAATACACAAAAACGGTAGAACAACTGAAAATCCAACCATGCAACCAAGCATAAAACCTCCTCTCCCCGCAAAAAAACCACCCAGGATGAAAGCTTCAGAAGTTCTTAGATTTTCACTATGAACACTTCTTGATGCCTGCTCCCAGGACCACTCCCCAAATAGGAATGTATCCTAGCAGCCCTCAAATTCCCTTACTTCCTTTCCTTCTCCTCCCTCACCCTCTGCCTCCCCCAGGCCCCCTGCTTGCCTTCCATGCAAAAAAAAATCAGACACCGCAGTCTGAAGTGAAGCAATGAAGTGGTCCAAGAGATCACCTGATCTGGCTGATTAGGAAACTGCAACCCTTAGGCATTTTGCAGCTTGCCCCTGCAGGTAATGGTAAATTTGTATGCTGGGGATTAAATCTTTTAGACTTAATGGAAAAAGCCAAAACAAGAACCGCAGGCAGAAGATTGATTTGCAAAATCACAAGAGAATTGAGAATTTTAGTTGGTTTTTTTGGTTGGTTGGTTGGTTGGTTTGTTTTTTTTTTTGGTTTTTTTTTTTTTTTTTTTTAAAACTTAAGGATTTGCTATTAGAAGAAACTGCTAAGTGAAATAATGAATTATTTTAGTTGACCTGAGCTGCTTTTACCATGCATCTATTTTGGTCAGCTGGAAGGCATTGTGATAAATTAAAGATTATTTTGATTAAATTACTTAGTATAGTGCATTGGTTTAACCTCAGACAGCAACTCAGCCACACATGGCCTCTTGTTCACTGCCTCCCCAGTGGGATGGAGGTCAGAATGGGGAGGGTAAAAGTGAGAAAACTTGTGGGTTGAGATAGAGACAGTTTAACTGGTAAAACAAAGCAAAGCAAATAATTCATTTATCACTTCCCACTGGCAGCCAGGTGTTTTGCCGTCTCCTGAAGAGAAGGGCTCGATCTTGTGTAAGTGTCTTGGGGTGACAAATATCATCACTCCAAGTGTCCCCTCTTTTCTTATACTTCCCTAGCTTTATATGCTGAGAATGATGCCATATGGTGTGGGATATCCATTATCTCAGTTGAGGTCAAGTGTCCCAGCTATGTCCCCTGCAAACTCCTTGTGCATTCCAAGCCCCATTGCTTGGTTTGATGAGATGAGAAGCACTAAAGGCCTTGACTTTAAGCAAGCACTGCTCAGCACTAGTGAAAGCATCCCTTTGCTATCAACACTGTTTCCAGCACAAATCCAAAACACAGCTCCACAACAGCTACTGTGAAGAAAATTAACTCTAATCCATTCAAAACCAGCACAGATAGTATAATACAAAATTGATTATATCTTCTGATATTAGATTTGTATTGGAAGTGTTGCCAGTGGGTGGAAGGAGATGATTCTCCCCCTCTATTCTTTTCTGTGAGGACACCACCTGGAGTACTGTGTTCAGGTCTGGAGGCGTCAGCATAAGAAAGATGTGGCCCTTCTGGAGTGAGTCCAGAGGAGGGCTATGAAGATGGTAAGAAAGCTGGAGACGTCATTGCAAACTTCCAGTGCTTAATAGGGGACAAGAAGAAAGGTGGGAAGGGACCCTTTTTCAGGGAGTGCTGTGATAGGACAAGGGTAATGGCCTTAAGCTGAAAGATTCAGATTAGACATTAAGAAGAAATTCTTTACTGGTGGTGAGGCAGGTTGCTCACAGAAGCTGTGGGTGCCCCATCCCTTGAAGTGCTGGGCTGCTGAACAGCCTGGTCTAGTGAAAGATGTCAATGCTCGTGGCAGCAGGGGCTGGAACTAGGTGATATTTGAGGTCCGTTTTAACCCAAGGGACTCTATGAATATTTGCAGTCTATTTGAATATTTAAGTATTGGGTATTTAAGGTTATTAATTAATTAACACTATTGAGAATTAAAGGTTTAGACCAACCCGTGTCAAAGCAAGTTTTTTTGGGTTTGAGTTTTATTCTGTGTTTGCTTGAGATTTCCTAATGTTGATGACTTTCCTGGGGAATAATTTAGTTACTTTTCAGTTTAGAACCTTTAACAAATCTGAGCATGTAAACCCAAGTAAAGTTTCTCTCAGTCTGCTTCCCATATGTCCTTTAAGGAAGTATGCATTCTTTTTTGACATTTACAGATACTGGCACAGAAAATTAATTTCCCTGAAGTGGAAGGGAATTTGCACTAGCAGTATAATTACACAAGTTAAATTTGCATACACTTTCTCAAAAATAAAATTTCCATCAACATAAGCAAATGTTCTAAACACCTCAAATTTTCCAGTTTATAGTATTTTACATGTGGCCTGTTGGTGAGGGCACTAATATTTATCTCTGATTGTCAATTTTGAAGTTAGATAATTACAGTTGCTAACTTGTATGATTGCTAACTTTACTCAGGAAGTGGTCGAAACTCTGTAATAACAATTATTGTCACCCAGAATGTGCAGGTGCCAAGCAGCGACACACAATTACAGTTACTTTAATTTCTGTAATTACTCGTATTTCTACTTTTATAGTAGCATGGTTTCTGGTTTTGGTTTTGTTTTTTTTGTTTTTTTAATGTCCATAATAAGAAAGATGATTAAAAAGCAAGCCTGTAGTGTTACTGATTCATCTACACTTCTTCATTACTTTCCACCATTGTTTGTTTTCTGTATGTTCTTAACACCCTTCTTTTTCTCTTAAAAAAATAAAATAAAATAAAGACAAAACCAAAACAAATAAAAAACCAAACAACAAACTTACTAAAAAACCCCCCTAATTTAACAATGTTTCTGAATACTCTTTGTTTCTGATTTGGGGCTATTTGAAAATTATTAACTTGTTAAATTAATGTAAGTGGAAAACAGTAATTCTAGTAATATTTTTTTCAGTCTTCTTGAGATAGTAAACCACAGTACATTAATTAGATATAGGCTAACTTGATCCAGGAGATTTTAGTTCTCAGGAATCTAATCTTTGAAAGAAATAGTCAGGTACTAGACTTCCTGGCAGCTAACTAGCTCTATATTTGGTTACAGTCCAACTGATTCATGTTTCAGTAACTAATGTCAGTTGGACTAATGACAGGAAAGCCATATTTTGTAGATATACATAAATAAGAAGTAAAGCTTGCAGTTTGTTGTTATTTTGGGGGTTTTGCATAATATTTGTAGTCTCATTTTTCAATCAGGTCTACCTGTCAGTCACAGGTGCACTGTCCTCTTCTCCAGGGGAAAAAAACCAAACAAAAACGAACAAACCAAATCAACCAACCAAACAACAACACCACAAAGAAACAAAAAAACCTCAAGAGAACAATGTTGAAAAACATCAGGAACATTAAATGAAATTTCCTTCTGAAACTGGGATACTTCAAATTGCATTTATATCTACATGTCATTGCAATCACTGCCTTTTTTAGTTACCTAACTCTATATAATATTCTTTTATGTCTAATTAATATTTTTTTAAACAATCTTCTCATTCTTTTTATTTATTAATTTCAACTAAATATTAAACTACTATTCCTTTGCACCCATGTCTAGATTAGGTAGAAATTCTAACAGTATGAAATCAGTGGAATAATTTCTTGTCTTAGATGAAGATGTCTATTGTGAGAAATAAATTTCTGACTAAAGAAGGAAGTCCACTAAAATTTCTATCAATTACTTCTCTGCCTGATTACCAGAAGGATATCTGGATTTGTTTTCTTTTGTTTTTCTAATTAAAACTGAAAGAAAAGAGAAAGAAGAAAAAAAAAATTCAAAAAGGGAAGAAAATAAAAAGGAAAAAAAAAAAAAAACCAACAAAATCATAAGCCAGGAAAAGGTATGGGGAAAAAAAATAAAAAAAAAAAAAAGAAAAGAAAGATTGATTTCATTCAGTAAATTCATAGATGATGTGCCTTCACTCTGCAAGCAGTCTTTCAGTTGACTATAAAAGGGCCTTTATCATGGAAGTTAGGAAGAGAAAGAGACTAGTCATAATTTTCTTGTTTTAGGTTCATTGCACACATATAGTTTTAATTATATGAGTTTTGGGAAGAGGATTACAGCTTCAGGGAAGAGGAATGAGTCTCAAGAACTTTGTCACAGAATGAAAAATTCAAGAATGGCTTCTGGGGAGCAGCCATATCCCAAAGTTACTCTTTTGCAAGGTACTACCTTCTACCTCAAAAATTACTCAAGGAAAGCTATTTGGTTTGCATTCAGAAATGCACAGATAATGAGAGGTAAAACACTCAGAAAATACAGCACAAAAGCTAAGAGCTTTATTTTGCTTTTGTACAGTATTTGAAATAGTTAATTGTTAATGAGAGTTTTATATCCATGTCTTTGCTAAAACTGCAGTTTATGAGGTTTCTAGTAGCCTACATTATAGGGGTACAAGGTCAACAAATAATTACTTCTGTTCGTTCTTGTTTGCCTCTAACACCATCCTATCTATGAAATTATAGCTTAGAGGTGGCTAGAACCAAGATTAATTTTCAGATTTTTTCCTATCTCTTTAGTCACATTTCTTTTCTCTGAGAAACAGAACCATTTTTTAGAAAATAAGACACCTGAGGTTTGAAAGTACCATTTAAAGACAACATGAACTTTTGCATCTGTACTTGTTTAAGGAAGAGGAAAAATTATTAAGATCTGTAAGGAACTAGGTATCTTGTGGGACTATAAATTGTTTGCTGCTTGCTTTTAAAAACAACATCCCTGGTAAGCTTGTGTGCTGTTTAAGAAAAGATGTATTTTACAAACAGAACATATCTTTTGGAATACTGTAACACAAACTGTGCCTACAGAGGGACCTTCTGCCTGAATGAGAGGTTGTTCCAGCCCTCTAATGTAAAGTAAAATTAAAATTACAGTCAGAAAGAGTCCCAGATGCAGAAGTAAAAACAGCTTGGAGCTATCATTTTTTCACACACTGCTACTGCCTTTCAGAATGTTTCAATGCACAATATCACTGAATGAGAAATGCTATATTTCTTATTCAAACCGATCTTTTAAGATCAAAGCAGCTATTTTATTCCAGTGAATAACCTTATCTTGACACAACAGCTAGTAACCCTGCTACTGTAGGATACTCTGTACTTTGATAAGCACAAGTTGGTCTCACCATCCTTTGATTTTAGCTCATGGTCTCCAGCATAAGAACATCTGTATTACAATCAGTAGTGAGACTGGTCAGTCAGGAATATCTGCTTTTAGCAAGTACAGGATAAATTCTGGGGTGTTTCATGGGAGGGTAGCTCATAAACAGAACAGTAATGGAGTGTTTGAAGAGGCAAGATATAAGAATAAACCAAAAAGACCTTTAGTCACTCTTGGAGATATATTCTAATTCATGACCAGTGTCCTTACAAGCCCAAAGAAAACTTGAAAATGTTGGTAGGCAGATATTTTCTGACTATATAGAGTTGCAGATAAACCTCAATTCCTTAAGTTAAGAAGTCAAAATCTTTGATTGGTGTTTATTGTAGTAATATCTGTCTGATAGAAGAGTACATTCTTTGTCCTACTAGGAAGACAAGTTCATGCTTTCTCAGCTACCTGACAAGTTCTGGATATTGATGTACAATTTGAAGTTTTAGTTGAAAGAAACAGGGTGAGAATCAAAACATAAATTATGTGAAGAAGGCATTCTTGCAGATTTTATTGGAACAAATGCATATTTTTTAATTAATGTAGTCATTAAGCTTATCATATTTCAGATTTCATAAGGTCAACTAACGTAAATTAGAGAGACTGTGAAAAATTAATTGTAAAGTTTCTAAGATTGTTTTACTTGATTAAAATCAATTTTAGAAACTTAGATCTAGAAATTTATTGAGCACAAGATACAGTCAATGAAGAGTGACAAGGAGCTATAGATCCTTAGAAGTTGATTTATATATATATATATATATATATATATATATATATATATATTTGATAAAGTAATAGCTCTTGTGAAGAGAGACCTTTAGAAGAACTGAAATCAAGTATTAACTACATAAAGAAAAGAGTTCCATGTTAGGAGAAAAATTAAAGCCAAAGTAACATAAAAATGTGAAAGAGACCTGTCCAAATCAGCGTCCCAGATTCCCTTACCCGTATCACCTCATCACTGAAAGTGACCTTTTTTTTTAATAAATATATTCACACAGCTGATCCCAAATGCAGAGTGTGAAAGGGTGAAAGGGATGAGAAATGCTTCATTTGGTGGCTATTACACCTCACCCAAAAGGTCCAGTTTTGAGACAGAGATGGCCGAGTTTTCATTCTGTGGGGAACGAAAAAGTGGCAGAAGTATAGTAAAGCTAAAAATTTAAATCTCTGTGAAATCCTGAAACTGTGTCATGACCAGATTAAGTGCTACAGACTGCAAATTGCTCTGGGCTGAAAATGAGAGCATTTTAGTCATATGATTAACAGAAAATGTTTCTTATCATCAAACTCCTAGATCTTTGGTCTTCTGTTGCTGCATATGGGTACCAAGGGAGAATAAACACAGGTCACCTGTGGTCACCAATTAGACTAATCTGAAGTAACCCTAGTGTTGCTCATTTTAAATGTTTGTTTGAATCATCATAGTCAACAAAGAGGAAAGAAAAGTAAGTTAAAATAAAGCCTTTTGCTTACTGTTTTCTTCTTCAATGGTGTCCACAAGTCAAAAACCTTATTTTAAGTAGGGAGGTGGAGTTGCTTCTGGAAACATTCGACTTTATTGTCATGAACACCTTCCCAAATTTATTTTTATGACATTGAGGTAGTAGCAGAAAAATAACTCAAGCAAAAGAAGAAGGAGTAAATAATAATAATAAAAAAAGGTAAGGGGGGGGGGGGGGAATATGATTAACTTAGAGGATTAATTTTATTATTCCCCAATGGCTAATCAAAGCTGAAAATTTTAGATAAACCATTCTTCAAGAAGTTTATGAAAAATTTATTTGATTCCCATTTTCATAGGAATCCAGTAATTATTTTATTTTTAAATTTTATTTGTAAAATAAGTGCTGTTTGGTATATGAAGGTGTTGACCTTCATACCATGGCTGTCCTATATCAGAATTCCTAAATTAAATGTACATCAATGTCCATTTCTTGGGACAATGTCACTAAGTAGTTCTGAAGAAAAAAAAACCATAAAACCAAAAAAAAAAGAAAAAAAGGATCTTCACAACAAACACCAATTGTTCTTTATAATAGGTAAATGAAGATAAAAGTCTTTAATAACACCCTGTCTATAAACTGCCTTCACACTGTAATATTAGGGCTTCAAATTTTCCTACAGGGAATGCTTTCTCCTTTTTATTTTCCAGCTGAGGTTCACTTTCTTCAATTCAGATTAGGCAAAATAAAAGACAGAGATAGAAAAGTATAATTGACTTAATTTAGTTTAATTAACTGCAAGAGAATGGAGACAATTAGTTAATGCATCTTAATGAATTGAATTATGAAATGCATCTCTCCCAATGGGAGAAAATGATCCCTGTAATGGGAAAAGTGGATATGGAACAAAAAAAAAAAAAAAAAGAAACAGCAGATTGCTTTTTCTCCATATTAGGTTGACCAATCCAAAGCAACTAGAATACTCCACATGCATCATACACTCTTGCAGTTAAAGCCTGATTGGTGAGTCAACAGGGGAAAGTCAACACTCTAAAACCACCAAATGGGGTACAAATTCCTCATTTCTGGCAATCATTGTTAGCCGTAATTCATTTTTAAGGTGTATTGGTCAGTAATTGTAGACATGTGTTTCAGAACCTGAGTGAAATAGAGAAAGGAATACATCTTAAAAACAAACACACAAACTAACTCCTTATTCAACTCCACTTAAGGTAACTTAACACTATAAAAAAGGGAAGCCAATATATGTATCACAATAAAATAATAAAAGTACAAATATTAGTTGCATTAATCCTGACTGTTTATCTATGCCGTTGAAAACTGAGATTCTCATCAAAGTGGACAACATTAAATATTGCATTTAATATATTAATTTAATGTACTTAATAGAATGTATTATTATGTTTGTTATATTAAATATTGACTTAATAATTAAATAATTTAATTTATTAACCATGACTTCAATTATTGCATTAAATACATTAAAACCTACTTTAATTAACTGAAAAATTCCTACCTTTTGAGTATATACATTTATTTTTTTTTTGAAAAATGCTATTAAATTGTGAAACTGCCTTATATTTTATTTTTTTCAGAGTTGTACTTTGTTGTGTAATCCTGGCGAATAGAAGTAAAATACCTGGTTATATTAGTATAGTATCATGCATTTATTTTCTTCTAATGTTTAATGTATTTTATACGTTTAATGCAACAGAAATGTAAGTTCACAGCATTTTGTTACTAAGGCAGTGCCAACTGGTTTACTGGAAAAATTACAAAGCCTACATCAACTTACAGTAAATATTAAAAGTAATTGTTATTGCTAGCTAATTTATTATTATCTATTATTATAATAATTTATTATTCATTTTGCCTCGATCATTTTTCTCTAGCTTTTAAAGCTACTATTCTAGAGCTCCAGTAGCATATTGCTTGATGGTAGAGGTGCACAAAACCAGAGTGACTAGGAGACCAAAAGAGGCACTATCAGCAAAATACAGTGGTTTATCACTTTGGGAGCAGGAAACTGTTGCAAATCTCTGATATTGGGGGTCAAATTAGAATCTTCTAGGAAATTCAAGGCACTGTAAAGGTAACACTTGAGTGCATTGAAGGGAAGGGAAAATGCAGTTATAGTTGAAGAAAATACACTTACTGGTCTACTTACTGCTTAAAAAGAGAACTTCTTTGCTCTTACTTATGGTCTTTTGCTATGGGATGTAGAAAACAATACAATTTCACTTTTGTATCATTGGTGGAAACAACAACCTGAAAAAATTAATCATAAAATATTTTCAGCTTTGTTTCCACATCTTTCCCATGACTTTCACTGAAAAATTTGTCATACTACATAATTATCAGAATGAAACTGAAGATCTATTTCATATTAAAGTAACAGTCTTATTGGTATCAAATGAAGACAGAAGTGGCAATCTACATAGCCAGTGCTTGAAGGGCTACATTGCAGCACTCATCACAGAACAAAACCTGTGTGATCCTCTTATTAAGCCCCTCCAGACAGCCTGGTCCTTGCTAGTAATTTAGCACGTGTAAAATGAGCCTACAGTCATATCAGTGAAAGTTTTCTACCTTTATGCATGGGATTAATTTCATACGGAGGCCTCAAAATCAAGAATGTGTGAGGTTTGTAGAAATGCACTCAAAATATTTCCAAAAGAAATTACAAAACTTTGGTGAAGTATGTTACATTGGGAGTTAGCTAGATGGTGCTAAAAGCTACTTATGTATTGATTAAGCTAACAGGACCAGAGACAACAGCATTTTAGGTCAGAGGTGAGAATGAAGTGGATAATTTTATTTAACTGGAATTTTGATGGTTGATGTTTACAGGAGGAAGTAGAATAGCTTAAGTAAAACAAAATAGCTTCAGTGTTCAAAACAGTGGAAAAATACAACACTAGGACAATCAGTGCCTTGCTTAAATAATGACAGCTGAACAGTGAAAGACCTCAGTGCACCCTGAGATTCAGAAGAAATGTCTAAAATGAAAACTGGGAGGAGGTAACTACTTTCAATATGTTGATTGCATAAATCTAATTTTAGTTCTTAGGGATGTAGTTCATGATCAATTTTCTATAAAAAAAAAAAAAAGATGGACAGAAAATAATCAAATTATTAAAAAAAAAAAAAAAAAGTCCTGACAGTAAAGGCCAATGTGCCTTGTATGGGATAGACATGAATGACACAAAACAAGGAAAGATTTTTCAAAAAATTTGGTAACATAGTGTTTCTTCAGGTCAAACGGAAGTAGATGGATGAAAAAAATTAGAGGAAAATTACATATAAATTAGCTACTATATTTAAAAAAACAAACAAACAAACAAAACAAACAAACAACAACAACAACAAAAAAAAACAAAAACAAAAAAAAAGGAAGATTCTGCTTACCTTTTAGTAATACACACAGCTGCCATACCATAGCCACATATTTATATGTGTATATGCATGCCAACAGCGATAAGAAACAAGCCTGTTGACACAGGGACGTTTCGAATAGCAACGACTAAAGCTGTTGTATAATTTCATCCCAGTCAGCGCCTTCCTCTTGGAAGAAGATCATGGCTCACCTACATGTTCTTTTGCAGAACCCTGTTTCTATGCAGGAATAACTTCCACTGTTATGGGTGCCAGCAGCAGCAGCAGCCAGTAAAGATTCTGCTGGCATTATCACTCAAATATTCTGTTCAAGATTTTTTAGTCTTAAGCTAGTCAGGCTTCCCAAGCAAAATAGAGTAAAAATCAATCAGTACTACACTAAGTAGTGTACTGCAGGTGGAACTGGTTGGAAATTTCTTTCCATAATGTCTTTCAACAGAAAAAAATAAAATTATGATAGGGAAAATTGTGCGTGAAATCTACGCGATAGAAGAAAAGGGGAGTATGAACTTATATCCCTTGGAAAAATTGAAACAGCTTAGGCAGAGATAATTCATTTCCAGCCTCTTCTCTCCCTCAGAAAAGAGAGATGATTTGGTTCAAACCAGAGTTCAACTCGGCATGGTCCTGATTACAGGAGAGGTTTGGATTAGATCTGCTCTAAAACCTCTGCTTGCAGGAGCTCTAACAGTCTCTCAGATGCCCTTACAGAGAGTTAAGCTGTTGCTGCTGGGAGAATAAGTAGGAGACAGTGGAGCAGGCCACACCTTGCTGACAACAGAATTATTTCTTGGTAATGGATCATTAAAAAAGGCTTAGAGGATAAATTTTGGGCTTTTGGCTGGTATTTCGTGTTCATAATTTCATGTCCTGTTCAGTAAGGGAAAGGTGCTTGTCTTTATATGTGTAATTCAATGCACAGAGTTTTCTGATCACTAGTTATATTAAGCTGGTTTAGACATAATTTAAATTAACATTTTTCCTTACTATACTCTTTGCTAATGCAAGAAAATGTTATATAAATAAATATTTTACAATAAAAGTCAGCATGTCAAAATTTATGGTTAGCTCTAGGGGTTTTTTTCATAAAAGAGTGTAGAAAACAGCCATTTTCAATTCCAAATTCATCTCTCTCATGAGAAACTTCACCACTGACAGTGTTATAACACTACAAGATTTATCTAAAATCTAAGTTCATTCCTATAACTGTATTCCTTCAAAGAACACATATTGCTCATTTCTGGAACTTCAACAAAGAATCCTTCAGCTACTGAAGGGAAAGCTGGAATACGTGAGGAATTGAAGGAAAGATTTCAAGTATCATCACTTACACTATGGAAAGTGTTCCAACTTTCTTTTTCACAACACGTTTAAAGCTGAGAACATATCATCATGATTCCCAGGTTGTCACTACTGCAATTCAGGTTATGGAAAGGAAACTGTCTTTGCAGTTATATTTTCCCTTACTAATCAAAAGATGAATAGAAGAGTCCCTTTCTTCTGAACCTTTCATGTTTCTAGAAAAGCAAAATCATCAGGATTCTTGGCCCCACTCACCACTAAACAAGAATAGACAATCACCTAGCAGCAAGAGCCTTAGACTGCAGACTTACACTTTCAAGAGAAAGAGCATATTTTTGATCAGTAAATATCTGGAACCTCAGCCACACACTCTGTACTTCATTACACTGATCAGTCAGAGTGGTACTGGACCACTAATTCTGATCTTTTTTTCAAACAAACAAACAAACAAACAAACAAAGTCTCATCCAGTAATTTCTAAGCTCCTTCAATAGAAGTTTAAGCTACAGTAATTCACATGCGGTTTAGAGAATCTAATCAACATTTGCATTTGGCATGACAACCCATGAGCATTTAATTTTATTTTTCTGATATGGAACACTGACAAGGATATCAGCACTCTTTTCCATTTCCAGCTGAATGAGTGTGTTTAACTGCTTAGTTCAGTTGGTAGGTTTAGTCTAGTGATGGTAACATGTATTTCAGCAGAGGCATTTGTATTTCTCTAGTGAGTTGTGCGACTTGCTCTGCTCATGAAATTAGACTGCTACCTATGCCTGAGAGAATTAATTTAAAGTTGGTTTGATTATGTCTAGACTGAACCATAGCCAGTGAAGCATAAAATGATTTCAGAGAAAGTTTTGAGTTAATAGCTTTCTGGTGAAAATGTTTTCACAGTCAAGTTACTTGGCCATGAAGTAATTGCCGTACTAAGGAGTCCCTATCCTAGTCACATCAGGATTGGGAAGCCTATCACTTTCATCTGGAACCTGTATACCTGTCTGATTCTGTATCAAAAGGATGAAATAGGAGAAAGCACTTTCTATGGTCACTGTTGGGAAAAAAAATATTAAAAAAAAATGGTGATGATTCTGGGTTGTACCAGGTTAACAAGAAGTTTTGAGGCACGAGAATGCTATCCCTGATTGGGAAAGAAGATTATGTGGCACCAGAATAAAGGATAGATTACATGTCTGGGGTCCACACCTCAGGTTCTTGAAGTTAGCTGATACAAGTGTGAGAACTATTGTTTTACTATGGATTTCCTAGACAGAAAAGGGGGAGGGGGAAAACTTCTAGAGAGGATTAGTCTTCCTTGACCTGAATATTCAAGACATTTTTTTTTTTTTTTTTTCAGAAATAGTCAGCATTTCTGAGTATATGGTAATTTTTTATTACTATGTAGTAGTTTAGACCATGATACCAGATGTCTGGGTAACAAAGTACAACCCTTAAAATGTTTTAAGTGGTGAAGAACAGAATGTGGCCATTAAAATTTAGCTGTACACACACCCTGTATGTATGGCCAAGGAACCAGAAACTTCTCTTACAACAGGTGTTGCACTAGACACTGCTTGTATTCATACAGTACTATAGCTAAGTTTAGAAATTCCTGTGTTGAAACTGTTTCCTGGAAAAGATTCCTGAGAGAATGGGTTCACTCTCTCAGTAGCTGAGGTGTTTCATAAATAAAAAATCGCTTTTATCTCAGCGGGGGGATGAAAAGTCATCAGCAACTTGATAGTTTCCATGGATGCACAGATTTTCTATAATTCAGGAGACTCCTTTAGGTAACTTCAGCTTTCGAGAAACATCTATTTCTTTCTACAAGAGTTAAGTCTCATTGTTTTATGTGTCTATACGAAAACAAAACAAAACAAACAAAATCAACAAAACAAAATGTGCTAAAGTATGTCGGAGAATCAGGCAAGTCTCAAGATTTCATTGTGTTAGTGTTTTTAAAATCTCCCAACTGAGAAACAAAGGATGATTTG